>JABSTQ010011067.1:0-600000 GCA_013358835.2 Ixodes persulcatus | reverse complement strand
GTTTTAAAATAGGAGTTCGCGGGCCCTTTGGGGTTCGCGAAGGCATTCTAGGGGTCCGGGAAGCCTTGCCTCATCAATCAAGTCCGGAAATAAAAGTTTTTTTTTTTTTTTTTTTAGATTGAAAAAAGACACGTTTTAATTTTTGGGTCAGCTTTCTAGTGGGTATGTCAATGAGAAAAGACTACTTCACACTAGCCCTTAGATTTAGCCATTTATTACATCACAATTATAAGTATCCTACACCTTTCCCTCCCCCTAATCATGAACCGGGCCCTCCATCGTCTCCGCCGATCAATACTGGGTCCGCGAAACGTCAATGGTTGCAAACGACTGAATTAGAGAATCATAACTACACTTAGCGGCGCCGCATACTATGTTGTTTTTACAATAGTCACCGTATACGACCCGTAATACTATATCGATCGGTGACGTCTTATTGTCGTCGTGACCGAGTAACTAAATGTGGAAGGAAAATTGAGTTGCTGAGTATGGCCTTGCAGCCATGTGCCCAAATCATGAGGTATAATTGAAGCCAAATCAATGGCTTGAATTTATCGGACTTGTCGCCACTTTGAGCGGGCGATGTTTACGTGAGATTGTAACGTCACGCGACACCGGGTTTCACATGAAATCATGACATCGCGCTGTCACATTATGCATCAAACTAAACTTAGCCGAGAAATTGCTTCCCGCTAAATTTAGCGGGAAGCATAATTTTGTGTTTTCAATTCTGTGGTAGAGTCCTTGTAGGCGGTTCAAGTGCATGACGCATAGGAAAACATTGGAGCTACCGCCGCCACTTCTGTTTCCGGTGCGGCCTGCAAATATTTCTGTCTTTTCAACGTCGTCAGGACGTAAGGTTTTACGTCTTCATGCCACAATAGACATAACCAAGAAAATAAAAAAAAATGCTTAGAAATTGCTGGGCAATTTTGTAGCAGGGGAAACCTGTGACATGTCTAATTAGGCGTTAATTTGGTGTCTCACGCTTAACACGATCGCCCAGCAATTTGCTATGAATTTTCAGACCGATTCCTCTGGGATTGACGTCTACGCTCTCGGTGATCTTCATCGGTTAGTTCAGCGACTGACTTAACACGTGGCATGTAGACTCGATAGTAATTCCTAAAATGGAGATACCGGCGCCAACCCTGGTTTTAAACCCCTGGCGCTCTACCAGAACCCTTCATAGCCGCAGATGTTTCTCCGACGACATCCAACCACCACCTGGCAGGCGAGCAGTGGCGCGTGATTAGTTGCGCGATCAGCAGCCAATCTGCGTCGAGTGAGCGTGACCTCCCGCGTGACGTCATACCTGAACCAGCCAAACAGCGTCGAGCTAGATGGTGTGACGTCATCACCTGGCACAGACATTCAGAATTGAGTTAATCGGCGACTTAACTTTTCGGCTTCAGATATTTCTAGACCCCGGACGAGACGAAGCACGCTTCACGTGAAAACACGCTCAGACCATGAAAAGCTACACCATCAGCCATTTACACTCATTACATGCGTGGTAAAAAGTTGTCTCAAATGTGAGTATATACCTTCCTGTAACAAAAAAAAAAAATCTTTCAGCCTTTTAACTTTAGCGAAGAAGGAAGAGGAGCCAAGCTGTAGCTTCTGTTCTCGGCGGGGGCTTTCCAGGCGAGCGATCTGCTCTTCTTTCGCAAGGGAATCTGAAGTGCTCGACGCAGTGGAACTTTAGGCGATAGCGGCCTCTCGACGGTTGCACAACAATTCGCGCTGCTGCCGCACATCGCCGCTCGTTCCGTTCCCGCTCTTCTTCCTCCGCAGAAATGTTGCCGCCATCTATGAACCAGAGTGTTGTGTCGACAACACTCTGGTTCAACGGCAACCAGAGTGTTGTGTCGACATTTGTTTGGTACCGGACACGATCCTGGGGAAACTACACGATCCTGGGGAAACTAGCCCTTAACAGCTCCGCTGTAAAAAAATCAATTTCATAGGTTGTGACATGAGTGTTGGCCACACGTAACTGCCGAAAAAATGTTTTAGCAGTAAGCAATAAGCTAAATATGTATTTGTGGAAGACCATGCATTTTGCCTGACATTTTGTCGAGTGGAAACACACCCTGAGAATTTTGTGGAGTGGGAACACGCCCTGACATTTTGTAGAGTTGGAACACACATGTCTGACGGGCATAGGCCCGTAATGCCCGTATCCCAATAGACCGACAGACAGAAACAAAAGACAGCGACAAGCCTCAAACCCATGCAGCATGCTCGCGATGGTACCTTTTGCAGGCGTTTAGTCGTTTGGTGCTCGTGAAGTAAGCACGAGCGATTGCAAGCCTGCCAAAGATACCCTCGCGTACATGATGCTTGTGTTTGAGGATAGCCTCCTTTATTCTACAAAGCCTCTCAAATCGCAAAAGACTCTGGTTTGAGGCTTGTCGCTGTCGTTTGTTTCTGTCTGTTGCTCTTGTGGGACACGGGCATTAGACATGTATCGTGACGACAAACACACCCCGAACATCCACGCGCTATTATCGACAGTCAGCTTCTGAGAAGTAAAGAAAAAATTCCTTTCTAGTCACTGTCAAAGTGAGAAGGGCAGGGCGTGTCTTTCGAACGCCCATCCTCCTGCAAGCACTCTATACTTTTCTCCGTGCTTTGAATACGTGTGCGCGCTCGAGGAGTATGACACGCTGAAACGTTGTCGAAAGGTACAAAGCTCGCTATGGAAACGGGATAACGCCAGCTCCTCTCTGCCGTTCTCCCATTGTCAGTGACTAAAGTGAAACTGGTGGTCTCACCGGGATAGTATTCTCGCTGCATCGCCCACTTCTCGCCAGGTCGTCTGCATTGGCGCTGTTTAAAATACCCATTGTTACAGCTCAGCGCAGCACGAGTGTTACAATAACACTTCAACGTTTTCGTACGGCCCTAGAAGCGACGAAACTCTGTCGCAGCTCTTGACCCCCCCTTCCCCCGCCAGATTCGGGCCGCGTCCGTTCCCCGACTGACCCGGTGCCCTCCCCCGATTATCTGCCTGCGCGAGCAACACCCCGAAACCCCGTCCCGCGAAGGGGGTACCTCCTTTTCACGGGGCTCCGCGCCCGCGCCAAGGTCGAGCGCTAGCGCGCGAGTCCCCGGAACGCGCCAGAATCGCTCTCTTCAAGCGCCGCGGCAGCGCCTCCTGCTCCGCCGCATCATCCCCATCCCAGCAGCGCGCCGGTTCTCTCCATCCTCCCCTCCTCCCTCGCCCCGCATCCCCGCCGCGCAGCCTTCCGGGCCTCTCGCCCCCCCCCACGCAATGCTGCGCGCGCAGGAGGACCCCCGAACCACGTGACCCCACGACGAGACGTCACCGGCACTGCAGCGTCCCCTCATTCGGCGAACTCTATTCGTCGGTTCGCCTCAAATTTTTGGAGTCTGGCCAAAATGGCGACGGCGATGGCTGTCGTCGTCGTTGCGAGGCGGCCCAGCCGTGCGCGAATTGCCTGCTGGCTACGCGAGTACGCGACCCACGTTCGATTCTGGTCAAACGCGCGGTCCGGCCTGTGAAGAGCGCCACCCCCTCACGGATCCAAACACCGCCGGTGGCGGACCCCGGGTCAACCCCTACGAGGTCGGAGAGTGTGCCGGGGCGAGGGCCCCAAGCGCCGACCCCCGCAGGCTCCGAAGGAAAAAGGGAAGCTGTGTTCTCCGGCGGTCCTTCGCCGTCGCCTGTCTGGAGCGGCGTATGTTCGTTGCCGCGGTCTCCGGAGTGGACGTCCGTACTGTGCGTGGGACCGGATTTTTTCTTCGTCGGTGCGTGCGCCGTGAGTGTGCGAGGCCGTGAGTGTGACTCGTGTGTGAGTGTGTCCAGTGAGTGAGCGTCGGCGGGAGGAGAGGTCGAGGTCGACGCCGCCGCTGCCGCCGCGTGGCCCGGCGGACCCCCCGTCGCTGTTTTCGGCCCCGTCCGTGGCTCGTCCAGACGTCCGAGTTGCCCGCCAAGCTGGATTATGCGGGGCTAGCGCTGCTGCCCGATGTTGCCTCGCACTGACGTTTCGGGTGGGTCTCAGTTCTTTTTAATCAATTGCCGGTTAATTAGCAGTCCACAATCATCCAGACCCCTTCCTCTGATTTGGATTGTTTTGTTTTCGAAATGTGCGGGTACAGCGTCTGTCTGTCTTTTGCTTGCTGAAGAGCCGTGAAGCTCCGTGGAGTGAAAGCGGCGCGTCGTTCCTCTTCTATATCTGGCTTCCTTCCACGGCCTCTCCCGAAAGGAGGTCAAGGCGGCCCTCGCTCACTGGCTGACGCGGCGTCGACTCGGACCAACCAACCCGAGGAAGAAATAACTTCCTCCGGTTGGTTTGTACCTACATGATGAATGACTGCGACATTCTTGAGTTTTGATATCTGAAATAGTTTTCGAGCCCTCGACTTGTATAAATTAAGGGTCACCGAACGATACTTGCACCTGTAGCAATTTAAACATTTTGCGGGAACCCGTCAGATTTATGTGGTTTAATATGACCATTACGCCAGATTGGGGAACACCAAGAAACGAATGCAAGCTGCTCTACGGTATTAAAAAGTTATATTCCGCTTCTCAAGTTTTATTTGCCCTACATTTTTTCGGGGCCCAATGAACCTATGGTGCCCGGTGAGGTTGCTAAAAGTCCTGCATATTTTTTTTTATTTTAATGTAAGTTAAAAGCGTAAAATAAACATTCGGATTGTTGACGTATTGGGATGAGAACCTTATTGACAGTAGAAATTGTTCGTATAATACAAATAAAAAACAGTTAATCAAGCATAGTCCTGTTTGCAAATGTATTTTTCCTAGAGTTTTAATACCGAACGTATTTTTAGAATGCGATAAATCAGAATTCTAAAGCTAGACGAAATATTCATGTAAAACATCTGTACCTTTTAAAATATAAGTTTTGAGTCATTCCATGACCTTATTTTTTTTAAATTAGGATACACTTTCTTAGTGTCCCACATGCTTCCTTGTTTGTTTTTTCTGCACAGAATTATAGTCCGTGTTACACTTCTGAAAGGGCGCCCAAAATATGTACTTGGGAAAGTAAACACTTCAAAACCGTTAGTTAAGTGCCAATAAATTGGAAATTAAATAAAAATTAAACCTCGAATTTCACTTAAAAGCTACATTGCATAATGAAAATTGCAACATGTATTGTTTTCTACTGAGTTTATTCCTTTTATAGCCTTTATTTTAAAGACAAAATAGCATAGTTACGACTGCAACGTGAAAGAACAATTCCTAGTGAGATTGACTGACGAGTACTTTTCTCTCACCCTCAACGTCTTGGAAATGAAGTATTGAACTTTTGTGCTGCACAATGACTAAGCAAGACATCTCAGATTGGTGAGAAGCTTCATACAATGTTTGACGTTGTCCGAAACCTTGGTCGTTGATCGCTATAAGACGCCGATTTAGTAGTAGTCATGGAGGAAGAATGCCTCAATTGTCTCCAGGGTCTCACAGCTGGAGCCATATAAACAAATGGTGCAACCATGGGCGGAAGAAGTTTAGTCCGTGTATGAGTGTAACAATGAACACGTCACTGAGTTTCTTCTTCTCTGCCCTGCAGGTAGGGTTTATTTCTGAGCCTCATCCTTTAAAGTCCAATGATCGGTTTTTATTGCTGCTACCGGCACCTCTGGGAAGCATGACACATTGTTCCTCCTTGTTAGTATGATTTAGAGTTTCTTTGACTCTTCTGATTCGTCATAGTGATTTCGAAATGAACCCCAGCCCTGATGAAAACACTCAGATTCTTCTAAAGCAAATCCTTGAAGGGCAAACGCAAATAGCTGCCGATGTAACTCAGATAAAAAGTAACCAGGCAGCTTTGGAAAGTAAGCTTGACGGTTTCGAATTGCACCTTGCTGCTATTGATTTCAGTTTATCTCAACTGTTTAGGCTTGATAACAAGGCGAGATGTCTAGAAGATATAATTGTCGCTCTTGAACTTACCGTCGCCCAACTAACTGCTAAACACGATGACCTGTAAAATCGTTCTCGTAGGAAAAATCTCGTTTTATATTGTTTAGAGGAGGCTGAAGATGAATCGCAGGCTTCCTTACTGAGCTGTGTCATTGATCTACTGTCTTCAAAGCTTTCTGTTACCTGCGATGGTATTGAGCGCTGTCATTTTCTTAGTTCTCACATTGAGGGTAAAATTAGACATTACTTTCAGGGTGCTTGACTATCGGCACAAAGTTATAATTCTTAAAATGCTCTAAAATTAAAAGGCGCCCACTTGTTTACTAAGGAGCACTTTTCTTTTCGTGTCCGTAACATTCGTAGGCAGCTCTGGCATGATACGGCTGACTTCAGACGAAATGGCTCGAAAGTTATTTTACGTCATGACTACGGTCTTGTCAATAATGTCAGGTACACATGGGATGAGTCTAACAGCTGCATCGTAAAGGCTGTCCGTCCAGTCGTTTCTGCACCCTCGGATTGACTCGCGCAAAATAACAATCTTTCCGTGTTAAATCTTAATGCCAGAAGATGTTTTACAGTCTACTGAATTTGCTTGCATTGCAGCGTCATATTCCCCGTATGTCATTTGCGTCACTGAAACTTGACTGCACGATTCCATACATGACTGTGAATTTACTCGCCCTAATTATAATGTGGTTTGTTGCGATAAGTCCTCTGGAAGAGGTGGTGAAATTGCATTATTCTTCAGGTCTGATGTCCTTTTCTCTGTACCAAATACATAGTCATTGTGGTTCAAGGTGCATGTATATAAGTTCATTCTTGTTATTGGGGCTATTTACAGAGCTAATAGTTCTTTCGCTCAAGTGCTGTCTTATACTTATGATTACATATTGAAACGCAACCTTGAAAACTTCCAACTCATACTCACGGGTGATTCTAATGTTCCTGACACAAATTGGAGTACGCTAATGGTAGGTCGGCAGTGATAAAAGTGTGTGTAATGCACTTGTTGACATCGCTATGTCATTTGATTTGGATCAAGTAGTCATTCAGTGTACTAGAAATAATTCAATCCTTGACCTTGTTTACCTTAGTCATAGAATTCCTTTGTTTGGTTACAAATGTTCAATGATAGGGGGTCAATTATGCTTCGTTTCGCCTTAAGTCAAGACGCCGTCTACACTATGAGCTGATGGGACCCTTCAAACACTATGGAAATTACGCTATCATGGTATTCGTCATGATTCTGTGGCCCATCCTATCATCGCTGAACCAATCATAAACAAAAAATACCCAGTGACTTGGGCTTTTGACTCTGCTTGATTGGTCCCAGTAGCTCATAGTGTCGGTTGCGTCTGGACTTACGCTGAAACGAAGTGTAGATCAAAGAGATGTCCGTACAACCCTGGATATCAGTGTTTTACATGCGAATCTTGAAATTTTCAGAGTACTGGACTTTGATAGAGCTGATGACGTATCCATTCTCGATGTGCTTTGTTTTTATTTTGATGATTTTGTTTCTCTAAATCATGACTGTGATATTGACATGCTGTTAAACAAATTCTGCGCATTAGATAGTCACTGCGTTAAGAAATTTGTTTCTTTCTAAAATCAAGAAGAACCCTACTCGCCCATTGATTACAGGGGTGTTGCAATTGTCACGTCACGTTAAAAGGAGTAGAAAATTAAAACAGTATTAATCCTGTAGACGTAGACCGGTTTGAATGTTTGAGAAAAAGTTTAGAACAAAAACTGGTTGCCGCAAAGGATACATATTTTAATGTTACTCTATCTCAATTGATGACGTCAAATCCTGCAAAGATTTGGAGATCTATCCTTCCCAGAAATGATGCTTCTCGTAGTTCTATTATTCATGATAAATGTGCTAGTTACGCTGTGGTTACCTCTAATAGCTTTAATGAAAATTGTTACACTGTTTTCATTTCTGACAATGGCAGTTAACCTAGTTTTCTTTCAAATTTTAAAACTTCATTATTTCATTATTCTTTTATGCCACAAACATCTATTGACTGGAACCACCTTCCCGCCTCGATTGCTAACATCACTGATATTGTTTTGTTTAAAAATGATATTACTAATATCTGCACTTTATAGTTCATATTTTACAGCTCTCTCCCCTCTTCAATGTACTTACCTTGAGGGTCTTTAAAATTAATAAATAAATAAAATAAATATTGTGTGTACTTCGTTAGTGTCCAGGTTAGTGTTTCCGGTGTAGAAAATTTGCTCTTGAACCTCTACTGCAAAACGTGTTCAGGCCCGGATTGTATTCCGAATTCCTTTTTGCATCGTGATTCAAATTGGACATCGAGATACTTAGCTAGTTTTTTCAGAGGTCACTTTTCTTTGGAACGGTACTTCGACTTTGAGAGTCAGCAAGAATAGCTCCTCTACAGAAACAGGGTAACAAACAGAGCCTTAATAATTTTAGACCAATCTTTCTTACGCCCTCATCCAGTAAAAGTCTTGAACACATAGTATATAAACACATTTCTGAGTAGGGGGATCGGTGGCCGAGTGGGCTAGCGCACACCAGCTCGGAGCACGTGGGGCGAAAGCTCGCGCTGCAGAACCCAGGCATCCTGGGTTCAATCCCCACCCCTGCCCGTTTCGATCTGGATGAGCATCGTACCGGCGTGCGGTCGTGTATTACTACTGCGTGGTGCAGGTTAAAGACCCCAGGCTAGCGGTTGTACTGCACTGGCTAAATTGCTCATCTACATCGAGTGACTCGTCGCAACATTAAAAATGGCTGACCAACGACTCGCTGTATAAATATCCACACAACCCCAATTATTAATTATCATTTCTGAGTATATTGAAAGCAATTCATTTCTCTGTCCTCGACAACATGGTTTTCGCCGGAAGTTTTGAACCACCACGCAACTCCTGGAATTCACTGATGACATATCTTCATTATTGTAAAACAGAGGAAAAGTTAACGCCATCTTCATTGACTACTCGAAGGCTTTCGATAAAGTATCGCAGCCCAAGTTTCTTTTAAAGTTAAAAGCCATCCTTAAAGAGGGGGTGCAACGATTTTAAGAATAAAAGAATTTGCATCTCGTCATTTTTACTTTGTTTATCGTGTCCCGGAGGATAGAGAAAACATCTTCATTAAAAAATGTCGCCATTCCGCTGCATAATCGCAAAGCAAAAGGTGAGCTTTTTCCCGGGAACCTACACGGGAACCTACACGGCACCCCGAATTACGTCACTAGGAGTGCGACCAGGAGTGACCCTAAAGACTGGGAGTGAGTTGAGGGGTGCCAACAATGACAATATTTATCTTTTTTTTACACAACAACTAGGACACTAAGGCGAAATCGGTTTTCTGTTCTTAACTTGAGATGTGTCAGAGGGCAACTTCCAAAAAGTTTTGACCGAAGCCAGGAAATTGTTGCACCCCCCCCCCCCCCTTTAAGGATACCCTTTAACTAGACTTGATTTCTGATTACCTAAATTGCAGGTCGCAGTTTGCTTCATTTGCGAATGCCATCTCTTCGGAGGTTTCAGTTAGCTCAGGTGTGCCGCAAGGATCGGTGTTAGGTCCTCTTTTATTTATTTTGTAGATCAAGGATCAAGGATGTCGTCGAAAACCTACCCGTTAAAATTTGTCTTTATGCCGATGACTGCTTCCTGTACAACGTCCATTAATGAATAACTGTTAATTAACTAATCTTTCGTGCACTTTTCGAATTGAAGTAGGGAATGGCAAATTGACTTAAACATTGATAAGACTATTTATAAGATCTACAAATAAAAAATCGCCCCTTGTTTTTAGCTATGGTATTGATAATATACCTTTAAACGAAGTTAGCGAGTTTAAATACTTAGTTGTTTCCTTTACGCCCAATCTTAGATGGGATAGACATAACGACTTTATTTACTCCCGAGCCCTGAATAAGTTGGGATATGTCAAGCGGACTCTCGAATGCTCCACCAGGGAAGTCAAATCAACCGCCTACAGAACCCTTGTTAGGCTCATTCTAGAGTATGAATCGGTTGTATGGGACCGCTATTTAAAAACAAAGATGTCAATGTAGTTGCATCTATCCAGGCTAAGGCTGTATGATTTATTTTTAATAGATATGACCACAATTTCTCTCCTTCATCAGTTTTGTCATTTCTTGGGCTCGAACCACTGTGTTGGAGGCTAAGGATAGATCGTCTCAAAATGTTCCACGGGGTTGTCAATGATGACTGCGGCATCGAGCGAACTAAATACGTTTTATTTTCGACTACTATGCGCACCAAGTTATCTCGTACATTAAATTTTGTTCGTTTTCAGTGTCATATAAACAGTTAGACATTATGAAAGATCGCGCCCAAAGAGACAAGGACAAAAGATCAAGGAACACAGACAGTCGCGTGTTCCTTCCTCTTTTATCTTTTTGTTTTTGTGCGCGATTTTTATCATGTTTAACGTTTTCCAACTCACCCAGTTTACCACCTTACTACATATAAATTGTTGTAAAAAAAACGTTTTTCCCGAATGCTATTGATGACTGGAATGAAATTAACGGAAAAATAGGTATTTTTTCTAGTTTTGATTTTATGAGCACAACTCTTTCTTTTCCTTAATGCATGTCGTTTTCAGTGAATCATTTTCAATGGCATCTTGTTTGTCTGCGCTGTTTTGTTCATATATCTCTATTTCACAATCCTGCAACGACCTCACATAAGGTCGCAGTATGTGTAAAGGAATATAAATCTGGGAAGTTTTTTAACATATGCAGGCCGCCGTGATCTTTCCTTTTCTATTGCAAACGATAGGCAGTTAAGTTGTTAGCAAATGCTAATCCAGACGGTTACACATAGGTTGTATTTTTAGACTGTAAATTTAAAGGACAGTAATGTAAAAAAAAATGCAAGTTTCTGCTGGGTTACTATCATTTAACGGCATCAGCGAACGTAGAAAATTGAGTCTTGACGTCCGTCGCTTGCCACAAATGGTGTCTTCGCTCAAAACGTCAATTATACTGATAAGGACCCGACTTCCTTAAGACCTTTTACCGCATGCAGTTGAATGATTACGTCTCTGCTTCATTGCCTCATATAATGCTTTCAAACTTTCGACAATGAAATTGGATTGCTGACGACATTGTTGATTAGATACCCGATTCAGGGAAATTTTGCTGCTGTGAATGTCATTCCCGTGGATTGGCTGCCAGCTGACTTAGACCATGCACAAATGAACCATGCAGTTGGGGATACTTGGAAAGGATATGATCCAGATTATCAAACTGGCTCTTCTAAAAATGAAAGTGTCTTGTTCTTTTCTCGTGTTCTGCGTGCGGTATATGACCAATGGTTTTCTATGACTCACGTGATTGGACGTTCTCTGGAATAACGTTTGTTTGCATTTTTCTTTCTGCATGGGCCGTTATTCTCTTGCTTGTTATGATTTTGCGGGGTACTATTTCTCTTAATGTGGGATTAATACCTTTGTTTTAAATCCGGAGAACTCCGGGGGATCGGTGGCTTAGTTGGCTAGCGCACACACGCTCGAAGCACGTGGCACGAGAGCTCGCGTTGCGGAAACCAGGGATTCTGGGTTCAATTCCCGTTTCGATCTGGATGAGCATCGTACCGGCGTGCGGACGTGTATCACTACTGCGTGGTGCACGTTAAAGACCCCAGGCTACCGGTTGTACTGCCCTGACTAAATTGCTCATCTACAGCTGAGAGACAAGTCGCCCGTTGAGGCAGACTAACTGTGGCTGTAAGACATAAACACAACACAAGTTTCTGTGGAATGCCTCTCTTTTGTAGTTTTCTAAAAATACTAAAAGAATTGTCCCGTGATATTTGAAAGTTACTAAGTTCTTGCGCTGGTCCCGTAAAGTGGGTTGAAATATAGTCAGATATGATATTTATTTAATTAAAAGCGCCTCAATATTTGTTAAATCAATTATGAACGTCAATTCGCAACTGCATACCAAATTTTGCAAGCACGCATGGCTGGTCGCATTGTGACGTCACACAAGCATGGTAACGTCAGAGTCGTCGAGGGCCTTGACTTTTTCCCGGGCATCGATCAACATGGTTGATGGTGCTTACAAAGATCATCGTCGAAGAAGCGAGCTTCATTCGACGGTGATCACCAAAACCATCGTCATCAAAACACCAGAAACGGTACCTAAATATAGTTAATATTCCCTTCTTCTCAACTCCTCATAATTAACTAAACGGTGCCAAAAATAGAAGTGTAAGATTGCTGCTTATAAATAACACGAAAAAAACGCATTTTCGCTCCAGTACGCTTCTATTTTCTGCTTGAAAAAAAAAACAACAAAAAAAACGAAGAGCTTGGAATTCCTGCGCATAAGCAGGGGCGTTACGTCGCTTGGCGTCGTGCCACAGTCAGGAAATGTTGACTGACGTCTCCCGCTTTCCGAAGGTGTGCCACAGCCAAATATTTGCTCACCGTCGAGGCAGCGCCCATCTTCTTCTGCTTCATCCGAGCTGTAAACTGGAGTCGAACAGATGTTTTCCTTCTCGTTTCCTGGAGTTTATTTGCTTTCTAGATGCATGCGCTTTTGTTTTCCGCAGGAGTTGTTCTGGTAGTAGTATTATCATATAGCTTTATTAAAGGAACTTCTTTAAATCCGTGAAACCTTGTGGTGTCCAACGATTAACAAAGTAATGTTTTGTTAGGATTTGTTTATATGACTTTGAGTGTTTAGTTAGCTGGATATTTGAACAGTCACACGTGTATTCGTATCAAGGGTGTTGATTCAACGTTGACGATTGGGCTAGTTCGAAGTTCATTATTAAAATTTCCAACAGCGCAACGACACAGGCAGATTTAAAAAAATACTGACAGACAACAGCGCTGACGTACAACTAAGTGTATCGGTGCAGACATAGAGTACAAGTACTACATGTGTCACAACGAAAACAAGTCACTCAAGTTTCCCCGACTTGTTTGGTTGTGAAACATGTAGTATTTATACTCGATGACAGCACCGGTAAAGCCTATTTGTACGTGAGCGCTGTTCACTGTCATATTCTCTTACTCTGTCAGTTTCGTGGCATTGTCTGTATACCTTAAGTTTATCCAGTAACTGAGATCAATCTATTTTTGGTCTTGAGGGTGCGTGGGCCCAAAACTAGGCAATTGAGAATCATGAAAGAATATTTCATAAATAATGTCTTTGTGCTAGGGCTATTCAGAAATTAAGAATGTCTAGTTGATTAATTGCCTACCTTTAGTCGATGGATGAATCGGTTAACCTGCATATTGCGTTGGCTGATAGAATCATAAGAGTATTACGAAAATATAACATTATGCATTTGGAGATAGAATCAACCGATCTCACTAAGCGTTCGGCCCATACGTGACGCCGCCATAACTTTAGTTCACAAGAGGCAGACGACCGTGCATGCGAGGGCTCGTGACGTTTCGTGCTCCACGCAAGCAGAGCTCCAGCGTGGTTGTCGCACGTGCAGAAAGACTAAAGTTCCCTCGATGCATTGCGGCAGCGGTGACGTAGTCAAAATGTCCGGTGAGATCGGTCTATTGCTGAGATTTGCAAAGCCTTAGCAAACGAAAGAAGTTATGTCATTTTATTTTTGTTATACAACGTTCAGTGCCACGAGCCGATAACAGGCGCAGTCGAGGGGGCGGAAAGAAATCGTATGCACCTTTTCACCTACATCAATTTACCTGCTACAAATTACTAAAAATTTGATTGAAAAATGTCAGTCATGCGTCGTTGACCTAGAAATTTATCTCACTCAGTAACAGAGGGTAAACATAAATTTAGTGGAGAGTTTTGCAGTATATCGCGAGACATTTTAAGAGCGTTTCTTTTATGATTTCGCGAGAGTAAATTACTTTAAACGTGTAGCTGAATGAATCGTACCGATGAACTGGGAATGAAAATTTGAAATTCACTGAAAACAACCAACGGTATAGTTGGAATCCAAGCCCGCGTCCGCTGATTACTGCTAGCCGCTAGCATATACCTGGTCCGTGATCCTAAGGGCCGCATCCCGGTTGAGAAAATTATTTTTATTTGCGACTTAATTTTTTTTCTGATCCGTATGGCCTATTTATGAGGCGCACTTGGATTATTTCATTGAAATATATATGGGTGGTTTCAACTCAACTAAGGCACGGATTTAGGGTCGAATTTTAGTTTTGACGAAAAAAATATAAGTTTTGGGGGCATATCTCAAATGAAGGACGGCGCAAACCGCATGTTACCCAGATTTTTTGTTCTCGAGTTATGGATGATGTAAGCAGCCGAGGCGCAAACTGACCTTTCTCTCGCCTGTCGGAGGTGTCATGTTTCACTCCTTTCTACTTTTTGCCCTTTTTTGGTCATGCAATGTAACTTTTTTGGGCCACTCTCAGAATAGGGATTCTTTATGAACAATAATTTTATTGCGATTATTTATCTTCACTTTTGTTTTAAATGTTGTCAAAGTGTGTCCCTTCGACAATATTTGTCAAAGTTTGACCAGCTCTTCCGTGTGACCTATTTGAGATATCGTAACATATTTAGTATTTTCAGAAAGCTAATAGTATATTCTTTCTATTGATAACAAGTTTAACGTTGAGTGTGAAAGAGAAAGGACAATGTATTCTCGTAAAACAAGGACTATTGCAAAATATTGGCAAATCTGGAGGTACATTTTCTAAAAAATACACCTTTTATTTAGCTAATTTTTTTTCTAGCTAGCTATTGCAGTGCTTTATAAGGTAATATAAATAGAAAGTGTAATATTTTGTTGTTTGTATGGCAGCTATAAGAGCTTGAAATTTGATTTTGTTTGATGTTTTGCCAGTAAATCAACTTACTCGCAAAAATACACTAATTCAAAATTGGCGCCTCTTATGTTTTTAATAGATACCTGTGAGCATACTTATTCTCTGATAAATAATTTTAACGCGGTTATTTATATTAAATGTATTTTACAAAATTTGTCAATATGTCGTTTTTGGACGATATTTCTGAATGTTTACCAGCTCTTCCGTGTGACCTATATGAGTTGTCTTAACATATTTAGTATTTTCAGACAGCTTAGAGTATACTCCTTCTAAGGATAACAAATTTGATGTTGTGTGCAAAAGACGACGGAATTTTTTCGTAAAGCAAGGACTATTTAAAAAAAAAATTTGCGAATTGGAGGTTGATTTTTTAAAAAGCATAGCTTTTGTTTTGGCTAAATGTTTTTCTGTAGCAACCTATTGCAGCGCCTTATAAAATAAAATAAACAGCAAATGTAATATTTTGTTTGTATGGCGGCTGTAAAAGCTTACAATTTGGAATTTTTTCACTTGTCGCCCAGTAATACAAGCAGAGGTCGGCATTTTAGGTCGCCCTCACTCACCCTCACCCTCACAGCCACATTCACCTAAGCCCCTCACTCACCTCCACCCTCACAGCTACACTCACCTTCAGCCCCTCACTCACCCTCATCCTCACAGTGACACTCACCTTCAGCCCTTCACTCACCCTCACTGAACCTCACGGCCCTCACGCCCCTCAAGCACTCATGGCCCTCAAGCCCCTCACTCACTCACCGCCCTCACGGCCCTCACGCACTCATGGCCCTCACGCCCCACACCGCCCTCTCGGCCCTCACGCACCCATACCCCTGACGCACTCATGGCCCTCACGCCACTCACCGCCCTCACGCCCCTCACTCACTCATGGCCCTCACTGCCCTCACGGCCCTCACGCACTCGTAGCCCTCACGCCCCTCACGCACTCACCGCCCTCACGGCCCTCACGCACTCATACTCCTCACGCCCCTCACGCACTCATGGCCCTCACGCCACTCAGGCCCGCTTCAGATGGGGCAATTTCGCCCAGAAACTTGACGTCGCAACACCAGCAACACGGGCCACCCGCGTTCACACGCAGCATTGCAGCAATAGGTTGCTGCGTTCACACGCAGCAACCTATTGCTGCAATTCGCCATCATCATCATGAAATTTTATTTTTCTTGCACTATTTAGACACACAATTACGGGCTATAAACGTGTTTTTATGCATTTAAATCTCGTTGAGAATGCTAATGCATCTTTCTGAAACAGTTTATTTCCAAAGACGATCAATTTCAAACCAGAACCAAGTCTTCTGTTGTCATCATCACCGGCACGAGGTATCACGTGAAAATATCGCGTCCTTGATTGGATGCAGCCGGTTCAAACGTCTTCAAATTGCTCCCAGTTGCTCGCTTGTTTCGAGCCGGACACGATCTCAGCAATTCGTGCCGATCTAGGGAAAGCTAGGGAACAACCCGCCAGCAACACCAAAATTGCTGAGAAAGTTGCACCGTCTGAAGGGGGCCTCACGCACTCACCCCCCTCACGCCCCTCACGCACTCATGGCCCTCACACCCCTCACCGCCTTCAGACCCCTCACGCCCGTCATGCCACTCACACACTCACCGCCCTCACGCACTCAAGGCTTTGAGTATAATTTAAATATTTCGCGCTAAACATATACGCAGAACATTTGCTTGAAAAACAAATATTCAGAAAGACTTACAAGGTTAGAGTCGATTTTCTAAAAAACACCACCTTTGATTTCTTTCATGTTTTATTTACGGTTAGGTAATATAGTAGTCTGTCAGGTAGGTCTGTCAAGAACTACCAACATAAATTGTAATATATTGTTTGTATGGCCGTTATTAGGACTCGAATCTCGCGCTATGAGAATTTTGAACGGGACTTCGCATAGACGCTCAGCTGAGCAGAATTTTCACCTATGTAAGGTTTTCTATTTAATGTTAATACTTACCTCAATATATGAGCGTAAAAGCCAGTGAAGCAACAACATTTATCCTAACAATATTTATTTACTTGGCGCTGGCGTGATTTGGAAGGTGTGTGAGCTTTGCCCTATGTATTGACGGAGAAGATACGTAACATCAAGACTCCCGGACAAACTTAAGTCAAGAGGAAAAAAGACCCGGCATGAATTATTGAAAATAGAAATGAAACCTAAACACATGACTAACACATTTGAAGCCTTACACGCTACGAAATGCTCGTTATTTTACGAAAGAGTCCGTACGTGCACAAAATAAACCGTACTTCCTAAGCGCCAGATACCAAATCGTACATGTACCTCACTGCCTCCCGGCCCTCACGACACTCGTAGCCCTCACGCCCCTCACGCTCTTCACCGCCCTCACGGCCCTCACGGCACTCACCATCATCCTCACGCCCCTCATGCACTCATGGCCCTCACGCCCCACATTGCCCTCTCGGCCCTCACGCACCCTACCCCGGACCGCCACGTCAATGGCCCTCACGCACTCACCGCCCTCACGCCCCTCACTCACTCATGGCACTCACTGCCCCTCACGGCCCTCACGCACTCGTAGCCCTCACGCCCCTCACGCACTCACCGCCCTCACGGCCCTCACGCACTCATACTCCTCACGCCCCTCACGCACTCATGGCCCTCACGCCCCACACCGCCCTCTCGGCCCTCACGCACCCATACCCCTGACGCACTCATGGCCCTCACGCCACTCACCGCCCTCACGCCCCTCACTCACTCATGGCCCTCACTGCCCTCACGGCCCTCACGCACTCGTAGCCCTAACGCCCCTCACGCACTCACCGCCCTCATGGCCCTCACGCACTCATACTCCTCACGCCCCTCACGCACTCATGGCCCTCACGCCACTCAGGCCCGCTTCAGATGGGGCAATTTCGCCCAGAAACTTGACGTCGCAACACCAGCAACACGGGCCACCCGCGTTCACACGCAGCATTGCAGCAATAGGTTGCTGCGTTCACACGCAGCAACCTATTGCTGCAATTCGCCATCATCATCATGAAATTTTATTTTTCTTGCACTATTTAGACACACAATTACGGGCTATAAACGTGTTTTTATGCATTTAAATCTCGTTGAGAATGCTAATGCATCTTTCTGAAACAGTTTATTTCCAAAGACGATCAATTTCAAACCAGAACCAAGTCTTCTGTTGTCATCATCACCGGCACGAGGTATCACGTGAAAATATCGCGTCCTTGATTGGATGCAGCCGGTTCAAACGTCTTCAAATTGCTCCCAGTTGCTCGCTTGTTTCGAGCCGGACACGATCTCAGCAATTCGTGCCGATCTAGGGAAAGCTAGGGAACAACCCGCCAGCAACACCAAAATTGCTGAGAAAGTTGCACCGTCTGAAGGGGGCCTCACGCACTCACCCCCCTCACGCCCCCTCACGCACTCATGGCCCTCACACCCCTCACCGCCTTCAGACCCCTCACGCCCGTCATGCCACTCACACACTCACCGCCCTCACGCACTCAAGGCTTTGAGTATAATTTAAATATTTCGCGCTAAACATATACGCAGAACATTTGCTTGAAAAACAAATATTCAGAAAGACTTACAAGGTTAGAGTCGATTTTCTAAAAAAACACCACCTTTGATTTCTTTCATGTTTTATTTACGGTTAGGTAATATAGTAGTCTGTCAGGTAGGTCTGTCAAGAACTACCAACAGAAATTGTAACATATTGTTTGTATGGCCGTTATTAGGACTCGAATCTCGCGCTATGAGAATTTTGAACGGGACTTCGCATAGACGCTCAGCTGAGCAGAATTTTCACCTATGTAAGGTTTTCTATTTAATGTTAATACTTACCTCAATATATGAGCGTAAAAGCCAGTGAAGCAACAACATTTATCCTAACAATATTTATTTACTTGGCGCTGGCGTGATTTGGAAGGTGTGTGAGCTTTGCCCTATGTATTGACGGAGAAGATACGTAACATCAAGACTCCCGGACAAACTTAAGTCAAGAGGAAAAAAGACCCGGCATGAATTATTGAAAATAGAAATGAAACCTAAACACATGACTAACACATTTGAAGCCTTACACGCTACGAAATGCTCGTTATTTTACGAAAGAGTCCGTACGTGCACAAAATAAACCGTACTTCCTAAGCGCCAGATACCAAATCGTACATATGTATATGCGCTGCACGCCTGTTTGACATAAGCAAATATGACAATTACATGTCAAGTTCGGTATTTCAAACTCAAAGCCGAAAGCAAAAGGCCCCAGAGGAATTCTCTAACGAATTGCATTCCCCCGCATTGGGAGGAAGTAAGCGCTGTGCCCGCACCTGTGGATACGAACTTCTAAGTAACGTATTTTAAGTACACTACTCCAAATTTTCTTAGTGCTTATGGTTAGATATTGAGGTACCTGCTAACGATAAATAAAAACCTTACATAGGCCAAACTTCTGCTCAGCAGAGCGCCTGTGCGAAGTCCCGTTTAAAACGCTCATAGCACGAGATTCGAGTCTTAATTTCGGCCATACAAACAATATATTACAATATCCGTTGGTAGTTCCTGATAGACTACTCTATTACCTAACTGTGAATAAAAAATAAAAGAAAAAAGGTGTTCTTTTTTAGAGAATCGACTACAAACTTGCTGGTTTTTCGAAATATTCGTTTTTCAGGCACATGTAGCGCATTATATATTCATTGCAAAATATTAAAATTGTATTCAAAAGATAGAACTTAATTGGAGATTTACGGTGATGTAAATATGATATGAATATATTGATTAGGTCGCACAGCACAGCTTGCTGAAAATCGTCAAATATCGTCACAGGGAGGCGGTTTGACAATTAAAAAAAAAAAACATTAAGGATCTTATGACCTAGACGCTTAATTAGCATAAAACAAGCATATCTCGAGAGTGTTCCCAAAAGGTTCTATTGATGTAGATAAAAAGTAGGGAAAAGGGAGGGAGTGAAATATGGCACCCCCATAAGCTGGAAAAACGTGAGTTTTACTTTGGCCGCTTCAACGGTCCATCACTTGACAACAAAAAATCCGGCGAACTTGCCGTTTGCGTCTTTTATTATAGGAATTGCCGAGAACATGTTTTTTTTTTAAATAAAATATTTGACTCAAAATTTGTGCCTGAATTGAGATGAAATCACCCATATATATATATATATATATATATATATATATATATAGATACGAAACAGCATATACTCTCAAATATGCAGCGACGTACTTTTGCTGCTATTTCGTTGCATTCCAATTCGGCCGCAGTTACACTGCATCTACACATCTTACAAAATGACACGGTATTCGCTGCAGACATAATCACAGAATTATCAGAGGACACGCGTCTCAAGCATGTGTAGGAATGCTGAAGCATTCGTATACGTAGCGTATTCGTTGAAGCTGCGCGCCGCGCTGAGCCCGGCCGAGCGGCCTCTGCGTAGGCTGCCCGTGCGGGCTGAATATGCGGCCGGCCGCCACGGCGCACCCTGCTGAGGACGGCCACACTCTCCCTCTTACGGGCGGCCGGGCCGCTGCGCCATGGAGAGGGCTTCTCTGTGGGGTGGCGTTCCTTGGAACTATGCCGAGCGCCAGCCAAGGAGAGAGTTTATCCATCATTTCTTTGCTACAGACTACAGGCTTCGCTCCATGAGACAGGGACATTTAGGTGCCGGTTTGCTCAATGGGACAGTTCATGCTTTCGCATTAATAAAGAAGCACGGCTCTGACGACGTCTTCAGAGCGCAATTTGTACGATGTATTAGCAAGGTGATCGCGGCTTTACTTTCGGCGGCAGTGACAAGAGAAACGAGACGCGATACCAGTCATTATTATTTAGCAGGTAGCGTCGTTTTGTGTCGTCTTTGTTCATTATTTTATTTGTCGGTGTCTCAGGGTTAAGATTATAAGGCTTTTATAGACGTTTTTTTAAATATATTGTTGTAGCAAGAGATTACGAGAAATTAAATGTTGAACTTTGAAATATTGGCAATAAGGATAATAATTCCTATATCGAGTTTGGCAGTAACGTTTATATTGCCCATGGCGACCCCATCGGTTCACTTTTTTTACAGATTAATCGTTTTGGAAATTCACTGGCGAGTAATATATGTGTTGAAGGATTAATCGGTAGGATAAATAAACTTGCTTCGGGGCCCTTACCATGGGAACCATGAAAAAAGAAAAAGAAAACGCTACGTTGTTTTTCTTAAATAATGCTAAGATTTAATTTCTGACTTTCACGACGTACGAAACGCGCGTTCGGTTGCTCTCCTTACACACTGTTCTCGCGGTCAACTTTCTATAGCTATACAGCCAAAGGTACGGCGCATCTGCGCTCGTCGCCGAGGAAAGCTGTTCACACGCACTCCTCCTCTTGTCAAAAATGCCACAGAAAGTTGTCCACAAAAAAAGCAAAAAAAAAAATGAAGAAAACGTCTTTTTTTTTTTTTGTCTAACATCACTTTCTTGCAGCCGAAAAAGTTGCCACGTGATCTGGTGGTACAGACCAACGATGTTCATTTTAGTCAAGCGCTGGGTTTAGAAATGCACAAGGCACGGGATATGCTCCGGACGTTGTTGCAGTTCAAATGCCTACAGAGACATTCGCTGTTACACAGCTGCGTCGAGTGCTTACGAAATAGTCGTCTGCATTCTTTGGATGAGCTGCATTGGATGATCAATTACCCTGGGGTGACCCTCGCGAGCACGTCAACAATGCGATCCCCACAACTACGTAAACGAGCTTCGCGAAGAAAAACATTAATGAAATTTGCCGCTTCCGCATTTTCCGCTTCCGCATCAGTGGCGTTGCGTCCATGTATACTTGTGTTAATATGCTTGTGAGGGCGCATCTCCAATCCAACCTAATTTCACGGGCCCTTTCACCCTCTGAATTTACACACCATAGTATTCGCATCGCCGGTCTTTCACGACATACTATCTCAACCTGCGCCCATAAAAAAAAAAAAAAAAAAAAAAAAAATACAGCAAGATCTTTTGAGTGAGTTGGCTTGACTCTTGGGAAACGCCACACGCGTCACGCTTCATGAAACGATAACGCTGACCCCTTCATCTTTCTGTTTCGGCTTTTTCTTCCGGGTTTCTCTTTTGCTTCCTCACTTTCTTGCTGCCTTTTTTTTTTTACCTCGTTACGGGGTCAGTGTTAGCGTTTCCCAAAAGAGGAGGTGTCCGGCGTTTCCCAAGGTCACGATAGCACATTCACTTAGAGCCCACCAATGGATCTTCATGCAGTTTTTTTCATCCCTTTTCTGTTCTTTGGTTGTCAGAGTACGTTGACGCCTTTGGATACGGTCATCTATATCACTCGTGGAAAGAACCACGTCTGTAACGCTCGTGAAAGGAATCACATTCATATCACTCGTGGAGGTAGGTAACCGTATCCATCGTTTTAACACAGTCGAAGCAACGCTACTACGAAAACCCAGAGAAAAGGAACATCCGGCGACGGCCGAGCGGCAACTGAGCAGATATCATTTCACTGCGCCGCGGCGCCTCCTTCTCTCTGGCACCACGCCAGCTGTGCGACGCTCCTTTGACAAAGACGAAAACGCTCGTTTCAACGAAAACCCGGCGGTGTCTGTCAGTTTGTCGGCACCGGGGAGAGAAGGAGAGAGAGTGTGGCGCGTGCTGACGTCAGCGCTTCGAACCAATGGCAGCGTCGCACGGGTCACCCTCACCCCCTCCTTTTCCCTCTCTCCCCAGTGCTGACTAACTGACTGACACCGCCAGGTTTTTGTCAAAACGAGCGTTCTAACGCTAACGCATGAAACATATTTTGTTTGCGCCCCCTAGCGCACAGCGTCGAGAGCGCTCCTGCGGAGGCAGAAAGCGGCCCTCTTTCTCCGACTAGCCCTGGCCAGCGTCACCCGCACGGAATTCCGGGGTATCCAATGCAGTTGTCGCAGCGCCCGACCATGATGAATCGAGCCACCGCTGCTTTCTCGACTCGGGGACGCCGCCAGCAGCGCGGAAGAGCCGGGCCGGGCACGCGCGGCGCGACAAGCCCGAGCTTTCCCGGGGGGTCTCTAAACTCCGTTTTGCCTTACGATGGACCGCAACGGACGCTACGAGCCGTCGGAGCCAATCCAATGCCGTGAGAGTGTCACGTGACCTTTGAGAGGGGCGCAGTCACTCGATGCGTTCACGACGCTGGATTGGCTTGGATGGCTCGCGTAGCGTCCGCGGCGGTCCATCGTACGGCCGAACGAAGTGCGGCCGTTCGCTGCTGTCCCCGGGAGAGGCACGTCGGAGACAGGCCGGGAAATCGTCCGTTGAGCCGCGTCCCCCCGCTTCCTTCTCCTCGTCGTCGGATCCGCCGCAGGACAGTCGGACAGGGTCCGCGGCCGACTGCCCCGCGGCACGGGCACGATCGTCGCTCATCGCGCTCAACTCGGGTGCAATCGGAGAGAGCGAACCGGGCCCGTTGGACGGCACTGCTTTAATCGGGTATACGCTTCGTGCGGTACGACACTACCCTAGCATCGTCGAAACACTTACTTTTTTTTTTTTTAAGTTAGTTTTGTGTGCTCGTTTTGTTACGGCGAGAGCCGTTATTACAGAGGTTTAGTAAATCGTTCCGGTACCTCCGATAGAGAGTTTTAGGGAACCGTTTTTGCACATCCGATACGGTACGATGCGTGTGCAAAGGCGTCGGCGGAGTATCGGGTATCGTTTTCGAAGTCACCGGAACGACATAATAAAACTCATTATTGGCGAGGTTTCTCAGCAGATCCCGTGTGTGTTTCGTCTACCTACGTCGTGGCCCGCTAAATTTCGGGGAGGGGGGTGGGGGGGTTCACAATGTCGTGATATCGTGACGTGACTGTGCTACGTGACGTCATGTGAGGACGTCATAATTGTCCACGCGGTAAGTTTAGCACGGAACTTGATTTACGAAATCTAGCAGGAAAATTTTTTCTCTAAATGTAGCGGGAATTTAGGGTCACGTGACGCCATGGTTCCACGTATGACACAGCGTCGTGTGATGTCATGGCGTCACGTAATGCCACATTGTCACGAGAGAACCGTTCATTCAGCTCGAATGCGGCAGTGTGCAGCAGTGTCCTGACGGTCGCACTGTTCATTTGCGAGACACGGCGAAGAAACCGGGAACGTTTGTCTTTTCCAGAGTTGACGGTGTTTCTGCCGTTGGAAGAATATTGAACCCACAATTGGGGTTCCGTGTTTTCAGTAAATACCGAGAAACCCCCAAAATCGGACCCCTTTCCGCGGTTTTATCGAAATCAGGATAAACTGAGAAACCCTGCCTTGGAGCTTTCCTTCTGTAAGAAAAACCCAGACTTTCCGGGAACAAAAAAAAAAAAAAATGAAATTTTCAACTCTAATTTTATTTTATATTTACTTCGAACAGGGTCACACTGAACTGTTTGCGAGGCTACTTCTTTCTTCGGAAACCAGACCCCTTAACTCGTTTCCATCTTTTATAGAGCCTTTTACTGTTTACAAACAAGACCTCTAATTGCATCCCAAGCGGTTGCCGGTCGCTCAGTCTTTGCAAGAGTATCGAGCTCGCTTATCTAACTAGTACTAGAAAGCATAAATGCTACACGGACAACAAAGTGGTAGATTTAGCGACGGCCTTCGAGCGTGCGATTTAACGACTAGTACGATACAACTTGAAGTTAAAGCAAGTTGGCAGGCGAGCTCGT
The DNA here is from genome assembly GCA_013358835.2 of Ixodes persulcatus. Lineage (NCBI taxonomy): Eukaryota > Metazoa > Arthropoda > Arachnida > Ixodida > Ixodidae > Ixodes > Ixodes persulcatus. Next base: position 575,561 of record JABSTQ010011067.1, on the reverse strand, counting down.
TAGGTGTCTGTCCGTCCCTTTTTGTCCCCTAGCTCCAGGGTTACTAAGTCTATGAGACAACTTGGTTTGCAAGACTTCGAAAGATTTGAACAGATCTCGAGATTCTTGGTTTTTTTGGGGTTCTCCTGGAGAATCGGTGGTTAAATGTTTCATCGTTGTTCCAAGAAGCGGTGTTAAGAAGGGTTTCTCTCATTCTTTTCATGAACCGGAAGTTCCCTGGGACGTCATAGACTGGAACACCGCGTGATGGCGTTTGCAAAGAAAAGGATCTATCGGTACCGGGTCGTTTTCTAAGTATTCTGGACTCGAGAATATGTTCTTTGGAGGTTGGGGAATTCCATGCCCACCGTGTCCTGTTTCTTCGACGCACAGCCCGATAAACACCGATTTCTTGTCGGACACCGAAAATTGACACTGAAAAACACCAAATTTGTGGGGAAAATAATCCCCACGTAAACATCCTAAAAAGTTAAAAAACAATAAACCGAGAAATTACAGAGCCCTACTTACAACCGATCGACCCGCAATTGCATATATCGCTCGCTAGATAAGTTGGGATGACCATCAATCATTGTTCGGTTTATCGAGTTTTTTTTCTTTTTTTCCTTTACGAACGAAACATATTTCGAGATAAAATCAGATAAGGATAAGAATGATGGTCTTGTGTTACAGCACTAGTGTATTACAACATGCTTTCCAGTGGGTGGAGCTTACGCTATAAAAGTGCTACGACAATGGCACTTGAAATGAAGCTATTCATTACCAGAAGATGGTGCTATACGCTTGTAGCAAATATTTGTATGTTCAAAGATCTCGCTAACTCGACCCTTCGGATAGTATGTGCCGAATAGTTGTTAGGAAATACCAAGGCTGTCACAAAAAACTGCACATTTGTTTTTATTCATAATTTGAAAGGTATTATATTAGATGCAGACAAACATTTTGAATTCTTGTGAGCCGGGCCTAAACCACAATGAATTGCGGCTGGTACAATTGTGCAAATTACGCGCTGGAGCCGCAGATACACGAGTGCGACCGTAAAAAGAAAAAGTAATTAGTCGTTAGTTGTTTATACTGCGGGAGGTTAGTCTCCTAAAAACATGACGACATTGTTACGCACTGTAGATGAGCAATTGAGCCAGTGCGGGATAACCGCTTGCCTGGGGTCTTTAACGTGCATCACGCAGTAGTGATACACGACCACACGTCTGTACGATGTCCATCCAGATCGAAACGAGCAGGGGTGGGGATTGAATCTATAGGAACATCCTAACCAGGATCCCTGGGTTCCGCAGCGCGAGCTTTCGAACCACGTGCTACGAGCTGCTGTGCGCTACTTTGCGCTAGCCCAATTGGCCACCGTCTCCCCGAGGTGACCGTAGCCAACACCTCCTATACTTCGTCTCATCGTACGATGGACTAAAGGCCAAAGCCACGAGCCGCCAGGTCCAATCACGTTCCACGCTAAACTATGACACGCTTAGCATTGATTAGGTTTGGACGAATAATGGTCCGAATCCAAAAACGCTGCGTCATTTTTATAGCTTCGACACTGCAAAGAGCCAGTGCGTCGTGACTTTCTTTGCAATGTAAAATTGTTGAGTCACTCATTGCTCGATTCGAACCACTGTCCGCCTATTCCCAACAGTGATCCGAGACGCGGGCACCAATACGTGCATCGAAGCGAAATATTACGCAATGTCTAAGTGGCTTGTAATTGGACCTGGCGGTTCGTAGCTTCTGCCTTTAGTCCATCGTAGGGTGAGACGAAGTATAGACAGCTTTCAAGCATGCGCGTCACGTGACATGACGTCACGTCCCGGAGGCCTGCGTGGGCGCTGATTGGATTGGAGTGCCGCGACAGCCTTCGCGTGGGACTATGATAGGAAACGAGTCCCACGGCGAACGCTGACGCGGCACTCGCATCCAATCACCACCCGTGCAGGTCACCGGGATGTGACGTCATGTCACGTGACGCACAGGCTTTGAAAGCTGTCTAGGTGGTGTTGCCGTAGACCATCGAATCGAAATATGACGATTGCGGTTAGGTATAAGAGGAAGAAGCAGAGGGACCGGACGCCTGGGATTGGTTCTCTCTCAATATGACGCTCTACTGTCGCATCCGTGTAAATGCAACAAGTGAACATGTGAACACATACGTGTTTTCTAAACCTTTGCTCAAATTGTCCCGCTGGCGGGGCAACTGTAATTTGATCCTATTCTAACTAAATCTAACTTCAAAACTCCGCAACTTCTTCATTCAAATAAACGGTGGAAGGCTTAATATATTTGACCCGAACTCATTAAGACCAGTATTAAGGTGGCCATGTGGGCCAGTTGGTTCATGGCTAAATCGAGAAAGCAGCGCAACAAACACAAAGACGAGAAGAGGTGGACGGGACGAGCGCTCGTATCGTCTACTGCTTCTAAAGTCTGCGTTTGTCGCGCTGCTATTTTTGTCATTTAATCATTACGACTTTAGAACTAGTAACTTTCCGAAAAAAAAAAAAAAACGCTCGAGGTACACCTAAGCATTTCTTATGTGAATGCGAAAGCACGCACGCCGCTCTTCGCTCCCTTCTTTCGTAGATTCGAAAAGCGCCTTGTTTTCTGGCGCTTTTCGAATCTAATGGTGAATTCGGGTGGTCGCCTCTCTCCTCTGACCTCGATTCAGCAGAGCGCCCCCTCCTCGCCGCCAGAGCTACTCGGGATTCCTTTCAGCCGATTACAACTGCTGGCTTCAGAGCGCTCCGAGATTGTCAGACCAGTCACGGAATTAAAATTTCTTGACATTGGTAATACATTAAAAACAACACGATCTTACAGTGTACGGTGGACGATTGAGCAAAATTTACGCTCGCAATGGACGTAAATTGTTTCACGCATCGCGTTGACGTAAATTTTTTTTACGGATCGGCATGTAAAAAAAGAAAACAGCAGTATACGAATTGATTTTTGCAGAACGAAACGAAAGCCAAACAGTTGTCAACTCATTGCGTTTTCGACAGTGAACGCGGTGTGATAGCGGTCAGGCGTACGACAGAGCAGGCAAATATAAAATGGTTAATAAACGGCATTTTTCTCACGGCGAAATATTGAGCAAGCATCGCAATGCGATACAAATCACAGTGCATTATATTCGGCTCTCCCTTTATTTTACAACACAAACCTTTGAACGCAGTTCTACCAAACGTCAAAACTTCTTGAATCGACCACAAAACCCGGTAAAACAGCGGTGAGCTCTGCGAGCTGTTTCTTCGTCGGTTAGGCTTAGCGAATTTACCGCCGTGAGATGAACGATCTCGTGAAAGCACTGGGAACACTTCACACGTCGACTTTTCTTGTTACGGTCGCAAACGAATGTCGTCCCGTCCGTTGTAATCCTTGCACCGTCGAATCCACAAGCACTTTGTAGAACCCCATATCAATCGCCGTCATGCCGGACCCCGCACACCACCACAGACCACTGCCGGTGCCGGCCATCGTCAACAAAACCACGTGATCACCGTCCAAATATCACGTGACGCCTGCGCCGCTCCGCACTCCGACGACTACAGACGGAGTGCCAGAGAGCGCTCTGAGAGGGAGAGGCGCCCTCGGAATGAACCACCCGATCAGGCTGCAGCACTCTCTTTCAACCACCCGATTTCGCGCGCTCTGGAAAGAGCGCTCGAGAGCGCGCAGAAAGAACCACGCGAATTCGCCATATGAAACCACGGGAAAATCCTAGACACGGCACCTAGATTCCCCGATCCCAAAGGAGCGAAGTAAAGCTGATGAATTTTCGGCTTCGGTCCCATTGGCTGGCGCGCGTCAACGAGGCTCCCATTGGCCGCTGTGCGTCAGTTTGAATGATCGCTCAACCGATGGCGCTGCCTGTCCGCGAGGCAGCGGCTCCACCGTTCCACGCCCAAGGTCAGTGCGCCGTACGCCGCAGACGAAAGAAGGGTAGAAGAATCTGGAGTTGGGCAAGTTGGTACATCTTATGGCGAATTCGCGTGGTTCTTTCTGCGCGCTCTCGAGCGCTCTTTCCAGAGCGCGCGAAATCGGGTGGTTGAAAGAGAGTGCTGCAGCCTGATCGGGTGGTTCATTCCGAGGGCGCCTCTCCCTCTCAGAGCGCTCTCTGGCACTCTGTCTGTAGCCGTCGGAGTGCGGAGCGGCGCAGGCGTCACGTGGTACTTGGAGGGTGATCACGTGGTTTTGTTGACGATGGCCGGCAGTGGTCTGTGGTGGTGTGCGGGGACCGGCATGACGGCGATTGATATGTGGTTCTACAAAGTGCTTGTGCATTCGACGGTGCGAGGATTACAACGGACGGGACAACATTCGTTTGCGACCGTAACAGGAAAAGTCGACGTTTGAAGTATTCCCAGTGCTTTCACGAGATCGTTCATCTCACGGCGGTGAATCCGCTAAGCCTAACCGACGACAGAACACGGAACAGCTCGCAGAGCTCGCCGCTGTTTTACCGGGTTTTGTGGTCGCTTCAAGAAATTTTGAGGTATGGTAAACGTGCGTTCAAAGGTTTGTGTTGTAAAATAAAGGCAGAGCCGAATATAATGCACTGTGATTTGTGTCACATTGCGATGCCTGCACGATATTTCGCCCTGAGAAAAATGCGGTTTATTAACCATTTTATATTTGCCTGCTCTGTCGTACGCATGACCGCTATCGCAGCGCGTTCACTGTTGAAAACGCGATGAGTTGACAACTGTTTCCAAGCGTTGGCTTTCGTTCCGTTCTCCAAAAATCAATTCGCATACTGCTGTTTTCTTTTTTTTTTTTTTTTTTTTACATGCCGATGCGTAAAACAATTTACGTCACAACCGTTATTTCATCACGTTGCGAGCGTAAATTTTGCTCAATCGTCCACCGTACGCTGTAAGACAATGTCAAGAAATTTTAATTCCGTGACTGGTTTGAGAATCTCGGAGCGCTCTGAAGCAAACAGTTGTAATCGGCTGAAAGGGATCCCGAGTAGCTCTGGCAGCGAGGAGGGGGCGCTCTGCTGAATCGAGGTCAGAGGAGAGAGGCGACCACCCGAATTCACCAATAGCTGGGAGCTGGCTACACTTGGAGAAAGGATTTAAGGTGCCATTTTCGCGCTTCAAACTGATGACGTCGGCTCGCTCCATGAGAAAGTTAATGCTTTCGCATTAAAATATACTCATCGTGCTTGGTATTCATCAAAGTCATGTAAAAGCAAGCAACCGGTGTTTTTTTTTTAACAATAAACGGCTTCAAAAACACGTTTTTTTAACTTTCAAAAGAAAATGATAACTACCATTTTCTGTCTGTTGGCAAATTAATTAATCTGTTATTTTATTGCAAAGTAATGTCAATGTCAATGTATCCTCAGACCGTAGGTGTCCTGTGGGGTTTTAAAAACACCGATCAGCGGGAGGTTAGGAGGGTACCAATTACTGTCAGGCCGAACGGGTTGTTCCAACGCTAGAAAATCAGTAACTTCAGGAGTGAGTTTTGCTCGGTTGTTGGTAAGGCCTCCGGTCCAAAACGATTTCACGAAACCAAAATAACAAACAATGGACGCTCTTTTGTTGGTGTGTTTTTCGTAAAGATTTTTTGTTGTTGGTCCTGGGGTTTTAATTTGTGAGAGAAGAGTAAGTACTTGGTTCTTCTCTCACTGGTGCGTTCGTAGTAGGAAAAGTTAGCATACCGAACTCAAAGAAGTTGACATATGCTGTATTACACGAACTTGGTCTTTGCCGTTTGCGTTATACCACACATTTCTGGGCTTTGTGTGGACTGATGTTGTGAAAGCTAACATCTTGAGGTATTTACAAAACGCAGGCCTGTTTTGTAAAGCACGGTTTTAAGTTGTAAATTTTGTTTCCATTTTTTAACTATAAACAACATATAAACTAAAAAATTCGAGCTTTTTTTACCGATGAAGAGTGCTTTTCGGTCATTATTTTTGCCGAGACTTTCGGGTTTTTTTTTCGCAGGTTTCGGTTCGTTGACCTAAACTTTGGGGCTTCTGCGAAATGTATTTTTAGGATCGAAAACCGAATTTATTGTTCGTTTACATTCTCGCCCTGCGCAAAACAAAAAAAAAAAAAACTGTGCGAAAAAAATTATATATATATAAAGAAAACATGCGTATTCACTATACATGGGGCAATAACTTAGCTGCTTACCATGTCGCCGCCTGTCTGCATTATATCATCAGCTTCAATTGTTTTCTTCTTATTATCTCCCCATGCGACAGACGTGTCGCCTATAGACCTTTGCATCGCTTATCACCCTGGGCGAAGAATGCCGAGTCACTGAGCTGTGGACGCATGCGTAGCGTCCAATATAGTGCACAGCAGATCAACAGCGCATGCTGAGAAGGCGTTCCACAGCCCAGCAGAGAAAGATGGCAACGCGGAGAAGGCGATTTTCGCAAAGGTCTAGTTTCTGACCAACTTAAGAAACGCAGAGCGTGGCGAGTCCCCACTATCTTATTATTCCTCCGTAGAATGTTATTAGGGCATTCGGCATTAAAGAATGGCGAAGAGTCACCAAGCAAAGAGTGTGAACGTAATAAGGCGGAAAAGGAGTGCAAAACGCCTTAAGAGCATCGCCCCCGAAATTGGATCCATCTATCATTCTGCTCCGCCTTCGGGGGCAGGTGCTATTCCGGCGTTTTGAACTCTTTGCCTCTTAATATCGGTTTCACAATGCCACGGCTTTACCGAAATTCGTTGTGTCATAAATAGAGGAATATTTATTATTCTACAATATAACAATTAACTCATCTTGCCTCTAAAGACAACGTGCAGCGAATCTTCGATTCAAATATGCCTGCTAAAAATGGTCATAATATTACCGAATTTTAGTTCAGTAAGTCACTTATTGTTGCTGTATAGTCATGCCCTGACACTCGCCGTGATCGATAACGCTGCTCTGCAGGAATAATTTCTTTATCCGTTATGGCCTTTTCGTGCTTAAGTATTGAAAAAATATTTTTTACAGTTATACGAATATGACAGGTGACCGTAATGTTGCGGATTTCAATTTTCTTTGCAACAGGATAAAACCTGTTTGCTCTTCTGATGTCTTACCCCTGGTTGGACGTCAGTCTAACCAGACTGAGCTAACCTGGGGTTAGCAACTGAGCTAACCCCTGGTTAGAGCGCTCCACTGGAAATGAAGAGGTCCCGGGTTCGATACCCGGACCAGGCGGAGTTTTTCGGTCGCGCACCAGTCACTTAGCTGCATTTGGAAATTTGTTTTTATCCTTTGTCCCCCTTGTTCCTCTTCTCCAGCGGTTATTTTCGTCATTCTTGTCCAGCTCGCTCGCACTTTTGCATTTATTTGCATTATAACCATGCAATACTTCTATACTTTGTTTCATCCTACGATGGGCTAAAGGTCAAAGCCACAGGCCTCCAGGTGCAATCACGTTACACGTTAAACTGCTTAACATGCTTAAGCGTAGGCGTGGACGAATCATGCTCAGAATCAAAGAGTGCTGCGTCATTTCTGTAGCTTCGACACTGCAAACAGCCTGTATGTTGTGGCTTTCTTTGCGATGTAAAATTGGTGAGTCACTCAGTGCTGTTCAATTCGAACCACTGTCCGCCCATCCCCATTTGACGCGGGCACCAACACGTGCATTGAAGCGAAATACCACGCAATTTCTAAGTGGCTCGTGATTGGATCTGGTGGTCCGTAGCTTTTGCCTTTTGTCCATCGTAGGGTAAGACGAAGTATAGTCGAATTTGGAGCCACTTCTGCCTTTTGGGGTGCTGTAGACACGCTATCTAATGCAAATAAACGGAGTCGAATGTATTTTTTTTTTTTTATAACTCATTGCCACATAAACGAGAAAAAAAAATGTTCTGCGCATTATTATTGCGTTGCACAAAGTAGTTCTAACAATATTTGGTTGCTGAACGAAGAAGCGATGGTATTAGCGTTTGAAACGTGTACGTCTTGATAAAATTGCAGATAGCTAATTTAAGAGTCACCTACATATATCTTAATTCAACACATAATGGGGCAAATTAGTCATGTTCTTCGATCAACCGAACTTTTTTTTTTTTTTTTTCCTACGTTGTTTTAGGTGAAAACGAGTATAGTAAAGCATTTGAGGTGACTGTGGCCACCTTCTCGCTCCCTTGCCGCGGTCATGTTTGTCGAAACAAGCGTCACGCAAGACGAGGAGGGACCCTCGTTTAGGGCAGATGTATTCCCCCTTCCATCCATCTCGGAAGGAAGCGGGATGTGTTGAGGACGCCCTGCCTCCCCTCGCGTCAGCGGCACGCGGCGCGGCAACAGACGCCGAAACGCCACGCGGCATTGTTCGAGGAAACGAAACCAGCCAGGCGGGCAGGGGGGGCCATTTTTATCTCTGCGGACAAACGCGGCCCGCCCCCGCGCCGCCCAATTCCTGCCCGGCCCCGCTGCCGCTGGCTGCTCCTGCTCCATCGATATCGACACGCGGGGGCCGGTGCAAAAGGAAGCCAGCCAGGCAGCGGCGCACTAATAGCCCTTTTTGTTTTTCCTCCCCTGCCGGGACGCGTTCCTCCCATAGCAGACGCTTTTATTTGTCCGATGTCTCCTTTCCTTGAACGGTGCTGCTGCCAGAACTCCGGTTCGATCGATGGCTGTTTCTGTCGCGTTCGCCGGCCGGCGTAGCAACTGGTTTAGCGATAACGCGGAGTCGATCACGGGCTGACAACCACACGGTCCGTTGCGTCCACGCGCAGCAACGCGTCGCGGTGCTGATTGCGAAAGCTTTGTTCGCTGCGGTACGAACGCGACGACGCCGCCGCACTTTCAGCGGGCGGTGGCCGCGACACCGACAGGAGGTCCCCGTTGCTGCAGCTGGCCACGTCGTTGCACTAGAAAAGTGGGCGTCTGGGCCGATCATGCCAGTAGCTCAGAGCTCCGTAATCTTTGCTTCAGGGCTATAGCTGGAAGGTGGCGTCTTTTGGATTGGGTCGGGAGCGTATTTATCGCGCACGTAGAAGGGCCGTTGAGGCGTGTCGGCGAATGAACGTTAGTTGGAGCCGCTTGTGCCTTTCGGGGGGTTAAGTTTTTTTATTGCGGGTGATAAACCCCATCTGGTGACACGTATATGTACGCGCTATGGCTTGGCACCGAGTCGCATCGAGCCAGAAGAGTTTACGCGGTACTGTATTTTTTTAATGTGATGTTTTTTTATAATTAATAATCGAATTTCTTTTCATTAAAACTTCATGGCGGCGATCAAGGAAAAAAAGCTGCATACGCAGCTTGACGAGTTCTTAACCACAGCGACGGACGCACAACAGGAAATGAATATATACGGAAGAAATAATATGCAAAAAAAGGGTTGTGTGATATATGTTTATACACCCTTGAACTTGGTCTGCCTCAACGGGCGATGAGTCTCCCAGCTGTAGATGAGAAATCTAGCCAGTATGCAAAAGTCGCCATAACAAGCTAAGCAGAGATCAAACACAAAGACAAGACCCCAGACTAGCCGTTTTACTGCACTGGCTAAATTTCTCATCTACAGCTGGGACACTCGTCACCCGTTGAGGCAGACCAAGTTCTAGGCTGTATAAACATACACAAAACCCAATTTCTTTTTGTAAGACAGTAAGTGCAACTAATGAGCTTAACCACTCATGAAAGGATATATAGATATACAGATCTCTCTCATGGTGTATTCACACGGCGGACAAATTAAGGGAACCAGGTCCGCGGACCAGAGAAATGTGCGTGTCACGTGACATTGACATCATTAGAAAGAAATCCGAAGGTCCACGGATCTGGCACTGAATCCCATGGCTACCTTGAACTGTAGTGAGAACTGCGAGTCCGATCTCTGAGCTTCGTTTGCCGCTTTCGCTGCACGCGCTACCAAACAAGATCAGTACCTCTCAAAGTTGTGACCTTGCACCCATTGTTTTGGCTCCACTCCAAACTAAACAAGAACCACCAGGCAGCGTACGTGACTCTGGATTTAGCCAGAGCCGTATGTAGAGAGTGTTTGGCCCTTCATTGCGATGTATGGGAGGCCAATGATCAGGCGCAATCGGCCGAAGGCGGGCTGGGCGTGCTCCAGGACGCCTTTACGAATTCGAATGTGGCCAAACAGAAGCCTGCAATAATATTCTGGCGGTGTTCACGAGAAACGAAATTAAGAAGTGCGTCGGAGTAACTCTTGGTGACTGAAAATATTGTCGCGAAATTGTGCTCGCGCGAGTGTTTTGTCTAGTTTCACTTTGTGTTTTTACCTTCTTTGAGAGTTCGTTCGTCTCCACGGAACGGCTCATGTGTTCTGCCGGAGTCGGGGGGCCCCGAATGGGGGCGAACGTGAATGCTGTAACGCTACACTTGGCTCCTAGAACCCCGCGTTGGAGATGTTTTTTTTTTTTGTGCATGTCTGCTTTTGGGATCTCTACTTCGGTGGTGGTTTTGCTCCGTGTATAACTTCTCTGCATTCGTACGTGCTTTGTCTTGTTTTAACGAATCTTTTGAACTTCGTCCGAAATGTGTTTGTCTTGTGTATGCGCTTGGTTTTGTCATGCTGATGTTTGCTTTGGGCACCGTGCCTTTTGATCGACTCTAAGAAAACCTTCTGTGATTGGTTGCCAAAGTGGCTCTAGTATGCTGCTGAATCCGATATAAGCAGCCACCAAAGGCCCGCAGAGGACTTGGCTCCCGGATACCAAGCCCTGGACATCACCCTGCCTCTGAAGGCCAACTTGCACGTCCGACCCCCTTCGGCTGTAGAGTCTTCCGCCCGCTAACTCGCAAGCTTGGGACCCCTTACGGCTGTGGAGGAGTTTGGTTCACCCACTTTCGTGTGGATGCTTGTTTGTCGAGTTTGGCTGCGGTCGGGTCACCCGCTGAAGGTGTGGTCGAGGAGGACGACAAGGGAGGTCGCCAGAGGTTAGGAGTAGTATCCCCAAAAACTTAATCTCACATTATATAATGTGCAATGTGATGTAAAAAAGTAACTTGTCTATATTCCATAAATAAACATGTGTTTCGTAAATAACAGCATCATCATCAACGGAGAAAAGGATTCCTATTTTTCTCCGCGACAATACATTGCACGTGATGTTTCAACCAGGTAATCCAAAATCATAGTGGAAGAGCGCGACTAGTGGAACGATCGACATAATCCGTACGCCAGGCGCCGATGGCGGGGAGCCTGCTGTCCGAGCAGTCACACTCTATCCGAGCCAAACAGAGTTTGAGCGCCACATTCTTTTCTTACATCTTTTCGCATTATCGTAATCGAAACATCACGTGCACCATATTTTCAACCATGAAAAGTTACTACAGTTAACCCTTACGCTCGTATTAAACCTGTTTCTCGCTACCACCATTAGGCGATTCTTTTCGGCATCTGGTTGTCCAAGAGATGAGGGGGCCCAGCGAGGGAACAACGTTCCTTTTAATTTTACTCGGGGAAGAATTTCTTCAACTGCAGTGCCTTCAATAGGTTCACTACCGAAACAACGCTTTATAATGCCCACGCTGGCCTCAGCAAAGATATGCAGTGGCTGCATCTGCCAGTATGGGCCCTACATGGACAGGTGAGATCATTGAGCGCTGACTAATTCATGTGTACCACGCAGTTCTATTTGCCCGGTGACATTTATCTTATGATTAAAAAAAAGTAAAACGTTCTTTGAAAAAAAAAAAAGAAGAAAAAGGTACGCATCTTTAAGCTAGAACAGGATAAGGCAAAACAGTTGCTGAGGACGAGTACAATATGCGGAGTTTCTATCGCGGTTCCAGTTCATAGCGAAGCAATAACCTGTGCTTCCCGGGGCATGCACAGAAATCTACTTAGGCCCCTAGAGGATCGTTAGGCCGTGAGTAACCTAAAGGCAATTTGATGACTCCTCGTTTTACACTGACGAGTGATTCGCGCTTCCTTTCAATTGACGGAACACATTTACTCATCCGCGAAAACAAGGCTGCTGATGTCTACAGCAGAGCCATAGATTTGCGACCCTCCGCTGACTTGCGCACCTCCGCTGATCGGCCGCGACGACGCTCTGTATATTTCGGAATTTGTTCGCTCGTGTTGGTCATATTTTACTGAAATGCCAAGTAGGCGCCGGGTGAAGCTGTTAATGCTCTAATTGTCTAGTGATCGTCTTGCACCGGAGTCATGCTCCATCAAGGCGACAAAGTTGAAATGAGCATGTACAATTATAAACGTTCCCTTGAGGGATATAAAGGCTTAAAGACGGGTCGGAGACCAATTGGTTTGGTTGAATAACTGACGGGAAGGGGGCCAGGGGCTCATGATAGTTAAGAAACACAGCAATACCTCATAAATTATTTTTTACTCTAGCAGCTATCCTGCGAATTTCTTGTGGCTGATACGACAGCATTCTGCATTGACACGCGTCACACACATCGTGTGCTGCAACAAATCTGAGTGTGGAACCATCAGGCTTGCCTGGAAAGTGCTCAAATGGAAAGAAAATTGGAAACAAATACTCAACCTCCGGATGGAAATTGCGCACTGTGCGTTCAATAAAATTACCAAAAGCTTGGGGGCAACTGATTTTTTTTTATAATGTAGTCGCTAATTTTAAAATAATAATGGAAGACCATATCTGAAAATTAAACGAAAGACGTTTTATACGGTTTTACATGGAAGTGCGTAACTAATTGATTATCACTTAGGCCAGCCTAGAATAAATAGCTATGTATCCTATTCCGCTTAAATCCTAATGCTCCGCAAGTGGTAAACATGTTTTGGAACAGAAAGTATCGATCTTCAAAGCCAGACTGATTTCACAGCATTTTATTCTTGAACAAATTGGACATTCATCGCAGTTAGCATTTGCCTGTTTAATTTATAATTGATTTAAATTAAAATAAATATCATTTCCAGAACGCGATATAAATAATCCTCTGATGAATCGAAAGAGCAAAGGAAATATAGGAACATTAGCCTTTTCCCCCGATATAAAATTTATATTCCACGTTTCACTACTACATTCGATAGCCATAAATGACCACACAATTTCGCGTTTTGGTATTGGCCCTCATCGTTACATCTGGCTATAAGATTGCAAACATAAGTATTATAATATCGTTTCAGGCTTTTTAAAAAATACTTTGGCCTTCTGTATTTAATAAATATTTTGATTTTTTTGTTTGTTTTCGTCGAGGTCGATGTTCCTCTATTGAAATCTGAAGACTTTGCTATGTCAGAATTTTTAAATAAAGAAGGGCGTAAAACAGAATCGATTTTTAAAGTTTCTTTACATGCGGCAGGGACAAAGACAGCAATTACAAGAAATGGCATATAAACACATTCGGTTCAATAAGGAGTCAACTAGTGTGATCCGTCACATAAAACACAGTCAAGTAATACCCCTGTTACACTGGCCGTTTCAACGATCATGGGGCCAACGATTGTTGCCATCTCCAAACTGTTATCGAGCTCAACTAAGTTGTCCGGTGTTACCAGGTGTTACACGGCACTTACGCCTAAGAACATCAACTTTCGATCCCATTCGAAACCGAGAAAAATAAAATAAAACTGATGCCACATCATCTTTCTTCAAGCAATGCCAATGAATTGTATGCAGAGTTTTTATTCATTATAAACGTTTAACCCAAAATATAATGAGCTTTTTTTTTTTTAGTGTAAAGAAACGATAATCAGAACGTTTAACACAAATTTAGGCGAGAGTGGCATAACGAAAGATTTATCGGCACCGACATCACAATGACCGCGCTTGCCGAGCATGGGCTTTCTCCGACAATATACGCTGCTTCGATACTTTCTGGATTCTTCACCGAATCTTCCGCAATGGTAAGGGCTTCGCTGGCGTTGGTCATCGGCTGCAATCTGGCGGACGCCGCCATCTTTAGCTCCATTGGGGCTAACCCCACCAGTTAACTGAGGTTGGCCAGTTCAGTTCAGCTCAATGATCGTTAGCGGCTCAATGACAGTTGGCGCCGCCGAAAATGTTTTGCTAGATCGCGATAGGTGAGCAGCGTTTGGCGACTTCCGGTTCCTCAGGAAACTTTGTTTCACTGCTGACAAATGACGACAATGAGCTGCACGCCTGTGCAAGCATAATTTTGAAACCTCCAGACTGTAGTCTTCAGAACCATGCTTAGAGAGGGTTGCACACCATCGTCGTCGATTGTCAACAGCTAGATAAAATATTCCTAAGAACCGTAAGTTGCCAAATGCCGCTCACCTATTAAGTCGACTGCCCTTGGTTTAATGACAGTTGACATCGTCGGTGTAAATAAGGTAGTGGTCCGTGGAAGAAAAAAAAAACTACTTGTGCAGCCAGTTGTCTACGCGAGCAGTTTGGCGCGATTGGTTCCTTTCGAGTTAGGCGAGTCCGCAGGCCTGGCACGGACCTCGTCGGACCAGGAAAAAGAAGCAATTGAACGGGTTTAAAATTTCGATAACCGTAGTACGACAGGTGGTCCGCGGACATGTTTTATGATGTTTGCCCACGTTAAACACAACATTTAAGAGGTCCACAGGCTCGTCCCCGGACACGCTCCTGTGGTCCGCGAACCAGCTCTTGAGTTTTGCATGCTTTTTGTTCGCTTGGAACAAGGCGGACTTCAAACAGCACAAAAGGTGGCGTCGCCGATTTTGTAGTAACTTGTCCGGGGACATGTACGCCGTGTGAATACACTTTTATTGACATTTTGTACCAATCCAAATGTCTGAAATCGGGAAGATTAAGTAAATAAGGGATATTTTATTTTACTGTTTGTGGGCCATGATTTGTTATTTGCATGACCAATCCCCAACACATGGCGCCGCTTGTAGGATAAACATTCATATATTTTTTTTTTCTTTTAAAGACGATGAAGAGTTATTAAAAAGTCTGTAGTACTTCCAATAACCTCTACCTTTGGACTAGTACTAAGTCTGTAATAATACAAAGTGTGAACGTTGATGATGCTTGTACGTTTTGAATAGGTCAGATGTCTGAGACTTGTCAAGCTCTCTATACAGTACCTCTATGATCCTTTTCACCTTAGGATGAATCGCAGAAGAAGCTACCATCCGTAAAAGCCAATCCAATACTGTGTGAGTATCACATGACAAATCCAGTGCTGGGAGCGCTGGAATGGTTGTAGGATGGCTCGTAGCGTCCGTTGCGGTCCATCGTAAGAAGAAAAGGTGTATATAACTCTTCACCACTAGGTTACCTACAAAAAAATAATTGCGGGGGCTTTCTGAATGCAGGCGCTAGATGATAGCATTATAAATAAAAAGGCTGCCGCGAATAATGACCGTGTCCGAGTTATAAACATTCAAACGTCAGTCGCTCTCCGGTGTTGCTACGAGGGGCGTTCATGAAGTTCGTATTATCGGCACAAAAAATTAAAGGAAACGGAACAAAACAGGCATCAACATGAGCGCGCGTCCCTCTAGTTTCCGAACAGTATAAACATCGCATGCTATAGTAGCTCGGAACGCCGCTAGAGAGACGAAACAAAAATGGCACCGCCCGTCGGTGCCAAGTACATGCAGTGATCCGTTTTTTTCATTTAAAGGGAAGCAATGCCAAGGATATTCATTCCAATCTGGGAGCGTTGTTCGGGGACAACTTCCCAGTTTACGACACTTTTGGTTAAATGGCGCAGACACTTTTAGTGTGGCCAAATAAGAGGAAAGCATTTCAAGGAGGGCGACCAAGTGATTGCCGAAGTGGAGCGATTCCTGAATACTCAAAACGAGGTGTTCTATAACAATGGCCTCCGGCATGTGGTGCATCGCTGGAAAAAGTGGGCGACTTTTGGTGGCGAACATGTAGCGAATGTCTCAACTCCTACTCGAGTTTGATTGCTGAATCTCTATTCCTTCGTGACAATAATACGAACTTTATGAACGCCCCTCGTATGATCTCGTTTTTTGTTTGTTTTCTGTCTATGCAAACATTATTGAGCGTATCAGAAATTGAAGCGAGTCAAAACGCCCTAGCTAAGTCGGACTGACAAAGATTTACCATGGAGTTACTGATGTACCAAAAAATGGTACCATAGAAAAGCTACAAACTGCACAACCAACAAATTGCTCGAACTGGAATGTATCCACCACCGGTTATATGGGCTAAGGTACCACGAAGCGCTGGTCTCGCATTTTCTGCGTGTGGCTCAATCTAGGCTGCTCACGGGAAGGCGCTTTGTTTTATCTATGATTTCCTACGGGCTGTGCCGCAATCCTTTAGGGCCCACATAGCAGTTGATGGACCATCAATGTTGCACCATCATCGTTGTGTCATCATCATAGTTGCTTCCTTGTCAGAAAAGTTGTTTTTCTTGATTTTTACTTTTTTTTTTTCAATAACACTGTTCGCGCGGAGGAATCTTCTTCTGAAGAGACGATTGCTCTCAAAATCTTGAAGCACTAAGAGAATGACCGTCTTGATCTGTGTTTGGGGCTTAGCTAAAGCGTCGCTTGTGATAAAAACCAACCAAGGCATTCACACTTCGCGGTGAATTGTTAATCGTCTGTCGTAGCTATATGCATCCATATTTTGAAGTCAATTTTTCTATAACTTGAGCTTCTAGCAATTCATATCTTGTTAGGTATGCCATTCTATAAGTTCATTTTTTTATGCGAAATAACTGTTAACTACGTGCATCTTTGTTAGTTGTGGGTTTATATAATTTCAACTTCGTATGCATATAACTGTTATTTTGTGCTTAACTGCGAACTGCATGGATTGATTTGACTGTTGATAAATTTACCGAGATATTTCAATTGTTTTCTGCGCAATGTACAAAAGGAGTGGGGCCTCGTTAGATAAAATAGGTTTCCCCGTTGCAGCTATCTAGGGCCCTGTTTGCTTGCAAAAAGACGCTAACCTGGCGTATGAAACATTCCTTCAAAGAATGCATAATGAAAACGTTTCATACAAGAGCAATCTAAGAGGATACGCAAGCCTTGGATAAGGAAAAAGCTTTTGGATCAAATAGACATAAAAAAACGGCGTGTATTACAGGCACGTAGCCAGGGTAGGGGGGGGGGGGGCGGGGCCTACGGGGCCCGGCCCCCCCCCCCTCCCGAAATCTTCCATTTTGCTGGGACCTCCTCTCCCCCCTCCCCCTCATACAGCATTTTGTCGTGGGCGCCTCCCCCCCCCCCCCCCCCGAAACAAAATCCTGGCTACGTGCCTGGTGTATTAGCACTTTATGAAGACAAGAATACCAGACGACCTGAAGCTTTTAAGATTTATCGAAGCAAATTGGTTACTTTACAAGGACGTGCAAAGTCCAGGTGTGACATGAATATTTTGAAAAGAGAAGATAACAAGCATTCAAAAATAGTTTGGGAAAGAATGAGTCAAGTGATTCGTCGGCTTAGTGAGCATCGCTGTTTAGATAGAATAACTTGCGAATGTAAAATCCTCTCTGGTGCGCATTGTCGAATGCTTTTAATCGAACTCGTTTGCATTGCAGAAAACGTTGAAGTGTCTTCAAATGGTCCTGGTCCATGAATCTACATTAACCGCCAATTCGCGGATTCGTTTTTTTTTTTTTTAAGTCCGACAGACGAAGCAGATATATTTGCCGTGTTGTGCAATTTAAGGGGTTACCGAGGTCTGGACTTAAATGGTTTCAGTACTAAAGCCATCCATGACGTTCTTAATATAATTGCACCTGCATTAACCAAATTTGTATTTAATACATCCCTTTCTTCTGGTGTCTTTTCAAAATTAATGCAAGCTGCAGAAGTTGCTCCTTATATTCAAGGGTGGGGACGATAATTTGTTTAAAAATTAAGGCGCGATTTCTGTATTATAATTGTTTTCTAATGGACTTTAAAAAATAATACAATATAAGCTTTCATGTTATCTAGAAAAACGTTCGGTGCTTGCTGACTTTCAACACAACTTCCGAAAGCAGAGATTGGCTGAAACAGCGTTGTTAAAGCAAGAGGAAGACATATGAATGTCTGTCGAAGACAAAGATCTGAGTCTTGGCGTGTACGTCGATTTCTCAAAAGTCCTCGACCTACTAAATCATAACACACTATTACAAAAACTACAGTATTACGGAATTCGTGGATACGCCCTTAAACAATTTTGAATCATGCTTGCAACAACGCACATAATTTGGCAGCATAAATAATTGTAACTCCGTAATGGACACACTTGGGACTGTAGTTCCACATGGGAGCGTGCTTGGGCCGTTATTGTTTACATTGTTTATTAAAGGTATCGAGCATTGTGCACCAGATGCTACGTTCGTTTCATATGCTGACGGCACAACTTTTTATCAAAGGAAGTACATATTTTAAGATTGAAAGTAAGGCAGCAGCTGTTCTTGCTGATTTGTACTCCTGGACAAAAGTAAGTGGCTAAAAAATAAATACAGGACAAATTAAGTTCGTGCTGTTTAGGGCACGAGATCGGCAAGTTTACTTCCTTTAGATATTATGCTAGGGTTTTTACGTTTAGAGACAGCAAAATCTGTTAAAATCCTATGTGCTATTTTTATTGAACCTCTTTTCTAGAAGGAACATGTGAAGTATATTCGCGGAAACATTTGTAAAACTGTTGAAATTATGTTCAAAACTCGCCATGTGTTCCCTGAGCGAGTAAAGTTGCTTTTATGCGATTCTTTGGTTTATGCTCACTATATATGTTTACTGCAACTTTGTTAGGGGCATAACTAAAAAGCCCCCCCCCCCCCCTTTCCCCGCTCTCCGCCGCGCCCCCGACGGCACGAAGCGACGCGAGGTGTCATCCACGAGAGAGGCAACACGGTCCAGACTCTCGACCGCCCGCTGTGTTCCCCCCCGCAGCGGTCTCCCTGTGTTTCTGACATCTCCCCTCATCCCCCTCCCCCCTTTCCCCATCGCGTCCCCAAGTCGAGCTCTGAGCGGCTAACCGCCCCAGTAAATCTGTCGTTGCAAGTCGAAAGCTGTGTCGTTTGTTTCGTCTCCTTGTGTGTTTCTTTCGTTTTAAGTCAACAAAATTTAACACAGCTGTTTCTGGAACAAAAAAAAAGTAGTTCGTGTTTTGGAAAAGTTTATTTTTTGCATCCTTGGGGGACTTTTTTTAAGAAATACGAAGTTATATCAATCAATGATCAGTACAATTACCGCTCGATGTGTGTATAGAGTACAAAAAAAAAAAAAAAAAAACTTTTTCCTTTCCATTTTGTTTAGGTTTAGAGAAAAAAATTCGTCTTATATAACTTGATACGGTGAACGTTGCTGTGTGAGCACTCAAGGCACCAATTACGGCTTATCATCCTTAAGGTATGCACTACCATTACTTTTTAATAAATTTGAAATTAGAAACCTTGAGATTACCAGGATACCGAAGTATAAATCACGTCACTTCATCATCATCATCATTTATTATTCCTTGAAGGCCTAGGGGGCAATATACAAGGAAGTGAACACTTCAAAAAACAAACAAATAACACACCTATTTATCAACAAAAACACGCTGCAATCTAGTTATAGGTTAGAAAACATAAGCTAATGGCTGCAGAAAATTTCTTAGTGTCAGATAAGGAGGCAATTACGTCAGGCAGTGAGTTCCAGTCGTCAATGGCCAATGGTAAAGTAGACATTTGGTGATCAGTGGCGGTTGACGATGAAATCGGAAGGAGTTTACAAGAATGGTCGAGACGAGGGAAAATACGGTAAGGAGGCGATAGCAAACTTTGTCTGAGATGACTGTTGTAATAAAAGATCCCATGAAGAAGAAAAAGACGAAACACCCTGCGGCGGTGAGAAAGATTTGTCAAGGTTAGCTGATTGGCGAAATCCTGATATGCTTGCGTAAGGGGAAGAGTCGAAATAAACAAAACGGAGGGCTCTGCTTTGAACGGATTCCAGGTTGTTGGTTAGGTATGCCTGCCACGGTGACGATATGAAAGGAGCGAATTCTTGTTTAGTTCTGACCAAGGTAGTACAAGCTAGTTGTTTTACTGGGGATGTAGCTTGTCTGAGGTTACGGCGAAGAAATCCGAGAGTGCGGTTAGCATTGGTGATGAAATATGTTAGATGAGTGGTCCATGACAGGTCAGATGCCAGATGAATTCCTAGATATTTATACGATGAACAAGCAGTTACTGGGATGCTAGAAAGGTGGTAAGAGGAGGATAGAACATGTGAACTGCGGGAAAAAGATAGCGATTTACATTTATTATAGTTTAAAGCCATTTGCCATTTATGACACCACTGAATTATAAGTTGGAGATCGTTCTGCAAGATTAGTTGATCGTGGTATGAATGAATCGGTCTATAGATGACACAGTCATCGACGAACAAACGTACTTCAGAAGTGATGCCATGGTGGAGATCATTAATGAAGATTAAAAAAAATAGAAGGGGGCCAAGAACGGTACTCGAAATACTTGAAGCAGGAATATACTTGAAACTTCAAGTACTGATACTTAAAATTTCGCAGTTTTTACAGGATTATAATGTTGACTAATAACTAATGAACAATCAATTTTGTTTAAATGTTTTTTCGTTGCTTTTTATCAAATGTGTAAGGGAGGCCGAGCCTCGTCAAGCTGCTTGTAAGCAGCTTTTTGCCTGGCCTTCATTTTTTTGTCTGAGTGGAAATATTAAATAAACAGTATTTGTTTTTTTTATTTTTTTTTTTTACGGGCAGAAGGTTTGCAATCCGCGCACACTGCATAGTTGCACGTGAACACAAACCATCGAACGCAATGGATCACGCATGATGCCGGAACCACGATCCTGGTCCATCGCCATATGTACTCGACAATTGAAAGAGCCATTCGCAGGTGTCTGTCTAAGTAATAACGCAAGTTACAAGTGTGTTGCTTTGTTATCATCAATATTTCACAGAAAGCACAACATCTCGAAGGTCGCGGAGTGTTGCTCCAATACGCATGCACTGGGATATGCAATAATTATTCAATGTAGCTGTTGAAACAACCACTTCTAAAATTGTCTTAAGTGGGTATAGTGTCGCAGGCACCCTTTTCCGCAGCAGCGTAATTTTATACTCTTCCTACACACTTCAAAAATGAAGAGCATTCTATGCATCAACGCCCTACTTTTCAAATAAAAATGCTGTATTAGTCGAAATAAGAGGCTGACAGGGTGTAGTCATTGGTGTGGGAGCCTCTGAAACACTTTTTTTACACACTTAAAGGCGTGTAAAATGTTTTAGTGTGTGTTGTCTACGCTGTGAATAGGCAATCTAGCCTGTATAGAACGACTGCTAATATCTTTAACGTGCATCACGCGGTAGTAACAGCGCGACCACTCTCCGGTATGATACTCATCAAGATCGGAACGGGCAGTGGTTGAGATTGAATTTGTAGATGTGTAAACATATCAAGGTGTGTAAAGAAATCAGAAGGGTGTTGTATGCCTTCGCGGATATGATGGGGCCGGTCCGGTGTGCTGACGCTGATGGTCGTCAAGGTTGAGATGCAGTTACCTTCCCTGCTACAATTTCTGCTACTTTTTCTGTATAAAAATGTTTTCTCGCTCTCTCTTTCTCCTTCTCCCTGTTTCCTTTTCCGGCAGTGTGATGACATTTGGACGTCATGCGTATATGACCAACTATGGTAAGTTACAGGTCAAGAAGGTAGCGGCAAATGCCTCTCAAAGAGATTGATATATCCCTCCGCCACCTCGGCATCCAATAGCGTCCCATCGTTTCCGTAACGTACATGGCCAACGCGGGAGAGGGTTTTGCCTCCCTGTGAATATTTGATTTATCTTTCGACTTTGACTTAGCGTTGTCCAAGCCACGAGAGGAAGATTATAGTTTTCCCCCTCCGATGGAAACAAATACGACTTTGGGGGGTTAGGTTCCCCCTCCGATGTATACAAAGGCCACTTTCAGGGGCTCGGTTCCCTCTCCGATGAATACAAAGGCCACTTTCAGGGGCTCGGTTCTCTCTCCGATGAATACAAAGGTCGCTTTCTTAAAAAGTGGGGGTCGGAGACAAGCTGACATCACTCTGTAGTCAATATATATACATTGAAGCGGAACAAGGGGCGTTTCCAGTGAACTATTCTTTCGACTGCGGATGGATTTGAAACGGGTGCATCACGCTTGTGGGAGGAGCTTCTCCTACCTTCTTGACTTGTAACCGACTATAGGAACATCGGTTCCACCTATTCTGTTGGGATAATTATGCCTTATGGGTAGAATTCCGTTTTTTCGGATTTAGTTTCTCGTGAAATTCAGACGGTATTTTTCGCAGTTTATTTTTCGCTGAAAATTCTTTCCTTACCGGAGTTTATTTTTGTTAGATTTCTAACTATATGAAATTCGAAATGTAGTTTTACTTTGTTCCCAATATCTTTATTTTTTTTATTTAGTAGCTGTATATTTTGAAGGAAACTAAAGTGGCCCATCTTCAGGCCCACTGACCCCATGCTCTTATTAAATTTATACTTAAATCACCATTTTCTTCACTTTTTGTTTTGCCGTCGTGACCTCGAAATTCTGCGTTTTTAGGATAAATTCGAATTGAAGGATATTTTACAGGCAAGTGTTTTTCGAATTTTCTCGAAAACAAATAATTTTCTTATATGGTATGTAATATCTGCGCTGCCAATAAAACAAAAAAAATATATATATATATACATATATATTCAGTGCGAGGTTGAAGGCGTAGCAGAACTCCTCTCCTATGAGAACAGCGATGGTTCTATCACATTTCGGTATGCACTCAGGCAAGGTAATCAACAAAACCCTTCATTCAATTAGAGTTGGAGAGTACGCGAGCAGTTTCCAATCAGTCAGACGAAGAACGTGGCCCCGGCGTTCAGCCAGCGGCCTCCTGACCGGCTGCGGTTCTTTCCGGGCACAGGGCGTTGTCTACTCTTCCTCTTCACCACCCCCCGCCCTGGGTTACGGCGGCACTTCTTTCTAGGCGCTCCCAGAATAGCCCACCCCTTCCGCTGTCGCCCTTGCGCTTGTTCCCGGACCTGAGCCGGATCTCGACCGCGGGATAAAGCCCCGGACCCCAGACCCTTATACTACGTCCACCCCTAAGCTGACAGAGCGGTGGAAGCTGTTCGTGCTCTTTAGACCAGTCCTATACGACGATCTCTTGCCACGTGATCACGCGGTGTCAGGCCATGTCAGGTGTCAGGCGATGAGAAGAAGGTGGCTGATTGGTCTGGCGTGGGCGTAGCTCCCACCGCACTGTCATTTTAAGCTCGAACGGAGCCTATACCCGTAGCCCGGGACGAGCCGAATGATTGGGACTGCGTACGCACTATTCGCCGTCCACCCAAGCTGACAATGCAGTGGGAGCTACGCACATTCCCCCCCTTTCACATCAACTGACCCCCTCTCGGCGCCTAGGTATGGGAGGAAGCGTGAACACGTGATTGAAAAAGTAGACGTACAACTGTTCCGACGAGCACTGTAGCTTCTATCCTGCTGTCAACTTAGGGTGCGAGCGGAGTGCGGGGTGCGGTACGCCCTGAAGCCGTCACCTCGCCGGGTCTGAGTCAGCAGCCCCGCCGGGGTGCCCGATTACCGAGCACTACTCTTCCGCTCACGACTTCCTGCCCGCGGCCCGGCTTCTCTGTCCGTCTCTTGTGTTGCGGCGGCCTTTTGTTGCTCGGCAGCGGGCTCTTCGCGGCTGTCTCGTCGGCCACGCGGGCCGGCAGGGTCTTATCCCAGCCAGCAGCCGACGCTGCGGTTCTTTTTATTTTTCCGAAGGGAATTCTAGGGTTTGGGACAGCTACGGTGATCACAACAACCTCTGCTGAGTCTGCTTTTTTTTTTCTTTTTTTTTTCCTTTCTTGGGTTGCGGTTGTTTTGCAATAAAAGGTGCATTTTATTCCGTTCACGGGGTGCGGATGTGAAATAGCTATCGTCTAATGAGTTCGACAAGTCGGGCAGATTTCTCGGGGTTAAGTAAAGATAGGTACTTTTTTCTTTTTCTTTTGGCAATGAGTGTGTGTCTGTTTTGGGGTCCTTTTTTACCACATACTGAAGCACGTTTCAAATTTTTAAGCCACCTCGGAATTTATAGACACCGGGTTGCGATATTGTTATTGTTGTGGGGTGAAATGTTCCAATAAAGAATAAATAAAACGGAACAGATATCGGTCAGCCCAATCAGTGGGGTGACCCATAGAGCTCCCATAAAGAGGAAACGATGCGAAAAAAAACAAAAATGTAATTGTAAAACGATTTTTTTTTTTTTTTTTTTTTGGGGGGGGGGGGGGGGGGGGGCGGTGTTCGTGTCCACTGCACTCGTCGAACGCGTTAGGACGCGGAATGGCGGTACCTGGCGTTTTGCTTTAGCAATCGAACTAGTTCGACGAGTGCAGTGGAGACAAAGGCAGTTAGCTTTAGGCCTACCTACTAATCATTCGAACCAGAGCTGGGCATTCTGAAGTCCCCGTGCGCTCTCGTTTTCTCCTCCCCCTCAGTCTTTCGCCGCATAGACGTGAAACTTACTATCTGCACTTCCAGCTCAGTAAACGTCAAAATTCAGGCAAACTACCGAGCAATACGATGAGCATCCCACACCAAAATATTCGCTTCCGTGGCAGATAGAGCGAGGAGCTGTCGACGGATGACCTGAAAGCATCTGCTTGCAGACAGCTACAATCGCGTCTTTCGGGTAATTTCCAACAAAGTTGCCAATAAACGCTTCTGAGAGGCACCACGAACGTTCCCGTGGAATCTGGCGCGCTTCATTTTTAAACAGTTTAATTCGAGGCGGCAGCTTTCTGTAATTCGTCCATGGCGTGCGCAGCATTCGGCTCCCGGAGCCGTCTTTCGCTTGACGCGCGCTCTGCCGTTGAAGGGCGGGTTTATTTTCTCGTCCAGGGCTGCCGCAATGGGGGTGTCGAAGGCCGGAATCTAGCCAGCAGCTGCTCCTCCAGCTGTTTATTGTTCTATCGCGCCCAGAGATATCCCGCTGCTTTCGCTCTCCGAGGAGGAGACGGGCTTCGCTTTGTAAGCGGATCGCGCGGCGAGCTAGGCTTGCTTCGAATGTGGATTCAGTTCCAGATCGTCTTTTTGGCCGCGAGTTATCTCATAGTTTTACTTTACGACTTTCGTTACATTTTTCTTCACCCGTCCGACGTATATTCCCAGTGACTTTGTCGTAAACAGTTTTTTTTTCCAACGAACGAAATTGCGTTGTATGTATGTTTAAACGACGGAAACATAGCCCTAGTGGGTGTCTGCTGCCTTCACTGTAGAATATAAATTTACTCAGTGGAATACCATTCTAGACCTGGCGTATTTAACGTGCACCACGCAGTGGTGCACGTTAAATACGCCACGCGGTCGCACATTTGGAGCGCGAAGACCTTGTAGCAGAGAGCACTTCTCGGGGAACCTAAAGCCCCTCTAGGGGAACCTGGTATTTAGCGCACAGCGTTTGCAGCGGCGAGGACCCGAAACATGGTTTTCAAACCAGACGAGAAAAGAAGCTGTAGAACGCGAGGAGCACGAGCGGATATTCCATCGCTCGGGAGAAGTGTGTGTCGGCGTCTCTCTCTCTCTCTCTCCCTCTCTCTCTCTCTCTCTCTCTCTATATATATATATATATATATATATATATATATATGTGTGTGTGGGGGTGGTGTGTGTTTTGGCGGAGAATGTGTGACTAGAACAAAACTTCAAAATGGCAAGACGTACCAAAAATGTTCCGTAGTTCTAATTTGAAGTTTTCCCGAGTGACACCATTTGGAGTCTCTAAGCTTTTATATCCTTTTTTCACAACAGTTATAACTTCTTTTTACTGCTCTAATACTTCGTATAGAAGGGAAAAGGTTCTCGAGAAGTTTTTTTTTTTTTTATCTTATTAAAAAAAAAAAAAAAAAAACATTCTTTTTTAATCTTGCACTTTAGATAATAATTGGCCAAGTTTGAATCGAGCTAGCTTTCGATGTACAATTATTTCAGGCATTAAAACATATTAAATAAAAGCTTGTATCTAAGCCAATATAAAAAATATAATATTTTATATATACATATATATATATATATATTTTTTTTTTTTTTATTGTGTCCCGGTATTGGGCGAGGCATGCTGCTTCACTTTTGAGGTGTAGAATTCCATGCACTTTCGGGGCCACTGCACGAAAAAAAAAATGACAGGAAAGCATTCGTATACGTAGCGTATTCCTACAAGCTGGGCGTCCCGCTATCCTGTGAAGATGCCAGACGGGCAGCCTCTGCGGACGCCGCGGCCGGCCGGGTTCTGGGGAGCGGCGGGTGTGCGTTGCTGCGACGGTACGCGGGAACAGCGCCGCTCTGTGGGGTGGCGTTCTTTCGAATTATACGGCGCGCCAACCGCGTCGCAGCTATTTTAAGAGCCCTTCCGCGGAGGGAATTTCTTTGCCGTTTTTCGCGGTTACGAACAACGCCGGCTTCGCTCCATGGGACATTTAAAGGGATTGTCCGGTCGAAACCGGAAGAACTTAAGTTTTAGCGCTCGTTACGTCAAGGGTGCCTTCATATAGACGAACGTTATTTTTATTTTGATACATGATCTCCCCTTATTAATTAAACCTTTCAAGAGCGTATGTACGAAACTGCACCCCGAATTTCGCCACTGTCAATGGCTGACATCCGTAGCTGCTGCGTGACTTCACAAAACGCAAAGGTTTGTCGGATGGTCGGGATAACAAGCTTTGGTCGACGGATGTCTTGTATTTTGTTTCGATTTATTTAGTCTCCTAGGCTGTACCCTAACTGAAATACGTTTCTTTTAATGCAGTTCCTAAGTGTGTGCAAACAAAACGTTAAGCCTTGTAGCAGGATATTACTCGAAAACAGACATAAGCTCCGAGCAAACGTATGCCGTTTCGTGCAAACACAACTGCGACGGCCACTCTTTCAAAACAAAAGATGCAGATTTTTTTTTTTTTTTTTGCCTCTGAAGTGGCATTTAGGTACACGAAGCGGCATCTGGGTACACATATCGGCGGATCTACAGGACCGGTGATGAGGCTACTGGTCGTTCCCTCGGAGGCGATTTCCGCGGGTCGAAGGCAAACGGCGAATCGTTCAAATGCATGTCGTCACTTGACTTGGACGAGCTTGGTGAATCGTGGCCAGGCTCCATTTTTTATTCGCGGTTCAAACAGAATCGGGCTGCACGCGTGCTAAATACAACTTTTGGCACCGTTCCAAATGGCCTAGCTGTTGTTTTCGGTTTCGCCGCATAATCAAACCGATTTATCCGATTTGGGCGAGGGGTGGGTGGACGTAGTTGAATATCGTTGGCACAGCATCACACCTCAGCTTACGAGGCTTCTGTCCGCTTAGAGCTCAGCTCGTAGCTCTCTTCTGTGAGATGATTGCTGCATAAGCGGAATCTCAATCTTGACGGGAACCCAGTCCACGCACGTCGACGATCCATTTTGCTCGTCACTGCACGTCTCGTGGAAAAGTGTGGAACGTCACGTCTTGGCTCGCATGTGCTGCCCAGTGGTTGTGGCAGCCAACTGCGCAACAAAAACCCCACCCATCCACGAAACAAGTCGAGTGCAACAACAAAAACGAAGTACGCTGCGGCGTTCACTCGCAGGCAAACGACGAGACGGGAATGCTCGCGTTGCGTTGTGTGACGTCAGAGCTTCAATGTTTCCAACGAAAGCCGCGTTTACGCTAGGAAGCGATGGAAGCACTATAAATTCAATTACTCATTCAGAGGGGCATATAAAATTCAGATTTTGCGCGTACGATGGGTCTCGAGGCAATAACAATGATATTCAATTGTTTTCCCGAATACAAAATTTGACCGGACAATCCCTTTAACGCTTTCGCGTTAAAAATCATCAACACTTCCAGTGGTTTCCAATTCTGACGACCTGAGGTTGTGCAAGTTGGCTTGGTGCTTGAGGACCCTCCCCACACCATTACACGCACTTTCGCCGTGTTCCGTAGCTTAAAAAACTTTCAGTCTTTCCACTCTGGTGAAGAAGGAAGACCAGCGAATCTGTACTATGGTGGCTTCTGTTCTCGGCGACGTTCCAGGCGAGCGATCTGCTCTTCTTTCGCAAGGAATTCGTAACCACTCGACGCAGTGGAACTCGAGGCGATAGCGGCTTCGCGGCGTTTGCGCAGCCATTCGGGCTACTGCGCACGTCGCCGCTCCTTCCGCTCCCGCTCTTCTTCCTCCGAACGAACGGCACGCGGCCGACCCATCGTGAGTCCAAAGGACAACTGATACGCGGACTCCGGGAAAGAAGGGTTGGGGAAGAGACGGCACGGAACACAATGGGCGACTCTCCTCGTCGTACGCGAGTGTGGGTGACGGTGAACTGGCTCGAGTGCTCATAGATGGCGGTAGCTGTCTGGAGTTTTGTGCCGATACGCTGCTTGTCCGCGGACACGATAGTGGGGGAACTAGCCCTTAACAGCTTGGCTGTGAAAAGCAATTTGATCACCTCTTGTCTCTTCGCCACCTCGTACAGTGTAAACCTATTTTTGAAATGACTAGCCTCCCCGTCGAAGATGTGGACAAGTTTTGTAAATATCGAAATGTGTTCTTCTAGCCACTCTTCAACTGTGCGCAGAGCGAACAGTGCGTGTGCTGTAGTGTGCACGATGTCGTCGCTGACAACTCCGAAACTGTAGATTTTGCGCTCCGTTGTAGCGACGCAGGTGAAGGCAGACACGATTTCTAATAAAAGCATTGTACCGCTCGCAAAAAGAAAAAAAAAACGCTCCAGTTTTTTGCAACAAAAAAAAAATGCAATACGATGGTACGAGTTCTGAGATGCGATTTTTCTGAGCTTATAGCAAGCCGCTGAGCATGTCTGTTAAATTAATGGGGGAAGTGCTTCGTTACGCACTTTCTGAGCTCATTGCAAAATGCGTTACTTGCCATTTGTTCCTTTAGCAGTTCGTGCTAGGGTCCTGTCTGTGCGAAATAAATAAATGCGAGACTCGTAGAGTTAAAAAGGCTGGCGGCATGTCCATGTCCCGCTCGGCCCGTGGATTGCCCTTTCGTTCCCATTTTCCCTCGGAGAAAAATAGCCAAAACAGCTTACGAGAACCTTGAAGGTATTTATATCTCAACAAGAAAAAAAAAATATATATATAAAAAGGTTAATCTCCCCCCCCCCCCCCCCCCCTGTAAACCGTCCCCTCCAGGCCGTCGCGACATCCTTATCTTAATAAAGTGTAACAACAATATAAAAAAGGCGAAATTAGGGAAGACGTGCACACTGCAGAAATGCGAAACCAAGCGCCGAAGCGGCGCGATGCAATCAGAACTGATATAGTTTCACCTCATATCATTCTACGAGATTGGGAACGTACGTTTGGTTTCGCAAACACAGAAGCGCCAATTGTAAAGACGGAGATTGGGAGGTTTCAAACTTTCAATAAGTCTAGGTTAGCTATCGCGTAAAGGAAGTTGTTTGAAGAAAAAAATTCATGCACGCTTATTGACGCGCTTGGCGGGCCGTCGCTTTAAAATGTTTTCCCCCACTCTAATAACTCACGGAAAACTTTTAAAACGTCCTATCTATGTTTGTTGATCTCGTGACAACGCTCAAACATTATTTAAGGCAGTTTCGATTTCTGCAGGTTACTAAGTAAGCAAACTGACCGTGCGGAAGGACCCCTTACTCTGTTATATTATAAATACTATCGATGTATAAGTTTTGCAGAACTGTGTGTGAACTCGAGAACCAATAAAAACTATCATCATGTTTCAAATATAACTAATATTTAATTGAAGAACGAAATGACAGAGATATTCGTTGTAGAATGGAGGTACAAATATATCTTTTTTTTCAAACGCACTGCTTAATATGACGAAACTATACGTGTCAATAATATTTGATTGCATTTATAAGAGCACATAGAAAGCTTTTCACATAAAAAATTGGAAAACAATTAGTATTTTCTTAAAATGACGTTGTAGTTTGTACTTTAAGATTTTCTTCGCATGTTTACGGTGTTTGTTATATAAACTATACTTAAATTACCAATATTATAGTTTTTTAAATAGGCTTTTATACAAGATTTGATTTGATATGTTTCTTATGCCTTAAATCATAGGTCAGCAACCTTTTTCAGCGG
The DNA here is from genome assembly GCA_013358835.2 of Ixodes persulcatus. Taxonomy (NCBI): domain Eukaryota; kingdom Metazoa; phylum Arthropoda; class Arachnida; order Ixodida; family Ixodidae; genus Ixodes; species Ixodes persulcatus. The sequence goes on along the minus strand of JABSTQ010011067.1, from coordinate 545,559 downwards.
CGGGCCCAGTCGTCACGCAGCCGACAAGGAGGAGGCGGGACGACAAGTCGCGAAGGGGTGAAAATGGGGGTGGGGGGGGGGGGGGGGCGAAGAAGAAGAGGCAAAATGAAAGTGAGGACGTTCTCTGTTCAAGTATGGGGACTTGACAATTTCCATTTGTGTTAAAAACTGCTGTTTGGTTCTTGAGTCTGTGTGAGGAAGTGGCAAGGAGAAGGAGAGGGGGGGGGGGGGGGGTGCATTTTCTGGTGTCGTGCCGGCGGCCGCATAAAACTGCCTCGCGGGCCGCATGCTGCCCGCGGGCCGTGGCTTAACCGACCCCTGATTGTACATCGAAAGCTAGCTCGATTCAAACTTGTACCATGATTGTCATATGTGCAAGATTCAATCATTGTTTTTTATAAAATAAATAAAAAACACTTATCATAAACTTTAACCCTTCTAATGAAGTATCAGAGCAGTAAAACAGGTTATAATTGTGGAAAAGATAGTATAAACGTTGCGAGACTTCAAATTGTGTCACTAGTGAAAACTTCGAAAATCGCAAAACATACCTTCTACCTTTTCGAAGCCCAAAACTCAAGAAGAAAACAAATTTCAGCGGTTCTAATTTGTAGTTTTGTTTTTAGTCACACATTTTCCACCAACATATATTTTCTCAAAATGTTTTTGAGGACATATCAATTTTATCTTGCACGATTTGAGATGTAATCCGGCATATAATTTTTGTGATTATTTTTGGGATTATTTTTACATTAAAGGTCTGATCTAACTCATAGTAAAACTAGTCGAATTTAAATCACGATTCAAATAATGATCTAGATAACGATTGAAACCATATTGCTTTTTATTCTCTACCGTGCTTGATATACAGGTGAACTGGGTGACATAAGTGGGCTTTCTAAAGTGGGCTGTCCTGAAGTGGGCTTTCCTCAATTGGGCGTTGCGGAGTCACTTTTGAGAACCTTCAGAAGTTTCTTGGTGCTTAGGAGAACCAGAAACCGTCTTCCAGACAGTTGTTCCACCGCATTTGTCTACCTTCTCTCGTAGGATTACGCGGCTCACGAATATGTATGATGTTTGTCTTTTCGAACATTCGCAAGTTGTCTTCGCGTCTGTTGATTCAGTTGGAGGCCCAGGTTTGAGGCAGAATGCCCCAGCCCGTACGTTGCAGATGTAAGTGGAGTTGTCTCCTATAGGTTCCGGGGCCTTGTGGAAAGGTTTAAGTAGGACCGACGGTGAGGTGTGTTATTATTTGAGCTAGAAAGCTTTCTCGTTCATTACCATCAGCGCCATCGGAACATGTGGTAGTACACTGAGGTAGCTGTGGGTTCACCCTTTTTTTTTTCCTCGCCAGTTAACATTTGGGACGACATGATGACAAAACCGCGAGGTAAGATAACGAGGCGCTTCCATCCGAAACTCACGAAACTGAGACGTGTATGAGTGGTGAATCACTAACAATCTCACGCGAGGACATTAATTTGGCAAGAAAGTGTGGAACAGCTCTGTCTTTGTTTTTGGTGCGTGTGCGGGCGTGCAACAGATCTGTCTTGGTTACCTCATTCGTTTTTCATTCTTCCGGCTTCACATTCATCCAGCTTCGGAAATCGCAACTTTAGGGGTGTGCGAGGACTGCTTCAAATCGTGTAGTGCAGCGTCATCTGTAGCTTCAACTATGTATAGATTAAAATTCTCTAGGTCGTTAACAACACTCTGCTTGTGCACTTTGTCCTTTTGTCCTGCGTTTGCCCGCACCGTTTCTTTCTTCAAAGTGTAATAGCCTACCGTTATTGTTCTGCGACACTTCCACTGCACCGTGACTTTTAGCACGTACCGCCCGAACCCTCCGGGCCCCGGCCTTCGACCGGAGCAGCCGTGGGCCCGACCAAAATCCGCACGGGGGGCGCCGCCGCCGATCCCTCGAAGCGCCTTCACGCCATCGAGGGTTGTTCGACGCCGGCGGCGGCGGACGACGGCGGCAGCATCAGCAGCAGCGTCGAAAGGGCGGCGGCAAAAAGCGCGGCGCTCCGGGTTATCGGGCTCGGGCAGCCGGCGAGCGTGGGCTCCTGCGCCTCCATGAGCGCTGGCCCCGCGCTCCCCACGCCAGTCTCTCCGAATCAATGCACGCGATAGCGCGCGTCGACGGCGGGGGTCTTCGCCCGTCGTCGAAGAGCGCCCATCCCCGCTGGCTTTTGAAGGGCGTCGGGGTCGACTGCGTGCGCGGTCGGGCACCGCGGCGATGGACGCAAGAGCCGTCGGCTTGGGCTGCAGGCACGCGACGAGTACGTGCTGTTGACCCCGGGGCGAGGTTTTTGACGTTTGACGAAGTTGGATGGCCCTTGTTTTTTTTTTCTGTGTGCTCGCTTTATGCTTTTTTGGGGTGCGTGCGAGAGGTACGAACGCGTGTTGGTCTGTCAGTTCTTTGTTTTAAACGTCTCGTTTTAGGGATGAAATTTTTCTTTAATATGATGGTGCGTGATATACGTTAAAGTTTGATAATACTGACGTGAATAGTGATTTGGATGTGAAGCCGGAGTTGGAAAACCAGTCGTGGTTGGGGAACTTTTTTTTTTAGATAGATACAGCGCGTTTGGCTCTAAATAACGGGAGTTCGACATTTATTAGGCAAACTTGTGGGTTCACGACTCGCTCCGTGGTATACTTGACAAGCTTTTCTTGACTTCCGCAATAGTGCTAATGTCAACGAATACATTTATTTATTCCATTATTGATTCTGCTCTTCGAGCAGTTCTGAAAGCGAGCGTTGTTTGAGATGTCCGCCGCGACAACAGGTTGAAAACGACAGGAGGAGAAACTAGACTGGGAGCATAGAGGCCTATATTTGTACATGCAGCGGAGCGCTACAAGCGTAGCGCTGACCTTGCGCTGAGCGCGAGGTCAGCGCTATGCTTGTAGCACTCCGCTGCGTGTGCGAACAGGCCTTATTAATGCCCCCAATGCCGGGGTCACACTGCTCGTACATCATACAAAATACATTCTGCAAACACGAGTCAACGCAATATCCCTGGTTCGAATGCCGCGTGCCAAGTTTTCTCCGTGGACTCATTACCGTGCGGCGTTCAAAGCGCGGACCTCGCGGTGAGTCGCGTTCGAATCTGTATGCCGACGATCTTCTGTATGATATGTAGGCAGTGTGGCACCCGGCTTAGCGGTTGCTCGCCTCTTCTCATTTCGCGCTTTCACGAAAACACTGTCTCTTCCGCAGCCCATACACGACCTCTTGGCCGTTGGGCCCACGGAGCACCGGAGCGAGTCGTAATCAATACGACGTCCCAGCCTTCTCTCGCCGAGCCGTTCTCCTTTGAGGACGGGGAGGGAGCGAAAATTGACTAAGCGGACGGAGCAACTGCGAAACGGCAGGAACCGCGGCGGGAAACAGTCTACCCAATCTGGGAGTTCCCTCGGCGCGGAAGTAGCAGCCTCCAACGGGAGCGGCAATTCAGTCCACGCGAAAACGGGCACATCGAGACGGCGTCGACTCTAGTGTGCTCCGCTTCGCCTTACGACGCAGCGCAGCGGACACAACGAGCCATTCCGGCCAATCCATGCGGCTGCAAAGGTATCACGTGACTACGTGCCTCGGCACGTCACTTCCGCGCTTCCCGAAGGTCACGCGACACTTATGCGGCATTGGATTGGTTCCGATGGTTCGTAAGATTCCGCTCCGGTTCGTCTTCGGATGAAACGGCGTGAGGGCGTCGGCCTTTACAACAGAGACGCGCGCCGACAGCCAATGCTATTGGACTCGCTGCGAACGACACCATCGCCGCTGTTTCTGGTCCGCGCGGAAAGCTAACTGCTCCAAGGCAATCGAGAAAGGGCCCGCCCAGCGGAGAAGCTGTCTATAGTGTCCATTGTACCCTCCCTCTTCTTTGGCGCAGTTGCCAATGCTGCTGCATTGCGCTGACGAAGCACTCGCTGCTACCGCTCTTCCCGATCGTCCTTCGAACGTCGCCCGCAGTTAAGGGAGAGAGAGAGAAAGGCTGGACCCGAGTGCTTGTTCCTTTCTGTCCCGGCAAGTGCACGTGAGGCACTCCATTGAATTACACTCCGTCGCTGTGTTCGCGTGCCTCGGCCAACGCGCGTCCCCCTTCTTCGTTGAGCTGATTAGCTTCTTCGTGTCTCTGCGCTAAACGGACTTTTGTCAAGGCTGCTGCTGTGTGCTCTCGTTGCTCCTCGTCTGTTAGATCGGTTTGTTTGTTTTTGGTTTTGTTGAAAAAAAGCAGGTTCGTAAAAGACGCGGTGAAAATAATGCTGCTTGGGGATACGTTTTTACGAAGGAGGCTGGAAACTTCGGTGTCGGGAATCGTTTAGACGCACTCCTGATTGGTGAACCCAACGGTAGTAATCATCGGTGAAACTAACTTGAGCAGCTACACGACTTGAAATTTATTTGAATGTATTAGGCCAAAAAAAAAAAAAAGTACGCTGGATGACGGAAGAAAGTGCCTGGGCTCGAAATCGCATCGCACGATGCCCATTTGACGACACCGTCACTCCCTCCGAAAAAGAATAGTATTTTTCCATAAGCCAGCGCGATTAGGTTATCCACGCTAAAAGCCGATTTGAGCAGTTGTACGTGCAGCACTGTCCAGGTTGAAACTCTGCAGCTGAAACACAAGGCGCCATTTTTGATGTTAGATGTAATTTACACTCTGAACATTACCAAATTTCAGCTCTAGACGAAGGAAGAGCAGTAACATACTTTACACTGCATCTATCGTATCTCCGCTTTAATCGGCACAACAAAATTGGCCGCGGAACAAATCACCACGATACCCGACGCGAGGCACATGCACGATGAAACACCCTATGCTTCTTGCGCGTCGTACGTATGTCGGAAACATGGCCGCATCCGACCACACAGTATTCTCTCACGTTCGGTCATCTTGTCTAAGTGTCGCACGTTTAGTCGTGTGTCTGTCTCACGCCTACGTTATTCTCTTCCAAAGATAGCTGCTGGACTGTTATTATAGTTTCTTGGCACATATATAAACAAGATTGGAATGTGAAAGAGACTGCGCGTTTGATGGTAACAGTATAGCCATATGGTAAGACGCCAGTCACTTCGAAAATGATAATAACACAACGAAACAAAATAAAGCGCACACTTCCCCGTTAAGTTTTTATATGATGCTTCAGCCCGTCAAATATTGTTAGCACCGTCGCTCTTATCAATTCAATCTCAATTCTAATTCAAGTTCAAGTTTAATTACTCCTAAAAAAACATATGAATGATATATTACATGAGACGTTAAAATAGGTAATGAATTATCTTAGCGCACATGAAATGTTTGAATAGCAGCACCGTGTAAGTATAGTTCAAGTAAAAAGGCGAGAGGCACGAGAGAAGAAGTGGTAACTCTACCGAAAACATTTTTGACTTTGAACGAAAAAAAAAGTGGGTCCTTAACAGTTACGATATTTTCAGGAAGTAAGTTCTAGCCTTTGATGCACAGGGGCAGCGGAGAAAATTTATGTCGATTAGTCCGTGATTGTAATAGTTTAAGTTTGAGTACATGATCACACCGTTGAGTTATGTATGACGGAGGATGACAGTACATGGAGTTTAGGTGTGGCAGGTTGTAGTACATATTATGAAAACACAGTCGAGATAGTTTTCCACATGTTGACAAAGGCGAAATATTAGATTCTGGCTTGAGTTTGTAAACACTCGTCATGGGTGAGTATTTGTGATGAATGAATCGGGCCGGTTTATTCTGTAAGAAGCTTTGATGAGGGTTCCATATGATACCCCCTATTATAATAGTGAACGGACGAGTGTTTCAAATGCTATGAGTTTAGTCTGGTAAGATGCTTGGTGGAAATTTCTTCTTAAAAATCCCAGAGTTTGTGACGCCTTTTTTAGAACGGTTTGGATGTGCGAATTCCAAGTTAAGTCTTCGGTAATAGTTATTCATAGATATTTGTAAAAACGCACCTGTTCTATGCTGTTTGAGTACAGTGCATACCTTTCCTTGTGGAGATTGGTTTGTGGTTAAGCGCAATTACTTTGTTTTTGAAGCGGTAATGTTAATTTGCCATGTTTTGTACCAACGAGAAACATTATCAAGATCAAATTGTAGCAGAGACAGATCGTCGCAATTTATAATAGGACGGTAAATAAAGCAGTCATCCGCAAACAGGCGTATAGATGAAGTAACAGAACATGGCAGGTCGTCTATGTCTATTAATAAGAGTAAGGGGCTTAGAACACAACCCTGGGGGACCCCTGATTGACCTAGTAGAGGTGAAGAGTTAAATTTGTTAATATGTACGGATTGCTCACGATTCAGGAGAAATGAGTAAGTCCTTTGGATTACTTTTTCTTCAGTATTAAGCTGCGAGAGTTTCTGAAGTAAACGCTGGTGAGGTACCGTATCGAACGCCTTGGCGAAGTCTATGAAAATGGCATGAGTAGCAATTGACGCGTTGAAATTTTCGTGGAGGTCAGAGACAAAGCCCAAAAGTTGTGATTGACATTGAGAAACGAGAGTCCGCCGAAGTAGACATGTTCGCAAGTCGAAAACTTCAGCTAGAGCGCGATACTGTATAATTGGGAACCAACAGAAGGAAATTTAAGCTCTCTCGCGAGATTATATATAAAAAAAAAGTCAGCCTAAGTTATATTTCATTTTTATTTAAATGCGATAGCATTTATATGATCATCAAACGGTAGGTTCTTGTGCGTTCGTAAAGCGAAACCTGGGAGAGGAGGAGAACACACAGGGACGTCGGGCTCAACAGACTCTGGACGGTGCGCTAAGTTTGCCGGAGCAACGCGTCAATGAAGAGCTACATAGCGTGTGCGGCAACAGGAACGACGGTGGCAGCCGTTGGAGTCACCACTGTGTACGCTCGGCCTTGAAAACTCAACAGGTAAAGGACAACCCAAACGCTATCGAATTTCCTATCTTTCTGTGAGCAGTCACAAAAAAGGGGCGTGTAATGTTTTCCTCTTTAATGCCACTTTTTTGTGGCCCTACAACAGAGAGGAAGAAGAATCATACGAGCTTTTTGTCTTTTTTAGTTTGACTGCTTATCTGGAAGGCACGAGGCAAAATACGAGGGGACCCGCTTAACCGTTGGTCCTTCCGAACTTGTCGAAAATTCAGGCCGCTGAATCTACCAGATCACTACAACCTCGAGTAACTCGCGAGACTCGTGTCCTCTTAAATTTTTGCTTTGTGCTCATCTTCGTGCTTTCTTTGATTTTATTATTTCTATAGTAACCCCGAGTAGAGGGTTAGAAAAAAAGAAGAAAAAGGCTGGGGTGTGAGATGGTCAAACAGGTGTACGTGAGTTTTTATTTATTTATTTATTGAAATACCTTAAGGGTCCTTCTCAGAAGGCATTATATAAAAGGGGGGGGGGGATGATAAGTACAGCATATATAAAACACACTAAAATAATAAAATAAAAACTTGCACAGAAGTGCAGACATACAAGAAATCGTAACTCGGACAACACCTAAATGGCTGCTGATAAGAGAACGAAAACTATCAGGGTTAGTCTCGCTGACGATGCTCTCTGCTAGATCATTCCACCATTTTTTCGTACATTTTTACTCGATGTTAATCTTGTTTTTCAAACTCGGTTGTTATAGGCTTGCCATTTTTCTGTATTACAAATAAAAAGAAAGTGTCTATACAGGTTATACAACATATGCAACTCCGATTTGTGCGGGAGGATATTCCTCCATGTTTTGCGTTGTCTTAACAGAGGCAGCTTTCCGCCTCTGTTTATTTACAGTAGCTTTAGTTGCCTTCCAGTTTTTGTTACGTGTATACTCCTACAATAAAAAAAGTCGAGAAAAATTGCAAAAAATAAAAATTTCCGCTTTGGTTTGAATTTATTGTCTCATATATCCATACAATAAATAATCTAGGCAAGTAACTCATACATCCTTTTTTTAAATTACGCAGATAGAGTATTTACGCGGATAAAATAAGCCTGAACATTGGTGCATATATTATTTCGATCCTTTTCCCAAATGTATAAGACTATACTTAAATTGAGCAATATTTAACGATAAAATAAACGTGAACATTGTATAAACTAACCGATTCGTTATTAAATTAACGAGAAACCATTAATCGGTTAAAAAATGTAATCAAACCAAGGCCCTAAAGATGAAATCGTTTTGATCACTGGCGTCTGCAGTCTCTAGCCATCCATACACATACCAACCCATTTTTTATCCACCCTTTTTTTAATATGCTAACCCTCGTTCCTCGTCTGACTCTTCTTGTAACGACTCAAACCAGATACGCGTAGAAGACGGGTTATTGTGCTTTGCGAACGCTCCTCCTCTTATGAACACCAAAATGACAGCAAATTAGACGTTAGGTGTCTACATAGCCTAAGGTCGGTCCGCCAGAATAGCGACACTGGTTCACTGTGTAAATGAGAGTTAAACCAGTGCAATATGGCCGCTGGCATGTGGCGTTTAGCGTGCATCACGCACCGCAACATCGATACATGACTGTGCGCGGGTACATTGTTCATCCAAGCCAAAACGTTCAGGGTTGGGATTTGAGCATTTGAACCCAGGACCCCTGATTTCAACTTTTGTTCCATGTGCTTCAAGCTGAGGTATGCTAACACACTCGACCATCATGATCCCCCTTTTATGAATACTAATCTTTCCGTTTGTATGCTTTTCTGTTTTCATTTGTTGATTTTCACTAGCTGTAGTTGCTTCCCCTGAAGGCTCAGTTTGTATTCATCTGAGATGTGCTCGGGAATTAGAAATAAAATACTGTTACATATGTTGCATGACAGAAAAAAGAAACTACCCTAACCTGTCCCAAATTTAAACTTGGGACAGGTTAGTTTTTTTTTTCTGTATTGCAACATATGTAACAGTCTTTTATTTATAATTCCCGAGCACATCTCAGATGAATACAAAATTAGCGCAATGACTTAACTTGGGCCTTATGAGAATTGGCTAGTAGGCGCTTAGTGAGCTCCCAGGTATTTTGCCGTGGCCCTAACCAGAGGAAGGTCAAACTTTGGCCTTTCTCTGGTTCGCCACAAGAGTGCCAAAGTGTCACAGATAAGGCAAAGATGCCAGGTGACACGTGAATAGCCAAGCAGTGAAGCAAAACGCTGACACTAGCTTGGCAACTTAGAACAAAAATAATCGTGTCTCTTTCTAACAAGCGTCAAATTTGGTTCTGCTTGGCTTTTTTAGACTTTCAATACCGTTCTTTTTCAACAAAAAAGTTATATAAAAATTTTTACTACCTGGGTAATGAGAAAATGGGGGAGGGGGGGGGGGGTTCTAAGTCGATTTTGCTTTAGGAAAGGTTCAGACAGGACAGACAATCGGCATTTTCGCGAGCTAATATAGATACAAAAAAGAAAAATAGGGAATTAGTGCACCGAACACGTGGACCCCTCGTTCATGGTTTGCTGCCGCTGACTCCTGGCACTTTGACATCTGTTCAAACTGCGCTCTCAGATGTGACATCCTCGTGCTTATCTAGAACAGAATAGTACCATGCAGATGCAATTTTGTAACGTACCCACAGCAAATACACTCACTAGGGAAGCCCGGGGACCACGGTCCCACCGTGTATGTATATATACATATACGTATATATATTTGTGTTTGGCAGTCGGTGTTTGGATTTCCCGGGTCCACGAGCAAAAACATTCACTACGCTTATATTTCTCTTTCGCTGGAACACAGAAACTCTTTTGCCTACCAGCGGCGTCTAGCCTAATATACCGAAGACCCCGAGTCCGAGTCGTGCATGCCGATCGAGCTTCGACCCTCGGCCTGTCCCTCCGGGCTCAGACTCCGAGGCTGCCTCCGGTCGACCATCCTCAACGGCAAAGAGGAGCAGCCTGGGGCCCATCGATCGGCAGGGTCGCTCGTCGATGCCGTCCGAGTCGCCGTCGCCGCGGCGAGATTCTCCTCTGCAGCCTCGTGGCCGTCCCCATCGCTCCCAATTATCGCCATGATTACGAGATCGAGCCGCTCTCTCGGATCGACTATTAAGCCGCAGGGGAACGTCGCCGTCGGACCAAGGCCACCCGCTGCACTCAATTCACGCCTAAGCTGACAGTGGGGTGGGAGCCACGTGATCGTTGGTCCAGTCATTCGTCTATCTTTTGCCAAAGAATCACGCTACCGCCCTATGCCTTCGCGCAGAAAGCGGGGTCAGGTGATGAAAGGGAGGCTGTTGATTGGTCCGCCAAGCACGTAGCCTCCACCGCGCTGTCACCTTATGGCAGATTCACACGACGGACTGATCCGCGGATGGGTTGATCACGTCCCGATAGCCCGCGGTTCGCCCGACTCCTAAGCGCACCCACACGAAGGAGACGACGAGCAGACAGCAGCGAGAACGGATCAAACCTGTTCGCCACCCCACAGTGCCATGAAACTCCAACATCGCGATGTGGCACCGTTGTCCAAGAGACAAATCGACGTTTGTTACCGCGATAGTGAATCGTACGCCGTTGTTACGTACATTGCGAGACAGAACACCGTGACAGGCTTTCCGAGAAGCGCCACTAGTTTTGCTAACCCAAGGAATGACAGTGACACAGGCATGGTCCTGCTCAAGAAGGCGTAGAAGCGACGAAGTCCTAGGGGGCTATGTTGCGCTTTTTGGACTCCCAGGAGACTAGGGAGAAGGAAGTGACGTCAACGACTAGAGCAAACGCAGATTGTATGTCGACAGAAGAAAACAAAATCAACATCCAATCTGCATTTGCTGCGTTGTTGACATCACGTCCTTCTCCCTAGTCTCCTGGGAGTCCAAAAAGCGCAACATAGCCTTCCTGGGCTCGCGGAGGGGCGTTTGGAGATGCCTTCACACAGTCCGCGCTCGTGCACAGCACTCAGAAAGACTATGAAATGATTTTCCAGCTTTTTCCAAGTGAAGACCCCAAATAATCTAAAACCCTGAGCAGGAATCTGTTTTCGTTTTTTCGACTTCAGTTTTGCACACGAAAAAGCGAGGCCCTCTATATTCCACAGCGACCTCTTTCTGACAGATGGGCAATGTGCTATCATTATAGCTAGCCTTTCACGTTGACTCAAGGAAATAACACAGAAAACAGCGTACGATGCCTAAATTACGTAATAGCCCATACAAACAATGCAGGATTCAGTCCCATTTTATTCACCTAAAGCTACCGTTTACTAAGACACCACAGTTGAAAACTTCTGGCCGGCTAAATAGCAGATGTTTTACTGGGTTCGTCGGTCCCGTAGATTAGGCGGCGCTTTTTGTTTGGATCGGGAACGGCCTTCGGCGCGTCCTGGGGCTTCCAGCTTTTGCCGGCACAATTGTGAGTTCGGCGCGTTAGGTCTACGAAGTGTCTCAGAGGTGGCGCATCCTCGGAGCAGTTCACGTCTACGCACAAACTCGCCCAGTCGATTGCACAAAAGTTAAATATGCACACCAACACAAGAACACGATAAGAGCACACGAAACACGGCAGGTTCAGATCGCCGAAGTGAGCGTCTCATACACTCTGACTGGCCCCGACGGCCCCGTCCCCATTCGAGCCCCGACGGCCCGGCCTCATTTGGGGCGAGTGCCCCGAGCGGGGTGCTCGCGCGAGGGCTTCTGGGAAAGCTACCATCGTCGGTGTATAGGGTGTGAGGTTTGCTTTTCTGTCTCAAGCTACACCGACACGCACTGGGCTACATTGTGCTACGTCGCGTTCCACATGACGCTGAAGTAAAGACTCCCGTTCACAGCCAGGGTTGGCCAACGCGACCGGGCACGTGCGCTCGTCGACGTTACGACGCGCGATGCCGACGAGTGAATCGCAATAGAGACGAACGCGACGGCCCGCCGCGGCTAGATGGCGTAAGCTACCGCCCGTTATAAAGAACACGATCGATATTCATCGGTTCATCTATCCATCCGACGGAGTCGGGCAGACACATCACTCTGGGTCCGGCGAAAAGCGGGAAAAAATATAGTTCGCTGGTTTCGCTGGTTCAGTATTACTCCTTTTGCGCCATTAACATTTTGCGTCTTTGTCAAAATATAATGCACAACGTGCTAAAAACAAGGTATCATGACAAAAATACCGATCTCACCACCTAGTTTGAGTACGCCACCGCTGCCGACATGCATCGTGGGAGCTGTAGTCTTTCTGCACGCGCGACAACCCTGCTGGAGGTCTGCAAGAGCAGAGCACGAGGCGGCATGAGCTGTATCGTGAACTGGCGTCTGCCTCCTACGAACTACAGTTATGGCGGCATCACGCATGCGTGGAATGCTTGATGAGATCGATCTATTGGTCAAGAAAAAAAATTGCGAGGGAAAAGAGTACGCATGATTTTTATTTCCGTGAGATCAGTAGGCAATATTGTAATCTGGAACTAGGAGATCTTAACTGACACCGATTACACAATATAACACCACAAAAAATGTTTTTCCAAGAATTACTTTAGTACACTTCTAAGAAGGACGGTGAAAGCTTGGAGTTATCTTACCGGTGCCCAAGCACTTCACCGCGTGATTGCTCCTTCCGCTTTTGGGTTGAAAAAGGGAAGCTAAGGAGGAAGAAGTTGAAAAATAATTTCATGGTCCCTTTAAGTACACCACAGCCACAAGAAAGGTCTTGCTCGGTGAAAGCCTGATTGGACGCGCAAGAATTATCGCGGCGTGCTAGGCGTGTTTTCACAGAAGCCTCTTGACATGGTCCTGGAGGATTACCAGAACCTGCATCGCGTCAGGCGGGCAACGTTTCTCCAGTGTCTCACGCGTGGAACCTAGAATCGCGCGACAAAATGAACCAGCGAACGCACAAAACACAACGACGCGCCATTTTTATTTCAATCGCCTGACAAGATAAAAAATAATTAAAGACTAAAAGTCTAAAAGACTAAACGCTCTCCAAGTCATTCACCCGCCCGCCGAAATTCCGCGAGTGGAAAGGCGCACGACATTAAAAGTCCGCGCACCCGCGGTCGAGGCGCGTATTACAGGAATCGGTGACGTGACGGTTAAGTGGTCACGGTCCGTGGACGAAAATCGCAATTCGGTCCGTCGTGTGAATCGGCCAACTATAGACTCTATCGCCGGCAGTCGGCTACGCGCGACTACGAGGATTCCTCCAGCGCGTATAGACCTTTCCAATGTTTACAAAATCACAACCCAGCGTGAAATTTTCACAGCCCAGCACGTGCGTGTTCGTCGCTGCGGAAAGCGAGGAAAGCACGCGCCATACGCACGAGCACTCAAGATGGCACCGGCCACACGCTCTTTTTTGGAAAAGTCTATAGCCGAGGGAGTTCCTGGACGTCGCAAAACCGTTACGAACTTGTCGGGGTTCCGTCGGGATGACGGCAGTACGGCAAGGTCGGAAGATTGCGCTGACAGAGATCGTCGGGGGTGAGCCCTGGGTTTCACGACTAAACGGCCGTCCGCGCCTTTGTCGCGGAGCAATGGACCGGGAGGGGACGATGACGCTGTCAATAGACCACGTCAATCTGGACGACCGAAATGGGACATCTTGCCGCGGTACGTATGCAATCCCCTTCCTCTTCCAGTTTTTTCTTTGTGTATCTTTCTTTTTAGATTTGTTTTGGTTATTGTTTTTTTTTTATTTTCTGATCAACCTTTTTTGTATTTCTTCATCGCTGCTCATACTGGTTGACGGAAGAGAGCTGCTTCTATAGATGCGATTATCCACCGAGTATGGTGTGTAAGGTTTTCCCTACATCGGGGTCTGTTGGAAGTGCAAAAGGAACAAACATTCATTCTTTTTTTTTGTGCGAGGGGCGAGCGAAGACAGAGCGGGAAAACTATGGTGTCATATGGACGCCTTGTAGACATCCGAGTACTATATAATTGAGGTGTGAAAAATGGCAGCCTAAGAAAGGCGTGTGATAAGCACTACTTCCTTTTTTTCCCTCGAATACCCATAGCAGATTGTACTAACAAAGACGAGGTGCATGTTCATTCGAATTATGTGCAGTTCGTGGTGGGTCGGGATCCACGAACGACGACGACGTCGTCGTTGGTGGATCCCGACCCACCACAAGCTGCTCTAGGTTACAGGCGAGGTGACAGTGATGTCAACTTTCAATGAGTACACCACGGCGCTCCAGAAGATCCCTGCCTATGCTATTGAGCGTTTTCTGCGAGCATTCCCCCTGCCTTTCAGTGTCCTATTATATATATACTCTGTTTCACCTTATGATGTACCGCAGGAAAGCATACAAGCGCGAGCTCCTTGCTCTAGGGCACATCTCGGCGGCACAAGCTCTCGTGCGTTAAAGGGGCACTGACACACCAAAATCATATTTTTTTTATTATCCGAAACGATTGAAAACGATGTCGGGACATTACCCTCAAAATTTTAAACTTTAAAATTCAGTATTTGTGAATTAAAAAAACAATTTCCAAATGCCGAATTTGAAGTTCCCGCGCGATCCGCGCCAGTGCAGTGAGTCAAATTTTGCGGTCTCCTGCGACTCGACTTTCTTTTGGACCTCCGCCGTTGCTACGGCGACCAGAAGCGAGGAGGAGGCGCCGGCGGGAAACAACCGGTTTTTCTCCGACTCGCCCACGGTGTACCATGGACTCGCCAAGAGCGCCGGCAAGTTTTCCGAGGGAGGGTACAAATCTAGGAAGCAACATCACACCGAACTCCGATTTTTGGTATTTCAAAAAGAGGAGCCGTAGTGCGTTCGCAATTGCGTTAAAAAACATGTTTTACGATTGCCGTTATTTAATGTTATAGAAATGTAACCTACAAAGCTTCTAAATTTCCTGATTTTTGACGTCACCGATCAAAAGAAGCGAGGAGGTGAGCGCGGGAAATACAAACGCCAAAACTAAAAAGGCGCGCGCGCGCGCGGGAAAATTTTTTTTCGCGATGCGGTTTTTTTTTGCGTGTCTATGACTACAAGTTGCATCGTTTTAGACAATAAAAAAATACGACCTTTGGGTTGTCAGTGCCCCTTTAAGAGCAGCTCCCAACGCTATAAGCTCGCGCTTCTAGCCTTGTCTTCGGTACAACATAAGGTGAAACCGAGTATAGTCATTGGCAGGTTGAGAACGGCGAGGAGGTCCTTTAGTTCTCCCGCCTCCAGCGCCAGTTTCCTACCTTCAATAACGCATCGGCGACTCGTGAGCCCCGAGCGTGCACGCGCGGCCAAAAGCACGACGGAAGGCAACAAGCGCGTGGAAGAGGCCGGCCCTCCAAAAAGAGACGCCCTTATGTTCTGATCTCGGCACTGAGCTTAGCGGTTTTCATATTTGACTATCAGGAAGCTGACCCCGCAAAGCGCGCCGTCGGAACGATAGGGATTTTTAGGATAGCGTACGCGAAGTAATGATCTTGCCACTGCTGCGCATGCGCCGAGCGCAAACTGCGTTCTGGATTAGCGTATGGCTGTTTATTTCCGTGCGCCAAGCTTTTGCGTATGAATACGCTATTCTAAAACTCTCTAATGATGTAACATACAGAGTGTTTTTTTTAAAGCTTTACAGGTTTGTTTTAAAGAAGCCGTGAAAGCTACACTTATGCGGTTTGTGCAGGTGAGTTATATGACCAGAAGGACATAGTGTAGGAAGCTAATCGAAACGACCAGTCGGCTAGTTAAATAAAATGTGTTAATTATCTTTTTAATTAGTAAAGGTAGACAGATGGTTCCAAAGAGAAACTCGCTGAGCTTCATCGAAAACCACTAATTCAGTAATTTTCAGAAATACTTTGAGTGCGTGAGAGGCGCAGTAGTGCGCTAAGGTTACTATCGTGCAGCAGCAGCAAGGCTACTGGTGCGCTAAGGCGCCCGCGTGATTTTTCCGTCTCTTATCATAGCCTCAGCCTAGTACCTGCTCCACGAGTGGTAACTTTAGCGCACAATTAGGCTTCCCAAGCGCTTGGAGTATTTATAAAAATTATGGATTTAGTGGTTTTCGATGACGCTCAGCAAGTTTCTAATTGGAATCATATGTCTAATTTGACTAATTAAAAGTTGATCAACAATTTTTATTTAATTAGCCAACTGATTGTTATGATTAGCCCCCTACACTATGTCCCTCCGGCCGTATAACTCACCTGCACAAACCGCATAAGTGCAGATTTCATGGCTTTTTTTAAAAACATGTGTAAATGTTAAAACAAAAAATCCTGTATACTTATATTTGCAGAAAAAGCTCTAAAATTGAGTTTCCAGCGCTTTATTTGCAAGTCGATAATAGCAACGTCACGTGTTTCTGCAAGTGTCGCTGCGCTGTCTTAATTAGGGATGTGAAAATATTGCCACGGTCCTTAGATTTCCTAACCTCGAGTCTCTTTGTGACGTTATGGGAAAGTTTTCCACATGAACAAATCGAGGCACCAGACGCGCGCTGCCGACGTTAGGAATGAACCAATTAAATCGCATGGACTTCGGGTCGGAGAAGCCGCCGTGGAAGAAGTCTCTGGAGGCGTCTACATTTTGACAAAACTCTACGGACCCGTAGAAAAGATGGGCGGTTGGAAACGCCATCTATAAGTTGAGACGTAGGGGTCATATTATTTCGGAACAATTGAACCACCACGTGAAAGGGGCTAAATCTATTTTATATTTTTATATATCAAACTGCTTAAAAAAAAGACTGTTTTTTTTTTTTTTACGTTTACATTGATTGGCATTGCTTGTGTCGATAAAAGTTACTAGGGCTCAAACCGCCCAAGTTTCGAGACCAGTAAGGGGTTTACCTAAGGACTGTGACATTGCTTCGAATCGAATAGTGCAGCGTCATCCTTAGCTTCAACAATGCAAAAAAAGCCGATACGTCGTTAGTTTTCCTAACACTGTGAAGGCTATGAATAACTCAAGATTATTCGATTAGAACCACTATTCGTTCCTCCGGTCTCATTCTATCCGGGCTCATTTGCAGTGCTAACGTAGTGCATATATTCATATATGAAAAACGTTTGATTGTTAAAACAAACAAAGGAAAAGATCGACAAAGCGCAATAAACCTTTTGCAAAAATCCCATGAGGCCGTGTGCGACGTCCTGTACGCTGCTCTTCCTGGCCCCCGCAGCATTTACACGTGATACTGGAGAGAGAGAGGGAAGAAAGAAGGAGGGGGGGCCCGGGGGGGGGGGGGGGTGGGGGGGTAACGCAGTTGCTCGCCTGCGTTTCCTGCGTCACCGAATCAGTGACGAATTCGCCGTGAGCGAGTACACGATTCACTCTCCTCCCCTTTCCTACCTCCTCATCGGTAAAAACAACAACCTCCGACGCATGTGTCGTCTGCTACAACTGGTTGTGTATGAACCGTTACCGGCAGCGTATTCAGAAAAGCTTGTGAAGTAAATCGACAAGCATATTTCGGCACTCTAGTTGGCTCGTTTTTATGGACGTCAGATCGCCTGGTTTACGAGGTGAGAGAGAGAGAGGAGGGGAGGCCCGAGGCTTAGGTAAACCCGCGTCAGTGATTGACATAAGCGACCCCCAGATTTGCTTACCCGATAAGCGTAACCAAATGTGGGAGCCGGCAAAAAGCCAGCTCTTGAATCACTGAAATGTGTTTACCTAGCCCCACTTCCGCCTCTCTCTTCCCCCGTAAACTTAGGCAATGTGAGGCCCATGGAAATGCACCAATCAGACTGCAGACCTTTTCATTTACTCCAGAAACTTTTTCGAAAACCGGCCTTCCTTTCGGCGCCGCGGACGGCGCCGCACGTTTCGCAACAGTTCCACTCTCACAGACGAATGTGTAGCTTCGAGTGGGACTTTAGCCGCTGGCGTTGTCACACTGTAAACAAAGCTGCTTCACGTTGGTTGGTCACAGAGGATCTGTCACATAAATCACTCGACATTGCCACTTTTCAGTATAAATGTTTTTGCTTCTCGTGTCTTGCTTTGCTGTCGAAAGCAGTTCTTGAACAAACAAACGAAAAACTTGTCAATTTTACAAAACATTCCTATACAAATGCTGTATTTTCTGGACTGTTTTTGCAACCGCCAAGCAATACATTTAAAACGTTTCAAACTTGCTTCTATATTTTTCTTCTCTAAAGAGGGATGTAGAGTATGTTCACCAAACTCATCCGGAAGATGCAAACGGAGTTTTATCTGAGGGCAGCGCTCTCCTCACGGCAGCTGAAGAACTGCTCAGTGACGTAGCGCTCAATGCAGCTGTCCGAGCAAGGGAGGGTGCTTGCTTGAACGTAAACACCGCAGCAATTTTGCAGGTCGGCCAGTTTATACTAATTGCCACCTTTTCCCACGGACATGCACAGTCGACTGTTGAAAACAGTCAGTGATGCATGAATCAACCAGTAAGCATATGATGTTTCTACTGAATGAGCCATCTAATCACTGACGGTCATCTGTCGACTGCAGGCCAAGGGGTGGCGGAAAGCGCAGATCACATTGTAGGCAAAATTACTCTTTTCCCCTGGTCCAGCAGCGATCTCTGCCTTGAGCGAACTAGCTACTCTGCTCGGGTTGTTCCATTGAGCGCTACCTCATGGAGCAGTTATTCAGCTGCCACCAGGATAGTGCTCCCATGGGATAAAGCGCCGCTGGCGTGTTCCGCGTAAGTTTGGTGAGTACTGTACAAAATCTTCTCCTCTAGCCTCACTGAACATTTTTCTTCGAGTATCTTCTTTTCATTCGGCCTCACGGTGTTAACTCCTCTTTGCATAAATACCGTGGGTTTTGCCGAAAGGGCACAAAAGCATCCTCCTTTCGGTGACAAAACAGTTGTGCTGGTCGGGTTTTCTTACTTTCCGATTGGATTCTCCTAAAAGCATCTGAGTGGCGACCAAAGTGTTTTCTTAAAAGGTACTTCAAGTACACTGTGTTCACCTGCTTCTGAGGCTAGTTCTCTGATTCTTTCGGACCTCAGCCCACAATGCAACCGAGGATATTAAGCTCGATTGATAAATCAGCGTCTGGCGCGTATGAATGCGGATATATGTACATCCCAAACCGGGCTCATTAAATTTTCTATTTTTTGCTAACACGCTTGGGTAGAAAAGTGTGCGAGGATCATTCCTGCATTCTGGCTAAATACACCGCAGTTCTTGGGTATACATTTCCTCCCACAAATGACGCCCACACATGAAAAACAAAATCAAATTTAAAGGAGCTGTGGAACGATTTCAACGTTGAAAGAATTTTCAGTCTTCTACTTTTGACATCGTTTATCTTGTCAGAAAGGACAGATGTTAGGTTCCGGAGGGATGGAGGAGAACGCAGAAACGTCAAGCCAGGGTAGGGTTTTAGATGATATAATTAAAAAGATGAGGGGTCGAATGGTCGCTCTCGGCTCAACCAGAACAAGCGTTCCTCTGGTCGCGCGCTCCCCTGGTCCCGCGCTCTCCTTTCTATATCCGGTCCGTTGATGTACGTCACGGCTTGCGCAGCCTTCGCTCCCGTTGATTGGTAGAGCGGCAGGTGGTGGCTGACAACAATTTGGCTGCAGCCAGTTGTTCAGGATGGCGCGAGTCTTTCAATGGTAGTTGATGAAGAAGAATTCTCGCGTCGTGGCATGCTTGCGGATGGTAAGTACCCGGGTGCTGTGGTCTGCAGCGCAGGTCAGTAGTTCCACTCCTTAAGAGAATGCGGATATACGTACAGGCTACAGCCCAAACCAGGCTCATAAAATTTGAAATTTTTTTGCAAACACGCTTGGTACAGAAAAGTGTGCGAGGATCATTCCTGCATTCTGGTTAAATACACCGCAATTCTTAGGTATACATTTCCTCCTAAAATGACGCCCGCACATGCAAAACAATATCTAATTTAAAGGAGCTGTGCAACGATTTTAACGTTGAAGGAATTTGGCTCTTCTACTTTTGACATCGTTTATCTTGTCAGAAAGGACAGAAAACACATCTCCTTCCTACAAAATGTTGCGATTCAGCCGCGTAATCGCGAGGCAAAAGTTAGAATATTTCCCGACCTGCAGCCGCGAGCCGTCTGCCACTAGAACCACGCAGCATGACGTCAATGGGGGACTTGTAAAAAGATAGGAAGTTGTGCAAATACCTGTTCGATAAAAGGTTATTTTTCTATAAATCTAGTCGTTCCAACATAAATATAAATGCGTCAAAAACCTGGCATCATCAACAAAACTATGATTATACAGAGTTTTAGTGGCGCCATCTATCCGAGGTCAACAAAACCGTCAGCTTTATCTGCTACCGCGAACAGCCGCAGAAGCCGGTGGGGGACGGGGACAAAGCCGGACGGGGATGGCCGAATCCACACAGTCTTCAAGAAGACTTTCCTCCTTTCGCCATGTTGATCGCGCTGCGCAAGCACGTGGTCACGTGGTCGCGAGCGAGTGAGTTCTCGCTGCTCACTGATGACTCTAAAGAAAGAGCTTCACCGGAATCCCTCGCGTCCCCCATTTACGTAACAGCACACGTGACTTGGAAAATGGCGAAGGAGTTGAGAGGTGCCGAAAACCTCAATCCTTGTCAGTTTTTTTAAATGAAAACTCGGATATGCAGGCAAAAGCGTTTTTTTGCTCTTGACTTCAGAAAGGTTGAGACACCAACTCCCGAATTATTCAAGCAGAGCTCCTTTAAGCAGTCTAATTGAATTTCTACTGCAGATAAAAATCCACGTACTACACCGCGCGACGCTGTTAGTGCAAAAACGTGATCATTGTTTTGTTAATTTATTTCTATTAAAATCAAAGGGCTGTCATCAAAGCTACTTGTGTAGTGGAAGGTTCTCATTTGGGGAACATAAGTGGTAAAATTTGATTGTCGCTTCCCTTTTAATGCAATATGCGAACGACCGTCGGAGTCGTGTTCGTGCTCACAGTGTCTCACAGTCTGTATTTTCAGATTTGGCGAAAAGAGCGTCCGAAGCGTGTCTAGCGAATTCATTTTATTTTCATGATATTGGCTTTGCCTGGAGTACAAGGAAATCAAAATATTTTCGTTGTATCTACTTTAAAGAACACATCGACGATCGGCTTTGTTTGTCATATTATTATTAAGTCTTGTCAACCTCTATTAATTTCTGTTCTTTTTCTACGCAACCCAATTTGGTAAGAGCAGCGAGTAAATATTTACATTGGAAGTGAATCAACTTGGCTCGATCCAGAAAATGAAACCCAGTGTTTCGGCCTGCCTTAAAAACTACGCATTGCAGAAATCTGAAACTCCGTCGGATTGCGATGGCAGTGGGGATAGGATGTGAAAGTTTGGGAACATTACGTTACCAGAATCCAAAGCTAAAAGCAAGAGAGAGAGAAACAAACTCTCAATTAGCCGAAGTCTTCAAAACAAGAAATGATATTGTGTGCGCATGTGGCATTTATTTCAGTAAAAATGATATATATATATATATATATATATATATATATATATATATAGTTTGTTTTATTAAAATATGTGCCACACGCCTACGATCTCATTTGCTGGTTTAACGAAACTATATATGCTTCGTGGAACGTCGGCTCATAGAGAAGTTTCGTCTTTCTTTTTGGTCTTTCGATATTCACATAACGAAATGTTCTCAAACATTCGCATCACATTTGCACCATAACGTCATATACTGATGGAGCTCCAGCTTTCTGCGTGGCGTTGTTTATTTATGCGTACCGAAAAGCGGGTTTAATTTTTTCGATGGAACCAGTTAGATAAAAAAAAAACAAAAAAAAACGCATTACTAATCAAGATACTAATGAGGACCCTGTACCTTTGGTGCCGCTTGCGTACATGTCCGCTAATCATTCTCTTTCGCTCATCCGACTAAATAAGAGGTACGCAGGTCTGCAGGTCACGCGCTCTAAACCTAGTAATCGGGGAAAATCTTGTCTGATCGGCGTCATTTTTTACTTTAATTATTTAAATATTCAACTGTTTTGCCACTCTCCAATTACGCAAGCATTACTAAGTAATACTACCATCCAGTCTAAGTTACCTGCTCAAAGTCTGGTTTGAAGCTCAGAAAATCGGAGTCCTTTGCCTATGCTTCGTTTCAGCTTAAGCAGCCAAGGCCACGAGCTAATGGTACCAATGAAGCAGCGTCGAAAGCCCAAGTCACTGGGTCTTTTTTGTTCATGATTGGTTCAGCAATGCTAGAACACGCACAGAAACATCACGAACACCATGATGGTGCAGTTTTGACGCTGTCTGACTCGTTCCATCAGCTCGTATCGTCGGCTGCATCTGGACTTAAAGGGATGCTGAACCGATATCTGAAGTTGCCGAAATAAGCCCCGGACAAGCTTCCCGGGACCGCACTATACCTAAAAATGCTATTCATGCAAAGGGATGGAGATCGGATTATTATATTTCTTGGAATGACGACCGCTGATTGAGCCAGAAGCGCCAGAAGCCTCCGATGCGCGCGAGGCCCTCTGGGATTACTCGCAACGGAACTGACGTCAACAAACTGCAACGGAACTGACGTGAACAAGTCGAGCTGCCGACGCGCCACAGCGTGGAAGAAAGTTGCGCTTTGAATAATAGTAGACGGATGCCCGTCGCGTTGGAAGTTTGCCAACTAATCCAGCCAAGTTAGCTGCGCACTACCTGCCAGCCACCCTGCACCCTGCCACCCCCAGTCCACTTCTGCACCTGCGTCGTAGCGACGGCGGCGACTTTGGTCTGTGGGTTTTTCGGAGTTCGGCGATTTCTTTCCCGTCCTGATAATTTGGCCATGACGACGGCGACCACGGAGACTTCGACAGCGCTGATGTTTGATGCCGCCAAGATGCCGCTTGCTCGCGACGCTCGCTAGGCCGTTCGGCGCCGCATAGGTGTCGTGTCGGGGGATCGGTGGCCGAGTGGGCTAGCGCACACCAGCTCGGAGCACGTGGAGCGAAAGCTCGCGCTGCAGAACCCAGGGATCCTGGGTTCAATCCCCACCCCTGCCCGTTTCGATCTGGATGAGCATCGTACCGGCGTGCGGTCGTGTATCACTACTGCGTGGTGCACGTTAAAGACCCCAGGCTAGCGGTTGTACCGCACTGGCTAAATTGCTTATCTACAGTGGGTAACAATGTCGCCATGTTCTGACAGACTAAACTCCTGCTGTATAAACAACTAACGACTAATTTGTTTTTGTTTTAGGTGTCGTGTCAAAAACGACATCATGAACACTGTTCGACAAATTTATCAGATAAAATTGCATTTCTTTTAAAAATATATCTCATCGTTTCGGGACGGGGTTCGCACGTCGCATTTCCGTTTCGTCGCGCCACCACGCGGCGTGAGCGCACGCCGGAGCCAACGAGGTAGGTCGGAGCCAACCGAGCCAACTTTGATGGCTCACCATAGCCGCGTTCTGCGTACTACAAGTTTGTTGTCGTCACGAAACGAGCTTTAAAAAAACTCACCAGGTGCACCTTAGAATATTTATTTACATAAATCATATAATTTAGACTACTTTATTGTTTCAAGTACCGTCATTTAAGAGCCATTCGTGTGCTGTAAATATCAAAACGACAAAGAATTTAGATTCTGTTTTTCGGTTCAGCATCCCTTAAGAAGAAGTGAAGTACAGGGGCAAGTACGTATTAAAAAGTAATATGTAATGTACAGAGTTAAACACCCGGTTAACTATACTGTGTGATGTGTCTGCAAAAAAAAAAAAAAAAAAAAAGACGGCTGAACACTGGATCAAATACTTTAGTAGGGAATGCACCTTACTCCTTTAAAATCCAAGTGTCTTGGCGTCGACAGCTTTTACGTAGCTGAAACGGCTGGACGCGCTCGTTCTTCTTTGAATCGGGAAAGGGTGAATGTCGCGATCTATCGTCGAGGGAACCTTTCAAGACAGGGGAGACAGCCGCCTTTGCTGCCTTGGCGAATCCGGCATCTCGATGCATCGGTGGCAACCTTTTCCTTCGTCGCAGCGTGACAACGTGGTCATCGTGATGCGCCGACGTTCTTTGGGAAGCGGGCTGTTCCCACTTCTAGGGGTAAATTTGGTGCTGTAGGCACGTTATTTATAAAGCGCGGGATGAATTTGAATTTTATAAACAAGTACCGCCATGCTGCTGGTGCATGCTGGGACGCACTTGAGCCAAAGATGGCGAAGCGTCGCCGCCAGTCTAGTTTGTCGCGGCCGCACGGTGGCGCCGGCATCTACAAAGAGACCAATAGGAGCGTGCAAACAAACATCGGCGCGTCACCGGCGGCCACAGCAGACCAAGAGGAGCGTGCCCGTCTCGATGTGGGATGCGCCATGGGCCAAAAATGGCGACGCCCTGCCGGCATCCAATAGGAGCGCCCGCTGGCATGATCGAACGATGGTGGTACATGGATAAGTCAGGATATTCAGCGCTTTAGTTGTCTAATGCAAGTGAGCTGGGTAGAGCGTATTCTCCAAGCGAAGTATTTAACTTGATACTATATTGCAAAGGGTTCCACTTTTCCGTTTCTGAATGTATGACTCTTTATCAAAAGACTGACTTTGAAAAGGTCGAAAGAGCTGAACAGAGATCACCTAACTGGTAAAAAGTCGTTGGTAAAAATACCTTTTTTTTTATTATACTTTCCCTGGAGAGTGACAAAGGGCTCTTTTGCCATTCTTCAAGTCGCCTTAAGTTGATACACAGTTTTGTTTTTTAGCGGTCCCAGAATTTTTTTTAAAAGGAACATTACGCTAAAGGGATACTGAACCAAAAAATTTAGTGTCCATAATAAATGGCGCACGTTCTTTCCACGAGCCAGCAGCCGCCGGTGTGCGCGAGCACACGCAACGAAAATGACAGTGAAATGCATGAGCTTCGGGCCAAAGGAGAATAAATACAAGCTTTTCATCTCTACAAGTGAAAGCTACGTGCTGGTTAGACCAATTAATCGCTTATCTTTTACACCATACACCACTTTGTAGATGAGAAACTTGTCTTTATTCTCCTTTGGCCCGAAGCCCATACAATTCACAGTCACCTTAACCGCGAATGGAGGTCTTTGACGTCATTTTTGTTGCGTGTTCTCGCGCACACCGGCGGCTGCTGGCTCATGGAAAGAACGTGCGCCACTTATCATGGACACTAAATTCCTTGGTTCAGTATCCCTTTAAAGGAGCTGTGCAACGATATTCAATTGGAATGTTTTTCACTTTACACGAGCTTACTGGCACTAGTGGGACTCAAGGATACTCGCATGCAATGCCACTGGCCAAGAAACTCCTTTGTTGCGGTGTAATTTCAAGGACAAAAGCGATCATTTTCATTCAATCTCTCCCTTGCAAAATTCGATGACGTAACGCGGGGATCGCAGTACACCCGTATGACGATATTTGAATGCGGTTCATAGATTGGACCCGAGCATTGCGTGGGCACTCGATTTAGGCTCGTGATAATTGATAGCTCGAGAAGCATTCGAGTAGTGGCCCGTGTCCAATCGCTGCAACGACGACAATAGCCGAGCCATAACAATGTCTGGAACTCAGCGCGTGTCCTGTGCTTTGCCAACCCCAGCGCGTGGCTATGATCAACATTGGAACATATAATCGGCTCCAGATCACGTGGCCGCTTGTTCTGGCTGCGAGTTGAGGGCGTGAACGCTGCTCGTTGTTTTTTTAATTTTTTTTCTGGGACTTCTAATGCGTCGGGTGAAAAACTAAGGCGTGTTTCATAGGTCATTAACGTCAGGGATCCGTTCTAAGCGGTATTTGCGCAAAGTAAAAAAATTGTTGCATAGCCCCTTTAAGCCTGGATCACACTGCTCATACATCATAAAGAAGACAGTCTGCAAACACGAGTCACCACAATATCCGTAGTTCGAATGCCGCGTGCCAAGCTTTCTTCTTGAACTCATTGCCATGAGGCATTCGAAGCACGGAACTCGCGGTGACTCGAGTTCGAATCTGTATACAGACTGTCTTTTGTATGATGTATAAAGAGTGTTAACCCGGCCTTAGGGCTCTTTCTACAGAGTTATTATAATGTTCGCTAGAGGTTCAACTGGCGCTAGTGTAAATGGGGACTTCTGGGATGCAAATTGAAGCAGACAGCAACCAGTCTACCTTTGCGGTGCTCCTGGGCATTCCTATCGAAAAACGGGCGTGCATTTTGACTCTTCGCCGGAAAATAACATGAATCGCCTTTATTTTTTTGGTCGTACGGAATACTATGTACATTTAATATAACTGTAAAAGTGTTATTGCTATAGTTACATAATTTTTCTTCATTAGTGAAGTATGTTTAACTTCGGTATTTAGGGCCCAAACCTCTGTTCCATAGCAGGTGTATGAAAACAAGCGACGATTCTAAGCAAAATATTAACCAAAAGGAATGTACAGTGTGTTTAAAAGGACGGTGAAACGATTTTCGGGCTTTGGTTAATTAACTGCGGGAATTAGTTTGCGTCGCCTATGGAACAAAAAACAGGAAACCGTATTTTCTTACGCGCGCTAATTATTATTTAAAAAAAAAAAAAGAAATTAGCAAAAATCTCTAGGTCAAAGTGCAACTCTATTCTCACGTCGTCTTTCGAGCGACGTACTCTGTGGGACCACCTGGTTTCCCGTTGGGTTCTCTCTTCGAAAACAACAGCCGCTGCCTTCGCGATTGTCGACTTTTCAAGGATTAGAATCGTCGAAATTCGCAGCGAGCGATCGACACAAAAGACGGTTCGCCATGGGGCTGACGGCGAGCGTAGCAGCGGAGGGGGACAAATTTTGTTGACTTCCGCGTGTCCCACAGAGACGTGTCACCGTAAATCCCGTAACCGCCACACGGAGCTGCAGATCGGCAAATAATTAGTTTTTTCCTTTGCGATTACTCAGCGGAATAGCAGTTTCATGGGAAAGGTGACGCGTTTTTTTTTCTCAATTGTGCCTAGATAAACAATATAAAAAATGCAAACTGCAAAATCTTTCAACACTAAAATCGTTGGATCACACCTTTAAAGTTCGCCAGTATTCAGGTGATGCTTATATTGTCACGGATGAAGGCGAAGAGACGATCGATAATGAACTGAAAGTAAAGGTTTCGTCGGCGAACTTGTCCCAGAAACAAAAGAAAGCAGAAGCGTCGAAAAAGTAGCAGCGAGCGTGGACGGTGGTAGCAGCAAGCGACGGTGCCAACGTTGGACGGTGCGTCGGCGTTACAGCTGGCTAGCGCGAGGGTGAATGAATCGTCAACACCAAAGTCAGCTCCTTATCTACTACACTCGACATCACGAACATTTGACCTGGAATGTTCGGGACTGAGCAAGGTCGAGACTGACTAGGCAAGCTCGAGACTGACATAGGCAAGGTCATTTTAGCCTCTTTATCTTTTACACAATAAACACGAATCTTCTAAATGTACGGAGAAGTGTCTCCTTTCAGGTCATGAATTCGGCAATATATTGCTAATATGTCAGTCCTGCCACTTTATCAATATGACCCCGTTGTGCATCTTTACGTGGGGTTAAAAACATTAAAAACGTAAAGAGTAAAGTAGGTGGGCTATGAAAGGTGTCTCTTTTTATATTCCCTATGCCAGCCAGCTTTTATCGGGCATCTGTTTTCTGGCTGCTTCCTTATTTTCAAAGATTTCGAGCGTGCGGGTGATGTTTTGAACGCATAAAAAGCATCTTCGCAGATGTGCACGAATAGAGAAAATAAAGCAGTACTTATTTATTGCAAATCGGGCTACATTACTTTAATTTCACTTTACTTTGATCCTTTGCATTCTCAGAAAGTTACTGTTCCAGTGTTACTGCGTACACACTAAAAAAGGAGTCAACGCTGATTCTTTTTGGGGGAGTCCAGAGTTTCCCCGGGGGTGATACCCTAAAAGAGTCAAATGACACTAGTGCTCAGTGGAGTCTGACGACTATAAACCAGTGGCGTCAGGTGAGCCCCTTTTGCCTGAAGTCAGGCGACTACCTTTCACCAGGGTCAGCGGACTATCTTCAGTAGAATCATGTGACTCTCGCTTGGCTGGAATCACGCGACCCCACCATGAGACTCTCCAGATTCATTATTTGACGGAGTCCGACGACTATCCATTAGAAATTACTGGAATATTTTTCTGCTAGAATCACGTGACCCCTCCCCCCCCCCCCCCCCTCCTCGGCCCTCCGCAACCCGAGAGTCACTGGATTCCGTCCGGTAGAATCACCTGACTCTACCACCTGAGTCACCGGATTTCATATTTGTTAAAGTTGGAGCCAGAGGTATTACAGGATTTTCTCGCGGTGAATAGAACGACCGCCTTATGGTCGTTCTTTTAACCGTAATCGTGTGAAATGTGAAACAAATTATTTGTTGTCACTGAGAGAGCACAATAAATGAAAGTACCCATTTTGTATCTTGATATAAAAAAGGTTGGACATTTTAAAGCTATTTAAGTCATCTCGAACTTTATAAAGCTATTTGAAACATGGAGGAAACCCTTCCTGAAGATATGCTCACCCAGGTGATTCCAAATAGGCAGGTAAACAGACATAAGGGGTAGTTTACTAACCTCCTAGAAGTTCATTACCGTAGACTAGCACAAGCATGCAACCGTTCTGGTAAACGTTAAGATATACTACTAAGCTGATAACCAACTGAAAATATTGTAAAGTAAACGACAACTGGGGACAGTCTACAGGCACTCCGGAAGAGTACCTGTAGAGGAAGGTCGATCTTCGCCAAGAAGTAGAATGAAGTGTACTTACGATAAAAATGGCGAACTTCAACCATCTAATCCGAGATATATATCGATGGGAGGGTCGTTCCTCGATCCTACAACCAAACAAATACAAAAACGAAAAAGGCTCCGTGAAGATTTAACGCGCTGTGGCACAAGCTGTCATCTGCCTAACCAAACACTAAACGCATCACAACAATTATTGGGCTTCATTGAAGAAATCGCTTTGTGGCGGTATACGCGTAGGGGTTTTCGGACTCTGATAGCTTCTGTATATTTTAAATACGTTGTTGCCAACGAAGTTCCATTTATCACCGATACCCCCGGCAGTTCCGAAGCACACTCAACTAGATCGACAAGCAGGCATTCCGGGAACCGCTACTGCGGATCCGTTAATCTTTGCCACGTGATCACGCTCCTGCCCTTACCTGCGCAAAGAGAGCGGAGTCAGTTATAAAAAGCAAACGGTTGACTGGTTATGCGAGCGCGCACACTCTATGCTCAATTCACCCCTAAGCTGACAGTGTGGCGGAAGATACGTGCTCGTTGAACCTATCATACGTCTACCTTTCGTCATGTTGTTGTGACACTCCCGCCACATACCTACGCGTAGAGATAGCGGGGTCAGGTGATGAAAGGAAGGCGGTTGATTGGTTCGGCGAGCGCCTAGCTTCCACTGCACCGTCAGCTTAGGGGTTAACGGAGTATACCACCCTCTACTCTGCCTGTCAATACGGGCGTAAAAGCTAATTTTGGGAATAAAAAACAAACAAAAATCTTTCAGCCTAAGAGTGAACCACACACGGAAAGTAGGACGATCCTATGTTTTACGCCGTATAACCCACATTCTAATTGAAACGTAGTTTTTACCGCGACTCCTTTCTGCGCACGATGTTTACGAATAAATATTTTAATTGAGCAATAAAATTATAAATTTAACTGCACTGCTATAAATTCGTGTTATTTTATTCAGCTTTGATAATCTTCGTATCTTTGTGCAATTTCTGAATGCGTGGTTTAAGAAATTTGACAGTTTTGTTATATCTACACGTCCATTGAGGGGAAAAAAAACAATAAAACGTTTTTGCTGTTATCAGCGAGCTGCGAAATCTACGGTGTTGCTTAGTTCTAGACAAGATATATATATATATATATATATATATATATATATATATATATATATATATATATATATATATATATATATAAGTATTATTTTTTAATTCGTAAGAAAAATCGAGAACGCCGTCATCAATATACAATCTCTTCGCACCACATTTACAACACTTTGTGGGGCTGTGGCCTGGAAGTAGCTTAAACGAATTTAATACCTCAGTATGAAAAAAATCACCAACCGCACTTGATGATATCTGAATTTCGCAGAATATAAAGGTAATAGGATGCCTAAGCATGCCGTTAAAGTTGTCCTAGTCCTGATTGATGGCGAGTCAAGAGTGATTACACAAGGAATCATATGTTCATAGAAATATGCTAAAATAATGCTACCACATTGTGGCCTTCAGAAAGCTCAAATGACCTAAATATTTTAGAATCATTAAATTAGCAACAGCACTTCAGACTACTCATCTGTGGAATTCGCAGAACAGGGAGATGAATGAGGGTCGCAAAACTAAGATAAGTTTTTTTCATCTA
Source organism: Ixodes persulcatus (assembly GCA_013358835.2). Classification (NCBI taxonomy): domain Eukaryota; kingdom Metazoa; phylum Arthropoda; class Arachnida; order Ixodida; family Ixodidae; genus Ixodes; species Ixodes persulcatus. Next base: position 515,347 of record JABSTQ010011067.1, on the reverse strand, counting down.
AACGTGCAATCTGCTAGGAATAAAGGAGACAGCCTAATGTTGCTTTTTGATTATTTTCAAACTTCATTTAATATTATTATGCTAACGGAAACATGGTATATTGATGACTGTGATTTTTTTTGCATTACCTAGATATAATCATCTTCATTTAAATCAAAATTACGGACGAGGTGGAGGTGTTTCGTTACAAAGTAATTTTTGTGACCTTGTGGTTGTTCCGAATTACATCATCATGACTCGCAACTATGAGATACTTTGCGTCAGAAGAGAAAGAATGTATTTACTCGGTTTTTTATCGTCCACCAGGTGGAGATGTTTCAATCTTTTTTAGAACTTTTTTTTGTTTTGCAAATGAGGAGAGATGTAAACTTTTTCTTGGTGGAGATCTAAATATAAACTTACTCGAACAATCGCGTGTCAGAGACAACTTTCTTATTCTACTTACAACAAATAACTTTTGTAATTTTATAAATTCTCCCACTCGTGTCACATCCTCATTGTCCACATTGCTTGATGTGTTTGTGACAAATCAAGAAGTAAGCTTTTTCTAATTCTAGAATATAGTTTAAGTGATCATTTACCCATATTCATGTTGATAAATAATATAACGAACCAGAAAATTGAGTTTGAAAATGAAAACAGAAGGACTATTAGGATCCGAAGCATAAATTCCGCCACGTTAGAAAAGTTTCGTGAAACTATTTCAAATACAAATTGGGACTCGGTTTTTTCCGCTACATCTGCTGATGAAGCGTATAATGAATTTTTAGATATTTTTAAGAAGATATACGAAAATTCTTTTCTATATAGGCAATTAAAACAAGCTAAAAAAACCGCAAGCCATGGGTAACTAGAATATGCTTAAAATTGATAAATAAAAAGAATAAACTGCATAGTACGTTTCTTAAAGCAAGAAGTCCAGAAGATCTTGCTCTTTTCAAAAAATGCAGAAATAAAGTGAATAAGGTTCTTCTCCAGACTAAACAAACATATTTTTATAATTTATTTAATGAGACATGTATGAAGAGAACATATCTGGTATGGGAACAGTTAAATTAAGTGTTAAAACATAGTCCCTTTGAGTCAGCGGCACAAGAAATAACTAAAGAGGGTGTAACATTATAAGGAAAAGCTCTCGCAGAAGCTTTTAACGTGTATCAAATAAATCTTGTAAGTAGCATACATAGTCCCTTATCAATGGCCTTTATGAAACCCAGAAATCAACACAATGCTTTTTTTCTTTCCAACAGACGAACAAGAAGTATTTTCCACGATGTTATCATTTAAAAACAGTAATTCCCTGTGATATAGATGATTTCCAGATCAAACCAATTAAGTATGTATTAGATTTCTTAACACCAGTTTTAACACATATTATTAATGCCTCATTGTATTTCCTACAAAAATGCAGATTGCATTTTTGCAGGTGTATTTCCTACAAAAATGCAGATTGCAAAAGTTATTGTTTTGTTTAAAGTTGGAAACAAAAACAAATTTTCAAATTATAGACCTATATCAATATTACCTGTGTTTTCTAAATGTCTTGAAAAAATCATTCATAATAGATTAACAAGTTTCTGTAAAAAAATTGCAATAATTACAGACTCTCAGTTTGGTTTTCGCAAAAGCCGATCAACGGAATTGGCATTGTTACAACAGAAGGAGCTAATTTTAAAGACTTTCGAAGGAAAAATATATTTTAGGTATTTTTATAGATTATTCTAAAGCGTTTGATCGTATCGATCATATTACTCTCATAAAAAAGCTCGAATGTTATGGAGTTCGTGGCGTAACAGTCGGTATTATAAAACCATATCTTAATTTTCGGCGGCAATGTGTTGTAATAAATGGTCACAATTCTACCGTTCAACCTATCAGATCTGGAGTACCACAAGGTAGCATCTTAGATCCTCTTTTATTTAACTTGTATATAAATGATATCGTAAACATCAGTAGGACCCCCTCTTTCATCATTTATGCTAATGATACTAGCTTATTTTTTTCAGGCACTGAGATACAGGAACTGGTGTATGAAACCAACACCACATTACAGAATTTATATGAATGGAGTGTAGTAAATTCGTTAGAAATTAATATGAGCAAAAAGGAGGCGGTCCTTTTCAGACCTAAGAATAGAGATGTTAGTTACAATTTTAATATTGTTCTTGGCCACTCTACAATTGAACTCGTTCAAAATGTGAAAACGCTTGGAGTTTATTTTAACAACCACATCTCTTGGAATGATCATATTATCCATATAGCTAAAAAACTTTCAAAAGTGCTGGGAAAATTGTACCAGTTTAAAAATATACTGCCTTGCCGCTTTAAAACTTCTTATATATAAAGCTCTTTTTGAACCGATTTTAAATTATTGTAGCTTGGTGTGGAGCACTACAACCCTGTCCAACCTAAATAAATTACATATTCTTCAAAAAAAGACTGTTCGCATAATACGAAATGTGTCTTTTGACACACACACTGCTCCTCTATTCAAAGAGCTGCATCTTACATCTATTCTTGATTCATATGGGTATACTCTCCTCACACGATATAGATCCACCCTTCGATGTAATGAACAATTTTTACTTGTATTTCAAATTTAACTCCCATTTCCAAACCTCATGATGTTAGGGAAAGGGAGCGCTGGAAAATTCCCTTAAATCGTACGAACTATAGGTTTCAAATGTTAAGCTATAATCTTCCGTGTGTCTTAGATAAAGTTAAAAAACAAAACCTGTCAAACATTGAAAACCCACATCTAAATGAAATTCGAGAACTTTGTTTTCACAAAACTAAAGTATATTGTCTTTGTGAGCTGTAAATACATCCGTTTTATATATTTCGTTTCCTGTATACATCCAGTCATTAGATGCTCTCGTTCTTTGTGTATAAGGAAAAATCCTTCCTCTAGCAGCAAATACAATGTATAAATGTTTTTTTTGTTATCTTATGTCACTGTTGCTTGTTTTTTTCCCCCCTGGTTGCTGTTGTTTGCTACCGTATGCCAATTGTAAGGCTGCAGAGACCTTCTCAAGTCAAAACTGTTTTGACCTTTTGCCTCTGCAACCCACATCACTATCTGATCTGATGATGATGTAAGCAAGAATGATTGATTGACTGATTGATTGACTGATTGATTGATTGAAATAGGACGTCCCTAGGGTTGGTGTACGGTGACAAGTTCATAGGAGTGCTATACCAAGGACTAAGGACATTTTCAGATGTTAGGAGTTTCCTAGGCTGTATATGCATATTCGTATAGACGTCCTAGCCCCAGTTTGAGCGGAGGCACGAGTTGCTACAGAAAAAAAAAGTCAACTCCCCATAGAAACTTGTCAACTACCATAGTATAGCCAAATAGGTAACAAAGAGAAAATAGCAGGTCCTCTTAGCGTTCGCATTGATTTTTGTAGGGAATGTCTGAACATTTAATGTCATTCGGTGCTTCTTTATGTCGTCTACTACTGCAAGCGGCGCCGTCGTCCACAACAAGAAATAACATGAGCGACCTAAAAACTACTGCCTCCGCTAATAGGAGAAAGCTTCATCAGCATGGACGTCGAAAAGATTTTAATCTGAAAGTACGCCACGTAAAACCGACCTATATGTTTAGGTGCATAATAGCAGAGCGACCTAAAAACTACTGCCTCCGCTAATAGGAGAAAGCTTCATTTGCATGGACGTCGAAAAGATTTTAATCTGAAAGTAGGCCACGTAAAACCGACCTATATGTTTAGGTGCATAATAGCAGAGCGACCTAAAAACTACTGCCTCCGCTAATAGGAAAAAGCTTCATCAGCATGGACGTCGAAAAGATTTTAATCTGAAAGTACGCCACGTAAAACCGACCTATATGTTTAGGTGCATAATAGCAGAGCGACCTAAAAACTACTGCCTCCGCTAATAGGAGAAAGCTTCATCAGCATGGACGTCGAAAAGATTTTAATCTGAAAGTACGCCACGTAAAACCGACCTATATGTTTAGGTGCATAATAGCAGAGCAACCTAAAAACTACTGCCTCCGCTAATAGGAGAAAGCTTCATCCGCATGGACGTCGAAAAGATTTTAATCTGAAAGTACGCCACGTAAAACCGACCTATATGTTTAGGTGCATAATAGCAGAGCGACCTAAAAACTACTGCCTCCGCTAATAGGAGAAAGCTTCATCAGCATGGACGTCGAAAAGATTTTAATCTGAAAGTACGCCACGTAAAACCGACCTATATGTTTAGGTAAATAATAGCAGAGCGACCTAAAAACTACTGCCTCCGCTAATAGGAGAAAGCTTCATCAGCATGGACGTCGAAAAGATTTTAATCTGAAAGTACGCCACGTAAAACCGACCTATATGTTTAGGTGCATAATAGCAGAGCGACCTAAAAACTACTGCCTCCGCTAATAGGAGAAAGCTTCATCAGCATGGACGTCGAAAAGATTTTAATCTGAAAGTACGCCACGTAAAACCGACCTATATGTTTAGGTGCATAATAGCAGAGCGACCTAAAAACTACTGCCTCCGCTAATAGAAGAAAGCTTCATCAGCATGGACGTCGAAAAGATTTTAATCTGAAAGTACGCCACGTAAAACCGACCTATATGTTTAGGTGCATAATAGCAGAGCGACCTAAAAACTACTGCCTCCGCTAATAGGAGAAAGCTTCATCAGCATGGACGTCGAAAAGATTTTAATCTGAAAGTACGCCACGTAAAACCGACCTATATGTTTAGGTGCATAATAGCAGAGCGACCTAAAAACTACTGCCTCCGCTAATAGGAGAAAGCTTCATCAGCATGGACGTCGAAAAGATTTTAATCTGAAAGTACGCCACGTAAAACCGACCTATATGTTTAGGTGCATAATAGCAGAGCGACCTAAAAACTACTGCCTCCGCTAATAGGAGAAAGCTTCATCAGCATGGACGTCGAAAAGATTTTAATCTGAAAGTACGCCACGTAAAACCGACCTATATGTTTAGGTGCATAATAGCAGAGCGACCTAAAAACTACTGCCTCCGCTAATAGGAGAAAGCTTCATCAGCATGGACGTCGAAAAGATTTTAATCTGAAAGTACGCCACGTAAAACCGACCTATATGTTTAGGTGCATAATAGCAGAGCGACCTAAAAACTACTGCCTCCGCTAATAGGAGAAAGCTTCATCAGCATGGACGTCGAAAAGATTTTAATCTGAAAGTACGCCACGTAAAACCGACCTATATGTTTAGGTGCATAATAGCAGAGCGACCTAAAAACTACTGCCTCCGCTAATAGGAGAAAGCTTCATCAGCATGGACGTCGAAAAGATTTTAATCTGAAAGTACGCCACGTAAAACCGACCTATATGTTAGGTGCATAATACGAAATGTGTCTTTTGACACACACACTGCTCCTCTATTCAAAGAGCTGCATCTTACATCTATTCTTGATTCATATGGGTATACTCTCCTCACACGATATAGATCCACCCTTCGATGTAATGAACAATTTTTACTTGTATTTCAAATTTAACTCCCATTTCCAAACCTCATGATGTTAGGGAAAGGGAGCGCTGGAAAATTCCCTTAAATCGTACGAACTATAGGTTTCAAATGTTAAGCTATAATCTTCCGTGTGTCTTAAATAAAGTTGAAAAACAAAACCTGTCAAACATTGAAAACCTACATCTAAATGAAATTCGTGCTGTAAATACATCCGTTTTATATATTTCGTTTCCTGTATAGATCCAGTCATTAGATGCTCTCGTTCTTTGTGTATAAGGAGAAATCCTTCCTCTAGCAGCAAATACAATGTATAAATGTTTTTTTTTTTGTTATCTTATGTCACTGTTGCTTGTTTTTTTCCCCTGGTTGCTGTTGTTTGGTACCGTATGCCAATTGTAAGGCTGCAGAGGCCTTCTCAAGTCAAAACTGTTTTGACCTCTTGCCTCTGCAACCCACATCACTATCTGATCTGATGATGATGTAAACAAGGATGATTGATTGACTGATTGATTGATTGAAATAGGACTTCCCTAGGGTTGGTGTACGGTGACAAGTTCATAGGAGTGCTATACCAAGGACTAAGGACATTTTCAGATGTTAGGAGTTTCCTAGGCTGTATATGCATTTTCGTATAGACGTCCTAGCCCCAGTTTGAGCGGAGGCACGAGTTGCTACAGAAAAAAAGTAAACTCCCCATAGAAACTCGTCAACTACCATAGTATTGCCAAATAGGTAACAAAGAGAAAATAGCAGGTCCTCTTAGCGTTCGCATTGATTTTTGTAGGGAATGTCTGAACATTTAATGTCATTCGGTGCTTCTTTATGTCGTCTACTACTTCAAGCGGCGCCGTCGTCCACAACTAGAAATAACATGAGCGACCTAAAAACTACTGCCTCCGCTAATAGGAGAAAGCTTCATCAGCATGGACGTCGAAAAGATTTTAATCTGAAAGTACGCCACGTAAAACCGACCTATATGTTTAGGTGCATAATAGCAGAGCGACCTAAAAACTACTGCCTCCGCTAATAGGAGAAAGCTTCATTTGCATGGACGTCGAAAAGATTTTAATCTGAAAGTACGCCACGTAAAACCGACCTATATGTTTAGGTGCATAATAGCAGAGCGACCTAAAAACTACTGCCTCCGCTAATAGGAAAAAGCTTCATCAGCATGGACGTCGAAAAGATTTTAATCTGAAAGTACGCCACGCAAAACCGACCTATATGTTTAGGTGCATAATAGCAGAGCGACCTAAAAACTACTGCCTCCGCTAATAGGAAAAAGCTTCATCAGCATGGACGTCGAAAAGATTTTAATCTGAAAGTACGCCACGTAAAACCGACCTATATGTTTAGGTGCATAATAGCAGCTCCGCCCAAGTCAGCACGCTCAATATTATCTCTTTGGCTTTGTTGCAGACATGTTTCCGTGGTGTTATCTCAGACTCTGCAAGCATCGAAAGGTATAATTTACAGGTTTTACGGTTTTGGTTTTGCTTGGGCTGCGAAGGTAGTCATTCCACTCTTTAAGGCGAGACTGCCATTCTTGTGGGGTTTCAGATAAACCCCCCTGGGCTGCGGGGGAACGTTTGACTGCGGGAATTTGACTCTATTGCCTTGAGGGAATCGAAACCGCTTTGGACTCTTTTTGGCTACTAAGTGAAATCATGCGACGCTGTTGGGTAGTAAAGAGGAGTCAAAAGCGCATTTGACTCTTCCTGACTTCCTTTTTGTTTTCTTAGAGTGTTCTTGCCTTCTTTCTTGGTTTTCCAGATGTCCTCCGTTCGTTTGGAACGTAAATCATCCATTCAAAAAAGTGCCGACGCCGTGTTTGCTCTAACAGTGCCCGGCAGTGCACATACTTGCGTGTATGAAGTTGTTTTAGCACGGCGATTGTTGCCAAGAATGTGAAAAACAAAATACTGTAACTGACCAATACTTTTATTTACGGGTTTGAGAAATGTTCCCAGCTATTTACTACGCTGTAATTTTTCGTTATATTTTCTCTAATAATCAAGCGTAGAGGAAAAACTGCACCCGCTTTTCCCCGGAGAAGTGCATTACAGGAAGTCAATTTTAGGCTTTTCCTCTCTGCTTCAATTTGCAGCAGCACTCTAGCTCCAGTTGAACCTCTAGCGTACATTTTAAGTTGTTTTTTTTAAGTGTTGGGGCTACTTTGGTAAACACGGGTTCCACTACAGAGGAGACGAAATTAATTAATTAGCTAGCCAAGAATTTTCACAGACTTCAACAATGTTAATCATCGGGGGCATAACGTAGTTGCAGAATTGCGCTCGACCTGATTATGGTCTAGCCGTGACGTACAATTTTGTTCAAAAATTCATGGTGGTTGCAACGAGGCAAGCAATGTCATCATGGTAGACGCCTTCAAACCGAAGCCATGCGAGCAATGCGGCCACGTGTCCGCACTGCAGGTGATATCAGCAGTGTGACTCAAGCGTAGAGCGGAGGAATCAACGCCACGAGCGCGCTTCGAGGGTCTAGTTTCGGTTTCAAGCCTTGCACAATGATGTCGTGTCTGGCCGTGCAGCGCCCATTATGAATTGTTCAATTCAGATTTCACGTCTCAGCTAGATTATAAGGTCGCGCGCCGATTCTCTAACTACGCTATGCACCCAGAAATGAATATTTATGAAGTTGACTGCACGTTTTCGTTTCTAATCTAGGTAGTCATTCCACTCTTTAAGGCGAGACTGCCATTCTTGTGGGGTTTCAGATAAACCCCCCTGGGCTGCGGGGGAACGTTTGACTGCGGGAATTTGACTCTATTGCCTTGAGGGAATCGAAACCGCTTTGGACTCTTTTTGGCTACTAAGTGAAATCATGCGACGCTGTTGGGTAGTAAAGAGGAGTCAAAAGCGCATTTGACTCTTCCTGACTTCCTTTTTGTTTTCTTAGAGTGTTCTTGCCTTCTTTCTTGGTTTTCCAGATGTCCTCCGTTCGTTTGGAACGTAAATCATCCATTCAAAAAGTGCCGACGCCGTGGTTGCTCTAACAGTGCCCGGCAGTGCACATACTTGCGTGTATGAAGTTGTTTTAGCACGGCGATTGTTGCCAAGAATGTGAAAAACAAAATACTGTAACTGACCAATACTTTTATTTACGGGTTTGAGAAATGTTCCCAGCTATTTACTACGCTGTAATTTTTCGTTATATTTTCTCTAATAATCAAGCGTAGAGGAAAAACTGCACCCGCTTTTCCCCGGAGAAGTGCATTACAGGAAGTCAATTTTAGGCTTTTCCTCTCTGCTTCAATTTGCAGCAGCACTCTAGCTCCAGTTGAACCTCTAGCGTACATTTTAAGTTGTTTTTTTAAGTGTTGGGGCTACTTTGGTAAACACGGGTTCCACTACAGAGGAGACGAAATTAATTAATTAGCTAGCCAAGAATTTTCACAGACTTCAACAATGTTAATCATCGGGGGCATAACGTAGTTGCAGAATTGCGCTCGACCTGATTATGGTCTAGCCGTGACGTACAATTTTGTTCAAAAATTCATGGTGGTTGCAACGAGGCAAGCAATGTCATCATGGTAGACGCCTTCAAACCGAAGCCATGCGAGCAATGCGGCCACGTGTCCGCACTGCAGGTGATATCAGCAGTGTGACTCAAGCGTAGAGCGGAGGAATCAACGCCACGAGCGCGCTTCGAGGGTCTAGTTTCGGTTTCAAGCCTTGCACAATGATGTCGTGTCTGGCCGTGCAGCGCCCATTATGAATTGTTCAATTCAGATTTCACGTCTCAGCTAGATTATAAGGTCGCGCGCCGATTCTCTAACTACGCTATGCACCCAGAAATGAATATTTATGAAGTTGACTGCACGTTTTCGTTTCTAATCTAGCTACTAATTAACCGATTTCGCTTCTTTTCAAGCGTCCTCCGTGACCCCCAACTTAGCCTTAGGGCCAACAGAACCCTAACGCAATTCCCTTTATTTTATTTCGAATTCTGGGGTGCGGTAAGAGGTGCCACGTGACAGTTGCCGGTTAAAAGTTCAACGGGTTGTATAAATTAACCCTAAGTGCTTGGCTGGGGAGTGCCATGTACTCTGCGTTAGTTTGGCGCGGAAATTCACAAGATGTAATTTATTTAATATAAACATAGGCATTGGTCTATATTTGAACACATGTGTTTTATAAGTCGAATGTTGATGAGAAAACCGTCGCGAAGAACAGTCTTGAAAAAGCGGAACGTCAATATTCATGCTAAAAGTAGCGGGGAAAGTATTGCCACGCTTCTCGCTAAATTTTGCACGTATAATGACGTCACTTGACCACGTCATGTGACCTCAAGCCACGTGACGTCAATTACCCGGCTAAATTAATCGGAGAATATAATGCAAAGCCGCCAAGTCAGCACGCTCAATATTATCTCTTTGGCTTTGTTGCAGACATGTTTCCGTGGTGTTATCTCAGACTCTGCAAGCATCGAAAGGTATAATTTACAGGTTTTACGGTTTTGGTTTTGCTTGGGCTGCGAAGGTAGTCATTCCACTCTTTAAGGCGAGACTGCCATTCTTGTGGGGTTTCAGATAAACCCCCCTGGGCTGCGGGGGATCGTTTGACTGCGGGAATTTGACTCTATTGCCTTGAGGGAATCGAAACCGCTTTGGACTCTTTTTGGCTACTAAGTGAAATCAAGCGACGCTGTTGGGCAGTAAAGAGGAGTCAAAAGCGCATTTGACTCTTCCTGACTTCCTTTTTGTTTTCTTAGAGTGTTCTTGCCTTCTTTCTTGGTTTTCCAGATGTCCTCCGTTCGTTTGGAACGTAAATCATCCATTCAAAAAAGTGCCGACGCCGTGGTTGCTCTAACAGTGCCCGGCAGTGCACATACTTGCATGTATGAAGTTGTTTTAGCACGGCGATTGTTGCCAAGAATGTGAAAAACAAAATACTGTAACTGACCAATACTTTTATTTACGGGTTTGAGAAATGTTCCAAGCTATTGTTTGGAACATTTCCAAACAATAGCTTGGAACATTTCTCTGTAATTGTTCGTTATATTTTCTCTAATAATCAAGCGTAGAGGAAAAACTGCACCCGCTTTTCCCCGGAGAAGTGCATTACAGGAAGTCAATTTTAGGCTTTTCCTCTCTGCTTCAATTTGCAGCAGCACTCTAGCTCCAGTTGAACCTCTAGCGTACATTTTAAGTTGTTTTTTTAAGTGTTGGGGCTACTTTGGTAAACACGGGTTCCACTACAGACTAGACGAAATTAATTAATTAGCTAGCCAAGAATTTTCACAGACTTCAACAATGTTAATCATCGGGGGCATAACGTAGTTGCAGAATTGCGCTCGACCTGATTATGGTCTAGCCGTGACGTACAATTTTGTTAAAAAATTCATGGTGGTTGCAACGAGGCAAGCAATGTCATCATGGTAGACGCCTTCAAACCGAAGCCATGCGAGCAATGCGGCCACGTGTCCGCACTGCAGGTGATATCAGCAGTGTGACTCAAGCGTAGAGCGGAGGAATCAACGCCACGAGCGCGCTTCGAGCGCCTAGTTTCGGTTTCAAGCCTTGCACAATGATGTCGTGTCTGGGCGTGCAGCGCCCATTATGAATTGTTCAATTCAGATTTCACGTCTCAGCTAGATTATAAGGTCGCGCGCCGATTCTCTAACTACGCTCTGCACCCAGAAATGAATATTTATGAAGTTGACTGCACGTTTTCGTTTCTAATCTAGCTACTAATTAACCGATTTCGCTCCTTTTCAAGCGTCCTCCGTGACCCCCAACTTAGCCTTAGGGCCAACAGAACCCTAACGCAATTCCCTTTATTTTATTTCGAATTATGGAGTGCGGTAAAAGGTGCCACGTGACAGTTGCCGGTTAAAAGTTCAACGGGTTGTATAAATTAACCCTAAGTGCTTGGCTGGGGAGTGCCATGTACTCTGCGTTAGTTTGGCGCGGAAATTCACAAGATGTAATTTTTTTAATATAAACATAGGCATTGGTCTATATTTGAACACATGTGTTTTATAAGTCGAATGTTGATGAGAAAACCGTCGCGAAGAACAGTCTTGAAAAAGCGGCACGTCAATATTCATGCTAAAAGTAGCGGGGAAAGTATTGCCACGCTTCTCGCTAAATTTACAGGTTTTACGGTTTTGGTTTTGCTTGGGCTGCGAAGGTAGTCATTCCACTCTTTAAGGCGAGACTGCCATTCTTGTGGGGTTTCAGATAAACCCCCCTGGGCTGCGGGGGATCGTTTGACTGCGGGAATTTGACTCTATTGCCTTGAGGGAATCGAAACCGCTTTGGACTCTTTTTGGCTACTAAGTGAAATCAAGCGACGCTGTTGGGCAGTAAAGAGGAGTCAAAAGCGCATTTGACTCTTCCTGACTTCCTTTTTGTTTTCTTAGAGTGTTCTTGCCTTCTTTCTTGGTTTTCCAGATGTCCTCCGTTCGTTTGGAACGTAAATCATCCATTCAAAAAAGTGCCGACGCCGTGGTTGCTCTAACAGTGCCCGGCAGTGCACATACTTGCATGTATGAAGTTGTTTTAGCACGGCGATTGTTGCCAAGAATGTGAAAAACAAAATACTGTAACTGACCAATACTTTTATTTACGGGTTTGAGAAATGTTCCAAGCTATTGTTTGGAACATTTCCAAACAATAGCTTGGAACATTTCTCTGTAATTGTTCGTTATATTTTCTCTAATAATCAAGCGTAGAGGAAAAACTGCACCCGCTTTTCCCCGGAGAAGTGCATTACAGGAAGTCAATTTTAGGCTTTTCCTCTCTGCTTCAATTTGCAGCAGCACTCTAGCTCCAGTTGAACCTCTAGCGTACATTTTAAGTTGTTTTTTTAAGTGTTGGGGCTACTTTGGTAAACACGGGTTCCACTACAGACTGAGACGAAATTAATTAATTAGCTAGCCAAGAATTTTCACAGACTTCAACAATGTTAATCATCGGGGGCATAACGTAGTTGCAGAATTGCGCTCGACCTGATTATGGTCTAGCCGTGACGTACAATTTTGTTAAAAAATTCATGGTGGTTGCAACGAGGCAAGCAATGTCATCATGGTAGACGCCTTCAAACCGAAGCCATGCGAGCAATGCGGCCACGTGTCCGCACTGCAGGTGATATCAGCAGTGTGACTCAAGCGTAGAGCGGAGGAATCAACGCCACGAGCGCGCTTCGAGCGCCTAGTTTCGGTTTCAAGCCTTGCACAATGATGTCGTGTCTGGGCGTGCAGCGCCCATTATGAATTGTTCAATTCAGATTTCACGTCTCAGCTAGATTATAAGGTCGCGCGCCGATTCTCTAACTACGCTCTGCACCCAGAAATGAATATTTATGAAGTTGACTGCACGTTTTCGTTTCTAATCTAGCTACTAATTAACCGATTTCGCTCCTTTTCAAGCGTCCTCCGTGACCCCCAACTTAGCCTTAGGGCCAACAGAACCCTAACGCAATTCCCTTTATTTTATTTCGAATTATGGAGTGCGGTAAAAGGTGCCACGTGACAGTTGCCGGTTAAAAGTTCAACGGGTTGTATAAATTAACCCTAAGTGCTTGGCTGGGGAGTGCCATGTACTCTGCGTTAGTTTGGCGCGGAAATTCACAAGATGTAATTTTTTAATATAAACATAGGCATTGGTCTATATTTGAACACATGTGTTTTATAAGTCGAATGTTGATGAGAAAACCGTCGCGAAGAACAGTCTTGAAAAAGCGGCACGTCAATATTCATGCTAAAAGTAGCGGGGAAAGTATTGCCACGCTTCTCGCTAAATTTTGCACGTATAATGACGTCACTTGACCACGTCATGTGACCTCAAGCCACGTGACGTCAATTACCCGGCTAAATTAATCGGAGAATATAATGCAAAGCCGCCACGTCATGCGGTCACGTGACGTCAATTTCAGTGAGGTGGTTCTTTGATCTCAACACATTGTGTGCGTCCCTTTTTTGTCGGCATGATGAAGCTTGCTTATATATATATATATATATATATATATATATATATATATATATATACGGAAGGCTCCTTTTTTTTTTTGTCAACAGCTTGATTTTGATACAGAGTGCAGAAGACCTGCATTCAGCCCCGCCTGCGATGAGGCGTAGATGGCGACGTACTCGTGGCCGAGCACATCCGCGTGCGAGAATCAGGTGGTGCCAGCTGGGTTTTGTCCAGCTTGAAAAATGGAGATTGAACGATCTGGCAAATCAAGCAGCGACGACTGAGCAACGTCATGGCGCCCGTTGTTCGTTTGTACGACTCTAAATAGCTCGCTGTCGATTTCGCATTAACGTGGGTGGAGCCTAAAAGCGTTATTTGCGTCTCCAACCTCTAAATCCTGCAGCACGACAGCGACATGGAAATATCAGCAAGTATCGTAAAAAACATTATTTCTTCGCAAATCTTCGAAATTGGGGTTGCTTCCTATAGTCACTAATAGTGTGAGAACAGCCGGGCGTCCCTTTCCGAAGGCCGGCCTTCGGCCTGCGCCCGTCGGCTTCGACCGTGCTTTGGCTACACCTGCACATTCAAGGCTTACGAGACGCCGAAGCGTTACCGCAGGTAGAGAGTTCGCGCTGGAGGCGGGCTAACTGAAAGATCTTTATGCCGTTGTCATCCTGTAAGTGACTATAATTATTACTACCTTCCAAGCATGAATGGCAAGATGGCTCCTCTCACATGTAAATAAAGCATACTAACAAACGTCAGTTAATTAAATAACTACTCCAGACGGTTGCACAGCTATCAAACGCCCTCCAGATTTTACGCGTTCGCTGTTGTTGTTATGTTGTTGCCTTTTTGCGTATGGTGGCATCACGGGTTTGCATGATGCTTGCGCAGTGAAGACGTAATATTCACGAAACGGTTGTCCCTTAAAAAAGAAAAGATAGCGTCCAAAGCGAACATAATGACGAGCACAATTATGGTGTTCGTCACGTTTCTATATGAGCTCTACCATCGCTGCACCAATCACAAACAAAAAAGTCCAATGACTTGCGCTTTTGACGCTGCTTGATTGGTCCCATTGCTTCGTAGCGTCGGCTACGTCTGGACTAAAGTCACTGGATTTGGGAAAGTAGCGCCATTGCCTTTCCACCTGCTAGCCGGACACAAACAAATACCAACACACGGACGACAAAACCTCTCCAGTTGATTGGCTCATCGCTGTCGGTTGCCATGGTGGTCGCCATTTTGGACCCTTTCAAAGCTTCGAAGCTTCGAAAGGGTCGTCAAAACCAGTCGCACCAAGATCGCTATGGAGCACTATTGTACTGAAAGCGTTCCTCGGCCAATATGAGCGTCTTTGGCACTGTGCATGTAATAAACGTATCATTCATGCTTATTTCCCCAGATCTTTTACAATTATGTTGCTCTTCTTGCGTGTTTCAAGACAGTAAAATTATTTTTCAATGCCCCCAAGCAACGACGCCGCGTATGATGTCGTACATCTTCGTACCGTCATAACACGCAAGGTCAGTGCTTGGAGGCATTAAAAAATAATTTTACTGTGTTGAAACACGCAAGAAGAGCAACATAATTGTAAAAGATCCGAGGAAATAATCATGAGTGATAAGTTTATTGCATGCTCAGTGCCAAAGACGCTCATATTGGCCGAGGAACGCTTTCAGTACAATGGTGCTCCATAGCGATCTTGGTGCGACTGGTTTAGACGACCCTTTCGAAGCTTCGAAGCTTTGAAAGGGTCCAAAATGGCGATCACCATGGCAACCGACAGCGGTGAGCCAATTGCCTTGAGAGGTTTTGTCGTCTGTGTGCTTGTATTTGTTTGTGCCTGGATAGTAAGGTGGGAAGGCAATGGCGTTACTTTCCCAGATCCAGTGACTTTAGTCTGGACCAAGTATAGCTTGATCATTCTGACGAAGACGGGAGAGTACAAAATGTATTATAAGTGAGCTGCACACATGCTATGTGCGTGTGTGATGCCACGTTACCTCACACGCCATGGTGTCACGTGGCTCTTACGAGACACATGATGTTATGTGACATCACGGTGTCACGTGACATCACATTCTCAAGCGACATCACTTTTTCACGTAACATCACCGTGTAACGTGGTGTCACACAGTCATTTGACGTACGGGTTCACGTGACGTTACTGTCACGTGGCATCGTAATATCACGGGGCCGTCATATGATGTGACCTGATATCACAGTGTCCTTCGCGACGGTTCATCATGACTGTTTTCTCGAGGGACTGGGCTCATAAAACACACTCTGTTTTTAAACGACCCTTTGAATACAGGGCAGGCGTTTATTTTCGCAGGAAAGGGTTGGGCTTGACATAAAACGCAACTTGCTCTTAATAATAGTGTATTGTAATGGGTCTCAAGTCCAGAAGACAAGAACAAGCGAAACAAATAACGATGAGTTGTGACGGAGTTTCGTTGGCATTTTTTGGAAGGCATCTGAGATATTGAAAGAGATATTGGAGCTTTAATAAAAGCCAGTCTCGCCTCCGTATGTGTAACTTTCAGTGTAAATGCATATTAAAGTTTTTTTGTTTCTTTTAGTTCGCATTTTTCCGTTTCATTTTCACTTCACCAGGCCATATGAGCTTCCTTTGGCGCAACGTACGCTGGTCTTTCGACAGTGGGAGAATTCATTTTCGAAAGGAACCGGGCTCGGGTTTTTATTAAAGCCACGCAACCGAAAATTTGTCTATTGAGGAGTGCTGTTCAGCTACAGAAAGAATTGTATAGTCGTAATTGTATTTCTCCCGTATGCAAGGTGGCTTAAATACACAGCTGCTCACGCACTTAGATGATGTGTGCTGCATATGTTATATAATATGACTTCTTTTTTTTCTTTTTGCAAACTCCGATGAACTGGAAAAAAGAAAGTGATGAAAAATGTTCAAATATCCACGAAGTTCATATATATACAGCTACTACTATAAATAATCACCGCACAGATTCGGACTTCTCAGAGAACGTTGCCGCCTGGGCTCTCTCATTACATAACGCATTCAACAAGACCATCAGTCGCCACAAATGCCTCAGACGTTCTTCCTTGACTCCATCAAAATGAATGTGTCTTCGTCTTTCCCGGAGGTACATGAACTTCTTGAAGCGGTATTAGAGCGGTAGCTTCTTAGGGCCAACCTACTTCAGGAGCCACGTAAGCACGAAATGTGTAGGTCGGTCATTCCGTAACCGCCAAACAATCCTGAAAAAAAAAAAAAAAAAACGGCAACTGGTGGCAGGGGTGAACCCCGGTCACCATCGTGAAAGCAGAGTGGGCTGCTGACTGACCTACAGGCCCAGCACGCAGGAACTGGAGGAGCAGAGGCAGGTGGTGTGAGAAAGCGCGCGGAGCGGACAGGGGTGTAAAGGACAAGAAAGAGAGGAGCAGAAACAGGTTGTCTAACAAGCGCGCGGAACGAGGAGGAGTGAAAATGGTAGTAAGTAAAGCGCGCTTCCGCTCTCTAGGTAACCCAGAAAATTCAGAGCAAAGGCTTCGCATCCAGGTGGTGCCAAAGGGAAGTGCGCGCAGTGTCACAAATAGAGAATGGTGTGACGTAATCTCTTTCCATACAAAACCCTGCCCTGGGCACCACCTGCCCCAGGCACTGAAAGACTAAGGGTCATTCTGCCCTATAAAGCTGCCGCATTCAACCGCGTTTGTTTTCAGACCCATCGCACTTCTATGGCGACTGACGGTCTTGTTGACGCGTGATTAAATGAGAACCTAAGCGGCAACCTTCTTTAAAAAGGCAATTCAAAAGCTTGTGCCACGTCGAGATTAGTGCAAAAATCTGCGCGGTGCAAACAAGCAAATTGTTGTGTGTATGTTCATACAGCCGGAAGTTAGTCTGCCTCGGTGGGGCATCTGGTGTCTCAGCTGTAGATGAGCAATTTAGCCAGTGCGGTACAACCTCTAGCCTGGGGTCTTGAATGTGCACCACGCAGTATAGTGATACACGACCGCACGCCGGTACGATGCTCATCCAGATCGAAACGGGCAGGGGTGGAGATTGAACCCAAGATCCTTGGGTTCAATCCCCCCCTGCCAGTTTCGATCTGTGGGGAAGTAGCTAGAGTATGAATATAAACGTTGTGTTTTAGAGCGCCGCTCTAAGGCGCCCGTTTCTGGCTTCAGTGGCGTCGGCGTCGCCGTCGCCGTCGCCGTCAGCATAACCGCGCGGTGCATTATAGGAAATGTTCCATAATGCACCGCGCGGGGAAGAGGAGGACGAGGGGGAGGGGAGGAGGGGGAGGAGGACAAGGGAGAGGAGAGTTATTTTTGGCGCCGTTTATCGTTTAACCTTTGTGCACTTTGTAGTGGTTACGTATGCTGCCTTGAAACACAGCTGCTGAATCAAGGCATTCACTCCGTTAGTTGTCTAATCAAAATTTATTCAGATTTCACTATGCACTCGAATTTACATATATAAAAAACGCGTGCATTAAACATGTCCCTCCCCCCCCCCCAAAAAAAAAAAAAATATATATATATATATATGTATATATATATAACGGTTTTTTTTTTCGTCACAAAATAAACTATTTAGCCGAACGCTCGTTCTCCATTAAGGTAGCAATTTGGGCCAGTTGGTTCATGATCACCTAAAAAAGCGCCCAAAAACACAAGGACAAGGGAGTAGACTGACAAGAGCGCTCTTGTCTGTTTACTTCCTCGTCCTTGTGCTTTTCGGCGCTTTTTTAGGTGCGTATTCTCCACCCAAATATAGCGCTAGAAGTCCGAACCAGATGCTAAAGTTTCAGCACCGACCGTTATCTTATTCAAAAGTAACGAGTGATTTTTTGAAATATTTCATAAGAAAAATAGCTGCCGACGGAGCTCTCGAAGACATAGTGCTCAATGGCGCCAGTAGTACCGAAAACGGGCCCCATTTTCATTTCAACAATTTCAGAAAATCACTTACAACGTTTAATTGAGGTAACGGTGAGTTCTGAAACCCTGGCGTGTGTTTCGGAGCGCTAGCACTACATTTTGGGCAGAAAAGAAGTGTTAGGCGAAACGCAATTTATTTTCGTGAAGAAAAAAAAAAAAAAAAAAACACAGTAAACTTTTTAGGGCCACGCTGTAGTCACTGAAATTTTAAGAAGTGCAGTGCGTGACGAGACCCACACATTTTTTTATTGCTCGGCAGGCAATGAGATTGTGTCATGAGCACATAAAAACTCTGAAAAAATAACCACGAAGCAGAAAGCGTGAACATAAAAAGCCCCGCACTGCTTTTCTTAAATTATCAGTGACTATGATCACTGATCGCTTAAGAAACGACGAGCGTGGCCAACGAAGTAGAGATAAACCGGGGTTCCTGTCCGCACACGAAAGTGACCCCCACCCCGCCGCCATAGTACACAAATGTGACTAATCGTCACGTCACCCAGCCAATAACGTGAAGTCACAAGGATGATGGCAGCGCCAAGGTAAGTGCTTGTCCCACCTGGGCCGGAGCTTGTCGGATGCGTTGTTCGTTGTTGTTGATCCGAGCGAGTTGATTTCAGATGCAGGTGCCGTGAACTGAAGCGGGTCGAAAGCGAGTTCAGCGTGGTCTCTCACGTAGGTATAACGTTAAAATACGAACGAACGGTGAAAACTTCGCTATCAATCGGCGGGGATATTGCCACGAAAGAGATAGAATCGGCCCTGCGTTGCTCGGACCTCGGGTTGATTCGGATATCGCTAAGATAAATTATTAACGTTAAGTTTTTGTGCTCTCGTTGACCATCGGTATCTCCGAGGTCTGCATTGAAGCGTGTGCGATGTACTGGAATTCACGGTCTAGATATGAAGATTGCGTAAATCGTGCTTTGCAGTGTCCAGTCGTCGTGGTGCCGCTTCGTCTAAATGACCGGAGGCTCACTTTGGTTCTGCGACGTACCGAAAAGCTTCCTTGAAGCTTGCATAGTTCCCGTGCCGTGTTAGATGATGCTGCGCTGCTTTTTTAATTGTTCTGGCGTAGACGTGCACTTTCACGAAGCACAGGCGTTGCAGTTCAATGCCAGAAAAGTGGTCTCGCATCCATCTCCGTTTGATTCGTCCACGGCAGTCGTCGAAACACCGAAGGAGAGGACTTATCCGGACAGCTTGCTACTAATACAATGTAGCTTCTTTACAGGTCAGGATAAACGCTCTTCAGTAAGTTTTGTTATATTGTCACAGATGCTTGGTCCAGTCCTTTCTTTTATCAATCTTTGCTATTCTATAAAGTTACAGGCTATGCTCGCCTGTCATCGTGTGTTCTGCTGAAGGTGCTGGGCACTTTACCCTATGACCTTTCCTCGTACACCCAGAGGAACCGTTAACGAAGTCCGATCCCGAGTCCGGAAGAAAAACCGGAAGACGAGTGAGTCCCACAAGAAGAGCGAGCCCCACAAGTAAACCGCGAAGAACCTGAACCCCGAGCCAGTGGCCGCAACCACGGAGAACCACCGGAATTTGGTCTCGTGCCGGAGAAATCGAAGAAAACTAAGCCATTGATGGCCAACCTGTTGCAGCAGACCTCGGCTGCTCCCACTGTTGTTCACATGCCCGTCGCACCTCGTACTTTGACGCCCTTCCACGGCAAAGTGTATGAAGACGTCGAGAACTGGATTGACCAATACGACCATGTCGCCCGCCACAACGGGTGGACAGACGACCCACGCCTGCAGAACCTGTACTTCTTGCTGGAAGGAACTGCCAGGCACTGACTTAAGAACCACAAATCCTCCTTGACGTTGTGGGAAGTTTGCAACACAGAGATGAAGTGCACCTTCGTCAGTCAATATAGGCGACAGAGAGAGTCGAAGACCTGCTTTGGTCCAGGACACAGGGCCCCAACGAGAGCCCGTCACTGCCTTCGGGAAGGATGTTTTAGGCCTGAGCACTTGCGTTGACCCCCAACAGTCAAAAGGTTCCTCACATTAGACGTCTAACATCGAACGTGCACTACGTTCCCTTGCCGGTCACTATCAACGACTCTCCGGCGTCTCCACACTCGAGTCGTCCAGCTGCAACTTTGATGACAGCCTCCCAGGCATCCGTGACATCATCGGCGACGTTTTCTGGGAGGAGCTCAGGGAGCTACTTTCTGCCGCCAGTCGCCTGGCGTCCATTTCGATTGCCGAGGTTGATCAGGAAGAAGTTGAACGGGCATTTGAACCGGAGAATTATGCGAGCAAAGCGGCATCTGATGAACCAATGTTGACCTATGCCGCAATGGCATGACAACCACCACCGGCTGCCCGTTCGTACCCGACGCAAACTCGATGGCAGACCCCAACGTCGCAGTATTCCCGACGTCAGAAAGAGCCAGTGTGGATCCTCGCTGAACAACCTACACCGACGAAGACTGGCGTGTGGCGAACGGCCGACCGACGACCTCAATGCCACCACTGCGGTGAGGCCGACCACGTCTACCGGAGATACCCATAACGACGAATAGGCCTGCAGGGGTTCGCGCCGAACGTCCTTCTACCACGTCTCGGGGAGCGACCACGGGACATTGAGGAATATCTTCAGCGGCCTTTGTCCAATCGCCTCGATGTGCGCGTTTGCCCTTGCATCGTTCTCGCCTGGACAGTTTGTCCCCTCTGTCTCGTCGAGAAAACTAAGCGCGGCAATGCTGGGGGATGGATGAAGTAAAAAGCATCCAAGAACGCCAGAGAGCTCCGGTATTCCGGTAACTCGTGGTCATATCTTGCCATAAAGGCTGGTTCCCGTACTTGCGTTTGCTTGCAACTCAGGGTCGAAACCGAGTTTCTAGTCGACGAAAACCTCGACTCTTCCTTCTAACACTGCGAGGAGGTCCCAGCCCAAATGACAAAACCAAGCACCTCCCCGTGACTCGTCGTCTCAACATTATACATTGTAAATTACTTCGAAAATGCAATTTAGTTACAGTTACAAAAGGGGTTAACTACATTTATAGCTACACCCACTTATAAGTAATAATTATAAATTACTTTCCGAAAGCAACGCCACTTCTCTGCGAATACTTTCGTTTGAGAGCTACCCAAATTCAATGATGATGATACGATAGCATAATGTGTTTTCGCGCTGATATAAATATGTATATTTTTTGTCTGGCCGAATTCATTACACGGCGCTTTACGTTTGCCACGTCCTACGCCATATTTATTTTTATTTGCTTCGACATTTGACACAATAGAATTCTACGATATGGGATTTCCGATCATTGCGTTGCAACTATTACTCGCAACGCGTTCGCGCGAACACTGTTTCAAAGTACCACCATTCACCAGTTGGCAGAAGGACCATGAGGTGAGCATTCGGTGTAGTTTGGCCTGTCGGTGACTTTATGGACGGAGTTCCAGCGCGACCAAAATGGTGACAAAAAGTTGTCCTACTTGTAATGCACATTTTTGCAATCATTAAGCTTGCAAACTAACCAACAAGCAAAAGTGTAGCTAAATTAGGGTAATAATTTCTTTTGGTCAATACAATTAATTGCAATCACAAATTACAATAAAAATAATAAATTACAGTTATTTGGTTACTACAATTGAATTACTAACCAAGAACGCTCAACACATACAATATAAAATCCCGAAGACGAATCAGTGCTCAAATCGTTGGAACCAGGGGTTTCCCCAGGAATTGAAACTAGGGGAAATGTGTAAGTTTTAAAGGGATACTGAACCAAAGAATTTGGTGTCCATAATAAGTGGCGCACGTTCTTTCCACGAGCCAGTAGCCGCCGGTGTGCGCGAGCACACGCAACGAAAATGACTGTCAAAGACCTCCACTCGCGCTTAAGAGGACAGTGAAATGCGTGGGCTTCGGGCCAAAGGAGAATAAAGACAGGCGTTTCATCTCTACAAGTGAAAGCTACGTGTTTGTTAGACCAATTAATCGCTTATCTTTTACACCAGACACTACCGTGTAGATGAAAAACTTGTCTTTATTCTCCTTTGGCCCGAAGCCCATACATTTCACTGTCATCTTAACCGCGAATGGAGGTCTTTGGCGTCATTTTTGTTGCGTGTGCTCGCGCACACCGGCGGCTGCTGGCTCGTGAAAAGAACGTGCGCCACTTATTATGGACACTAAATTTCTTGGTTCAGTATCCCTTTAAGGGGGGTGGGGGGGGGGGGGGGGCCTTTGAGAATAGAGGAGCCGTTGCGAATTAAGGGGGTGCTTTCAGAAAAACAAGGGGGGGGGGGTGTACGTACCCCTAGGGGGGGGGGGGGGGGGCTGTACGGGAATGAAAGAGCGCCTTTAGAGCGCTCGACACTAGAGCGCCGACGTTAGAGCGCGCGACACGAGAGCGTTGCGACAGTAGCGCGCTTGACATTAGAGCGCATGTCACGAGAGCGCATGACCAGATGAGCGCGCGACACGAGAGCGCACCCTAGTTGAGCGAACACCGCAAAATGTGTGATGTACCCGCGGCTCCACAGACAGAACAAAATTGTGCGACTCATCGGATTGAAGCATTGGCCATTTTTGATTGATTGAATATGCCTTTAATGAAAAAATAAAAATAAAACGGGTACGACTCTTTCTAACTAAATGTTTACCGAAATCGGAGAGAAAAGGGGGGAAGGGGAGTGGGCTGGGGCATATAGGTACCGGGAAAGTTTGCAGTTGAGTGGAGCGGCGAGTCTAAGATTTCTTTACAGTGCTGCGGTGGGCCTCTCGGATATACTATAAATAGTTTACATTTTGCTATATTTGGTCTATTCTTGACAGGCATTTGGGCTCCGATCTATTTGGTGGCTATTTAGACGTCCCTCGCATAAGTTTAAATGGTATTCTGACGTCCATGTCCGTAATGAAGAAAGCTCACCGCTAAAAAAGTATCAGTAAAAAAACTCATCGAAGGAAAGCTCAGCGCAATTTTATCGGATGCAGGTCTTTGCAGTCCTTTGACGGATAGAGGAAAACCTCGCCTGCAAATCTGTGATATGCAAAATCAAAGAACTAATGAAGCTAGGTCAGCTTCAATGTTTTTTTCTGCGAAGATGCATGCTACAGATATTCATTTTGTTTCTCTTTTTTTTTTTTTGCTGCCAGCTTTTTGGAACACTTTTTGGTTTGTCACACGCAAAACTTTCGTCGACTCATTTCGCAATGTCGTTGATGAATTCCGCGCAATAAATCCCTGCCAATTTTACATAAAACACGCGATGCCCGAACAAGTGGTCGGTCCGGTCGGGCCACTCGCGCTTAACTGGTTGTGCGCTCTCGTGACGGGCGCTCTATAGGACACGCGAGCTATTAGAGAGTTTTCGTAGACCGCGCTTCCCACTCCGCTAAGTCCTATATACGCAACGAAGAAGCCGCTACTGCGCCTGCGCGGGCCTCGACTGTAGAGTTCCGGGTATCGTAGCGGGTTGCGGAGAGCGTTGCGGGAAGGCGAGAACGATCTACAAAAACTCCCTAATGTCGCTGCGCACTCGAGTCGCGTGCGCTAACGTCGCAGAGCTCTTGAGTGGCGCGCGCTAACGTCGCAGCGCTCTTGAGTGGCGCGCGCTAACGTCGCCGCGCTCTTGAGTCGTGCGCTCTAACGTCGCGGCGCTCTCGTGTCGCGCGCTCTGTCGTGGCGCTCTACTGTCGCCGCTCTAATGTCGGCGCTCGTGTGTCGTTCGCTCTAGTGTTGTACAGCCTACGGGAATCACTGGTTCGAATTGACCCCTCCGAAAGTTCCATTCGAAAGAGGCTACGCTTTCAATTGAAAGCAAAATCAACTGAAATCCGCAATGACTCGCCCATTGCTACGCGGCTTACGATGCTACGAATGCAGCTTGCAGCCAGCATTACGAGCTAGGCAAAAACGGGGCGCCTTTCGCCGCGGCCCGCATCGAGAGAGAGAGCGAGAGAGGTAGAGAGAGCGAGCGAGAGCAAAGGGCCAAATCTCGTGCGCATCGATTGCAGGCGTTTCGAACGCGCAACGCAATCCCCGCTGCAGCATCATCGGCGGCTTATGCGGGTTTCGCAATGTTCCAGGGTGGCAGTGGTGTCCGCCGCCTGCTTAGACTCCCAATTTGCCAGCGTCGATGCTGTCTTCTTCGACCGCGGGGGCCGGAGCCGCTCGCTGCCGCTTCGCGAGCGTTCCTCTTGTTCGCGACGATGCTGCGGTTGCGGCATCGTAACGAGCCCTGGGCGGGATCGGTCGGTCGACTCCGTGTCTTTCGTCGTCTTGTCCGCTCGTTTCCGCAAAATCCGCGGGAGGGACGTCGTCGGAAAACGAGCTAGCCTGCGAAGGCGTCAATGAGTCGCTCCGCTCCGCGATTATCTCGATATAATTAAAAAAAAACGTTATTGCCTACGTTGATTTGTTTTTTTTCGCCTGCTTAAGATCAATGTATAAAAGCGTGAAAGAAATGTCTCGGCCATTTTGATACATCCGGGGAGCATATAATAGGGTCTTTCTACCGTGTTCCGTGTACCGCACTGCCGGAGCCTTTGAAGCATGCTTTTACGCGCGCACTCCACGGTCACGGTATCACCCGGGGGCGCGCTTAAAAGCACGCTTCAAAAGCTGCGGTAGTGCGGTACGCGGAACACTGTAACGGTTCGCTAGAAGTCCGCAATGCGTCTTGCGTTCCTTATGCGCGCTTTATGATGTGTTAAGCTTGGTGACGGGGAGATTTGGGTGATTTCGGATGGGTTGCACGCACGACACACTCTTGTGCTCTCCGACTTTATCAGGACGATCGAGACAACCTTCAATTCATTCAGAAGTAGAGGGTGTGAGGAGTGAATGCTTAAATGACAAGTTTTCATGCGTTCTACTTCTTCCATGGGTGCGCGTAGCGCCTTGAGGTCTTAAGGTACATTTATACTCCAACGTAACGTCGTCGGGCGCCGCGTAGCGCAGCGCGCGCAGGTACTTATTGGTTGCAGATATCGAGTTCCTGGTTGCCGGCCAATAAAAGGCGCGCGTTCTGCGCTACGCTGCGTTCAGTGCGCTCAACGTCGGAGTATAAACAGCCCTTTATAGTGCTCTCGGATCGCAAGGAGCTCATTGTGCATGGTAACTGAAGTAATCGCGAAGAAAGGCTCATCGCACCCGCTAAACAATATATATTGGCTGTTCTGCCAAGTTACGACGTCACACGCCGAATGCTCAATTGGTTGGCGCGTTATAGTCATCACCGTTACGTGAAATCACGTGGCGCGCTACGCGTCATCATCCGAGATTCGGCTGCGCGCTAGGCGACGGTCTCCGTATACGATGCCACAGGCTGCCGTGAGTGCGCACTCAGTCCAGCTGCTCGCTCACATTTGCCTCCACCTTGTGCGCCTCGAAAAGGTGTCGGGCGTGGCAGATCGCAAGGTCCGTGGTTCGTTTATACCGCCGAGTCACTTGGTTAATCTTGGTTGTTACGATTAATCCGGCATAATTATAATTCCGTAGAATTAAGTATGATGAAGTTGGTTTTGGTTTTTTTTTGGCGCAGCAGCATCGGGGCTATAGTGCGCCAAAGTATGATGAAGTAAGTCTTCTAAATGCTTTTATATGCCTGCTATGGTCTCGGACGGTTTATTTCGCCTAGGTCTGCATGTAATGCTATTTCGTCTCACTCGAGCGTAACCCTTTGCGCATAACATCCAGTCCATAAATGCGTTCTGTGTTAAAAGAAAAAGATCAGCATATGTATTATTTGTCAAGCATAGGCTCAGTGACGGTCAAGTAGTACATTATGCATGCATGTTTTACATATCCTGTTTTCTTTTTTTTTTTAGGTGCGTGCCGTATTAGTAGTTGCTGCACCAATTATTCGAGTCTACTAGACGTTGGGCAGGCACTCTGTTGTGCATGCGTGAAGGCCGGTTCAGACACTTGCGTTTGAGTGCGTTTAACTTCGGTGCGTCGAGAACCGAAAGTGAGTCACCGGCACATCTGTGCTTCGATGAAGCGTGGAATCCAATTCAAGAAATCATCTTGTCACGTGATATAAGCAGCAGGGATGTCCTGGTTTCTCGCAGCCGCAACGCAGTCAAACGCAGTCAACCGCAACTGTCTGAACTAGTCTGAACCAGGCTTTAGGCATGAGCACTGCGTCGGCGTTGGTAGACAAACTCGGATCCGAACAGACACTTCGTGCTCCGGGAAAGGTGGTGACCGGCATGCCATTAGTGGGGTTTCTGGAAAGGGTCCATATTGCCGGAGCGTTCACAGACCACTGACGATAAATTGCAGGCTCTGCAAATTTTACGCACGTTCCCATAATTAGACCAGAATCAGCCTTCCAGATGGAATCACTGTATAGTTTGCTACCTGTCAACGTGAATACCTCGACCCTTTTTCGCCTGGGCGAGCTTCGACGGCAGCTCTTCGACGTGTGATCGATGGCTTGCCACCCCAAGGAGTGGTGCGGGCAACGTAGAAGCCTCAGTGCAGTCGTTACTTCGGGCCTCAAATAAAATCGAACGTATGTTCGACCACGGACATCATAAGCTAAAACACGCGATCCGACCTTTTTTTTTTTTTTTGAAGTCTATGGTTTCAACAAGCTCTACCTCCTCTCTATTTCTACAAAAAAGAAAGTCAGAAGTAGGAGACCTCGACTTCTCGTTCCATTCCTATTCTTAGTTTCAGCTTAGGTCCACACGCAGCCGATGCTACAAGCGCGAGCTCCGGGCTTTCAGCGTCCCTGCCAAGCACGCGCGGTCGTGCAGTGCAAGCACTGTTCAGGGCCACATGCTCGAGCTTGTAGCATCGGCTACGTCTGGACTTAAGCTGAAACTGGCAGGTACGTCTAAGAAGCACGAAGGACTGTTTCAGCTCGTGCCAAGGACGTTTAAATAGGGCAGGACCCGGCATGACGTCATACCCAGCGACGCCGGAAGAATAACCCAATCCCAGACTGCCCCGCGCACCGACGCTCTCTCATCCAAACTAAATTCAACCATGCTCCCATCATCTGCTCTCCGCTCGGTCGTTAGGCTTAGGCAGAGCCGTTTATTGAGAGAGTTTGGCCATACATTGGTTTGAATAGGCGAGCATCTCGGGCCAACCACAGGCCGCGAAACAGCCCCTAGCGGTGGTCGCGTGCTCTAAATTTGTGCCACGACTATACTTCGTTTCACCTTATGTGCGAGCGAAGGCAAAACTGGAAGCGCGAGCACGGAAGCTTCGTGCGTTCAGGCTTTGCTCGAGCGCGCGAGCTGGGGAGAAATGCAAAAAGCGCTGGTCTCGCGCTTCTAGCTTTGGCTTCGCTCGCAGGTAAAGTGAAACGAAGTATAATTTGAGCCGTGCCGAGCGGAACTCCGCGTCTGAAGACGCTCGCGCACCCCACCCTTTGCACTGCTTTCTTTCAGCCAGTCTCAGGACGCTGTTCTAGCAGTGCAGACAAAGGAATGGGCACGAGCGCGTGGCTTTGGAAAGTGCCTCCTATGCACGAGGTCTCGTACAAACAATAGCGTTTCGCTGAGCTAGGCTCACGCGCCTGTGCCTTTGTCTTCACTGTCGACATTTGTGAGATGGAGTAGAGGTCTCCTGATTGGTCGACGCTGTGTCACAAATTTAGTTTGCGCTCTAAGCGTGGGGGGAATATTCGGCGCTGGCGGCGGCCTTTGCTCTGCCTATTGTCCAAACTCTCCTAATATACGGCTCTGGGCTTAGGCTACGTCTGCTCCGTGCCTGCGGTCTGCTTCGTCTGCTCGCTGTCGCGGCTGGCTTTCGATTCGATCGGCGCACCAAAAGATGTTTCGATGCGAACCCGAATACTCATCACGGCGGAGTGAAACCAACATCTTCTCGAAGCAGAATTTGTACGGCTTTCTCAACCCGCGATGCCCTTCTCTGCGTTCGTGCCTACGATGACTGACTCGCGATCGCTTTCCAAAGCCGCGCTACGACGACTCGTTCGAGACGACGCTCCAGGCGCGGTCGCGCGGTGTCGAGAGCGTCCGCTACACGCCGACTTCCTAGTCCTACTGGTCAGGCAAGTGTTGGGCTCGGAATCTCGCCTGTTCGACACCGATTCAGTCGGTGCGTCGTCTAGAGCGTCTCAACTCTAGTCACTTACTTTCTGCTGGGCAACCAGGCGTTCGTTTATAATAATCTCATCCAATTCCGACCATACCGGTTTAAAAGTCTCCCGTTAAGCGCTGTTTCAAATAACAGTGGGTGCCGCCATTACTTTCGGTGCACACAATCGCGTTGCCACGGAAATGTCATCGCAACGCGGTTGTTTGCACCGAAATTAATGGCGGCGCCCACTCACTAGGCTTCCCATTGGTCAAGAAATGCTCGTCGCGGCTCGTGGCCACGCCTACTTCCGTTACACTTCGCTCCATGCATTGCAGAGCCGTTTATACTGATGCATTGGGGATAGGGACGCCACCTCCTGCCCATTATAACCTCCTTGGCTCGTGCTGTCCGAAATAGCACGTGATAGGATGCGTTCGTGTATCGCGCGTCAGTACGCGGACGTCATAGAGCACCGTTAAAGCTGGCCGTTTGTTAAACCAGGCGGTCGTTTCGACGAGGTGCATCTGGACCTATAGACCTTTACAATGTTTACAAAATCACAGTCCAGCGTCCGATCTTCACAGCCCAGCACGTGCGTGTTCGTCGCTTCGGAAAGCGAGCAGAGCACGCGCCATACGCACGAACGCTCAAAATGGCACCGGCCCAAGCTCGTTTTCGGAAAAGTCTATAGACCTTTCCAAAAAAGGACACTTGGCAGGTTCCATTTTCAGTGTTCGTGCGTATGGCGCGTGATTTGCTCGCTTTCCGAAGCGACTAACGTGCGCGTTCTGGACAGTGATTTAACACGTGTGGACTGTGATTTTTGTAAACAGTGGAAACGTCTATAGACCTTTTGCGAAATTCCCAAGCGCCAGGGAGCATGCTCCGAGTGTAGCTACACGCGCTGCACGTGCTGGCGTCAGCAGTAGTAGCTTTTCTAAAGCAAATGTCTAAACCAAATGGCATTTGCACGCGCGCTTGTCAACGCTTCATTTTGGTGTTTTACTTCGAATCTTTTATACGGGGAAGGCGAGCGCGTGTGGCGCGTGTCCATACATTCCCATCATTCTCCTTGATGCTTGGGTAAGATCGAAAGCGTCGCTGTGGTCGGCCTTCCGCGATTGGCCGAATGCTGACTATGACGTCAGCAAAGAAGTTCTCATGGACAGAAATAAGAGGAACGTGAGGACTTCAATTTTGACGGTGTTGACAGTGTTGGTTCAAGACCACTATGATTTCAAGCTTCCACCACGCTCCTTACAAACACCATCGAACTTGTTGTTCGCAAGGTAATGACGTCACGAAAGGTAACCATAGGAGGGCGCCACTAAAACATCTCGCCGCTAATAGACGTTTGCAAGCATGGCGTCCCGGCTGGTGCCCCATCCGTGCAAGCACGTGCAGCATGCACGTGAAGATAGCCTTGGCAGGCCCGGGATTCCACGTGCTTGCTCACACGAGGAAGAGCATGGCGGCCGCCAGATGCCCTGTTTGCAATCGTCTATAGGGAGCATTCACTGGCGGCCATAGCTGTGTGCGCGAATTTCGAGCGCGTGCTGATGGCGAGCTTCCACAGTTCTTTTGCAACGTGCATTCCGCACCATCGAGAGTGCCGCTCTTAGCAGCCTATTGATGTGAGCTCGTTCTGAGAATGCGCTTTAAACAGCACCCACAAATATGGCGTCCAGTGAATACTTCTTATAGCACGAACTCTGAAAATGGCACAGGTCAGAAGCTCGTTACTGTTGAAATGTATCATATGGAAGCGGGCATCCCGACAAAGAGGAAGTGGAAGCGGGATCCCGAGAAAAAGAATGCAAGAGAAGGAGGAAGAAAATGGCCCGAGCAACGTTGACATTTCTGTATCCGATGTCAGACAATTAAAGTAGATTGTTTTATTAGATCAAAGCGTCGACCTCAGACAAAAAAAAAGATACGCCAGTTACTGGCACGGCCTGTAGTGTATCTTCCTGTCCCTTTTCATTGTAGTTTTCTGGTCGGTTTTATAGCTTCACGCGTAGTTGTATTTCGGTGGCGAGCTATGCGGAGAGAAAGTCGTCTGCTTCTATCACACGAGTTGCGGTGACGTCAGAACGACGCCGAGCTCTGATTGGCTTTGATTGAATGGATAGTGGTTAGGCCTCAGTGCTAGACGCATTGAGTTCTACCCACAATTTTTTTCAATCAGCCAATAAGAGCGCGGCGTTCTGACATCATCGCAACCCCTGCAAAGAAGCAGACGAACTTACGCTCCGCATTGGGACTACACACATTCACCGGCGTCACAGCAGCAGTGGTCCGTGGCACCTTTACAATTGGACCAAGTAATTTGTATACAGTATTTTTCGGGTTATAGTCCGCGTACTATAGATGTTTAAAAGTTGATATTTTAGGGTTTACGGACTATCTACACGTGCTGACGATACAGGTATTTTGTTTTTCAGGATCGTTCATTGGGACGAGAAGGGACGGATTTTTTGAATGAAAGAATATGTTATTGATGATTTATGTATAATACAAGCTTCTTTGTGAGCTAAAAAGCAGACATTTGTCAAGGTGTGCCGCCGTGTATCAGGAGAATTTGTGCCGACTAAGCACCAGGTTCAGACTATGCACCGGGTGCGGACTATCCAAGCAAAAAAATCGTTTTCGGCCTAAATTGGCCCCTGCGGACTATACACCGGGTCCAGACTATAGCCTGGTAAAATACGGTACATGAATCACGGAAGCATTGACTGCCTATACGCTCGAATGTTGAAAAAAGTGCCCGATCGCTCCAAAGAAAGTCCGAAGCCTCTGCCATTACTAGTTTTCGTTCTCCGGCGTGTTCTGAATGGATTCGAAAATCCGGGCCCGGAATGAATAGACTCGTCGTCAAGAAGTTTGACTTAGCGCCTCTATTATTAGAGGATTGGAGCGTATTTTCCTGTTACTCGGAGATTCGGCCTAGAAGAAGGAGATATCGGAAACGAGGCTAATTCTGAAAATAAGCTAGAGATTTTCTCGTCTCTATTCGCAAAGTTCCATCACTTGAGGGGTCAGTAGACGCTTCGGCCGTCGGATATTTCCTTCATCGCGAACGTGCGCCAGAACCATTGCCGCGCTTATTTGGAGAAGAGAGAAGCTGAAAAGGACGCGGTTTAAATCCGCTTCCAAACTTTTATTTTACTTCGTTTTTGTTTTGTTTTTGGGTCTGGGTTTGTGTATTGACTTTGGAGATAGATGGGCAAGTTGGTTCCAAAGATTTCGATTTTCGGCTTTGCTTCTCTTTCATGCTTACGTATTTTGGGTTATTTTTAGATCATTACGTGTTGGCGTTGCCATGGGTGGGGAACCTACGAAACAAAAACTACGGAGTGAGGCTAGTGCAGAATGACATGCTCGTTTTTAAAGTAACACTAAAACAATTTCAAACTTTCTGTAACTACATTTTTTACGAACACTAAAAGGATCAGGCAAATAAAAGTTTTACGGAAATATTGAGACCTTGTCTAGTTGGTTCTTTAAAATGCTAAAACACACAAAAATATCACTCGAGTTTTTATTACTGTCGAGTGATTTTATACTACGTTTAATAGCTGTTCAACGTTTTGAGAGCCGTACTCTGGGCTCTGGCGTGATGGCGTGGTTTAGTCTATTGTCTCACTAGATAAAATTGTGCGCCCATTAAATGCCTAACCAAATCACGATCTATAACTTTCATGTTTCCTAGCGATGTAATCTCTGTAACTGTAATCAACAGTTATATATCTATACTGAGGTTTTACGCCGCAAAAACACCGGGGCAAAAAGTGAGAGACAACGCTGGACAACGTCTTGCCTCTAACGTTATTTTCCCGTTTTCTCGGCGTAAAACCTGAGTACGAATCAGAACTAACTAGCTCAACTCGCAGGCTTAATTCAGTTAAGAACCGTTCCTGTTTACAAAAAAGTACCAGTTCAGCGGTGCGAGCTTGACCAGCATCGTTCAAATTACGATGCATATAGTGCTGTGTTTTTGTGGAAAGGGGTTATCGCATAGGTTTTGTGTATTTGTCAGAATCATGTCTCTGACAATAGACACTTCCTAAAATTCAGTCTGACCTTTTTGATCACTAACATAATTTGAGGAAGGACACATGTGCGACGCCAATGGTGGCCTTTTGACACTGATGAAGAAAGAAGTTGAAGATGCTCTGGAGCAGGTTGTGTAAAACTAATGCATTCCTGTACATTGTAGATGTTGAAACGATGCGACATGTGGAATTGAATAGAAGAACTGCATAAGCGCATATCTCTATTTCGGGTCCAGTCAATTTGTTCGCGGCACACCATCGTCTCTAAAGTCCCTTAATGTATGAAATGTTATGTACGCGTGTATGTGGGGAGGCGCTTCGTTCTGAATTGTTGTATCTCCGCCACAATCGAAAGTGGAAAAAGACCGAGAAAGGACTGTACAGTGATCATCAGAGCACATCCCATTCTGTCGTTGACTTCCGACTGTGACAGTGCACGATAAAATACTAGACTAGAGGTTATTTACTGCTCTTAGTACTTTCGAAGTTACTGCTATTTGTGTCACCAGATCACACTTAATTTTGGGAAGGGTCTATTTTAGTTTCTTCCTCCTCAAATTTAGACTGTGACGATACGTTTGTTTACAGTCACTTCTGATGTGTTACCAGCGATGCTCAAGAGGTAGATGGAGATGTTTCCGGAATAAAAATGAAAACAAAATAAATTTGATTCAAGGTGTGCCTTTATTTTCAAACATAATCCCCCTGAAGCTTAACACTCATAGTCCAAGGTTTCTTCAGCTTCTCGATTTCCTTCCGGAAGGAACTGTCTTTCAAGTCCGCCCTCCCCCCCCCCCCCCCCCCAAGAAAAAAAAAAACAAAAAAAACATAAACATACTTGAAACTTGACAGCCTCTATCACTATTTCAATCAACCGAAATCTTCTTCCAACCAGGAATTGTTTTAGTTTCAGGAACAGATCGAAGTCCGAGGGGGCCAAATCAGGCAAATATAGGTCGATGCGGAAAAACTTCGAACTACAGTTGTCTCACTAGTTGCTGATCCGAATCAAAATTTGAATCCTGGGCCTTTGCTCCGGACGGGGAAAACGTTGCACCCATCTTGCCTAAAACTTTTCTGACCACGATTTAAAATATAAACAACTCGGTCATAAGAGACGCTTATAGCTTCCTTAATTTTCACTCACTTTTATTAAGAGATCTGGTAAAACCATGTCATGGATACTACTCTTGTCGTGGCCACGTCTGAATGCTATGGACTTGTTCCGTCACTTTTGTGTATGCAGCCATGCTTGAATAGCGAAACTAAAAAAATAGTAAAAAAAGATGACGGTGACAAATCCCAAATAACAACACGCGACCTAGATTTGATTTGCGTTGCGATTTTTGTTTTCTAAATAATAATAATAATAATAATAAAAAAAGATGAGCTCTCAGACTTTATATTTATTCATAACTGAAAATGCAGAAGGTTCCTTCAATTGAATGCTTGTCCACTGCCGCTGGATTCTGGTTCTTACTCCTCTGGGAATAACAGCCTGCCGAGTGGTTCTTTTCGCCGAAGGAAATGAAAGGGCTCAAGGCGGACGCAGTGAATGATACTGAGCCTGGTGGCGCCGAACAGCGGAAACAGTTAATGGGACAGGCATTTCGTCTATTCGCGATTTGGGTCGGTTTGCAGATAATGACATGTATAAAGCAAGGCTCTTCGATAATTATTTAAAATTTGAATTTTTGTGACCTAGATGGGGCTGCCCTCCTCCCTACTTTCTCACCTTTAGAGAACTGCATGCTCGATATTAAACTAAGCCAAGACGGAATTCTGAAGCTGATAAACAATTCAATTATAAGCAAAGCTACTGGGCCGTCTGGTATACCACCTCATACAGCATTTTGTCATAAATGCCCCCCCCCCCCAAAAAAAAAAAAAAATTGTGGTTACGTGTTTGCTAGGGCCACTCATCTTATGAAACTTAATCAAAAATATTTCTACAGAAATGAAGTCCAGCATTCGTCTCTATTTAAGCGACTGTGTCTTACATGCTAACATGAAGTCGAAGTCGGATTGCTTGGTTTTACGGGAAGACGGTGACCGAATTTTATGATGGTGAGATAATTGAAAAATGAAGCTAAGTAGGCAAATGCAAAGAAATATCGTTCACTAGACAGCGTCGTCAGCCATGTTAATTCATATAGACGACTCTAGTGTACGGCTAGCGAAGGTAGAAACAGTTAACTTCCTATACAGTATACTCCGTCTCGTACTAAGCTGACAGTGTTGTGAAAGCTACGTGTTCTTTGGACCAATCAACCGTATCTCTCTCACCACGTGAACACGCAGCCGCATATACCCATGGGCAGAAGTTGGGTCACGGGATGAGAGAAATATGGTTGATTGGTCCTGCCAACTAGTACCTTCCGCTGCCCTGTCAACATAAGGGTGAACAAAGTATACGTGTTCACTTCACACATTACGTATCATGGAGTGCGCACATGAACTTTACCAAAGCAAAGCCAACAGGACGTTAACTTTTTAAAGGCAGATTTCGGGACTGTCCTCCGAATGTAAACACTTTTTTTTTTCTAACGTCAGGCCAGTCCTAGAGTACGCCAGTTTTTGTATGACTCTGACGAGTGCTATTTAGTAGAAAAATAATAAATAAAATAGGAAAGTGCAAAAGAAGTCGGCTAGATTTGTTGAAAGAAAATACAGTTATAAGGAAAGTGTCACTGCTATGAAAGCGCAACTAGACTGGAAGCCGCTGGAATCTATACTTCGTTTCACTTTATCTGCGAGCGAAGCCAAAGCTAGAAGCGCGAGACCAGCGCTTTTTGCATTTCTCCCCAGCTCGCGCGCTCGAGCAAAGCCTGAACGCACGGAGCTTCCGTGCTCGCGCTTCCAGTTTTGCCTTCGCTTAAAATTCTCCACGCAATACACCGCGGTCAAATCGGGACAAGTCGAAATACCGGGCTTTCCTGAGAAAAGAGATCCGTGGTTTCTGGCCCGCATAAATCTCACACTCTATTAGAATGTAATGCTAGCGGCTGGGATAAAATGAGAATACTTGAGAACATGACGTTACCTGGATCAAAAGTTAATGAAGAAAGATAAGAGGTCCCTATGAACTCACGTCGACCCAAGTCAAGTACTTTCAGAAAAGAAGAAAGAACATTTTGGAGGTGTGGGATTTATATAACACACACACACACACACACACACACACACACACACACACACACACACACACACACACACACACACACGCACACGCACACGCACACACACGCGCACGCACGCACACACACACACACGCACGCGCACACACACACACACGCACACGCACACGCACACGCACGCACACACACACACACACACACGTGAGCAAAGAAGAGAATATTGCTTTCTTTATTGCTTACAAGCTATTCTTTTCCTCCAGTAATCGATGCTGCAGGCACCCACAATGCAGTTGCTTGCTTTGACGATATTCGGCTAAGGCGGACGCTGGCTCATACATAAATTTTTTTATTTCTTAATTATCTATGGCGTCTAGGCTAAGTAGCGCCAACTACCGCCCTTTATAAAGGACACAGCCGTTAACATCCATCCATCCGGTGTATAATTATACATCAAAGCGATTTCGCCGCTAAATTAAGGGAGGGGAGGCACGGAGGGAGGAAGGGGGCGACAGACGGAAGAACAGGCGAACAAATACATGGGAACGGTGACTTCCGTTAAAAAGCCTTCTATTATTTAAAATAATAAATTACCTTTACAAACTACTCGAGAACGTAATGAAACTACAGCAATATAATTTCTCTCTAAGTAAGGGCTGATCGAATGTTAAACGATTTCAATAATGCTGACAGACATTTCATTTTTTTATACTATAGAATGGTTTTAGGTGCTTACTTGAAAAAAGTTTCAAAGAATGACCCAACTTTTTGTGCGGGCTTTACAGACTATAGATTGCTTAGGTAGTGCGTCCATAGCTTCCGTTATTGGTTTCTTTGAGTGCGCATCGAAAGGTTAGAGCGGAAATTTGATTGGAAACTTTGAGGTTCTGCTGTTTTATACAAATTTAAACTGACAAGGACAAAACTCTGGTAAACTGCACCTCAGAAATTTACGGTAAATGTTGGGTACATTTCTTGATTTCAAAGAGTTTGGAGCACGGCATCTACCCCGCACTGAAGTGTGCTGGCACAGGAGTAACAATAGTCGCTGACAACTTAATAAACGCCGCAGGGCCGTGACGAATCCCGAGTACCTTATTGGGGCTCCGCAGCCAATGAGATTGCGACACTAGCCGATAAGAACGCCGGAGAACCAATCACGAAGCCAGGAGCGCGAACATAATGAGGTAAGCCCTCCGCTTCTTCAGCTGTCAGCGCCTATGGCGTGAATGATGTTCCGTTTTGTGCCGTCAACGAGACGTCAGGCGATTATTTTGAAATCGATCCCCCCAAAGGCAGAAAACAGCAGTAATGTTTCGAGGTGGGCTAGCCGGTGGTGCATCGTAAACATAGAAATAAAACAGCGCAAACGAACACAAGCGCTGTGTCTGGGTCCCTTCTTCTACCTGTCCTTGTGTTCGTTTGCGTTGTTTTCTTTTTATGTTTACAAGGCAGAAAACAGGATAACTTTACCGCGGTGTATAGTTAGCTATCTCACTGAAAGGTGCGGAAGCCGATAGTCCCAAGGATTCATCAGGGTGTCCTTGTCTCGCGAGCTGTATCATCACTTACAATTTACCTGTACATTGGCCGTTAAGTCGGTGATTTTTTTGTAATCGCGTCCGTTTGCATTGTGCTGTGCTCGCACGCACAAACGGCTCAAGGGATTGTGTGTCTGTTTTGGACAGCGGAAAGTTTCTCATCACCAGTGGGCGTCTGGAGTCTCCGCCGTAGACGAGAAATATAGCCAGTGCGATACCACTGCTATCCTAGGGTCTTTGACGTGCACCAGGACTGGACAATGCAGCGAGGATTGTCGGAGTGGCGCTTTTAAAACATAATCTAGAATGTCGAGCAAAAAACAAAAACCAATAAACATTCCGAATCACTGCGCATATTGTCGTTGAAACGCAATAGCATCTTGCACCGTTTTGCGGCTTTGCTGTGGGACAATCGGAAAATCTTACCAACATGGAGGCTCGTCTTGAACGTTAACACGACGAACTCGTTTACCGACTCGTTCCGGTGACGTCACTGAAATCACTCCCGCGGTTTTACGCAAACGTATCTTCCGCGATATCCTCGGCACGTCGCTTTTTCAACTCAGCGGAATGATTACAACGGGGGATGCTCATGTCCCGGCGGAGTGGAGGCGCTGCGGACCACGTGCGCCCTTCGCAGGAGTCAATGGCGACCTCGTTGGTTACAGAGAGAAGGACGGCTACGAAAGTGTGGAAGGTTCTCTTAAAAATGTTATCGTATAATCGTTTTGGGCCGTCAGCGTTCACATTAACAGCGTGTCGTTGTTTCCTTTCTCGGCGTGCAGGAGCCGTGTCCGGCGGCAGTGCGGCCTGGCGGCGGAGCTAGCGGGAGGCCGGTGCGATGCGTCGGCACCGGAGCCCCCACTCGGGGTCCCGGCTGAGCGTGCTCCGGGCAACCACGCCCGTGCGCACGCGCAGGGACGACGCCCAGAAACCCCTCGGGGAGCCCCCCCAGAGGGACCGGGGACTGGAGCCCGCCGTCAAGCCCAGGGACCGGTCCAAGTCACGCTCAAAGTCACGCTCCAAGTCGCGATCCAAGTCGCGCTCACCGGAGATACAGGTGAGGACACCGATTTGCGCGGAGCACTCTGTACGAGTCGGGGAAGAACGCTCAATAACAGCACCCGGTTTCGCTTACACTCTTAGAAAAAGGGTCTACATTGTCCACCCTAAAGGAAGGAGCACTCTTGTAGCCTATATTCTTCAAAAAGGGAGAAACTTTCGTCCATGAAAGCAGGGAAGCAAAGTCCCTCTCTCATCTGCATCTCATTATGGCGGCCCCGAATCAAGCAAATTGAGCTCAATAAGGCTTAACGAGGACGCTACGTCTATTATACGGGGCGAAAGGAGCAGCCAATAAAAGCGTAACACGAGCTCTTTATTTCCGAAGCCAGCTTCCCGCGAAGTTAAAAAAACTTGCGCTTCGGAAGCAGTCACTCTGTCGTCTCGTCATCAACACTGCGACGTTAAACGGAGACAACCGATACTTAGTTACTTCGCGCACTTCATGTCTCAACCTGGTTCAGACAGTTGCGTTTGACTGCGTTGCGGCAGCGAGAAACCACGACATCCCTGCTGCTTATGTCGCGTGCCAAGATGAGTCCTTGAATTGGATTCCACGCTTCATTCGAAGCACAGATGTGCCGGTGACTCGCTTTCGGTTCTCGACGCAACGCAGTCAAACGCACTCAAACGCAAGTGTCTGAACCGGCCTTCACCTTTGGTATTCCTCGAGCCACCATTCCTTCGTCAGCACCCCACATCACGGAGGAGTGGTAAATCGTTTGCGAAACCAAAAGCCAAACTCCAAAAAGCAAATTCGAAGCAGCCTACTTGACTCACTTGCACGGTAACCAGAAAATATCACGATGCGTGAATGAAGGTTAACTCGCTCTCCGCTAGATGGCAGGGTCAAGCATAGTATTGCAAGTGGCTAGGCTACGTGGCGCTAGGTACCACCCAATTCATAGGCGACAAAAAATATATTTTTGTTGCTCACGCCACCATTTCGCTTCGAGAACCATTGTGATGCACAGACATTCATTACGCGTACCACAATCATCAGTTAAACATATACAACGAGCGCATACGCGTCAGTAGAAGGGAGTGAAACGCGCCGTTGCTACCTTTTTCCTCTTTTTTTTTCTTAGAGGGATATCCTCCTGTCGTTCCTAAGCTACTCGCCCGCCGCACCAATCAACCGCTTCCCTTTCATCGCCTGCTTCCGCTTTCTGCGCGAGCGTATACCGGCCTGGTAATTAAGTTTGGTTCGACAGGTCGCGCCATCTTATGCAGAACTTTCGCGACTCTGAGGTGGCTCGCAGTCGCAATCATTATAATCTGTTTCACCTTATGATGTACTGCAGGAAAAGCTACAAGCGCGAGCTTCTTGCTCTAGGGCACATCTTGGCGGCACAAGCTCTCGTGCGTTAAGAGCAGCTCCCGACGCTATGATCTCGCGCTTCTAGCCTTCTCTGCGGTACAACATGAGGTGAAACGGAGTATATAGACCTTTCCAAAAACGAGCTTGTGGCCGGTGCCATTTTGAGCGTTCGTGCGTATGGCGCGTGCTTTGCTCGCTTTCCGAAGCGACGAACACGCACGTGCTGGACTGTGAAGATCGCACGCTGGACTGTGATTTTGTAAACATTGGAAAGGTCTATACTTCGTCTCACCTTAGCATGGACTATTGTTAGCCGCGCGTGCCAAAAGCCCGAGCTAGTTGCTTTGGAGGAAGCCTCGGCGACTGCAGGAGCGCTCGTGCAGCGAGTGCTCCAGTCAAGGCAGTCGAAGCTAGCCGCTCGCGCTTGCACAGCCTTCGCAGTTAGTCCGTGCTAAGGTGACGCACATAAAAAGCTCCGGCACGTGCTCCTTCCCTTCCTCCACGCTTTGACTGCGCATACGCAGAAGTGGTATCAAAGGCAGAAAGTTCGCGCTAGAGGCGAAGCATTGACTGCATTTTTTTTCCTGACAGCGACTATCGTTCACACACCTTCCTAACCGCGCTCTAAACTAGGCTTTCTCCAGCCCTTGATGCTCTCGAGGAAGGTGCTGCATCACTGAGGAGCGACACTTTTGCTTTTTCATATCTCGGTGTGAGGTGCCATGAACGCTGCGAAGGGATCTGAGAGTTTGAACAGAAGCGTCCGATGACGAGATACAGGGTCTGAGGGTATAATGTCTAAGACCTATGGTGAATTCGGGTGGTCGCCTCTCTCCTCTGACCTTGATTCAGCAAAGCGCCCCCTCCTTGCCGCCAGAGCTAATCGGGATCCTTTTCAGCCGATCACAACTGCTGGGTTCAGAGCGCTCTGACATTCTCAGACCAGTCACAGAAGTAAACCTTCTTAACATTGGTAATGTATGAAAAAAAATATTTCACATGGTACCATGGATGACTGAGCAAAATCGATGCTCGCAACGTGATGAGATAACGGCTGTGACGTAAATTGTTTTACGCATCGGCATGTAAAAACAACAACAAAAAAGCAGTATGCGAATTTATTTTTGCAGAACGGAACGAAAGCCAATGCTTGGAAAGAGTTGTCAACTCATCGCGTTTTCGACAGTGAACGCGCTGCGATAGCGGTCATGCGTACGACAGAGCAGGCAAATATAAAATGGTTAATAAACCACTTTTTTCTCACGGCGAAATGTCATGCAAGCAGGATATAGCACATATCGCCATGTGACACAAATCACAGCGCATTATTGTCCGTCCCCCCTTTATGTATCTTCCTCATGTTTAATTACTGTTACCAACACGCTTGTTTTGTACTTAATATTTGGCTCTTCCTTTATTTTACAACGCAAACCTTTGAACGCACTTTTACCACACCTGAAAATTTCTTGAAGCGACCACAAAACCCGGTAAAACAGCGGTGAGCTCTGCGACCTGTTTCTTCGTCGGTTAGGTTTAGCGGAGTCACCGCCGTGTGATGAACAATCTTGTGAAAGCACTGGGAGTACTTCATACGACGACTTTTCGTGTTACGGTCACAAACGAATGTCGTCCCGTCCGTTGTAATCCTCGCGCCGTCGAATGCACAAGCACTTTGTAGAACCACATAACAATCTCCGTCATACCGGACCCCGCGTGCACCACCACAGACCGCGGCCATCTTCAACAGAACCACGTGATCCCTGTCCAAGTACCACGTGACGCCTGCGCCGCTCCGCACTCCTACGGCTAGAGACGGAGTGCTAGAGAGCCCTCTGAGAGGGAGAGGCGCCCTCAAAATGAACCAGCCGGTCAGGCCACAGCACTCTCTTTCCACCACTTGATCTCACGCGCTCTGGAAAGAGCGCTCGAGAGCGCGCAGGAAGAACCACGCGAATTCGCCACTAGAATCGCCCATCAAGAGCTCCCCCCCAAAATGCGCCACTTCGATAGACCTACGGCAGCGGTTTCCTGCACCAAGCGAAGCGCTCTTATGCGTATTCTTAGCTCAACTGTTTTATACAAAATCCTCTGACTGCTTGAGACCTCACGTACGTAATTGAAACGAAGTGTCCTAATCTTAAATATAATGAACCGTGAAGTGCCGAGCATTTTCTTTATCGGAGATGATTTTGTGTGGCAAACCTGAAGTACTATCCGGGTTCGAATGAATGGCGAACAGCGACGGGACTTCCAGCGCAGTTGTTTAATATATGTAATATGTTGCAGCAGTTTTAGGAAACTTGTAAAACTAAAAGTAAATTACTTTTTTTAGAGCGCAGCACTAAGGCAGCCATTTCCGCGTTTCGCGGCGTCGCCGCCGGCGTCGGCGTAACACACCCCGCTAAATTTAGCGGGAAATCAAATTGGTGTTGAGGTCACGTGACGTGGATTTTCCCGCTAAATTTAGCTGGGAAATTTTCCCCGCTATTTTTAACGGGTTGAGGAGGAGGAGGGGAGGGTACGGAGGGGCATCCTCCCGTCCGTACCCTCTCCTCCTCCTCCTCAAGAGCTGCGCTCCAATTCGGCATTACAGAGAATTGTAAACGTCTTTAATTTTTTTAAAAGCATTTTTTGCTCTTTGTGGTCACTAGAAAACGATTGTATGACAGAGATCAAACCGTCTGATGGCAGTTCGTTTTCTTCGTGAAGACGTTTCAGTGTTTCGATGTCTATAGTGATAAACCAATTTGATATTTATTCAGAAATAAGAGGTTCCGAAATATGTGTCCTAGTCCGTAATTACAGAAACTAAACGGCACTGCTATATTTTGCTTTCTAGGAATAGTTACACACCTAATTTTTAAAACGTGAAAATGTTCATTTGAATTCCAGATATCGCCCCATTCGCATTGCTTTCTCATTTGCTTCTCATGCTCTTCCTGCCAGTGAGCAGAAAGTGCGGCGGACATGGCCTAATCAGCAATTAAAAAAAACAAAAAGACATAGCCTAGTCAGTATCGTTTCTTGCTCGCAACCGAAGGTGAGCTGGTTCAAATCCCGCAATACATTCTTCAATTTTTTAAGGCAAAATAATTATTTTATGAAGTAAAATCATTTGAGACGTGCGGCGACCTTTAATGCGCATGACATGTCACGCTTTTTAATCACTCTCATTCCACACATGACGTCACGTTTCACGTGAGCGTTGTGGGTTGTTCGAAATTCCCCGCTAAGACAAGTGGCTGTGACGTCATGACCCTATCGACCAATCGGGATTTTCCCTTCACGCCACAGACGCCGGATTTTCTGCGTCACAGACTCCTTAACGCAACGTATTAGAAACAGCCTAAACTTCTTAAGCTCCTAGCAATCTGCGTCATATCTGCCTTGATTAGTCACTGCAGTTCCATAAAGTGATCAAGAAAATGACAAGGTATACTTGATTGGTTTACTTCGTTTAATTTAATTTATTTACCCTCAAGACATAAAGCATTACAAAGGGGGGGGGGGGGTAATAAGTCGCTATTAAAATTACGTACGAAAAAATACAAAAAAAACCCATCAAGTTTAACAAAATTAGGCAAATAGACTAATTAACAGTTTCTTAAAAAGAAAACTTTAAGTAATTATCGCGATGAAGGCAGGAAGGTGGTTCATTTCAAGAAATGCGCGTGGTATAAAGGAATAGTAAAGTTCATCGCTATTAGCATGAGGGATGCCAACTTTATGTTAATGATCGAATCGTGATGAAACATAAAAAGAAAGCTAGAAAAACCTCTCGAGTATTAGGGTTAATCCCTAATATCTCGCGTATTAGGGTTAATGTGATAAAGTTTGTGAAAAAAGCTTAAGTGAGCGATGTTTTTGCGGACTAATAGGTGAGGGAGTGAAAGTTATTCTTCATTAAGGAAACACTCAATGCTCGATGATAGTTGAAGCAAATGAAAAGTACCGATTTGTTTTGTATGACTTCAAGTTATACGATAAGTGAAGACATACCAGGATTCCAAATAGACGATGCATAGTCTAAAGCCGATCGTACTACGTTTTATACAGTATTACCTTTGTCATTGTGGTGCCAATGAACAGTTTCTCTTCAAATATCCCAGTATGCGATTTGCATTGTTAGTTACGTTATCTATGTGGAATTTCCATATCAAATGGGATGTGTACGCCAAGGTCTTTTTACTCTGAAACCAACTGCGGTGCTACTCCTCTATGATTATAATCTGCAGGTAGTGTCGTACATCGGGATACACGCATAGATTTACATTTAGATAAGTTTAGTTCCATGCACCATGACTCGCACCAAATTGATAATGTATTGATATAATTTTGTTACTGGTTCGAATCAAGGTGATTGGTTACTTCGCGGTATAAAACGCAGTCATCAGCGAATTGTGAAAATGTTTGAATAGA
The DNA here is from genome assembly GCA_013358835.2 of Ixodes persulcatus. Taxonomy (NCBI): domain Eukaryota; kingdom Metazoa; phylum Arthropoda; class Arachnida; order Ixodida; family Ixodidae; genus Ixodes; species Ixodes persulcatus. The sequence goes on along the minus strand of JABSTQ010011067.1, from coordinate 471,416 downwards.
TATGAGATGGTAGGACATTGATGCAGATTAAAAATACCAAAGGACCTGAAACTGAACCCTGTGGGGCTCCTGAAGTAACATAACATAAATCGCGGAATTAAATAATAATAATAATAATAATGCTTTATTTGAATCATGCCCCAGAACGACCACTAGGTCATAGTGTGGGGGCACATAAAATGGTAGTACATGACTTAACACAATGTCTTCCACTTGTTAAAAAGAACAGACTAACATGAAATCAGGAATTAAAAAGATAAAAATTTAGCTCCCTTCTAAACACTGATATATCTGAAAAGATATCAACATGAGAGGACAGTTCATTACCACAAATCTGCATCCTTACCAACGGTGACAATTTCGATTGAATTAGAATTATTCATGGTAACCAGTTGTTTGAGAATGTATCCAGGTTCAAACGTTAGACTCTTTTTCTAGCTTACAGAGTTTTAATATGAGTAGTTTGAGGAACCTTATCAAACGCTTTAAAAATCTGAGAAAATTCAGTCTATACAAGTATAGTGCGGAGGTCATGTGTGAAAGACGCAAGCTGGGTTTAGCGTGAGAATGACTTCCAAAGACCATGTTGTAATGGCCAAAAGAAAGTTCCAATTTAGGAAATAGGGCGAAAGTATAAAGAACTATTGCCACCTCCCTTGTGAATAGAAATCACCCAGGCGACTTTCCACTTGTCAGGTAAAACACCAATCTGTAAGGATTCAGTGAATATGGCGGCAAGCAAAATTGACGTGTACATCCTGGTGTTCTTTAAGAGCTTTGTATTAATATCGTCAATTCCTGCTCACGATGAATGTTTGAGAGAATCAATTATTTTAACAATTCCTTCAACTTTCACTGCTAAAGGATGCATTGTTAGGTAGTCCTAATATATGCTATAAGGAGTAAAAGTGTTTGATGAGGCCGAAAAACAAGTTACAAATACATAATCGAGAATATTAGCGCAGTCAACACTAGCAACGAGACTACCGTCACTGGCCTTCACTGTCACAGGTCTTTTATTATTCTCTTTGGTAACATTCCAAAACTGTATTATAATTATTATTAACATTAACAGTAAGGTGCAGTTAAAACAATGTATGTTTGGCTTGATTCAGAGCCGTTCTAAATAAATCGGCGGTAGCGTAATACGCATCCCACCGTCGACCTGTCAAGTCATTTTTCGAGGCACCAAATAAACGCTTTTTCTTGTTTTGTAATCTACTTTCACCAAAAGGATATGCAAGTTCAAAAGCTTATTAAGTTCTGTCTTCAAAATGCTCCAATTATTTCAATTTATTCAAGTCTGCCACTTATTTTATTATATTTTACACGCATGGTGATGTTAACACCAGTAGATGCATTACCGGCTACTTTGCTTTGAAGTTAGATATAAATAAAAACATATTTCTAAAGTTCATGTGATAAAAACTAACCATGCAAATGAATACATCTTACGTATTTCCCAGAGAAAAGATTTTTTTGTGTGTTTACATATTTATATATTAAGTGGATGCAATTGAGGCGTAGCCGCTTGCAACTCTGTGTATACATTAAACGTCTTTGGTGTTTGTGGCAGGTAAATAATGCTGAATTACAAAATGTCAAAATTCACTCGTCTAAAAAAAATTAACTATAGAGGCGAATAAACGCTTGTGTATGTCTGCAGTTTTTCTTTAAAGCTTCTAGTAATAAATTATGTGTTCTATATTCCCTGCTCCTGATAAAAGTAGTTGGCAATTATAGGCAAGTGAAAAAGGTTAGGTAGGTCTATTTTAGTAGCTGAGAAATGCAAGAAATGTGTTTTGTTTGTCTTTTTGTTTAACAAAAAATACTTTTTTTAGGTTGGCCATTGCATGAGCAGGTTGTCAAACCTAGGCTTTAAATTTAAGCCAACTAAGATTTCTTTAAGCATTCCCCGTTTTTTTATGATTTTATACGTTTCCTATATAAAGAGCTACATACATTTCAGTGTTAGGTCCACTCCGTACTGCCAAATTCTTGATATTTAAAATCAAAACGAAAAATCCCGCGGTGCTGAGGTCTCGATTACTTTTTCTTCCTTTAGCATCTTTGTCACGTCTGGACTGCGGTTTTTTTTATTACAGAATGCGGTAAATTTAGGCTCGAGCTTGCCAATGCCACAGTGCTCAACCGAAGCGAGCGTCATGTGGCTTAGCCCTCCGTCATTGTTTTCGACCACGTAAAACGTGCATGCTCTTCTCTCTAGCGTCCAGTGCGTCTTGACGCTCCGCAGAGATTGGGCATTAGCTCATAAAATGCCGAAGAAGAAATCACAATAGCGACAAGCGTGAACACAATAGGTTACGTTTCTTAAGCTCTCAGTGACCATACAGTCAACGCCCATCATGCTTCGGATGTGAACCTGTTGGGAACCCTTGAGTGCGAACGCTCTCTGCCATTACGCTGAAGTCTTCCGACGTCCGAGTAGCTCGCGACTACGAGAAAGGGCGTCGTAAAAGACTCATTCGAAGTTTATGAACACGTCCATATAAGCGGATCAACGATACATGATAACACTCTATACGCCTGACTAAAAAGGGAAACAGTCTATCTTGTGACATTGATCGTTGCTCTCCCGCACGTAAACTCCTTTACGCGCAAGAAACAAAGAAAAAGACCTCCTTCAAAGTTTACAAGGCACAATTTGTATAGCTTTTTGCCTCGTTCGGATGAGGGAACCTCGAACTGAGTCGGCTGTGGCCACACCATATAAGTGGGTGTGTCTATCCCTCCCGCGTATTCTTTTCAAAGGGCTACTTAAAAGACGGAAACGGCGATGCTCTCTCGTTCATTTACAACTCCGGAGGCCACTAACTGCACGGTCGTTATGATGCCGGGGGGCCGCAGTCCTGCCTGCGGCCCGGGCTATATGCTGCCATAGACTGTGAGGAGAGACGGCAGCGCCGCGTGGCCGGTTCTGTTTCGCTCCTCCGAGGAGACTCCAGGACGGGTTTTTCTCTTTTTTTCCCCCGTCGTTTGTAAACGCGGTCATGATGAGCGCCGGGTGTAACAATTTACGAGCAAGCTGCGCTTCATTGGGCCGCCGGCTGACGCCCCGACGGACATTCATAATGCGAGCCCCCTTCGAGCGGCGGGGCCATTGGTCCCGCAGAGGGCCTTCCGCGGAGCCAGCTGTCTCGGGCTGCGGGTTTGGCTCTTACGGAAAAGTAGAACTGACGCCGCTCCGTCTTACTGTTCTTTTGTCTATTTGGTTCTCAAAAATATAAACATGAACTAAAAAAAAAAAGGGGGGGGGGGGGTTAAAAGAAGGTCCGCGGCATTGGCGCCATTGCTTTTACAATTTTGCTAACTGCATACCGCTTAGTGGGAGGCAATAAAACGAGCACACGAGGGTAATGGCTGGATTCCTTGGAGCGAAGGAAGAGAAAGTGGCAAATTTGGCTCGGCGGGGTTTGTTCTGCGCGTGGCGTCGGAGAGAACAGTGACTTTGTGCGCAGAACGCTAATCGAACGTGCCAGCGGGCGAAGTTTGTGGGTTGTTCGCCAGGAGCGCAATTTGTTTCGCAGCAAGGTTCTGAACATTTTTCTTTTTGTTCTTTCGGAAAACGGTTTTGGAGCAATTGTTAAAACGGTTCCGGGCCTGCCAGGCTTATGACTTAGGCTTCCGGATTGACCTCGAGCACTTACCCAGCTTGCGTGAGCTCGGTAGCGATCAATTAAAAATAAAATTAAATTAAAATGAATCCGTCGGTGAATAACAGCATTCACGTTCGTGCTTGATTGGTGCGTGGACTGAAATCTTGGAACTTCAACAATGTTCTGGGCCCGGCACATGATATCAGCAAAATTCACGGGCTTGAGCAACACCGGTTAGACCAGATAGAATTCTAATAAAAAGGAAAACTCAGGGGGAATTGCGTAGCAGTGAAGAGGCCAGTAGGTCAGGCATGCGGGAGTCAGCACTGGGATAAACATTGGCGGTACGAGTCGACGAAGAAGCACTGGACTGCGGGTTCTACCGGTGGTGCGTACGAACCTTTTTAGATCTATCAGTTGACACGCTCCACGGAAGAACGCCGTTCGAAAACGGTTCTTCTCTGTTGCCTGCACGCGAGCAGGTGCGGGCGAATATATAGTGAGCTTACATGTCTGTTTGTCTCAGGGTCAAGACATCCCTTGTTGCACTGAGTGGGCAAGCGCGTGACTTGTAGGCGCACTCAAAACGTGACTTGCGCGATAAAATTGTGTCTAAGCATTAACTAAGGCTACGCGCTCGAGGTGAATCAAGCCGGATTGCGCGCATTTTAAAATAAATATAAAAGAAACAAAACGACTGGGCAAAGGAATGAATCAGATATCACCACTCAATCAAAAGCGCGTGTGTAGATGTAGGAACTCAAGGCGGATAGCGTTCCCAGCGCCAGCAACGACAACGCCTCCACGGGCAACGGAGAAGGGCCCTTTTCGAACGACCCTCTTTTCGCTCAAACGTTCGAGCAAAGTTTATTTTTAAGATAAAGACCAGAATAGAATCACTTTCCACCGCAGGCGATGAGCATCCAACGTTCCACCGGTTCCGTTGCTTCTGTCCATAGAGCCGACTCAAAAGCGTAGCGAGCACCAAAGAACGGACGCACCACGAAAAGGTGCCAGGCGTCCAAGGAAGTCCTTACAAGAACTTCCTTACTACAGATTAAACTTCTGGCAAAAACTTTTTTACTACAGATCATTACTACAGATCAAAGTCAGCTGACGTTGATCTGTCGTAATCTTGGTTCGTAGGTGCCATTGTTTGTCACCGATTGGACTCGTACAATGCTCGAGTCCAGTCCGTTAGCCATGTTGGGCCGTTCCGACTGAAGGCGCATTTCACGTCGTGATGGAAAGTTGACTCGGGTTAATAATATTTGTTTTTTCCTGCAAAAGTGAACTCGCTGAAACAAAAGCGCATGACGGTTCTGGATCATATAAATTTTAATGTGCATCGAGGCAAATGCTTATAGGGATGGACAGCTCAAAAAACGCGGGCGAGGAAGACACAAACACGACAGAACACTACAGTGTATTGTTTTTGTATTTTCTTCGTCCGCGTTCTTTGAGCCGTTAATACCCATCGTGTCTATTGAGGCAACTGTTTACTAAAATCTAGAAATTTATTTCACTGTCTTCTTAGTTTCACTCGTAAAAATGTCCTTAAAAGTAGAAAATAAACGTACATTGGCTTCGTTTATTGAGAAACAAAGCGATGCTGACTCAAGGCTTAATACAGACGGACATCTTCTCTGCTCGTGCTTGATTCTCACGGTATACCGCTTCGTATTGGTTGCTACGTAGTGTATTCTACACAGTTACGCTGGTGGCCGGTGACTCGCGCGAGCTGTAATTTTGTGTTTGAATCAACGCATCGACCAACGTATATGTCTGAACTCACCGTTAGTGAAGAAATGGCCACAGCTTTCATTTTGTTCTTAGAACGTGGGAGCGTATCCTGAAGTAGAGTGCCCCGATGCGCGTCTGTTTCTCGGTGAAGATGTCCTTTGTTGCACGGAGTACAGCCAGCGAGTTCCAAAGCGAAACAGACGAATACACGTTTGTATTGAAAAAGCACCCGTGTACAAAAGGGCTCTATACCATCCGAGCGATCAAGTTTGGTTCGACGGTGGCGCCATCTTCGGCGAAATTTTCTCAACTCTGATACGGCTTGCGGCAGCAATCGTTGTATCCGATCTTGAGCTTGAATCTCCCAATGCCCTGCCGAACTTTCACGCAGCGCTCTCGTCTAATCGTTCGGTGGCACCGCCTTCCCAACGTCGCCCCTTTTGGTCACCAGCGACGCTGTTTAGGAACCCACCGAGACGCCTCGTGTTCTTTGCCCCGGGGCTGTGGCCGAGTGTGCGAAGCCGCTGTCACACTCCTCACACATTGTACCCAAGACAAGCTGCAGACGCGAAGACAGAAGCACGTGCGGACACGCCTCAATTATGTTCGATGTATGCTTGCTTCAAACGTACGTATGCTTAGAACATGTCTGCAGAAAGGAGCGTCGTGCGACAGTGCCTTACAGACAGCTTAGACAGTGTCTGCTCACTGTGTTTTGCATGATATAGGAAAAACAGTCTGCGATGTGACAGTTGGCATAGCGTTTCACGTGTGTACGCAGCACCACCTAGAATAATCAAAGCCTCCGCATCGCCTTCTTTCTTTTCACGAAGCGTCATCACAGTCGGATCGCGCTAACGCGGCTATTGGGCCCGAGTCCAACCTTCGACGCGCTGATTGAACAGGAGCCCTGGCCGATCTCGTGGCCAATCTCGTGGCCAATCTCAGGCCTCGATCGATTTGACTGTGATGACGGTATGGGGGCCTTCTGCTTATCTAGGTGGAGTTGTTCTACGTCGTTCTCCGTGTCGCAGCACACACTGTTTTCTGTGAAAAGAAAAAATATATATTTTTGTAAGCAGCCTAGGAAAAAGAATATTATACAACGAACGTACAACGAAGAAGAAACGTTTTACATCGATATTTACGGCGCAAAACAAACTTGTAACTGCCGCGAGGCTCGACACTGATTGGTTGACGGGTGGGAGAGAAGGAGTGAGGTGCTCGATGCTGTTTGGTTAACGGGGATGTCATGTGACCAGAGGGGGTAGACGAGGAGGAGCGAGGTAGGCGAGGAAGATTCTCGACCACCTGTGCGCACTCAGGGAGAGGAGCTCGAGAGTATGGAAGGCTCTGGAAGATCGCCATGTTTATCAACCCGATTAGAAGTAGTATCGCTTCATCCTAGGAACAACTGTCAAGTGTACGCGCGGTACGCGTTAAGCTATCGAATGAAGAGCGCCGCGAACGTAGGCGTCTGGCAACTCAAGAATATCGCCGAGTCTTTGTGATGCTAGAAATCTTCACGTATGGAATATAATTGCCGAGCAATTTCTAACATTTTAGTTTTTCAGCCTCGTCGTTGGCCGAGCTCCCTTCTTAGATTGCAGTGATTGGTTCTCCCAAGTGCCTTGCGGGAAATTAGACGCTGCAGATTTCTTACAATGTAGTAACCTTGACAAAAACTTTCAAATCTAAAAAAAGAACGAGTTCTTTTAGATAAGATTGTTGTGTTTCGCACATGTATGCCCAGGAATCTAGAGTAAAAAAAAAACTAAAAAGTTAGCATTCTTGTTTGTAAACAGCCCTTTTGTTGACGCCTCTCACGCACGAGGTTCATGATGAAACGTCCACACATATACACACTCAATGTGCCACACGCGTACCAAAGAAAGACCGGGAAGATATTTTATTGTACCTTTTAATCTTATTTGTTAAACTTCTCAACAAAATTTCTCGCTTTCGTTGCGTTTTTTTTTTTCCTCCTCAATACACTCCTCAAGCAAAACACACGTTCGCACGGACGCGCACGAGCACGTACATACGCGCATTTATGCAAACACACATATAGCGTAGCAGACCACGCAAGCACGCGCATGAGCACTGACACGTATACACCGCACAATTCTAGGTATATACACACCAAACGCGAGCACACGAACGCACTCACGCGCTCATGCCGGCGTAAATACGCGGGTGCAAAAGCCCCCCCCCCCCCCCCCCCTTCGTTCTAGCCTTCGCACACACTATAAAACGGATACGGCGCGCTTCCATGAACACACACACACACACACACTCTCTCTCACACACACATACTCAAACAAACACGAGACAAGCATAAACGCCAAAATTGCTAAAGCCATACAAAATTGCATTACCTCGACAAGGGGACCCACATTTGTTTTTTGGGGTCCTTATATATACTTACTGGGCTCCTTTGCTCCTCCGCTTTTGATATTCTAGGATTCTTTTTTTTTTTCTATCGTTTTTCTAGGTGCTTTTTTTTGCTGCCTTAGTTTCCTTGCGTACGCCTTTGGGTGCGTTGTAATAGACCCCGAAGCGTTTCCATGTTTCTAGCAGTTTTTATTGTTTTTATTTTTTTCGGAAAGTCATTAAAGGAGCGCGCGCGCATATACTATGCGTGTTTATGCGCCAGCAGCCATGATGTGCCGTTGACTGTACACTGTCTATACGCGCTCGTCCCGAGATTTTGCTATCGCCCCGGGAAAGAGGCAGATTTTGCGTGTCGCCGCTGCCAGATGCTCTTAATTTCTTTCGCGCCAATTTTGCGATGCTTTGCTGCGGCGTCCCCTTCGTCGCTCCCTTTATCGTTGCTTGCTTCTTGAGTGCGTGTGTTTGGACGAACGACACATATTACATGCTTTTACGTGCGTATGATAGTGAAATTTGTTTCTCGCCACCTTTTTTTTTTCCACGGAAGATGATTCTCGTGTCGTGATGTAAACTGTTTACTTTTGGATACACAGCAAGTTCGGCTTTGCTCTTATACTTCGTTTCAGCTTCGGTCCGAGCGCCGCCGATGTTATGAGCCGAAGGGCCAATCAAACAGCGAAAGAGGCACAACGTCATAGCGTGCTCTCTGCAGTTGATAGGACCAGCCGGTATTCGCCGTCTCTCTGTGCGTGCTCCTCCGCCGGCTAGTCCTATTAAGCGCAGATAGCACGCCATGACGCTGCGCTTTTTGTGCTGTTTGATTGCCCCGTCGGCTCATAACATCGGCCGCGCTCGGACCGAAGCTGAAATGAAGTATAGTGTCTCATCTGGCGGTGTTTTGAGATTGTTGTGATAGGGTTGTTCCAGTACACATTAAAACGACCCTTGTCCGGTAGGTATACTATATACCAATTATACTAACGAAAAAAAAAATACGAGAAAACGAGCTGCGTTCACTCACCCCCTCAACTCGCAGCCAAAACAAGGGACCACGTGATCTGTGTCCGATCATACACTCTAAGAAATGCCTGCGCGTCTACTTACCCGCAAAACACTCAAAGAGCCAATCTCTGCGATCCACGAAATCAGCTCAGTGAATGACGGGCTCTGCATTGCTTAATGCCACCGCGCAGACTTCATTTTGAGGTCTAAACAGATGTTCCGCCTCGTCATTCACTGAGCTGATTTCGTGGATCGCAGAGATTGGCTCTTTGAGTGTTTTGCGGGTAAGTAGACGCGCAGGCATTTCTTAGAGTGTATGCTGTCAATCCTATAGCCAAGCACGAAGGCTGGCAAAGCACAACTTGTGAATCGCATGCACAACTACGGTCACCAATACGCGCAACGCACGTTCGCCATACTTCCATCGATCGTATACGGGGGAGGCGAGGCAGTAGCTTTGTGCCTCTGCCACCGGGAAGCAGGACCGCTGGCTCAAAGATGCCTTCCCATGGGAAACCGAAACTATAGAAGCGCGTCCAAATTGAGGTTTCTTTTTTTTAAAGCACAGGTCTTAGGCGCCCGTTTCCGGGTTGAGCGCCGTCGCCGTCGGCGTTACTGCGCGCGTTGCATTATGGGGCGTTTCCCCGCGGCGGAAATTTTCCCGTTAAAGTTAGCGGAAAATTGTTTCCGCTAAATTTTGCGGGAAATTTTTCCGCTAAAGGTAGCGGGGAAGTTTTCCCGCTATATTTAGCGGGGAAATTGACGACCCGTGACCTCAGCATTAATTCAGTTTTCCGGCTGAATTTAGGGGGGAAAATGAATCGCTAACAGGACACAAAGAGATCCAAACATGCAAACGACCAAGACCTCACAAGCCGATTGGCTGATTGGTACCTGTCGCCTTGGCGATCGCTACTTCGGTCGTTTCAAATCTTCGAAACTTCATAAGGGTCGTTGTGGACCAACCGCACCAAGATAACTTTGCAGCGCCATCGTACTGAAAGCGTTCTTCGTTAATATAGGCGTCTTTGACGAATACCTTTGACACTGTGTGCTATCAATATATAAATCATGCTTATCCGCACAGATCTCTTATAATAATATTGGTTTACTTACGTATTGCAAGAGGGGAAAATCATTTTTTCAATGCCGCCAAGCATCGACACCAAATGTGGTTCCGGAGCGAAAATGTGCATTTGTTCCACCGGTGTGTATAAACAAAAAAAAAACAAAAAAAACTCGGTATACGAGGAATGTTTTTATGAAGACACCTGTCACCGAGAATTTGGATGGACTCACCAAGAATGAAAGTACCAAGGAGAAACTGCTCAGGATTCAATGACTTCAAACCGACGAACGCTGGCTTGAAAACCGCGCCGGAGGTATTTCCGCTTCAACGCGTTCATAAAACTGTTCTCGCCGCCGTTGAGGCACGAAACAAGGATGATGATGAATTACGAAGCTGTATATAAGCAACACGCGTAGTGCAAGTGCTTAGTTTTAGATGACGCTGCACACTCAGAAGACAAATTTAAAAACAAGCATGCCTCCTATAGAAGAGCGTGGGAAATCGAACTCTGCCACTAGCCGCTTATTGAAGAATCATGTGGTGACGTCGCTTGCAACAAAGGATAAGAGGCGACTTATCTAGCAGCTGCGACGGGCGCGGTGCACCCCCCCCCCCCCACACACACACACATACACACACGCGCACACACACATACTACAAAATATACATACCGTATTTACTCGAGTAATAGCCGCGCTATTTATGAGCAAGGCCCTTCTGTCTACTTTCCCACAGAACACAGATACAACCAATCATTGCGTTGCGCATAAATAACATAGCGAATAACCAGCTCGAGAACACGATTCTCCATACAAATTCAATATTTAAAGATGGTATCCTGGCACGAAGACGTTATCTCTGTACTGTAAAAAGCTGGAATGATGCTGTCGAACGCGGTGATTGGCAATCTGCGTGCTCCGCAGAAAAGCGAACTCTCAGGCTTTCTTCATAAACAGTGCGGCTATTACTCGAGTAAATACGGTATACACCTTACACCGTTGTGTGAGCAAAACAGAAGCTACAAGCGCGAGCTCCGGACTCTCGGCGTCCCTTAGGGTGAAGGATAAAAACCAAAATGATTGAAATCACGATTTATATCAAAACGGTGGTACTATGTTGACTTAAATCAACCCTTTCCCCTTTCCCAAACCCCCCCCCCCCCATAATTATATATTTCTTCTTAACTTACCGTTTGCCTATGATTTGATGCTTTCTACGTGCGTGCTGTTTTGTATCTAAATGAAGAAATTATCAAGCAAGAAGGATTTCTTTAGCTAAACACAGGCACAAAGCAGTGTTCTTTGGAGTCAAAGAGAATGTTGAGCCTTCTTTCAACAACCCACTTCGTTCGTTAGTTACATAACATGCTCTTGCAAGTAAATAGGAACGCGAAACAAAGAACGAACAATAAAAAATAATGTCCTTTTGCAAAAAAAAAATCAGAACCCAAAAGAAAAGGCAAAGAAATATTTTTCACTATCTAAAAAATATCCAGTTGCTTTTGTTATAGTCTCATGGAGTTTACTCAATAAAAAGTTATTAATCAAACTGTATTTTAAGTTTAGAGAAATTTTTTCAGTGATCGACCGAATTGATCAATGAATCTGTCGTGTTTAAAATTACACAGTTAGTAAGAAGCACCATATTAAAACTACGGTGGTTTAAATTACACTAATCAAACTAATCTGATTAAAATAAGCAAACATCTTATTTAAATCAAATAAATCAAATGTATTCAATTAAAAAAAAAAAAGTCTGGATCTTTTATTCCACACCATAGCGTTCCTGCCAAGCACGTCTTTAAGGCCTTCATGCTTGTATTTGTAGCTTCTTCCTCGCTCGCACACAATGCGAAACAAGTTATAGCGTTAATCTAAAATGAAATCTCTCTTATTACACTCGGCGACAACTTTTCTTGGCAATGCTGCCAAAGCTACAGAGCCGAAGCACGCTGTCTTCTTACGCAGCTGAACACAGTCCCCGGGTCTAAATTGTGTTTTGGCTGTAACGTAAATTATAATCTTAGTATTCGTCATTTGAATAATAATTGTCACATCACTATGAATCTTGAACAATAAAAATATAAAAATGAAATTAGTTTTCTAGTTACTAAAGATCTGGTAACAAGAGGAAAAGGAGGTAGAGGAGCACAGAACCACGAGATCATGAACGGCACGAGAGGGAACGATAAACCGACACCATCGAAACGGACGTGCCCAGGATCTATTCCTTAATGTGCTCTGAGCCCGGGTATGTCCACTGGAAACGGTTTCATAGACACTAACGAGCTGTATAGAGTGCTTGCCTTGAATGCCGACAACGAAACCAAAACAGAAAACGAAACCAAAACTGACGTAATGAAAGCCCGGATGCTTGGCGGAGTGATACATGTGCAGGAGCTCCGCCCCCCCTAGCATTCCCTTCATTGCCAAGAAAAGGTGTCGCCAAGTATAGGGTGCAACTCCACCCTTGGCTAGTGTGATTCTGAACCAACAGAGGACGGTGGGATCGCGTTCCAGACCTGTACATCAATGCGAGAAGTCGTGTGGGCTGGCGCTTCGATACAGTGGGGTATTTTTCTATATCCAGAATTTTACATTCCTAGTCCTTCGCTTCTTTTTCACTGAGCGAGCTTTCTTTGGAACGCGCACGGCTGCGCCAGTTCTCGTGCAAGGGGGAGAGTTGCCTACGCTCCGAGCTCACGTCTCCAACATATGTGGTCAAAACAAAACGCGAAAATCGTCCTGAGCCAAATGTCGAGGCACATGCACAACAAAAGAACCGACGCGTTGAAAAATATAAAAATTCTTGTGCGCCGTTAGCACCCCGCGGAGATTTCGGAAGCCAATTACAGATATTTCAATGTGATCAGATTTATATGACGGGCTGGCCCTTCTGTCGTGCATTTGTTTGTCTCTTTGTGTATTTCCAGGAAAACATGATGGCGTGATGGATTTGGGTTTCCAAACTTCTAGCTTGAGGAGTTAAACACCTCAAAAGTCAAACCAAATCAACTATTTTTGTTGGGTCAGGTGTCTTATCTGGGTTGCTGGGTTTTTATTTTGCTAAAACCACGAGACTGGAAAACACAAATAATGACACTCAGGTTTACATATTGAGTTAGGTAAACCCAAAGCAGGACCTGTGAGGGAGTCATAATAAATTAGTGCCAATGTTAAAAATTAACTCGCAGCAATAAAGAATAAGAATTAATTTTAATACGGGTTCAGTGATAAATGCAGTGACTGGCCATGCAAAGATTCTGGGTCTGTGAATGGCTTTTGGACAGAGTTTAAGCAATGTACCAGCCTTAATTTGGTGATTTATGCGCGCATGTAGTCGTGAGCAAAAGAAAAAAATGCAAACGGGTAGAGTTTGACATTTTATAAAATAAAGTGCAAGCACGCACATGGTACGCTGATTAAGACTGAGTTAGGGGTGCATCGAAAGCTAAAACTTGTACACATATACTGCTCAGGCCATAATGTTTGAATGTTCATAGTACTTTATTACCCTCAGATTTGGTGTAAGTTATCTCCTGATTGCCTACAACAGAAGGAAGGAAACATTCTAAATCCGGGTTGGTAGAAAAACTCCACCTGCTGACAGCTACCAATCATCGCGGCGCGGATTATGAGTATTCACTGCATGCCAACGGCCGTGTGCTTAGAACGAGTTATTCTCACGTGATTTCACACGATCGCAGTTGTTCTTGACAAACAACATTGTTTACTCACGCAACCGGCCACATCCGAAGGTTAGAATATTTTGTATTGTGGCACACGTGGCAATGTAGCATAGGTTTTTTGCATTCCGCGAAATAGTATGCTCCTGGGTTACCTTAATCTCTAAACCAAGTAGCACACAAAAAAGCACGATCTGAATCGCAGTGGGAAAGGAAAACAATAATAATAAACAAGTGTGTAATCACGTGAAAACTGAGAGCATTGCACAGAAGCAGAAGGTAAGCTTTCTTTCACTAAACACATTACCAGTAAAGTATTCGGTTTTATCGTGCGAGCGAAGTGGAACATACAAGTGCGAGCATGATGCCCTGAACTGCACTTCCAGTGAACAAGCACGCCATTCAAAGTACAAAGCTCGCTTGTATGGCTTTTATTGCGCTCAAACATTTTAAAACGCAATTATAATCAATTCTATTATTTCTTTTTTTTACAAAGTGCGCCTATTTTTTGTTTTTTGTTTTTTGCGTTAACGTGCAATTTTCTTAGTTATATAATATTTCTTTCCAGAATTTGACAACTATATACTCCGTCTCACCTTAGCACGGACTATTGTTAGCCGCGCATGCTGAAAGCGCGAGCTCTTTGCTTTGAATGAAGCCTCGGCGGCTGCACGCGCGCTCGTGCAGCGAGTGCTCCAGACAAAGCAGTCAAAGCTAGCGCCTCGCGCTTGCACAGCCTCGCAGTTAGTCCATGCTAAGGTGAGACGAAGTATTAGCCCCGTGCGCGACCGAAAGCGTCGCTGTGGTCGGCCTTCCACGATTGGCCGAACGTTGACCATGACGTCGGAAAGGGGATTTATCATCGACGGAAATAAGAGGAATGAAAGAACTTTAATTTTCACGGTGTTGGCAGTGTTCCTTTGAGAGCGCAATGATTTCAAGCTTCCACCATGCTATTTACAAACACCATCGAACTTGTTGTTTGCAAGGTAATGACGTCACATGGGGGAACCACAGGAGGGCGCTACCAAAACTTCTCGCCGCTAATAGTCTGTTTCATCAGAAGTAAGAGCCTCATATTCAAAGATGAAGACCAGTGGCTCTCAACCACCGATGTTTCGCGGACCCCTTTTGGATCGGCGGAGATGATGGAGGACCCCGTTCGTGGTGAAGGGAGGGGACAGGTTCAGGTTAAATATAATAATAATTAAAAAAATAGATATAACTAAAGGTCATGTGAAGTAGACCTCTCTTATTGACATACACACGAGAAAACTCGCCCGAAAACTGAAACATTTCTTCTCGACCTGAAAAAAAAAAAAAAAAAAAAAAAAAAAAAAAACTTTTTTTGCCGGATTTGACTGACGAGGCAAGGCTTCGCGGACACCTAGAATGACTTCGGGGACCCCAAAGGGTCCGCGGACCCCCATTTGATAACCACTGATGTAGACCATTAAAACTTAGTCATTAGTTTTTTAAAGAGCAGGAGTTTAGTAGGGCGACATGGTTACCTGTTGTAGATTATAAATTTAGCCAGTGCAGTACAACTGTAAGCTCGACGTCTTTAACGTGCATCACGCAGTATATGTGATACACGATCGCATGACAGACGGGCGACAGAACCCAGGGTCCCTGCTAAAGCCCCTTGATAAAGGCGTTTTTTACAAGTACCGCCGACCATTGTTGTGGAAACGCGCAAGAACGTGCCACGAACGGGTGCTCCGCCGCCATTCGCTTCCAAAGGCCAGACATTTTAGTGCTGCGCCGCCATTTGCCTCAAAGGGCCGCTCGAGACACGGGCCTCGTGCACTCGCATACTTGACGTTACTTGAAAGACCAACGCAAACACACCGAGGGGCTTTCGTCCCTACCGGATCTGCAGCGTGAGCTCCGTGCTTAGAACGGAGCTCGCGCTCAGGCATTTCTCCACGTGCTCTGATCTGCGGTGCCACAACACACTCGACAACGATCCCCCACCGACTTGGTTTAGCCTGTTTAGCCTAGTGACACTAAATAAGCTCATTAGGGGCTCCAGTTTAGCCTAGTGAGCTAAACCAAATGAGCTACGCTTAGAGTATCGTCACTCTTTTCCCCGATATTGTTGTAGGCGCCACCATCTTGGTGGTTAGTACAAACCAAACGCAACAGCCGATCGTCATGATTCAAAAGTGCGACTTTCTCAGCATTACTTTCTGTTTTAGGGAGCTCACGTAATATTGCTTCGGTTTGTGGCAAACTGTTTAAACATTTGTGGAAGACGGAAAAGCGTTTCCTGCGATTTCAGATAAAGCTTAAGATAACTGACAACCATCAATTTAAGCACGAAGATTTGTATGAAGCGTAGCTTATTGAGTGGCTCTAGTTTAACCTAACCGCACAGGCACAGAAAGAGAACGAACTGCTTGACCTCGTGGTCTTGGCGCTGCTTTAGTAGCTTCATGAGACCTAGAGCTTTTTTAGTGGCACTAATCAGCTTGTAGCGTTGAATGCGCTTCGAACTAAGGTAAAGCAAAAAGAATATTCAGATCTTAGGGTTCTACATGCGAAACCAACAAAGATCACCTAACACGCCCAATAATTATAAAAAAAATCGCGGGTTTATCTCGACTAACTCGAGATCTTTTGACGTGCAACCGAAACACAGATTGACCTCCGTCAGATCGCGGGCACCTCGGCCGGTATTCAAAACCCGAAAAATAGGGGTTCATAGGCCAGCACGTTGGCTCAGAGGTGCTGAGAGATTTTAATGTTTTGTTTTAATATGATTGCCGCTTAAGAGCCACCGAGGTGGTTTTTGAGACAAAATATAGTCGAACCATTCCGACAAGCATAGTTTCTTTGCGAAAATGATAGTTGCAAGTGATAAAATTATTCAAATGTTTTCGCATACGTGGCGGAATATCTTTCATGGCGCCCATTTCATTTCTATCACGTCAAGCATGTGTATCGACGCACAGCAGAACGCGCGCAAAAGCAGCTGTGGTGCACCCGCAGCCTCGCGCTTGTTGCTCTGACATCTCTGGCTCGCTCACTGCGGGCATCCAGGCATCTGACACCCTTGACACCCTGACATCTGGCGCTTTTTCTGTCTTTCACGTGGCGTTCCAAACGGTAAACGACGGAGAATGCACATCAAGCTATTCTTGAACACTTGTCGCCATTTGTATTTTATATTAAGAAATTGGAATTTGCCGCAACTGAATGGGAAAAGTCTGAGGTCTAATAACGTTCTTAACGTGTAATATATAAATATAAAAGTTTCGGAAAATGTAGTACCGAAGGATGCTTCATAATTTAATGTCTCGTATTTTTGATTATTTGACGTGATTCCGTTTTTATAGCACCATGAAATAATATCATTTTAAACTTTATTTTTATTTTAAAATATACATTATCTGTGCAGTTCATTGCTTACTTTTTTAATTCATTATATCCAACCGAACGCTCACGAAAAATATCGTGGCGATGGGACGTTATAACTCGAGAAATATTTTTTCTTTATAAGAGGCTGTGGTCTATTAAAAGCTAAATATTTAACTAACCACTAAAGATATTCGTAATATCGAGACATTAAAGTATTGTTGAAAAACAGGTCTTTAATTTGACATTAATTTTATTATTATAGAATACATAGAAATAAAGTTATAAGCCGTCAAAAAAGCACCAAAACGTCATGCACTGTGTGGTTGCACCTTAACTGAGTGCCCAAGAAACTTTTTCATCCGAAATATGTGTAGGGACAGTTTACAGGCACTGGGAGCATTAGAAGGGCAGGGGAGGACCTTCATTTGTCGCGCCTCCAGCGCACATGTCCCACATTTGATAACACTTGGAGTCTCGCGGGCCTCGAACCTCCACCCGCAACCAAAACACGACGAAAGGCAACGAGCGCGTGCTAAAGGCCGCGGGCCTATGAAGAAGAGACGTACCTGCCCTCCTCATTCTGTCAGCGACTACATTCTACCCCCTTACTTTTAACAGCGACCACTTCCGGCCGCATGCGAATCCGGAAACCAGAGAGGCTAGAGTCACCCGAAGAGAGACCCTTTGCGCATGCGCACAATTTCTCGAGTCAGGAATTTCCGAAGACGCGTCCCCACTTTAACGTTGTTCAAAAGCTAAAAAAAAAAGAAATAAAACGTTAACAAAAAAAAAAGATGTCCGAAAAAAAGACAAATTGCCGCTTGTATTCTTCTTTTTCTTTTTCTTCAACGGCAATGTGCGCCAGGAAATGTCTTCTATTTTCGTAATAATGACGGCCCGCGCCTCCCTAGTCGTACACACTACCACCAATTTAGAGCGTCGTCTGCGCTCGCCGCGCATAGACGGTCTCGGTCCACCTCACCTCGCTTTGAACGACACCCGCGAGAACACTGAGGCTGCGTTCTCGAGACATTCTCTCCTCCCGTGTTACGCACTTGGCCGCGTCGCTGAATCCCATTGCGGGCGTAAAAGCAACATCCACTTCTTTTTCATAAAAAATAAAAATAAAAGAGAACTATAATGAGAAGGATGTCTAAGGAAAACGAGAGACCTAAACTAGACTCGACACTTATGAGCCAGACGCATCTGAACGCGTCGTGGGATGCCGCATCCGTTTTTCTTTCAACCAAGTCGCCGCCGCCGCAGCAGAAGACGCGCACCCACGGCCCATTGCAGTCTCCCGGCTTCATTGCGACATTTTCGGCCCCTCATTTTACCAGTTTTGAATGCTAAAGACAGTTTGCTTTTCGCTTTCCTTACAAAAGAAAAAAAGAAAAACAAAAAAAGGCTAGAAGAGGTCAACCCGGCGAGAAGTTGAAAAGAAGAAGGAGAAATGGCCCTGCGGCGCCTCTTCCCATTGTGATCCGTTCCTTTCCCCTCTCCCTGCTCTATTTATCGATTGACCGCGAGACGGAGAGCGAAGCCGCTCGGCCGCCTTCGTGCTTTCCCCCGAGCTCGGCCGAGATATAGCTGCTGCTGCTGCTTGTGCACGGGCAAGCGCTCGCGTGGGTGGCCCAGGGTTGGGAGTAATTTGGTAAATGTAATCGTATTACCACAATTTGATTATGTTGCGAGTTATTAGGTCATTTTCGCTCACCGACTGCTGCTGCTGCTGCTGCCCGTTTGTTGTTGGTGTTGATTCCTTTTATATCTTATTCGTTCTTCCTTTTTCGTGTTTTTTTTTTCTCCCCCGGCAATCGGGATCATTATGCGGTGGTCCGTGCGTTGTAATTATACTGCCGTGATGACGGCTGAAGCCGCGAGGGCGGCCTGTGGAGGAGAAAGCGCGACTCGTTGTCCTCGCCAGCGTGCGACGGAGTGGAAAAGAAGGACGCGGGTTTGGTGGTTAACGTCCTCAGCACGCGTCGTCCTAGGTAGCGGAGATCCAAACAAGCGCTTTCCTGTGGATATCATTAACGCGTGCACGGATGACCAGCTTTTGCTGGGGAAATGATTCGAACACTAATTGTTATTCGAGGGCTCGCGGACCATGTTAGAAGATAATTCACACGTACCCTCTGTACTCGAAATCTGAAGCGATCTTTTGCAAAGCCCTCGAGGGAACCAATCGTTGCACTGCATGAAGGGGGCGTAACGAATGACGAGTCTGACAAAATGTTTAAACCTAAAAATATATAAAAAAAAATAAAAATTAACTCTCCTTGCTGTGGCGATAAGCACGCTGAAACGTCATGGTCCGTTCCGGAACGCAGACATTTTTTTTTTTTTATTTTTACGTCTAAACGTGTAATTTAAGTCTAGTCATTCGTCGAGCGTAATCCGTAGGTTGCAGTAATTGTCTCTCCAAACTACATTGCGGCAGAGTTATCGCTCCATATTTTTGTGGGAATCACTTAGAAGATAATCAGCGATGAACAAAACCCGATCGGGATTTGTTCATCGCTGTTCTTGTTAACAAATAGCGCACTCTCATTGGCTGAGGACCGATAATGAAATGCTCGAAGATTCGCCACGCGTCTGTAATTTTTTTCTTTTTAAAGCTATCAGGGACCAAATAAACCAAGGGCTTTGACGTCACTCGGCTGCAGTGGCGCCACTGTCGGCGCGGCGCATGGGCAGACACTTCCCTTCGCGAGAGAGATTGGTTTCTGCACACGCGCACTTCTGCGCCCACACGTGCGCGGGGACATTTGAGATTCGAGACGAAAATGTTCAAATGTTCAAAGCTTGAGGCCATCCCGCGGTAATCTACGATCTACTCGTTCCGTATAAAATTATCCAATTAGCCTCCATTTGAAACAGCAAATTAAAAAAAAAAAAAAATATGCAGTCATCGAGAGCAAAAGAAAGACGGAGCATGGTTAGTGCCGATCATTTTATTACAGCTCCAGAGCCAATGAGATTGCAGTACTAGTTGATGAGAAAGCCGACGAACGAATCACGGGGTAAGAACCGTCAACATAAAAAACCATGCCCTTCGTGTTTTTTTTTTTTTTTTTTTTATTAAGCTTCTAATGAGTATGTGACACATACATCATTCCATGTTTTTAGGTTGAACCGATGCGTTAGTACAGTGGTTCTCAAATGGGGGTCCGCGGACCTTTTGGGGTCCGCGAAGGCATCCAAGGGGTCCGCGAAGCCCTTGCTCCCGGCAATAAAAGTTGTCTTTTTTTCAGATCGAGAATAAGCGTTCCAATTTTCGGGCGAGTTCTCGTGTATATGTTACAAGAGAAGTCTACTTCACACTAGCCCTTTGTTATATCCATTTATTAAATCACTATCTTGATTAGTCAATACCTTTTCCTTCCCCTCATCACGAATGGGGTCCTCCATCATCGCCGCCGATCCACAAGGGGTCCGCGAAACATCAGTGGTTGAGAACCACTGCGTTAGTAAGTTACGCGCATAAGATAACATTAGTGTATCTGATCTAGAACGACGCGATTTAATTGGGAAACACTTTATTGTTTATTGAAATAGTTAGATTGTATACGTGTGAAAATATATTTATTTATGAAAGCCCCAAGATTATAGGGCGCGTCCACGAAGGTAATCGTCCTATTCCTCCGAAACATTTGGTGTGTCTTTATGAAGTAATATAAACGAAGAAATATTAGGACAGGTGAGATCTGACCAGAAAGAAATAAAATAACAGCATACACATCGCTTCCGGGAGTGCAGTGAGAGTCTATACGAATAAAAAAATTGGAAGTTTGGCTGACGTAACGGTGTGAGAGTCAGCCACTGCGCCCTGCCGATTTGACTATCCAGGCAAGCAGGATGGAGAGAACTCAAAACCAAATGATAAAGCTAAGAATGATTGGCCCTACTAGCTCTGTTCGAACAGTGTATCAATGATTAATTATAACCTTCGCTTATAGTTAATAAAACAGATGGGGTGTCCAAACTTGTCCGCAAGAAAACGAATACTGAGTTAATGCGGTAAAGCTACTTAAAATAGGCAGGAACTGATCGTGAAACAAGCTAGCGACACCAACAAGCCGCTTCAATCTTTCCAAGTCTACTCTGAAGTTGCTGCGTTCTATTTACACGCACCTCTTGCTCCGATCGCAAGTGGTGCTCGCCGCCATATTTGATCTACGAATGCAGCTTATCTCTGAACACAACCGGAAGTACACTGTCTGAACCCTTCTGTCTGAACGTCAGAGCGCAGCCGACGCTACGAGCCAATTGACCCAATTAAAGAGCTCTACAAATGCAACGTCGAAGCATTCGTCTTCTCGTTGTGCGTCTGCTCTAATCGGCTAAACCAGTCCAGCGCAGGGAATGCACCGTCACCTTGCATTTTAGTATCTGTGTTCGCGTTAGTAGTGCATCTGTAGGTTTTGAATGCGCTCTGAATTATACGGGTAGAAACTGGGGGAGGAGAGATGAGAGAACGAGCTCTGGCGACGCGGGGCGCTCTCATCTCACGTTCCCCGGGCGTTATCTATGTTGTCCTTTGATTGGCGTAGTCCTCCTGGGGTGCCGATGCTCCAAAGACTCCTTTGGGCGCATTTTGGAGTACTTGCTCGCCGCATAGACCCACTTCGAAAGTCTGCCCTCGGTTAGAAACTGTGGAATCCCCCCACAATGGCGGACAGGGAGCACATACACACGGACCACAACTATCACGTCACGGTAGAATATGTCTACATTTGGTTAGATTGGAAAGCAGTGACACCTGGAGAAAAAGTAATGAACAGAGTGACGATGTGCCTCTGCGATGTTTGATTGGCTCGTTGGCTCCTAGCACTGGCAACGCTCTGACGGATCGGGGAGGAGGAGCGACCGTGACCCCCCAAGCGGTTAACTTTAAAACTAGACGGATGGGGACAACAAATACAATGACTCAGCGCTCGGCCGACATAACCGAACGCGGCGTCAGCGTTCGGCTGGAGTTCGCGTTCTCCGGTGAGGGGGAGGAGGGGCTCTTTTGTTTCCACTCCGGCCTGCATGAACAATGGAGCATGCACGGCCCCAGCTCAGCACAAAAGCCGAAGTGGGTCAAACTCGCATTCTCTGAGGATAGATTTTTACATTACACTGTGTCCCGCGCTCTATTGTAGAAGATGATATGCACATGCCCATATGGCCTGTGGGCATGTGCACAGGCCTTGTGTTGAGTAAACACCGAGGTGTGGGGAAACAAACGGGTCAGAGCGCCCCCTATAGTTCGATCTCCTGCCCAATAACGAAACGAAGTATAGAAATGCTACTAATTACATTTCATCGCCATCTTATGTAATGAGTTGCACGTTACGAGGTGTCGGTTGGTACACCGTTGTGCGGTGGTTCAAACCTTCCAACAATCGGCACGTGACTCTTGAAAGGGGTCTTCGGTGCAAAGAAGTCTACCTCCGCAGTTCTTGCGTTGCATATCCTCCAGGATCGCTCTTGTCGGCTCGTTTGCCAGTTCGGGCCGCGTGTGTTCTCGCACAAACGGTTCAATACGTAGACGGACGAGCTCGATGCGAGCGCTCATGACAGGTGTCATTAAAATGCGATCGAGGAACGATTCGATATCATTTGGGAAAAATTATGACGCCCCTGGATTGCCTTGTCGGCGTGATCACCCGCAAGTTCCATCTGATTACCGCGTCAGCTTTAATTAACACTCAAGCGCTTACTTTCATCAAATTGCATCAATAAGGTGGCTCTGTGGTGCTTCGGACGTTGACGGTGGGTACGCGCAGATGTATTGTTAGCGATCTGCAGACATCCTTCTGACATCGCAAGATTAGAAATTGTTTTTGTGAACCTCATCATTGTTTTTGGAATTCACGTCTATTCGTGACAGTGGTTCCACCGGAGAGCTCGGCGGACGTGCTATGATCTAACGAAGCCAGTCAAGCTGAGAAGCTCCAGGTCAAGGTCAAGTTCGAGTTTCTCAGCGTGTTTTACTGTCCACTGATTCAATCAAGCGCGAAGAATACGTGGTGACATTGCGCTTTTAGTGAGTCCGCTGATGTTTGTTTTTTCACTAGCTCTAGGCCATGCTTTAAGATGAGACGAGGTATATGAAGGAGTGACGGTAAGCTCGTGCTTGCACACGCAACAAAGTAGGAAGCTAATGCTCAGAGTCCACCAGTATAATACTGCAGCAGAGGCAGAAAAAAAAAAAAACATTCCTGGGAACTTAGAGCGGCCTGCGCATAGACCGTTCTAATCAAGACCTTCCTGCCAGCGACATTCTAGGTTTCGCGGCGTATGACTCGGGTTTTTTCTCGCTTATTAAAGCAACGAACATGTGCTGTTCACTGAAGCTTCTAAACTTTGATGATGAAATTACAACATCATAATGTTCTCTCGCGTGAATACTGCAATGATGTAAAACACTTTTTTTTCTGATTTTTCACTTACAGTTTTGCCTGTCAAGAATAGGAGGTTTTGCGTGTATAGCCAAATTATGCTGGCTTAAGCTGGCATATGCGCGTGGCAGCGACTCTGTTTTCCAGCATAGTTACGGACAGAAAAAATGGTCGCATATAAGCATCGCTACCCTTTGACCGTGTCGCTCGTGCTTATATCAATTTGCCATATTTTGGCCTACGTCGCGTCTCAGAGGCATGCACTCGGCGTGCGCGCTCGGTCTGGCAGCGACACTGCCAGGATTTCGATCAGTGGTTACGATACTGGCTACCAACGCTACTATATAAAGCAACACCGTCGGGAACCTTCCTTAAGCCGGGGTCACACTTCTCCTACACCATACAAAAGGCAGTCTGCAAACATGAGTCACCGCAATATCCCTGGTTCGAATGCCTTGTGCCAAGTTTTCTCCTTGAACTTCATTGTCATGCGGCATTCGAAGCACGGATTTCGCGGTGACTCGCGTTCGAATCTGTATACAGACTGTTCTTTTGTATTATGTATAAGCAGGGCAGGGCTGGGCAGTATCGCGATACAGATACTTTCCAGTATCTGTATATCTCTGTATCGAGCTACTTTTGAAAAAAAATGTATTTGCATTTTAGTAGTGAAATACATTTACGATGTATCCCTTGTATCGCGTTACTGTGCTACGCTTGGGTATCTCGTTATATTTGTGGCAGTTTTTACGATACATTTACAAAGTAAAAACAATGTATCTTGCAAGGTGCTTCATAATTTATAATATGAACCCGACTTATATCCATATCCGGCAGCCAAAGGCATAAAAAAGGAAAAAAAAAAAAAAAGCTGTGGTTTAAACGATGTTATTTGCTTTTTGTTTGTTTAAGACGTATTGTAATGATTTTTCCACCACCTTGACCTTACGTCATTTGTGGGGAAGATGAGGAGTGGGAGATGGGAAATACGATGAGGATGAAATGTTTAAAAGTAGTGCCGGATACCGGCTTCTCGAATGAACATAAGCAGAGAGTCCAGCACGATCTTCCTGTGCTGTATGTCGCCCCCTGGTCGCGTCCACTCTACGAAAGTTTTGGGTCGATGGCAAGCGGGGAGGTCGTATATGGTGGCCCGCCTTGCGCGTACAGTGGCTCTGCATTCCCAGAGAAGATGTAGTATAGTTGCTGAACTCTTGCTCCCGCATCGAGTGCAGTCACCGGCAATAACCGGCGCGAGGTCATCGGGATGTCGGACTCGCCCGGCTCTGTCCACCTTAGCCTGCAGGGCAGGCGTTACCGTCGTGTTGGTGCGGATCCGGCGCAGGATAACGCGGTCGCTCCGACTGTATTCCGCAGGTACGACCGCAAGAATAAAAAAAATACGCTCCTCTCACAAAGTCCTTCACTTTTTCCAATTTAGCAGAGCGAACGCTGTGAAGAAGTTAAGTGGAAAAAACGTACGGCTCTATTGTCCAATCACCTCACACTATGGGGGACTTGAAGCATATACTAAGACGACAGTTTGAGATGCACCCTCACGGCAAAACAGGGTTCATTTCGTGAAGAGTCCTTTTGTCAAGCATGGCACGCAGTCTTTACCGTTCAGTAACCACGTGGTTCGCCGGGGCTGACATGCTTTTTTAGCGGCATTAATGATAAAAAGTTTGATGTTAGGGGAACTGCATAAGATGACAAAAAAAAAAAAAAAAGAGGAGCACAAGCATAAATTATCATTTCCCCTCGCAACGAACACCCTCCCCAGGTATACGCACCGTTCGGGAAAAATGTATTTCTGTAAGTATCTGTATCTTTATTCCGGAATACTTTTTCGCTGCTTTTGCAGAAGTATCTCATGGATATCCTGTTGCATAAAAAGACAAATGTATATCTGGATTTGTATTTCTTTATTTAAAATACACGTATCTCAGTATTTGTATTCCCGAAAACGTTTTTGAGTATCTCGACCCAGCCCTGAAGCGGTATGACCCCGGTTTTAGGAACCTACTTTTGAGAGCTCGCTCCAACCGGTGCCTCAGCGCCGAGTGAGATTGGAGAGGAGATCGTAGCGCCGCCGTTTTCGCCGCAGCGGCCATTCCGGGAGCCACACATACCTGAACGGAGGAAATGCTACAGTCGCGCCGTGCTTCGACTTCCTCGCGACCTGCCCAAACCAGAAAGGGCAGCCAAGATTTAAGAAAACAGCAGCAAACAAAAATCAAAGCTGCGTCGGCAAAGTAAACATTTGATGACACTGTACATCCCCCTCCCCCTAATTCAGGATGAATTATGTACCGCCACCTAAACAACAACGGACTGACCGCCAAGACGCGACGCTGTAATCGAATCCTCGTAATGGCTCGGTTCCGGCGAA
Source organism: Ixodes persulcatus (assembly GCA_013358835.2). Lineage (NCBI taxonomy): Eukaryota > Metazoa > Arthropoda > Arachnida > Ixodida > Ixodidae > Ixodes > Ixodes persulcatus. Next base: position 445,759 of record JABSTQ010011067.1, on the reverse strand, counting down.
CGCGAGGGACCCGCGTTTCGGGAAGTGAGTTTTCCGACGGAGCTGTGGAATAGACCGACACTCTGTTTACAAACAGGACAGCGTTTGCTCACCACAAGGTGCGCGTGCACAGAAACCAGATCCCCCGTAAACCCCCTCGATGTGTTTGCGTCTGTCTCGTAAGTAGCGTCAAATGCGCCAGTGCGCGAGGCCCTTGTCTCGAGCGGCCCTTGGAAGCAAATGGCGGCGCAGCTCTGAAATGAGCGGCCCTTGGAAGCGAATGGCGGCGGAGCACCCGCTCGTGGCACGTGTCTCGCGCGTTTCCACAACAATGGTTGGCGGTACTCAAGGACGTTTAAATAGACAGGACCCGGCATGACGTCATACCCAGCGACGCCGGAAGAACAACCCAATCCCAGACTGCCCCGCGCACCAACGCTCTCTCATCCAAACTAAATTCAACCGTGCTCCCATCGTCTGCTCTCCGCTCGGTCGTTAGGCTTAGGCTACGTCTGCTCCGTGCCTGCGGTCTGCTTCTTCTGCTCGCTGTCGCGGCTGGCTTTCGATTCGATCGGCGCACCAAAAGATGTTTCGATGCGAACCCGAATACTCATCACGGCGGAGTGAAACCAACATCTTCTCGAAGCAGAATTTGTACGGCTTTCTCAACCCGCGATGCCTTTCTCAGCGTTCGTGCCTACGATGACTGACTCGCGATCGCTTTCCAAGGTCGCGCTACGACGACTCGTTCGAGACGACGCTCCAGGCGCGGTCGCGCGGTGTCGAGAGCGTCCGCTACACGCCGACTTCCTAGTCCTACTGGTCAGGCAAGTGTTGGGCTCGAAATCTCGCCTGTTCGACACCGAATCAGTCGGTGCGTCGTCTAGAGCGTCTCAACTCTAGTCACTTACTTTCTGCTGGGCAACCAGGCGTTCGTTTATAATAATCTCATCCAATTCCGACCATACCGGTTCAAAAGCCTCCCGTTAAGCGCTGTTTCAAATAACAGTGGGTGCCGCCATTACTTTCGGTGCACACAATCGCGTTGCCACGGAAATGTCATCGCAACGCGGTTGTTTGCACCGAAATTAATGGCGGCGCCCACTTCTAGGCTTCCCATTGGTCAAGAAATGCTCGTCGCGGCTCGTGGCCACGCCTACTTCCGTTACACTTCGCTCCATGCATTGGGGATAGGGACGCCACCTCCTGCCCATTATAACCTCCTTGGCGGTACTTGTAAGCGTGAATGTTATAAAGGGACTTCAGATTGCCGTGATGTGAAGCGCGTGCTCGTGCGCAGTGTCGGCAGCGGCGCCACCGCAGTGTCGGACGTAACGAGTCCCAGACATCTCATTACGATTGCGGCGTCAGCCAATCAGAACGCCAAAGAACCAATCAAAAAGCAATAAGTGTGATTCCGTTAGGCCACGCCTTGCGTTTATTAGGCTCTCGGTGACTAGAGCAGCGTTGCTGGCTACTTATCGTCGGTTTCCTCGCGAATGACAAGTTCGATGGTGTTTGTAAGAAGTACGTTGGGACCATGTAGAGCCACTAAATGAGCTTCGCTTCTTATTTAGTGGCACTAGGACCACGCGTAGAGTATTGGCACTTTATTCCCAGTTTTTCTTTCTCCTTTTTCTTGTTGTAAACACCGCCATATTGGTTTGTTTGTGCATAGCTAGAGTGTAAAGGACGAGTGCAACCACCGGAGGGCTATTTCTGTACCTCCGTATGTAGAAGAAAACGGCTAATCCAAGCCACTTTGCTCGTAGCGTCCTGTCGGGCGCTACGAGCGAAGTGGTTAGAATTAGCTTTTTTTTAATGAAAAACGCGTTGCGTTCTAAAACAACGTAACTCAGGAGGAGCTCAAGGCCTATGTGGGTGTCGTCCTTCTTTTTAAATGCATATTACATGTGTAGCATTTAAAGGGTCAGCTCTTAGCGCGTTCGAGTCCGACCCTGCTATGCAGCCTGGGCAGAGAGTGCAGCGCGGACTTTCCTCAGTATGCGCTCGTCGGCAGCAAAGCGGACTACACGCACAAAGGAGCCTTGCGGGCTTCGTGGCCGGCTTTTTTGCGCTTGATAACGACGGACGCCGCAATGTGAAAAGGTATCTCCACATTGAAGAGGTAGGAGCTAGGGACGCAGCTGCAACACGAGAGTGCTAGGCTCAGCAGCGACAGGAAGATAGTCGTCGTTACGCAGTGGCCGACCAGATTCAAGCGCATGTTCACAGGCAATCCGTTCGGTGCGGTGCGTGATATGTCCGGAAGGGCTGTGGCTTCGGGTGGGCGTGAGCAAACGTGTTATATATGCGACGCCTTTAAAATGTCTTAAAAAAATTCCAAAGGGGAAGTAAATCCCCCCCCCCCTTGAATCTGAGGTTTTTACGATGCTGTAAGCTGAAAGGTTAACTTCAGCATTCCGGTTATATTGCCATTCAGCGCGGTTTTCTCCGCATTGCGACGAAACGAAAAGAAGATTCCGTGAATGTTAAAACAAAAGTGAAATTAAAATTATTAAAAAAGGAACGCCACAAGCGTATTTGAGACGAGTGAAATATACGAGGAGGCAGTGTGAACGGACGAAACCTGCAAGCCGTCTCTCCGTTTATACGTATAAGCGAGCGGATGCGCTTGTGTTTCGCAGCAAAGGGAAGACAGGGCCACGTCATAAAAGCGCGTGGTAAGATCCAGTCGGGTTCGGTCGATGAGCGCGCAGTGCGCGGCCGCGATGTTCGGTTAAGTACGATTACCGGAGCCAGCAGGATGCCGGGGCGACGGTACGGGGCTAATAATGCCTCCTCATAACTTTCGCCGAATAATTAATCACGGGCCTTTTAATTACGGCCCCAGTACTGCTGCCTGCTCGAGCCTAGCACCGACTACGCCGCCGCATGTGCGTGGAGCTTCGCTAAATGCCGGGCAAATAAAAGTGGCCGCCTCCCCGAGTTGGCCGGTTATCTGCGCCTAATCGCTGTGTCAGGCTGAGTGGCTGCGCTTTTTCTCCCGGCTTGATGACGCGGCGCAACGCGCAGTTTGGGTTTCTTTTCTATTCCTTTTTTATAGTTCTTTCCTGGACGTGCTTTTTTTGTGTTGTGCGGATGCTGTTCTGAACCGAGCAGTTCAATTTCATCACTGGCTTTGACATTACAAAAATTCAATTCGCCATGTGTTTTTTTTTTTTTTTTTGCATTGTAAAGATTAGAGCAGTGGTTCTCGGGCACTCACATTTCAGGGACACCTTCTGGATCGGCGGGAAAAGATGGAGAACCCCATCTACCAGGGAGAGGGGGGGGGGGGGGGGGGGTATTGGACGGTTACAATTACAAAGGGGTAAACGAAGAAAACTTAATTTGTGTTAACGAACTTTGAAGCTCTGGAACAGAAAATAGTCAGCCCTACTAACTTGGCACACTTGGTTTGGTCTATTTAGCTTTTGGGATAGCCAGCATCAATAAGAAAAACGACGTTTTGAATAATCATGCCCTACCAACATTTACGAGCTTCCATTATGAAGAAAAAATAGCTTTTATTGCTTGGCTTGATTAACAGTCGAGAGCTTCCGTGACCCCATGAAGGCCTTAAGGGGTCCCTAGGGGTCCGCGGACCCCCAATTGAGAACCACCGATGAAGAGTGTTAAAAACACTTATGTGCAAGTATATGCCTTGGAGGGGGGGGGGGGATGTTTATACAGCCTGAACTTAGTCTTCCTGAATGGACGACTTGTCTCTGAGCTCTAGACGAGCGATTTAGCCAGTGCAGTAGAACCGCTAGCCTGGGGTCTTTAACGTGCATCACGCAGTAGCGATACACGACAGCACGCCGGTACGATGCTCATCCGGATCGAAACGGACAGGGGTGGGGATTGAACCCAGGATCCCTGCGTTCTGCAGAGCGAGCTTTTGCTCCCCATGCTCCGAGCTTTTTTGCGCTAGACCACTCGGCCACCGATCCCCTTATATGCCTTCTTTCGCTCTTTTCTGCGCCATATGAAACGGGATGAGACGAGAGTAATTCTGGCGGGGCAGCTTACTTTTCTCTTTCCGTCTTTGAGTATACACTGAGCACGTATACCTATGTTTTACGGGCACTTCATTTTCGAAGACCTTCAGTTAGAAGGCCTTTATAGAATCAGTTCACTATGCAGCGCATGCCGAAGAGCCCGCGCAAAACCGAGATCACGTGCTGATTGGCCGATTGTACAGATGTCTTCGATCTGAACGCCTTTGAAATGACCCTGAAAAAAGGGTATAATACCCCTGCATTACGGCCATCCAAAAAACGAAAGCTTTAAGAACGACCTACTTTAAAATAATCGGTGAATCAGCTCGCGATCTCCACTCTTCGCGTGGTTAACGGCGTGTACCGGTTTGCCGATTCTAGAAGAAGTACGCTACAAAGGCCGCTTCTACCCCTGTCAGACGACGCCTTAAAGTTCCTTTCCATTGACTATCCTTTCCGCTAAAAGATATTCTGCGAAAGGAGCTGCTGTCACACGGCCGGCAAAATGCTATTTACCACCAATATTGATTCCTTTGGGGCTGGCCACACAAAGTTAAAACCGAAACTAAAATTATTATTATAAAATTTTGTAATCGTTTACAACATTATAAGTTAATGCTTCTCTTACGAATAATGTTTTGAAACGCAAATAATTCAAATATTGAAGAGAGTAAACATTCGCAATAAGCTTTCGTGTCACAGCCAGACACCTGGCAACCACGACAGTATACTAAATTTACAGCGCACTAAATTATTGCCTCCTGACTGAAACCTAGATATCATTGAAGACAAGTATCTTCCTAAAGCTAAAATTTGAAAATTATCAATATCCGAGTTTAATGCATCATACCAGGAATATCCGCGCAGGCGAGTTGTTGAATAGCCCGAGGTTCGTGAGGAGGAAGAAGGTATACAGATCGACTATGGCACAGTTAAGATTCTAATTATCAATGGAAGCTCCTCATGGGTACAGTACCGTCAGCCAACGCCTAAAAAACAGTATTAAGGTCAATCTTTCAAAGTTCTAACTCTAGGGAGACGAAATGATGCGCCAGCTCGCCTTCAATGCCGTTAGCGTCTTAAGTCGAGAGTACTTCCTTTGCAGTACCATAGCCTGCTCTATACTGACAAAACCTGGCAGATCACCACGAGACGCTGCAGCCGAAAGTGAAAAGGTAGAGCGGCAGGCAAGAGGCATGCAACGGGCGCCCCGCTGCGGCGAGACGCCGAAACACACTTGTCCCGAACGATAAAATGTCCGCTCGTGCTCCTCGCGTTCCTCGGGCTACCGCTTTTTTTCTCGTCGGGTTTGAAAACCATGTTTCGGGTCCTCGCCTCTGCAAAAAGCTGTGCGCTGACTACAGCCTCCCCGAGAAATGCTCTGTGCTACCAGATCCTCGCGCTCCAGATCTGCGACCGGGCACTCTATCGCTCCGTCATCGAACTGCCAGGCTTTCTGAGCATAAAGGAGGCTATGGTAGTACTAAAGGAGGCTAGCGAGCTTCTTTCCCGAAAAGGACGCTTTACGGGAAGGAGTATTTGCGGTGCCGTGTAGCACAAACTTCTTCTCCTTTTACAAGATTGTCCTTTCGACTAAAGAAGCTTAAACGCTTCGTCGGAGAGGGGAATTAAGTTTCCGTGAAACATGGGTAGTAGTAGTGTGCAGCAAAAACCTTGTTCACTTAATGCAGACTGCTAACTAGCGAGAGTATTATGTTTCCCCATAATATCACTTAGGAGATGTTCGGTTTTCAGCATGCGATCGTTGCCTTAATCCATTGTTGGTAAGTACTTTAAGTACATTGTACTTAAGGCACTTTACCGTACTAATTTCAGGAGGTATAAAACACTTGTACTTCACTTCAAGTACATTTCTGAGTATGTACTTGTACTTTACTTATAGCATTTTTCTTCTGGTACTTCTCGAGAAAAGTACAACTTCCGACTTGAAGGTTCATTCCCCAAAATTGGTCCTGTTAAATATATATTAAAAAATGATGTTTTGTCAATTCTGAATTCCACTTTACTTTATCCAATATTCGCTGCCATTTCCAAAAATAACTGATGCACCTCCGAGTATCCCTGAAACAATGCATACCAATGCATACCAGTTAAAAAAAAAAAAAAAAAAACACACAGGGTATCTTATGTTATCCCCAAGACGACTTGAAGTCGAAAGCCCAAGCGCCGACGCATTAAAAACAGACACATGATTTACGGATGTGGCGGTACCACTCCTCGCCGCGTCGGACTACTAAAAGAAAGGTCTCTGGTTCGACGCCAGCCGAGTGACAAGAGCTTAAATTCTTTTCGGAGGAATATTGAAATTCGCAGATGTCACGTTAACGTTTTACCTCATGTCGCCGACGTGTTTTCTCTCAAGAACTGAACGATAAGACATGTAAGGCTTTCGCCTTAAAAAAACTATAGGGGAATGAAAGGGCGTCATGAAAGAGTACATGTTCTCTTCATGATTCAGTTAGAAAGTACTTGTACTTTACTATGAAAGTACATCATATTTATAGTACCTTACTTCAAGTACATTGCGCCCAATGTACTTAATACCTTGGCTGCAGTACCTAAGCTATCATTTACTTAGTACTTTACTTCAAGTACATTGCACCCAATGTACTTAATACTTTGGTTGAAGTACCTAAGCTATCATTTACTTAGTACTTTACTTCAAGTTCTTTTTTAGATGTACTATACCCAACACTGCCTTAATCCGCCGTGCTTTAGCTGCCCTAGCTCCGAAACGTTTCATCGAAAATGTCCTGGTGGAGGCTGAGCTTCTACTGCAGATCTTGGATGTTGCAACAGACCACAAGACTGAACTTTTGTTTGTCGTTTCCCCTTTCCCCTGTTACACTGAAACAATTTCAGCGTCTTTGTCCTGGTTTCCTCCTTTCGCTAAGCCTGTATGGCGGAAACTGAACTTCTGTAAAAATATTTCCCAAAGAAAAAAAAAAAAGAAATTGAAACATTGCCGTTGCGTATATATATTCTGCTTGAAAACGTCCCCTTCTGCACAGCCGAGCGTCGTGATATATACACGCGAAGTTGGCATATCCGCGCATTCGACACAGAAAGTGAAGTAAGATTCCATCCTTCGAACTCCTCGAGCCGAGTCGGGTTTAAAGTGGTGCCGCTCTTCCTTGTCTTTCTTTCTGCCGTGTCACTTGCTTTTCTTTTCCCGTGGACGATTTAACGACGACAGTGATGAAAGGACGCGATGTCGACCCACTTCCTCGGCTGCCTCGGGAGCTACATTGATCTTACGTTCGTGTCGGCCGTCCCCGAGTCTTTTTTGTCTTCGCTGCCGGATGCCTGGGACGCCCTTGCGCCGCTGCCGGCGGAGCCGGGTTTGGACTCTGGAGCCAAGCGACGACCCCGCTGCGACATGATGGATTCGCGGGGCGGCGCACAACAGGGCCCGGAAAGAAATGGCTCCCCTTGAACCCCAACTCCGCCAGCCGAGCGCCCGACAACGACGGGGAACAAGGACGCTGGAACACGACGCCCCGGCCGCGCTCGACGGCGGGACGGCGAGGGGGAAAGACCGCAGGGTTTCGGCCACGAGCCAAAGTGAAGAAGCCTCTCCGCCAGTGTCTCCGTGGCCCCCGCTCATCGAGTGGTGGTACCACTTCATTTCCGCGTTGTTTCTTTATCGGTTTTGTTCTTAAGGGGCGACGGCGCGCTTGTGTTTCACGGCGTGTGTAGGCAGAGCAAGCTGAATATCACTCCTCGCTCGAGTGAATGCATGCGAGTGTGAGGCTGAAACACAGGCGCCAAGATCTCTCTGGCTTTTCGTTTTCCTTTTGCACCCGGCGGATTTTTCGTTGTTTATTTCTCTACAAAAAGGGTCCGCTATGTTGAAGCTATGTCGTCTTTCCGATTCAATCTGCCGAATCTTCCGTAAGTACAATCTTGATCACTATCTATAGCCGGTTTTTATGCGCACCGACCAATCACAACCAATTCGTGGTCGAGGACAACGTACATATGTGACCGAAAGACTGACATAATGCTGATGATCTTTATTTATTTGATTTGATCGGGTTCATTCGATCAGGTTTATTTGATTATCTACCAGTGCTGCACACGGTCAGGTTCGCGTGGTATATTTCGCACACACTGTATATATATATATATATATATATATATTATCGTTTAAGGACTCTAGAAAAGGGCACATCGTAGCCTCCCTCAATGTGCCTGAGGACGCGTTTTTGTTTTTTAAGGGGCATTAAGATAGCTTACAAATCTGCCCCTTTGTTACTATTATAGAAACATAATATACTTATAAGGTTTCTTGGCTCGGTGGCTGCAAGTTATGGGGAGATGTTAAGCGGTATAAGGTGACGTTTTGAAATTAAAAATAACTCGTCCTGTGGTGACAAAAAAAAATCATAAAACCCCTATGAATCATTTCCCCTCTTAATACCATATAAAGGAACCATATTTCGTTCGCCGAGTGGTGATCTTTTTATTAGATTAGTGTGACTCACCGCAGTTGAGAATATTTTGTATGTTTCGTGCGTGTAACAGGAGTACAATATATGTTCGATTAGCTTCAGGATTGAGCCACCCACGCCGGTCGGTGCGTTGGCTATCACCTTGGCTGCTTTTCGCCGAAAAAGCCTCTGGACCACACCGAAGGAGTTCGGCTGATTTCGTAATTACTTGATTCCGGAAAACCTGCTCGCTGCTCACGATTAATGCGGGAAATTGACTGCTTTTCAAACAGTGGGGGAAGCGTCTCACAAAGTTAGAAGCTGTCACGACATTATGATCTATCGCGCCTCCTATATTCATATTATACCCCCGTCGAGGCCAGCAGCAACATACGTCTACAATGCTCAGGTTGTCCGGCCATAAAAAAAAAAAAATCATTTTCTCTGTTCAGGATTCGAAGTCGAGTTCAATGCAGAGAGGTTCTGCGTGAATCTCCAATAAAGACTCTCTTCAGTTTGTCCGCATTCGTCTCCGTGCTACCGGCTTGAATCATTTGGATAAGTTTAAGTAGTGTCTCTCTGTCTGTCAAATATACTTTTATTCAGTAGTTCACCTAATAGCTAGTCAACAAAGCTCATATTTCAACCCGAAGAATATACTAATATCGCTTTTGTGGGACATAGTACGTAATATAATACATAACCAGCATATTCGTCAAAATGACCTCTTGATTGCTACTAAAACCTGAATTGAAATACGAGTATCAGCTGTTTAGTGGGGCGCCAGCGGGTTAACATGCTTCTTGGCTGAAGAAGCGCTTGCTTTATTTTCGTAATTTTCCTGCTGCCTGTGTTGTTGACCGAGCAGACGACTGGAGCTGGTTCTTAAACGCGGATACGCACAAAAACTCGATTTTGCGGACAGATAAGTCGCATGGTCGACGCACGCGAGTTAGCTGAAAAAAACTTTCGGTGGAAAAATTCTGTAGCAATCGCCACTTTCCTTAGTTGATCAAAACTAATTCGAGTCTATTACCGTCTTTCCGGAGCCTATAGTTTTGGTTTTGAACGAAATTTCCGAAACCAAATTTTGACATGAAAAGAACACAAAGCACCGGGTAAACAAAACTATGCTCTGCAAGTTTATGTACACCGGCTACACTTAACCGTCGCATTTCAAATACCCATAAAATAGGGCATTAAACAAAATAAAATCTTTTAAATTGAATGCGCCATCCGTTCAGGGGCCCGGCCGAGCCGACGCGCCCTGTTCCCAGCCGCCATGTCTCTTTGGTGGTGGCGCCCCCTATAGATCGCTGGAGTCGCGAATAGTTGTAGTCTCAAAACAACTGGGAATGATAGTCTTCGATCACTCTTATGACTTCTTCAAAACCAGATGATGGCCTTTCGGTCGGAATATTCCTCAGATGGTGTTGATACACTCGATTCTTCTGCCGAAGATGAGCTCAAATCCCGGCCGAGGTGCCCGCAATCTGACGGAGGCTTATTGCGGTGAAGGCGCCGTGTAACCGAGCTTTCGGTTGCACGTCAAAAGATCCCCAGGTGGTCGAAATTAATCCTCAGTCCTTCGGTGGGGCGTGCCAGATGCCCGTCGTTGGTTTGGCTCGTAAAACTCCCAAATTTGAAATTTGAGTTTTGACGAAGGTGAGCGCACCAGGGTCCCTAAACTCGTCAGGTACGAAGTTGGAGCCGAAAGTTCGCGGAGCGCGCCGATTGTACGCTGGCGACAAAAGCGCGGAGTCATCGTCGTGATAGTCCAATCGGTGCGCTCCGTGAACTTCGGCCCCAACTTTGTGTTTGACGAGTTTAGAGCCTCAGGTTTTATGTGTTCGGTAAATGGCTAGCGAGAGTGCTGGCGCTTCTGTCAGAGTTCCCAGATTATAAGTATATTTAGGCAGTCGTAAGCAGGCGCGCAGAGCTTGTGCCTGGGCACATTCGAGTTTTTTTTTTTTTTTTTTTTTTAAAGAAGAGATTGGTGAAACTACGCATAACAGGCCGACTGTAGCGCAGTAGTCCAAGGAACAAGGCATTGTAAAGAGCCATGGGCTCAGAGACAGAACAAGCCCAACTGGTTCCAACTTTTATTCTGATTATTTGAACAAATGAGGTAAGCTTCTTTGTTCGCTTTATGTGTGCGTTCCATGCCAGCTGTCTATCCAGGGCTACGCCGAGAAATGTGTGCGTCGTCACATATGGAATAGTGATTTCATGTATAATAATTGAGTATTGGGTATTGTGTATGTCTCTTGGTGAATGCTATCGCAACTGACTTGTCTGATGATATGTAGAGACCACGGTAGTGATGGTACTCTGCCCTGATGTTGATGGCTTTCTGTGGTCGTGCTTTGTTTATATAGAGATACGTGCTGGCCGCCCAGCAAGAGATGTTATCAGCAGAGATCCATACATGTACAGTTTGTAGAAGTATTTTGATACGTGCATTTATGTATACGATACGACCACTCTTTAGTTGTGCGATACCAGGTGTGGTACAACCCCCCCCCCCCCCCCCCGCCCCTGATGATTTCAACATGAGCTGACCTCGTACTGCCGCAAAGTCGAATATTAAATCCCTACTGCGCTCTGCACCCTAACCACTTAGTTTAAATACTCGTACACAATTTGCCATGATTGTCCCTTTACTGCAGATCTTTGAAAGGTCTTAGGGAAGCACCCCAGTGAATTCTTAGATCGTCTATTTCTGGTGATAACTCAATTAACGGGCTCTAAGCATCCAAACAATCCCGAAATTACACTCACCGGCAGCCGATTCCCATATTAAGAGTCTAATCAAAGATCGCGACACTCCACTATTTCTGTGTCTTGGAGCAGGCACCAGGGGTGCATTGTCGGAAGGCGTTTTCAAACAATTACTACAGCTAAACATTCGACGTTTTTGGTAAAATATAATTCACAACGCGCTTAAAAAGAACTATAATAATGACGTTCGGAATCCCCACGCAATTTACTATTTTCATTGGTCAAACTTTATTGAGGTGGTAAAAACAAGAGAATCCCCCTTCCCCCCCCCCCCCCCCCCCTGCCCTTCAGCCTCCTCCCTCCAACAGAAAATAGTGTCCGTGTATTTCTGATGCTTTTGCCATCTAGAAGCGGTCATTTTTTATCGACACATGCCCAACGCACAGTATGACGTAAAAATGAGCTTCTATAAAAAGGCACTTGAGTGCTCCTTTAAATGGCAGCGCCCTCCCGGTAGCCTTCTGGCAAATTGAAGCTTTGCGGCACATTAAACGACGTCCGTTCCGTTTCACTCGTAATATAGACAAAGCAAAAAACACGGTGTTTCTCAACAAACAAGATGACATAAGTATCTGCGGACACGCCTCAAGTATGCTCGAAGCATGTTCGCCGAACATATGTTCGGCATTATGTCCGTAGATGTCTGCAGACATTCTTTGCACGACCGATATGACAGGACCTGCATACGAGGAAGCAACACGTCTCAGACAATGTCTACAGACTGCCTTTTGTGCGATGTATTAGCTGTGCTGCGACCGCGGCCTTAAAGGGATACTTCAACGAAATTTGAAATATACCCGTCGCGTTCAGAAATAGGCTGAATATAGACCCACAATATCCGTGAATGACAATCGCACGTTTGTATTTTGAGCCTGATGGCTGTATTTTTCGTTATAAACGGCCCACTCTGCCAAGCGCTCGGAGAGCAGCCAGCAGAGAGCACGTCACATCCGGCGCAATCGTGACGTAGTTTGTCTCGGGATGAGCAAAGCTGCGGCGAAGCTGATGTCGTCAGGATGCCCCAGCCATTCCAGCCACCAAAGAGGTCGTAGCACGCCAGCGATCGGGCCACTGCAACTAACCGCAAAGCTGCTTTTGTGTGAGTTTTGAGTGACGGGTTAATCTTCTATTATCTTGTGGAGAATAGCGACGTCTGGGACACACAAAAGCGTAGTCCCCTTGAGTGGGGAGTTCCTCCCTCCCCTCTTCTCTCGTGGTGGCCGGAGAGATGGCGGGATGACGTTTGGTTCAAGGCAGGCACGTAGCCAGGATTTTGTTTAGGGGCGGGCCCGCCCATGACAAGATGCTGTATGATGGAGAGGGGGGAGAGGAGGTCCCATCAAAATGGAAGATTTTTTTTTTTGGGGGGGGGGGGGGCGGGCCCCATGCCCCCCCCCCCCCCCCCCCCCTGGCTACGTGCCTTGTTCAAGGCATGTATAGTTCTAGGCGACACAGTTATCGTCACTACCTGTCAAGGTTCCTAGACGGGCATTACAAACGAGGCTTTAGCGACATCCACCGGGTGCTCTTTGGTATTCATTTAATTTGTTTTAAAATTCCTTTTTTGTGTCTTTTTTAACAAGATATTGGTGCGTGTAATGTGATACTGCTCCTTTGAACACGTACAGACCAAAAAATAAGCGCCGAACTTTCGTTGTAGTATCTCTTTAAGGAGCACTCTGCCCTGTTTTACGTTCAGGAAGGCTCTTCCAGGAGTGATACCTTCTGGGAGCAGAGAAGAAATGCTTTCGTACGCTGTGGTATAAGCGGTGATACAGGATCTGATTTGGTTACTTTGTTGTTTTCCCAGAGAATGCAGCCATCGCTAGCTGGAATTCTCTACTAATTCGTCGAGAGTGCGAACCAAATGCCGGAAAACTACGATTTTTTATATATTTTTTTAAAGAAATAGCGAGAAGGCAGTCTTTGTTCCGCTTCGCGGAAATCCTAGGGAAAGCTTTACTCGGCGCTTCACCTTACGGTGGACCGGAGCGAACGCTACGAGTCATCCTAGCCAATCCGAGGCCTCGAACGTACCACGTGACTGACTCATCGCCCCGTGCGTCGACGCGTTTCTCCAACACCCCCTAGAATAATCAAAGTATGCGAACGATATCTTCTTATTCACCGGAACGTCGTCAAACTCGAATGGCGCAAACTCAACAACTGGGCCCGAGCCCGACACTGAGCATCCTCTGACGGGTTGACCGGGCACGACTGCCAACCAAATGCCGATGCAGCGCTCGTGTGTCTGGGCTCGATCTCACTGCGAAGACGTCGAAATTCAAATGCAGAGGCTTTGAGTCTTCTAGGCACGGTTAGTTTCTCCAGAAGGTCACGTGACACACACGGACACACACACACACACACACGCACGGAGTGTGATTGGTTTGCCTAACTCGTATCCTCTGCAGTTCACCGTAGGCTGAAACGGAGTATAAGGTTCTCTAGTCGATCGGCTAAGATTGGCGGTCCATCTTGCCGGCTCCTTGCCGCTTCCCGCGCTTCCGAACGGGGAGACACCACTCTTTCAGTTTCCCTTCGACGTTCTGGAGCGAATGTGGATCGCGAAGGGAGAACTTTTTGCAGTGTGCCTAGATTTCGGAGTGTTTCCAACTGCTCGATTGGGCTCACGTGGTTTGTGGGCCGTGTTTGCAATACAGAAACTGCGAGGAAGGGGCCGAAAGCGTGCGTCGATCATCCGCAAGCGTCTCCGATCCTGCGCCCCATTTCCTCTTCTCCGTGCCGAATCACAGCGCATGCGCACTTGCGACCAATGTGCGCAGGAGGCGTCGGCCATTAAAGGGAAAGCGCCCTACCGTTGTTTCAGTTGCCCTCCCTCATCGATCTGGGCTCTCTCACCTTCCGAGCCGCTGACTGCGCCACGCGATTGCCGATTTCGAGGGCAGATCTCGGGTGAGCGTGCCGGGCACCGCTTCACCTCCAGACGTGGGATCAAAAGCTCCGAGACCGGCTCGGAGTTTACGATTTCTAAGCTATTTCTTTGTCATTCGTTTTTTGCTCGACGCTTCCCCTAACGAGAAATTTGAAGCGCTCGCTTCGCTCGGTTGTTGCGGCTGTTTCTTTCAAACGGAACATACAGCGGGCAAAGCTCTACGCCCGATTGCGTTATTTTCTTTGGTAGTGCCTTTCTTTTTTTTTTTGTGTGTCCTTATCTGGGCGCAGTTTAAAGTTTGCCATCTCTGCCAGCGTATCGCAAAATAAAAGCCTGTACCTCCGAGACTTCAAATCATCGACTATATTTGTTCGGCAAATGTTATTTAGCTCTTCTGATACTACAGTACAAACGAATCGCTTTGCGAAGTGCTTCTTATGCACGTGCGTTTGTGCGGTTGAAGCACTTTTCTATGGGGCTAGGCACTTCATCGATTAACCTAGCGATTAATCGATTCATGCTTTTATCATGATTAACTTTTTAACCGGTTACTAGATTAAATTTAGACAAAAACAAACGAACAAAACAAGTAAAACTTTAACGCTGTCACCACGTAGATGTGGAGGAGTACACCTGTATTAAGAAAAAGCTTTAGGCGAAATTATGACCTAGGGTAAACTGTAAGGGGTCGAGATTTGTAATTCCCAACAAGTGGAGGAGGTTATGCGTGTCCCAGCCACTTCAACGCCGTGTGAGTGTCCGTTTAGCGCAACAGAGATTATTGTGAACAATCAAAATGGTTCGCTATTGCCGAAGAATATCAACGAAACTCTTTGCCTCTGCGGCTGATGTAATCAATTGTGAGTGTGGGTGTCTTTTCGTTGTTCGCAAGCACACATTGATTAAAAATCCGAAATTGTACATTGCCCCGTTTATCTCATATTCAGTGAACACAGAAAATGTAACTTTAACATTTTTAAGCTATTTTGCGTGAAAATAAATGAAACCGACTAATTGATCAATTTATCAGTTAGAGGGTGGCGGTTAATCTGGATAAAATTTCTAACCGACGCCCATCGCCCTACACTTCTATGAAGAGGAAACCGCATTTACAATCTTCGCATGGCCCCTGTTCATATGGAGGATAGTTGTTCTTATCACGTCGTCAATTAATATGTAATCTGCGCAAATCTACTGTTATACGTTAGTGCTAAAGCAGCGACCTCGCATATGTGCTCTAGTCTACGTTATAAATAAACAGTGTATACAGTTATTTAAAGAGGCGGGGCAATGATTTCTGCACTTTGAGTAAATACTTCTTTAAATGAGTTCTTGACGTTTAGAACTTATGAAACACGCGTAAGTTATTCTTCTCGTGCAATAATAACTGAAAAAAAAAAAAAAAAAAACTGAGCAACTTTTTTTCTTAAGTTGTAGCCAGAACAAGCGGTCCTGTGATTTGGAGCCGATTATATGCCACCAATGTTTATCATAGCCACGCGCGGAAGTTTGAAAAGCACATGACACGGGCTGAATTCCAAACATTGTTAGGGTTCGGCTATTGACGACCATTGGAGCGTCGTGCACGACCCACTCCCCGAGTGCTTGTCGAGCAATTGCGATTATCGCGAGACCAAATCGAGGGATCACGCAATGCTCGGGTCCAATCTATGAGCCGCCTTCAAATATGGTCACTGTGGGACTATGCCAACACTGCGACTTCCAAATTACGTCATCAAGTTGTGCGAAGAAGAGACTGAAAGGAAACGCTCACTTTGATTTGTGAAATTACACCTTTCTCGCGTGAGTTCAAACGTGTTGGCGCCAGTGTGCAAGCAGCCCCCAATCACTTCCGGTTCTGCCCTAGACGACGGGTTTCGCAGTATTAGCGAAATAAAATATACACGCTATCTTCTCAAAATGGCCAAGTATAGCCCACTAAGACTTAATTCACTCTTATGATAAAATAATGATGAGTAAAATTTAACAACTAACCGTGCACCGGAAGTGTGCAGGGGCTACCCAATAGATGGCGACAATGAGTTTTGGTGCCAGTAAGCTCGCGTAATGGCTGAACTCCATGGGACGAATATGCTGCGAATAACCGACGAATTTTGCCCTGCGGCTTTTGCTCTGCGCGTGGAATCAACACAGTGGCTGCTACGTCGCGCGCAAAGCGAGCGTGCCGTCGGGCGGCGTTCGCCAGTTATTCGTCACATAATTCGCTCCATGGAGTTCAGCCTTAAAGGGAAGAACATTCCACCTGAATATCAGCGGCGAGATGTTTTGATGGCGCCCTCCTACGGTTCCCCCTTGTGACGTCATTACCTTGCAAACAACAAGTTCGAAGGTGTTTGTAAATAGCATGGTGGAAGCTTGAAATCATTGCGCTCTCAAAGGAACACTGCCAACACCGTCAAAATTAAAGTTCTTTCATTCCTCTTATTTCCGTCGATGATAAATCCTTTTCTGACATCAGAGTCAGCGTTCGGCCAATCGTGGAAGGCAGACCGCAGCGACGCTTTCGGTCGCGCACGTCGCCAATTGTTGCACCGGACCTTGAGGCGATATTTACTCGAGGGAGAAATCCTACAAATATCTCCCCGCCGCGTACATCGTGCACGCGACGAAAGAATCAGACGTCAGCACCTCGGGGGAGGAAAGGAGGTGTGTTCGGGCGGTACAAACAATCCCGGTTCGGCTGGCGGATCAGCTTGACACCACGGGCGCATCAATAGGAAGTCAAGATAGCTTTTCAAGGAGATAAGAAAAAAAATAGACCGCTCTTATTTCGTAAGTTTTCCATCGAAAATTATGTTTTGACAACTTATCCTCAAGTTTTAGGGAGATAATGCTGCACTGCACGATTGGCAGGTTGGGAACCTCGTACCGAAAAGCATTTCGTAGTCACTTTACTTCGATCGTTAAACAAAATGTATAAATCCGTTGTTTTTCCTTTCTTGTTTCTTCAAATCCCTCCATATTTCGTCTCATGAGTTCCGCCCAGAGTTGTGAAGGAACCCACCTCAACCACGTGACCTTATGTTCTGTTTGGCCCACATGAGAACTCGCCCAAGCAATGCAAATGCTCATTCTCATTGGCAGAGACGCTTTCTCGTGCTAGTGCCTTTGACTGTGCTGCACAAAACGTACGAGATGAAGCACATAGTCTTCCCCGGAGGAAAAGACAGAGATTCTCCTCGTGAAAACACCCTAGTTTCCAGCTCGCACTTAACTGTCCTCGCAGGACGATCTCGTTGATCCCAGTGACTACATTGCGTCCAGCAGACCGGGCGCCGATGTGAAGTCATCGTGCTGCAGCAACACCACCTAGAAATCAAAGCCTTGTGCGCTGGAGTATTGACGTCATCGCAGAAGGATCGAGCGAAGACGCAGACTGGATATACGAGTGCTGCGTCAGCGGTCCAGTCCAATCATTGCTTCGAAGTAGGGTCACGCTCGAGATCGGGATTAATCGCTGAGTTGTCGCCATCCGACTTTGTGATGACGATCCATGGAGGTAGAGGAGGATGTTCGCAGGCTTTGATTATTCGTGGTGGTGTCGGCTAAAGCTGGATTTTGGGAAAGTAACGTCATTGCATTTCCTGCCTGCTAGCAGGACACAGACGGATACAAACATACAGACGACCAAAACCTCGCAATACGATTGGCTGATGGTTCTCTGTTGCCATGGCAATAACCATTTTGCTACTTTTAAACCTTCGAAGCTTCGAAAGAGTCGTTCTAAACTAGTCGTGCCAAGATCACCATGATGCCTCATCGTACTTTAAGCGTTCTTAGCCAATGTAAGCGTCTTTGGCATTGCGTATGCAATCAACCTACCAATCAAGCTAATCTCCACAGATCTCTTACAATGATATTGCTCCTCTTGTGCGTTTCGAGGCAGGAAAATTATTTTTCTGTGCCTCCAAGCACCGACGCCGTACCTGATGGCGGGACGAAGATGTGCGCTTGATTCGCCGGTGTGCCGATACCGAAATATCGGTACACAAGAAACGTCTATATAAAGTCAACCGTCACCAGTGAATTTAGATCGGCTCACCGAGAATGGAGAGGTCAAGGGGAAATGGCTCATTACGTGAGCTACGACACTCCAAAACTTTAGTTCACCGTACAGCGTACTGATGTCAAACTGACAGCCCCGACTTCTACGAAAGGCTTGATGACGGTGCGATATAAGATATTAAACGGCTAAAGTAAGCTCCAAAGAGTACAGAAAAACAAAAAAAAATACTGAGGATTTGCAGTACGGCCAAGAAAAGCCCGATTACTTTTTTTTTTACAGTCAGCTACACTTACTTAAGCTGCTTTAATAAGTTGTACAACTCGGCTACCAAGCCGCTCGTGAAAGTTGGTAGCGTCGGTTGCACGTCAATGCGCTGTACGTCCAACTGAAGTTTAGGGGTGACACATATGTGACGAGAGATGTAAGGGCTACATCTCTTTTTGTTTAGTCGGGGAGTTTGGTGCTACTTTCCAAGGATCCATTGACTTTAGTGTCGGCACCTTACCGCGCACGAGATGTCGCGATCGTGCATACCCGTTATACGACTTGCAGGTGACATCATCGCACCATGCTGGTGGTCATTCGTTCTTGCTCTTGCCAAGAAAAAAAAACAAAAAACAAATCCGGAGATGTGAAATATATGCACTCGAAGATGCGCGCTCAGCAGCAAGGTTTAAACTTTAGATGGTCCGTTTAAACTTAGGATGGACCGCAGCGGGTCAAGCCCCCTTTCCAGCCAATTTGATGCCACATGTGTGTCACATGACCTTCGTGAAGGACGCAGCGGTGCCCGGGGCGCGTAGCTACATATGATACATTCACGACGCTGGGTTGGCTATAATGGCCTCATAATGTCCGCAGCGGTACGCGGGGGTTGCGGTGACATCACAACGTCGAGCTGTGATTGGCTCTGATTGGAAGGATAGTGGGTAGACCTCAATGCAAGCTGCCTTGAGGTCTACCCACTATCCCTCCAATCGGAACCAATCAGAGCTTAGCGTTCTGACGTCACCGCAACCCCTGCACAAGAAGCAGACGAACTTACGCTCCGCATAAGGTGAAGCGGAGCTACTATATGGAAGGCGGTTCCCCGTTCCACGGGACTGTGGCAACGGCCGAGCGCCTGTAGCCGTGCGGTCGTCGCAGATGTGTATAAAGAGGAGCGCTCTTAATGGATGGCCGCTGGAAATGGAGCAGCGCGGGATAATAACCCGCTCCCGGAAGAAATAACGGGCGCGTCGCCCGAACGCTCGATTGTCTGGCCAGGGAGGGGGGCGTGATGGCTGCCGCCGCGATGTCCCGCTCCGGCTGTCCATTGAGTGGCTCGGCCAGTCTTCTCGGAGGAGGACAGCTTTCCCGCCAAGCGCCCGCGTGGGGAATGGGTGCCGCTTACGCGCGGAGAGCAAAGCAACACAAACGCGAACACCGGCGGGAATGGGCGACGCTTTTTGTTTCCGTCTTTCACTGGGGATTGCATCTTTTGTGTCGTAAAAAAAGACGTATTTCTTTTTAGGCGCGTTTATTAAGCCTGTGGGCGTGTGCTTCTGTCACGTGTGCGTCTCTTTGCTTGCGTTTTTTTGTGTGTGTGTTTGTAATGATGCGGAGAATATAAGCTTAAACAGTCCTTCGTGCTTCTTCGGCGTACCTGCCAGATTTTTGAGGGAGCTGTGGTCCGAACTAGGAATGTAATGCTAATTTCGGTTCTTACACTTGGAACTCTTAAGCGAATCAAGAAATAATAAAATTGGTACTGTGTGTATGTTTATAGAGCCTAGAACTTGCAAATGATAAAATGAATATTAGGGCATCTCTGTCGCCGAAGGGACAGTATGAAGTGAGAAAATCAGTAATTTCTTCCCGGATCTTACCCTTATGGTAGAACGCCATTCTGTGCCGCACTTCCTCTGACCAAGTGAACGTTCCCGGGTCAAGGTCACAGATTAGTTTCACCACCTGCCACCAGTCTAATCCCCCGCCAGAAAAAAAATATTCTTGCGACTGTTACTTACGGACCAATGCTGTTTTGAATGCCTCATTTCCTACAAACATAGGGTTATAAATAAATGAGTCTTTTTTTCCAGTAAGCTTCTCCGCATGAGTATATCATCTCCCCTGACCCTTGCTTTCATCTGTTGTCGTTCTCGAAGGCACCGTCCCGTACAAGCAACATCGCCAACACCCGTTTCTAAGTATATTACGTCTTTTTTTTACAATTAATTGTAAGCATTTTGTAGTATGGAGCATAAAAAAGCAATGAAAATCGATTCAACGGCACTGTACGAATGTTCTCTGACGGGTAGATGAACGTTGGGCAGCCCTCCATTTGTCGTTCGCAGACAGCTCCCTTGACGGTGCTCGTCACTCGAAAAGGCTCTATTGGCTACTCGACGGAAACCTTTTTTACGACCCACTTTCACGTCTTGGTGTTTTGAGCCGTCTGGCACTGTAAATAACCGAAGCAAAAAAAAAAAAAAAGAGTACAGATAGGTAGCGAACGGTTATGTGTGACCGCATAAAACATTCGCAGGAGCCAACGTGACAGCAAGCGATATGCTTGAAATACTTCAGAAACGGTGCTTTTTCTTCTTTCTTTTTTCCGCCTAGAAAGATTTTAGGGGGTATAGTGTCCCACAGTTGGCAAACAAACAGTGCCATCAAATGCAGAAATATAAATAGCGCATTTATACCCTTTCAGATCAACTACATACGCCTGAACTATTCGTAATGTAAATTTTTTCCCATTTATTTAAAAATAGATGTATCACATTTGATAATCAATTTAAAAAACAAAACAAGATGCTTTATAAGTTTTAATTTTAATTTTTACCATAGGCCAGGAGAATAACAACTAATACGAACAAAGTGACTAACATACTAAATTAATCGTTATTTAAAAAAACAAAAACAACTACGTAGGCATTCTACACATGGAGCTTCCGCTAAGAATAAAGTGCTGACACTACCATTAGACGCCAGGTGACAATTTTCCCACGGTATCTCCGTACGAAGGTGGGGACATCCGCGAGTACTTGGGCACTTCCTTGGCACTTCCTCGAACAATTTATTGGTCACGTCTAAAGCATGGTGCATGGACGTATAGCATAAGAGGAGGCGACAGCCAGCCAAGCCAGCCAAACGAGCAAATCCCAGGTGAAGCCGGAAGGAAAGGTCGCGGTCGGGGGGAACGCTCCCAAGGGTGCCCATGTCCGTCCAATAGCGTCTCTTCGTTTCGGCCCTCCTTGGGGGGGGGGGGGGGGGGGGGGGGGGGGGGGGGGGTGTCCCTCCAAAGAGAAAGTATCTCCCGGCTTCGCATCTGGTGGCGTCATGTCGCCTCCAGAAGCTTCCTACCTCCATGGCACGGTGCCTCCAACACGTCTTCGACTGGTGTGTCTAGCGTCCTACCCGCCCACACAACAGAATAGGTCCTGAAGTGCCAACAAATGACGTGACTGAAGCCGGCGTCTCATGTTACTGAGTCTGATGAGCGTGTTGGGTTAATACGTAATACAAAGGAAAAAAAAAACGTACAGAAAAAGACATATGCACAAGCTTGTGTATGTCTGTCTCAGCGTAGCCTCCTACATATCGACAAAGTCTGGCAGATCGCCACGAGAAGCGGCCGCCAAAATGGAAAAGGTGGAGCGGCAGACAACGGATTAGAGAAGAACCACGTGGCTGGCGCCCCGTTGCGGCGAGACACCGAAACACACTTCTTTCGAGCGAACAAGTGCGTTTCGGGTCCTCGCCGCTGCAAAAGCTGTGCGCTGACGTCCAGGTTCCCTTTGAAATGGCTCTTTGATGCTCTGTGCTACGAGATCCTCGAGCTCCAAATCTGCGACCGGGCACTCTATGGATCCGTCGTCGAACTGCCCAGGCTTTGTGAGTATAGAGGAGGCTATGGTCTCAGTCTCCTGTTTTTGTTTTGCTTTCTTTGTATTAAGTAAATGTGTTACGTTGTCGCATGTCGCGATCCTGGCGGTTGGTGGTAGAGGACCCGGGAAGAAGTATACGAACGAGCTTCCGTGGACCGTCAAGCTGGACAGCGGCCTGCAGCGGAACGGGCGTCCGCCGCGTACACCACCACTGCTTTGTGACACCGCCGCCAGGATCGCGGCAGGCGACAGCGTGACACTTTTATGACATCATCAGGTGGAATTTGAGGCGCCCTTTTTTAGGACACACTAGACACACCAGTTGGAGATACGTTCTAGGCGCCATAATCTAAAGGAAGTAATGAATAAAAAAAAAGAGGGGGAGGGAAGCCTGACTTTGAAGAGGAGCACTGTTTCTGTCTCCAAATATGTCGTAAATTAAACTGCTTGCATTTTTTTTTTGTTTTGCTCTTACGCAGCCTTTTTTTGAGCAGAATAAGACAAGCCGTCTAGACGAACATCTCGTCTCGTGTTTTGCAACGTCGAATTTTGCTCGTTAAATTTATAAACATTAAACAGGACAGTAAGATTCATGCGCGAGTGTCGCATATTGCAAAAATCAGTCTGAAAAAAAAAAAAGATACGCGCAATTGTTATAAACGCTGTTCATCTGAGGGACCTACAAGTTGTTTATCTCCCGTGGCTTTCACTGCGAAACGAATATCATTGATGGGCTTTTGTCTAACTTCGGCAGGTCACATGCACAACGCATTACAAAGACGCGACAGTGTTTTTTTTCTGTTTTTTTTTGTGACTTACGATCTCAAATTTAATTGTTTGACAGCACATTATTTAATTATTATTTTGTCCTACACTGACTCAGACATCTTGTTTCTTTTTCATTCCGCTGCTGTTAATTTGTGTCTGCTCCGAAAAGACAGGCTTGATATAGACGTTATAAGCATGCACTTCACAACAATTTTTTTTTTTTTACTGCGTGGTTTACTTCGTATTTACGCCCATGTATTATTACCAGTGTTCCTTTTTGCTACCAATAGATCTAACACCCTCATATATTAACACTAATTACTACCGCGGCTTTTTACTTTTTTTGAATACATACAACAGGACAGCACCAAAATATAATGGTGGTACCCTTCTTAAACGTGCGCGCCATGTAATGGCTGCATGCGTCTATTACCCGCGTCTGCAATTGCTTGGGCGCGTACTCTTAGCATGCATTTTACACGAGAGTTGAGTCAGCGTGCGGAGGGAACTCGGATCCGATGACAAGCTTTGTGCCCATAAAATGACGGCCACCAATGTTGCTTGGTGCAATTTTGACAAGGGTTTATTGACATTTGTTGTGCCTTTTCCCCTGCATGAAGTAGCAAGTCAGCCCCACACAAAATGGTTAACGTTTATTTTTTTTTTTGACGGAAATGAATACCCAGAACGGGTATTCATTTGTGTCATACACATAGATTTCCTGGCTACTAAGTCAGTATCGCAGTTAGGGCAGCAGCAAGGGTAATTAGAGCCAAAACGTTGATCGCGAGCTAGAGTTGACCGTTGTTGGCCAGATGATTATTATAGCGCCGCTTCAGGCTATCAGCTAAAGTAAATAAAGGCCTGATATACATATTTCTGACGTTCCCGTCACGATTTCAGTCGTCCCATATTAGTAGTATGACTTTAGAGATTGTGTTTTACTTGACCGAAAAATGTATAAATTTACAAAAAAAAAAGGCCACTTTTTGGATGCGTTATTATTGCCCATTTAGTTGTCACTCAAAGATGTGCGTTCAAATAGTTAAAATTCTGACAGAAAAAAATGGTGCACAAACCGGTGAAAAGTGGCTCAGGTTTTAAATCTGCTATTGCATTGACTCTGGGTGCGCACAAACTCTCCAAGATAGGTCTGCGCAGTTCTCTTTCAGGCCCTGTAATGCATTTCACAACGTCAGAAACAAGTTGTAGTATTAAGGTAATAAAATACCATACCAAGATTATTCGTGGCTTTTCCTTTTGTTTGATCTGGCTAACGAATTGGTATGTTCGTGGTGCTTTAGTTGAGGACAACAGGCAAATGAATTACTGAGTGAAAAGGTGACGCTAGCTCAGGCTGTTACGAGCCAACGACAGTTGACTCAATCGCGATCGGCCGGAGTTACACGGCGGCGTCAACTGTCATTGAGCCGCAAACGATCACTGAGTTCAACTGAGCTGGAATACTTGAGTTAACTGATGGGGGTTCGCCCCAATAGAGCTTAAGATGGCGGCGTCCGCCCCATCGCCGCCCATGGACAGCACCAGCGAAGCACTTACTATTGCGGAAGATTGGGAGGTACAACAACAATAATAATAATAATAATAATAATAATAATAATAATAATAATAATAATAATAATAATAATAATAATAATAATAATAATAATAATAATAATAATAATAATATATTTATTTTGGTTCAGAGGAACCGCGGGTATCTAGAAAGTATCGTAGCAGCAAACATTGTCGGAAGATGTATGATCCGGGGCCAGAGCTGCCGCTAAAACGATAACGGCACGTCGCAGAAGCCAAAGCTCGGTGAGGGCGGCCATTGTGATGTCGGTGCCCATAATATTTTCGTTAAGTCGCTCACTTGAATTCTGGGAAACGTTCTGATTATCGTTTCATTACTCTAAAAACAACAAAAAAAAGTTCATTTCATTTTGTTCATAACGTTTGTGATAAATGAAAAGTGTGCTTATAGTTCATTTGCATCACTCTTAAAAAAAATAAAAAAAACAAAAAGGTATTGTGACATCAGTTTTGGTTTCGTTTTGGTTTCAACTGTGGCCCGTGACGCGCATCTCAACAGGGTTTGTTGGGACCATGTAACGTGTAACATCGGACACCTTAGTTGAGCTCAATGACAGTTGAGAGCGCTAGTGTAACTATTGATTATGTACCATTTTGCAATATGTGTTGGTGAATTCCACACTGAGTGTTTTAAGCCGGGGTCACACGGCTTACACATCATACAAAAGACAGTCTGCAAACACGAGTCACCGCAGTATTCATGGTTCGAATGCCACGTGCCAAGTTTCTCTGTGAACTCATTGCCGTGCGGCCTTCGAAGCACGAAACTCGCGCTGATTTGTGTTCGAATCTGTATGCAGACTGTCTTTTGCACTCTTTCCACTTTGCTGTCTTTTGCAGGACGTATAAGCAGTGTGACCCTGGCTTTAGTGAACATCGGAATCGTCAACATGTGTATTGATCATGGACTGATTTGACCTGCATGTCTTCGACGTGAGCCATTACCTATATTAGTGTAACGTCCATTAAACCGACGCATTTTTTTTGATTGCACTACGATACACGAACAACACGTATAGACGCTTTAAACGCGCGCCGGATTGAGCCGCCATTTGCCGGCCTTCTCTTGTCTTACCGAGATGCCGAGCCACTGAAGCGTGCCTTGACGAGCCTCCACAAAGGCCTATGCCGGGGAGAAGGACACAGTAGCACCCTAAGTGGCAATAACCTGTCCTGCTGTGTCAATCATGTAGTGAAGCGAATGGAATAAGCGGAAACAAAAACTGAAGGTCGGTTAAGGCGCGCGCATGCAGAGCTGCCTGAACGCGTCTACGTGTTGCAACGTCTTCAAAACCCAAGAAAAGTATGTTGCGATTCAATTTGTTCCCAGTGTTTATTTTTATAGCAAAACAACAAAAAAAGTTAGTGATTTTTTTTTTTTTTTTCATTGTGCGCAAGCTGGCCGAATTCCCGCGGAGCCTCCGTTCAAATTAGTGCGGTCCCGGGCACAGGGCTCTGGTCGTTCGGCGTAGCCCACCTACGATCTATGCACGATTCTTCCCGAGGAAGAAAACAGAAATACTTCGAGCCCAGCTGCAGACCTGGCACATCGTTTGCAATGCAGAAAGGCAAACGCTTTCCGAAGAGACTCTGTTTCCCCCAGCGTGCGCGGACGTGAGCCCGAAGCGGTATACTCCCTGGGTCCCCGCGACGCCGTTGCGATTTGTCGGCTAATGTTGATTAATCATGGTGTCCGCTGGACGTGTGGGGTCCAGCGCGTCCCCCTCCACCCGCTTCCGACGGCGGGCCGGGGGCCTCCGTTCACTGGCCTCCCGAAAAAAAAAAACGTGGGTCTGATCCGTTGCCATGGCGACGGCATCTTTTCGGTCCCGGGCCGCTGGACATGGGAATTGACCTACCGCCAACTGTAGGAGTCCTCGCGTCTGAAGCGCCGACTCGGTGTACTAGATTTGATTTTACGATGGACTGTAGCGGAGGCCACAAGCTAATCGGAGCATGTCCAGTGTCGCATGAGTCATGTGTGGACCCTCTCTTCCCCCCTCTATCTTCACTACAGCGCCTACACACACACACACTTCCGAAGGGGCATGGCGACGCGTGGAGCGCGATGTCACGTGATAAGCTGAACTAACGGCGAATTCAACTAGGTCGTTTTGGAGCGCGCAGGAATCGACCTTTCTCGAGCGCGCGTACTTCCCTGGGCGGTCCAGATCGAGACAGACATGTTCCACTCGTCATTTTGGATCAGCTCTCACTCCAGATCTCGATCCGGATCCGAGAAAAGTCGCTCCTCCGATTTCGGCGGATTCGACCTAGCCTGTCCCGCCCTCGGCGCGCACACGTGACTTCCTTTTTCGCCGGGCATCTCGCCTCGGAAGAATTCGCAATGGCCTCTAGCGAAGTGCCGCCATCTCCAGAGCTGCTGCTTTTGGATGACAGTTTGTCGTCAAGTTTGCTCGATCAGCTCCTCCAGCAGCAGCGGTTCGAGTAGCAGCGACGACGAAGGTTGCTTGTATGTCCATCATTCATTCGACTACATTTTCGGATCTCCGCAGAAGAGGCCGAAAATCGGGACCTACTTGGACACCGTGCACGAGTATTACGATGAAGAGGCAAGTGAGCTACGCGGCTACGCTGATGCACATCGCTTATCGACACGCATCTTTCACATCATTATGAACCCGGGAAGGTGAATGACAGGAAGGCATCCGCCGATCATGGAGGAGTGGTCAGGGTTCACGGAATCCGGAGCGGAGCGACTCCGTTGGGATCGCGTGCTCCATCTCGGATCTGGTCTAACGATCCCGGCGCGCTCCAAAACGACCAGTGGAATTCACCATAAGATGGATCGCAGCGTCCGCAGCTGTTCATCGTAAAGGGGCTTGGTGTATAACAGGAGTGCTCTGCTTGAAAAAAGAGGTTGTTTTGTCTCACTCAAATTTAAGATCACGACGCCGAAGAACAAATTGAAGGGAGATAGATAGACTTGTAAATGCTCGAAAGGTGTGTAGTTTCAACACTGTGAGATAACCGAGTCCTAAAAACAAGGAATAGCGGGAGCACAGGTTAAGGGCGATCTGCTTGTCTTTGGAGCACGACAGTAGAGAGTTTTAGCAGATCGTTTTTTCGCCCCGATAACGATACCTCCTCTCCTTTCCGGAGGCCTTGGCCATGCATCATATCAGTTATCGGGTGTCGTTATCGGGGCAGAAAAACTATCTGCTAAAAATCTCTATTGACCTGTAGCAAAGTATTCCAAAACCCTAAACCGTGAAACAAATAAAGAAAGGAGGAAAAGAAGAATGTCAGACGCTTTCCGCGTTTGACGTTCTTTTTCTTCTTCCTTTTTTTTTCTATGTATCTCAAATGTAGCTAATCGTTTATCTTACAACTTTTCGATACACCAGTATAATGTATGTATGTATGAACATAGATCATATAAGTACTTGTAAATGCATTTTATACTAATTTTATTTAACGTGTCAACGAACGTGACACGGTCTAAGGAGTAACACAGCAAGGGTGAAACCAAGCAAAAAAAAATCTGCAGACTATTTTTGCTGAGTTGTTCATGCAATGGCGGAACACACTGCTCAAGTGTTCACCAAAGAAAAAAGTTCAGGTGCCTAGTTTTATTTCACAGGATACAATATACGGGCACTTTATTGGATATTCTGGAGCCCTAGTATTATTTTGACCCGCTCTGTCAGTAAGGAAGGTCAGGTTTAGGATGCGCCTCCCTTTAACAACTTAAACTGGTGCAGGCGTTGAAGAGCACTTTTATTAGACCTTTACGAAAACAATTAATGTGGGGATTTTCATAGCATCGAATAATTATCATATTTACTTCAGGACCCTTAATCGTACATTCTCGGGACTTGTTCTGTTACTTGAACGATGTGCCCTGGACAACAGGTATGTTCACATCTATGCCTATGCATGCGGTATGTCTGCTCAATGTGTCAATGCTTTTACAACGAAAGGAAACCCCGATTTGGCTTTTATTGTCGAAAACCAAACCTATAGAGCAGGGATGGCCAAGCTGCGGCTCGCGAGCCGCATACGGCTCTTCGGGTATCAAAGTGCGGCTCGCGGCTCCCTCTCCTACCCTACCCCCCCCCCCCCCCCCCTTCCCCTTTTCTGCCACCCTCCCGGTCACACGAGCACTTTCCCAAAAAGATAAATGGATCGCGTTTGAAATCGAAAGACTGGTAGCGGTTTGGTAGTCTTGTGCTACTGCTACCTTACGTACAGTTGGACTGCTTTTGACTCGGATAGATTGAAAGTAGTTCAAGTTTCGTTTATTGCTGTTAACAAAACTCCCGCCCCATCATCGCGGCTCTTGGAAGTTTCGTGGTTTTGTTTGCGGCTCTTAGGCCAAGTCAGCCTGGCCACCCCTGCTATAGAGTATACATGCTTCAGAGTACTGGGATTTAAGCCGTCCTTTATTTAGAACACAGCTGCAGTGCTAAAAGTTTCAAACTACTGTAACGAAGAAAATTCTAGGTGTCTTCTTCTTCGTTGATGAAAGATACTGATGTTAACAAATATCGGTTTATTTAACGAATATGAAATAGACTCTTTGGTAACAAATATAGACAATTCGTCAATGAATGATGGGAGGAATAATCCTAACCTCTGGCGACTTCCCCTGCCGTCCTCCTCGACCACACACACCCTCAGCGGGGGCCCCGACCACAGCCAAACTCGGCAAACAAGGATCCACACAAAGGCGGGCGAGCCGAACTCCTCCACAGCCGTAAGGGGTCCCAAGTTTGCGAGTTAGCGGGCGGACGACTCCACAGCCGAAGGGGGGTCGGACGTGCAGGTTGCTCACCAGAGGAAGGATGATCTTCACGGCATGGTGTCCGGGTGCCGAGTCCCCTGTGGGCCCTTGGCGGCTGCTTATATTGAGTTCAGCAGCATTCTGGGGTCCTCCAGTCTACCAATCAGAAAGTCTTGGAAGGACCAATCAAGAGGGGTTTTCTTAGCACCAATGAAAAGGCTCGGAGCCCAAAGCAAATACGAACATTCCAAAAACAAGAGCATTCACAAGACAGAACACATTCCAAACGAAGCTCACAAGAGCAGTCATAAACAATTGAAAGCACATTCGTACGTAGACAGAGACGTTATACATACACAGAGGAAAATCACCTCCGAAGTAGGGATCTCCAAAGCAGACATGCACAAGACAAAACGTTTCCAACGCGGGGTTCTGTAAACTAAGTGTAGCGTTACAGCGTTCACGTTCGCCCCCATTTGGGGCCCCCCGACTCCGGTGGAATCCAACAGCCGTCCCGTGGAGACGGAAAGAACTCTCGGAGAAAGCAAAAACATAAAATTAAACTAGACTAAACACTCGCGCGAGCAAAACTTCGCGACACCTTCCCATTACGGAAAAAGAGTGACCTCACTCTTCAAATGCATATACAAATGCTGAAAACTCCCATCCTGAGGTAAGCGGGCACATACTTCCTAAACGTAAAACTAAATATCAAATTCAAACAGCTACTTTACCGACACGCTACTTCGGTTATAACATACATGATATCAGAAATACACAAATATTACGTGTCTTTGAAACAGAATCCACAAAAACTATCTGGATAAAGGTGACAACAAAGATCTTCACAAGGTCATGCACATTGTTATTCGGAAACTTGTCAAGCCGCAGTCCAGCATGTCGTCGCTTTAAAAAGTTCTTTAAAATTCCAAATGATAAATGAGAATTTTTTTTCATAAGCAGTAATCACTTCCATCGACGTTCAGAACACACATTTTCCGGTGATAATTTCTTAGTAGATTGCATGAGATGCCGTTGTTGGAAGTTTGAATAATTATGTCATTTGTCGCGCCCTGGATAAACTATAGCTCTTATTTAGAAATCTGCCCTCTCTCGCGTGAAGCAAAACATCGGGGTGGTCCGCCGTGAGTACCTGACTGGACCGAATCCACCAAAAAATAACTCGCACACAAGGAGCAGTATTCGAGAGCTCTCACTGTTGCCATTGCTTAAAACACAGCCACTTATATTGGCTTGAAAATCGAACTCGTTACTTTGACGGTTCACACGTCCCTCCATCCTTCCTCAAGTATACTCAACATCGGGGTAGTCCGCCGTATTGAACCTGACTGGACTTGGTCCCACCGACAAGGAGAGCCACCAGAGTAAGAGGAGAATTTGCGCAATTACCGAGCCCATCCAGAGAACTCGCGCCGTATTGAACATGACTACGATCTCTGGGGGCCCGAGGCGCTATAAAACATAAAGCAATGGCAAGGATACATAGTCGAGCTCAACTCTTTTTTCTATCTACACAGCAAATACTTTCTCGAGTTTGACACTTTCTTCTATATACACAACAAGGGCAACGCACCAGCGACAGAATAAAAGTTCTTTTGAGTCGAGGAAGTTAAAACGAAGGCGGGATTTTCAAGCGACGACAGAGTTCGAAACTTCCAGGTCGTACTAGTCGAAGTGGCAATTGGTACTTTTTGCAGAGTTTTTGAAGCGAGCACGGTGCTTCACAAGGAACGGATGGCAGTTTTGTAGTGGATGAACAGTTCTTACTTGAATTTGAGGAGGAGTTTCCGGGAGAAAACTGAGAGTTTCGGAAAGCACCACATGGGCGAAAGTTGCCAGAGTGAGAAGAGCGACGAGGGTATTCATGGTGGATTTACCCTGGGATGTCTCGGAGTCTCAGATGTCACGGGGAGTCCGGACGTAGCGAGGAAGGTGTTCTTGCCTCTGGATCAGCGTCCTAGGGTGATGATGATGACGTCTTGGCATTTTGTAGCTTGAGGCACGGGCCATTTGGCGATTGTAGCAACCGGTCGTACCCCGCACACTCCACCACTTTTGTAACGAAGAAAATTGGTGGTGTCCTCTTCTCCGTTTATGAACGATACTGATGTTAACAAATATCGGTTTATTTAACGAATATGCAATAGACTCTTTGGTAACAAATATAGACAATTCGTCAATGAATGATGGGAGGAATAATCCTAACCTCTGGCGACTTCCCCTGCCGTCCTCCTCGACCACACACACCCTCAGCCGGGGCCCCGACCACAGCCAAACTCGACAAACAAGGATCCACACAAAGGCGGGCGAGCCGAACTCCTCCACAGCCGTAAGGGGTCCCAAGTTTGCGAGTTAGCGGGCGGACGACTCCACAGCCGAAGGGGGGTCGGACGTGCAGGTTGCCCCTTGGCGGCTGCTTATATTGAGTTCAGCAGCATTCTGGGGTCCTCCAGTCTACCAATCAGAAAGTCTTGGAAGGACCAATCAAGAGGGGTTTTCTTAGCATCAATGAAAAGGCTCGGAGCCCAAAGCAAATACGAACATTCCAAAAACAAGAGCATACACAAGAAAGAACACATTCCAAACGAAGCTCACAAGAGCAGTCATAAACAATTGAAAGCACATTCGTACGTAGACAGAGAAGTTATACATGCACAGAGGAAAACCACCTCCGAAGTAGGGATCTCTAAAGCAGACATGCACAAGACAAAACGTTTCCAACGCGGGGTTCTGTAAACTAAGTGTAGCGTTACAGCGTTCACGTTCGCCCCCATTTGGGGCCCCCCGACTCCGGTGGAATCCAACAGCCGTCCCGTGGAGACGGAAAGAACTCCCGGAGAAAGCAAAAACATAAAATGAAACTAGACTAAACACTCGCGCGAGCAAAACTTCGCGACACTACGAATCTGCTTTTTTAACTGGGGAGTACTTTTACAAAGTCTTATAAATATCAGGACTCTGACTCTATTGGGTTAAAAATGGAAATCAAAATTTAAATAAATTATAAAGATGGTTTAAACAGCGAGAAGTTAGCACCATAAATGGGGACGAGTTCCTCTCACCTGTAAAAAGAAAAATTTTGTTATTGTCACACGACTACTAAGTTCTAAGATATTTTCATTACAGAACAGCATGCAGTAGTAATTACAGAATTTGCGAGGCCACACGTTGGCACACCGCGCCCGTTCATATCAAAACCGAAACGGGTTAGATTTGTAGGACGTCTGCAGTGCCAGCTTTTCTCACTCTCTGCGTGATGCCGAACAGCGGTGCGTTGATACCTGGTGGTGTGCTAACGCTCCACAACGTGCGTGTGGTTAAAAAATATGAGAACATATACAATAAATGGAATGGATAGGTGGAATTGCTGCCGTAGTAGTTTATGACTTCAACAATGGCCAGAATAAAAACAAAACAAAAAAAAAACAAGAACAATGGTGGAGAATAAAAATCAATATAATTTAAATCATAACTTTTATTGTGTTTTTAATCATTCCAGCTTTACCATGGTGGCTTAATGTAAAACGTTTCACGCAAAACTAATATAAGAAATATATTTTAATTTTCTGTTGTTCTATCATCCGATGCTTTCTACGCGCAGTTGTTTTGTTTTAAGTATAATAATCATGAAGCAAGAAATATTTATATTAGGCTGAATACGCGCGATGAGAAGTGCTCCTCTAAGAAAACCTGAGCGTTGAGCTCAAGTTATGCCGTCTACTTTGTTCGTCAGCCCCGTAACGTCAACAAAATCAGAAGGTGAAAATAAAAGAAAAAAACTAGAAAAGTAATGTCTTATCATAATCAAGTTAGAACTCAAACGAAAAATCGTTTCAAGTTGTTTAACTAGTTGCAGGAAGATTCATTGGTGGATTTTTAGAGAATCCGTTAGCATGAATGACCCTTCAAAAACGCCACACACGTCCCCCTTTCGGAGACGCTAATACTGACCCCGTAACGAGGCAGCAAAAATAGAGGAAGCAAAAAACTTAGACGTTTACAACTCCCTGTAACGCCGAATTAGAGCGCAGCTCTTGAGGAGGAGGAGGGATGGGTACTGGGGGGTGACGTGACCTCGGGGGGAGGGGGGGGGTCACGTGACCCCCCGATGACGTTATCAGTGACGTCACTGATGACGTCATCAGTGATGATGATGACGACGATGGTGATTCCGATGACGTCATCAGTGACGTCACTGATAACGTCATCAATGATGATGACGATGACGATGCGGATGCCGATGACGTCATCAGTGACGTCACAAATGACGTCATCAGTGATGATGACGATGCGGATGCCGATGACGTCATCAGTGACGTCACGCGTCCCATAATGCACCGCGCGGTTACGCCGACGGCGATGGCGACGTCGACGGCGACGCCGCTCAAGCCGGATACGGGCGCCTAAGAGCTGCGCTCTAAAAAAAAACCAAACGAGAAAAATGAAGGGGTCAGCGTTAGCATTCCCTAATAATCCAGCAATGGATCTTTTTCTTCCTTTTTTTTATAACTGTTGCATACGCATGTTCTAAAACGCTTCAGACATAGGGCGGGACATTTTCACATCAACGTATGCTCCGATGACAATGTTTGAAACCGCCGTCATCGGCCGAGATTTGGGATGAAGCGGCGGCGTTGCGGCGCTCTCGCCGTCGCTTGCATCCCACGGAGCGACCTCGGCGGATCGGGAACCGCCCTCCTCCGGCGATGACGGCGGCACGCGGGCCCACGCGCATCCTCGGCGTCGGCTTCGGGTGCCTGCTGCTGCTGCTGCTGTTCGCGCCGCTCCCTCGAAACACGCGTATCCGGACGCTGCAGCGACGACGCGAATTCGGGGCAACACGGACTTATAAATATTTGACGCACGTAATCTGAAGTGCGGGCACGCGGACAATGGATACGGCGCCCGCAAAGTGACGCGCCGCTGACGTGAGCAGAAGCCGCAAGGCCCGTTATTTGGGCCCAATAAAGGCGAGCACCGTCGCTGTCTTGCTCCTTTCCCACCTCACACTCTTCTCGTCCTCCTTCGCTTCCCCCTCTTCAACCTTATCCGCCTTTCTTGTTCTCTCTATGTTTTGTCGCCCGCTTCTTACTAGAGGTTTCCTTGAACCTTACATCTTTACTTTCCTTTACGTCTCAGTCTCGTTGAAGCAGGCCTGATGGCAACAACGTTCTTGTCGTGAGGAGCGAACGGGTAAAAGAAGGCTTTTTTTCACATTCGTTGTGCTTGCTTTCAGTGCCTCGACGTTATGTTTTATTTCATATTTGTTTTGCCTTTTTTGGCGGCGGGGATTTGTGCCTCGATCCGTCACGCAGGGTTGCAGCTCCCGGAAGCATGTGGTTACGGTGCCGTCCTAGCTGGTTGTCGTTGTGCCGAAGGGCACAGGACCCCAAAAGAAACCGAGGCAACGCTCGGTTTGTTTACCCGAGATCGAGCTTTAGAGGCGCACAAGTTTGTTCCAATTCTGGTTTCCCTGCCGCCGGCTTTCGTCGCTTTCGCCATCGGCACGCGTTACAAGGAGCACGGTTCCGTATACGCCCCAAAGCGCTATTCACGCGATAAGGTGGGCGATCCCCGTGATACCGCACGCCCTGGCGCAAGGAAGTGTTCATGTTATTAAAGCACAAAGGCGCTTCGGCTAATTTTACTGTATCTGCACTGTCTTGCGCACTCTGCTCTGTTGCCAGAGGAGGGCATATCAATGAAGGATGTACGCAATAGCGGGTGATGTAAAGCCACCCGCGTTTCAAAAGAAGGTGCTATAGACGATTGCAAGCAAAGCGACTGGCCGCCGCCATTCCTCTGCTCGTGCGGGAAAGCCCGTGCAATTTCAAGCTTGCCAAAGCTATCTTCACGCGCACGTTACACGTGCTTGCACGCCTGGGGCACCAGTCGTGATGCCATGCTTGCAATTGTCTATAGACCTTTTTCGCATAACCTCAAACCAGCCAGTAACTGACGTACCCTCGACCTGGTGAATTTTTGGATTGCCCGCTGACACAGGGTATGCAACCGCCAAGGGTATGGGCGAAAAGGCTTAAAAACGGACGTCGTGCATGAGTTAGTTCCGAGTACTCCTTTTTACCGTGCTGCAATTTCCGAAAATCTACGGTTGTCTGGCTACCACTGCGTGGCCGTCGGATAAATAAATAATTTTTAAAAGCATAAGAACAATAGCAGAAACTGTGCCATGAGCACAAGAAGCTGCAGCGCGAGTGTGGCTGCAATGTTATCGAGCTTCGCATTTTCCCCGAGAATCCTTATTTATGAAGTCAGTCAATTGCGAGCTTGAATCGCGAGAGATTCGTATCAGACTCAACGTCACGTTTAAGCTCACGACAACTTCGTCTACGACAAAAGGACCGATTTTAATTCCCGGTGCAGGTGGTCCAATTAGGTTATCACTGAGAGCCCCATGGTATGTGACGTCCCGTCGCGCTCTCACCTCCTCCCTTCCCTCAGATTAGGAAAGGGAGCGCGTGGGAGGTATTGAGTGTTCTGTTCCCTTTCCGTAGCCAACGACACTGCGGCATGGGTGGACACGAAGGCCGAAAAACGAATCGCGAAGCGAGACGCGTGAGTTAAGACTCTATGAGTTTCTTCAGGTGTCAGTGACCGGTCCTATATTGACGGCACGAAATAACATTTGAGCCTGGACAGCCGATGCGCGTCAACGGGATGCCGACGTCGGTGTGAACATAGCGTCTTTTTCCCTCCACACGCGCGTATTGTTCAGTGGCAGCTTAAAAAAAAAAAAAAAAAAAAAAAAACGCGGGGCTTCTGAAGCTGTTAGTGTACGCTGATGTGATCACTGATGGCGTTCGTACAGAGTCATCTCCTGCTGGGCAGAAAAGCATTTCCCAGTTTCCTTCTCTCCATTCCCTCTCGCACGCTTCTCTCCCCCTCTCCCATCGGTGGAGGGTTCACTGAGCAACTCCCTAGAAAGGAGGAGGGTCTCTCTCTTTCTCGAATAGAAAAGAGAAATGGAGGACAGTTTCCTCCTTTCTGGTTGTCGGTCGGCATGTCGACTTCTGTTCAGGCTTTCTGCTTTGAGCTTCCTTCCTTGACGTTCTTATCGGCTAATGCCGCCATCTCATTGGCAGCTGGGTGATAATGAAATGTTCAGCGCACATCACATCCTCTTTTTAAGGGGTCGGTGGCTAAAGTTTTGTATTCTGAACATTAACTTTCAGTATGAAAGAAAGAGGTCTACTTCAGGCTAAATCTTTTTATTTGAAAGACCTCATACTATAATTACTTTGTTAATCAACCCCTTTCGTTGTTTTTTTTTTGTGCGTGTGAATTCATCACTTTAATGGTGCGCGGAATTGTTTCATCCTAAAATACAAAATGCTAAATAGTAAAAAAAAAAGGAAAAAAAAGAGAGAAAGATTTTGAGAACGAAGAGTTTTCATGTTTGTCGATTCTTTTTAGCAGACGGAGGGGCAGAATGAAAATACGATGTTGGAAACTCCGAAGGCACGGCCTAAATATTGAAAGCTACTCAGTGTTGCGAATTTTTTTTTCTTTTTTATATCGAGAAGAAAGTCTAGTCAATAATGCATTCCTGAAACCTCCGCGGGGTATCTTGAAGGACATCGACTTCTTGACAAACTTTAAAGTTTCATGGCACGACTGTTGGATGTTTGTGTACTTGAAAATGTCTCTGCTCTCTTTTCACTCTTGTGATCTCACTATACTTTGTTTCACCTTAAAGGCCGACCTACAGAATCACGTTCTACCGGGGAAAAAAAGGCGGTTTTCGGTTTCCTTCTTTTCCTTCACTCTCGCACTCTTATCGCCTCCTCTCCCCAAAGAAGCGGGTCTCCGAGCTATGCTTGGCTATTCTCCGCAGAAAAAAGAAAGGTCTCCCTCCTTCTCGATTAGAAAAAAGGAACTGAGGGATAGTTCCTTCCTTTCTAGCTGCTCGTCGTCCTTAGGCAACATCCCTTAAGGGCCTGTCCAAACTAAGGAATCGTGAGGCGACCCGACTCCGTCAAAAATGGTGGGAGTTGAAGCGTCCGGCAGGTCGGCACTCCGACGTCTGTTTGAACACCACCAAGCAAACATCGTGATTTTCCTCCTCGCTTCCTCCGCTTTCGGTGACTTCGGTGCTAGTCAGACTTGACACCACACTCCAACTGCCAATGCTGTCCATCTATTCCGCCGTGCGCTCGTATCAGCGGCCGTGTTCCAAAGTTTACTTGATTTTATTACTCCAGGGTAAAGTGCGATTTACACACTTGCGCCGAGTCTAACTGAGTGCAACTGCAACGGCTTGCGACGTTAATCCTTTTATGGATTGCTATGGCAACGGGGTGGTAATAATTGGCTTAAAACCCCGTCGCCATAGCAACCGGTAAGGGATTAACTTCGCAAGCCGTTGCAGCCGCACTCGGACAGACTCACGCGAGTGCATGAATCGCCCATAAAGGACCGTTTTTTTTTTACCTCTTGCGACGGTGCACGACCAGATGCGCTGCTGCGGAGCGGGTTTCGTCGCCGTCGTAAGAGGCTTAAAAACCGGTCTTGTCTCTCCCGGTCGTACTCGGTTGCCCTAGTGTGAACGGGCCTTTGGTTTCTGTAGCTTGGCCTTCGAAAACCTACCTGCTTCCAGCTCGCTATAGGGGGTATTCACTGGCCGCCATATTTGAGGTCACTGTTTAGAGCGCATGCTCAGAACAGCTCGCATTAATAGGCTCCAAACCAGCACTCACGCGAGTGCATGAATCGCCCATAAAGGACCGTTCACACACTTGCAACCGAGTACGACAAAGGGAGACAAGACCAGTTTCTAAGCCTCTTGCGACGGTGCACGACCAGATGCGCTGCTGCGGAGCGGGTTCGTCGCCGTCGTAAGAGGCTTAAAAACCGGTCTTGTCTCTCCCGGTCGTACTCGGTTGCCCTAGTGTGAACGGGCCTTTAGGTTTCTGTAGCTTTGCCTTCGAAAACCTACCTGCTTCCAGCGTCGCTATAGGGGGTATTCACTGGCCGCCATATTTGAGGTCACTGTTTAGAGCGCATGCTCAGAACAAGCTCGCATTAATAGGCTGCCAAGACCAGCAATCTTGATGGTGCGGGGTGCACGTTGCAAAAGAACTGTGGAAGCTCGCCATCAGCACGTGCTCGGCATTAGCGCACACAGATATGGCCGCCAGTGAATACACCCTATATTTGTGTTATCACGTGACACGACCTGCCTGAGTAGCTGTGATGTATTTGGGTAAGATTTCGAACACAACCTTTCCCGTTTTCGGGACCTGAAGAGCAGCGGATGGCTTGAGCGATTGACCGACAGCCAACAGAGCTCGTGAGTGGCTGTCCGGACCCACGGGATGAGCATGCTTAAGGCCCCATGGAGGATACAGGCGCAATTTGACAAACAATCTTTCCACCCGGTAAAAAAAAAAATAAACGGACGAAAGCGGACTTGATGCACGACTTATGTCGGAGTCGTGTCGCCCCACGATTTCCGAAGTATCCTGTTTGGACGGGCCATAAGGAGCAATCACGCTGCGGAAAAAAGTGCGTCGTGGGGTGAAATTTTTTTCGCTAATTTTTGTGTTGGAAAAAGTCCCGCACCGAGGAGGACGACGCCGAGAAACGACGCCTCTGAAGTCTGGAAAACGTTTTCCCTCAACGCGCCCGCTTGAGCCAATCAGCGAGCGACCGGACGTGACGTGTCGTCTTTTTCCGGTTAAGATACGTTTTCGTTGCTTTTTTTTCCCCAATCCACAAGGAAGGCGAAAAGGCAGAGGGGTCGCGGGATGCACTTAGTTGCCAAGCGAGGCTGGATGCATTTCAGCGTGGAGAAAAGCAAGCCGATTGGAACGTCTGAATTTGAGCAGTGTTTTATGTGCATGTACGACGCCGTGAAACTACTCTTGGTCGTTTGCGCGAAAGCCGCCACCGAACTTCGCAGAGTGTTCCGACCTCCGACTGTGCGGGAGCGACCACACCCAATGTGTTTTGTGTGTTCTTTGTGTGCACTATGGAATACAACAGCTCCCCTTCGAAAACACCATCGTTCAAGCTGCGTGCAGTGCTATCAAAGGTACGGACGCGCGGGCGTACCACCGTGCTAAGCTTTGTTTGCACAAAAACGCACAAGAAGAGCACCTTCTGAAGCTGCGCGCTCGAGTCCGTGCCCTTCACATATGTTGAATAGAACTGGATTGTAAACATATATATAATCATCGCCATTGTCCATTCACTAAAGACAGTTGTCTCCGAGCGCATATGCAATCGCGAAGGCGAGGCAACAACAATCGTACGAAGCAGACGAATAAAAAAATATCCGTGTTCTCTCGAGAAGCACGAGATTCTCCAAGAAGACGCTGACGTCGATTGGCCCTGTGTGGCTGTCTCGTCTATTTTTGACGCCGGCGTCGACGTAGATCGAAACGCGCGTTTTTGTATGTTTTCTTTTGTTTTGTTTTTTTCAGTGTGAATACGCTTTTAGGTTTGTCCGCCTGTCAAAGCCCGTAGGACACAAAGTCATTCGCACAGACTAAATACACAAATTCACGGCGCACTTTTTGCGCTTTATTAAACCAGCAGGCGGATGGGCACGCACAGAAAGACAGCGGACGCAGTGACTTTGCGCTTTCTGCGCTGCATAATTCGCCCCGCAGCTCGTAACGTCGGCTGCATTATGGCGTTAACCTAAACTGAAGTATAGTAGGGAATATGGTTTTCTCAAATCACATAAAAAATTGACTACAAAGGACGTTCCACCGAAAATGACTGTAAGAAAAAAAAAATATTTTTTTTTTTAAATCTCAAATGGCAAAACGTTTTCGTGACAATGCATCACTTCAGCTGTTTTTCAAGAAATTTGTTTGTTATTGGTGTTTTTGTTTTCGCCACACGATTCACATTGACAGCATGACTACGATTTTAATCGCAAAACGATGAAAATCAAACTGCGAATGAAGAACTTGAAATCGCGCCACGTGAGACGGTTTTCAACATACCTTTGGGTAACTTCCGCATATAGTAAACCTGGAATAAGACCAGTACTTGTAAGAGTCCACTGATACGAGTGCGTCGCGTGCATCGATTTATTGATAGCCATGATATTCCTCTTTGACGCATATGGTAGTGTTACAGAATAAACAATTTGCAGACAAGGAACATCCAGTGAAAAGCTCCTTTTCTTGGCAGCAGCTTTACAAATCGACATAGTAAATAAAACAAACAAAAATTTATTTCAACTACTGCCAGCAATTCATTTGTGTACGTCATCAGCGTAGCAAGCAGCTGTTGAAGCCAACAGAGCGCTTCGATAGTGTATCTAAACTTGTCTGACAAACCAACCCCACGTCCGCAGCTTCCAGAGTTTCCATTCCTGGCCACGACCCCTCTGAGCTCCTGCTTTGACAATCGGCTTGCTCCCCGCGGCAGCTGTCCTCAAGACGAAAATGACTCGACGTAATGATACACACATGTGCGTGTTCAGCCGGCGTGACACACCCACAAGCCCTATGACACATTGATGGTGCAAGCATGGAAGTCCTCAGCAACTCTGGCAAAGTTCGGTTGTAGTTAGAGTACAGAGCTTTTCCTTTTTTGTTTTGTGTTACGACACGATTGGTTTTTTAACAATAAAAAAAATGCAGTGAGGTGCGACTACAGGGCTTTCGTTTCTTCTGTCATCGTCCAGAGCCACGGAGTTCAGATATTCAATATGCGGGACGAAAAAAAAGCAAAAAAACAACACCAACAAGATATTACAACCTGCAACAAGTGAGACGCAAAGTATAAAAAGGGTAAAAAATGAATGAGTGATAGTGGCGATTAAAATGCCAACACCATGGAGTTAAGGGACGTGAGCAATATCCCGCAAACCGGAGGTTCCGCGATTCATGATGTCAACGCCTGCGTAGAAACTCTGTCACTAACATTATTCATCACACTAAAGCCTGGTACTCGTTTGGGTCTCAAGGTCAAATAAATAATAATATCATTAGTAACTTCACTGATGGCCTTAAATTATAGTTATTATACTGTAAGGACGATATATTTTAAAAGCTGTTACGTTTTTTGTTATGTTAATTTTCCGAGGAACTCGCGGCACCTATACACCTTTCCAAGAAGCACTCAATGCCAGTCACTGGGATTGAGGCTAGACTCTTCCCGGCGTCCCTGCTAACCCTTACCGAGTGGACTGTGATTTCAATAGGCGCAGCCTGCGTAGGCGCAGTTTCAAACACTGCTGGTGGCTAAATTCTCGTCTTTTTCCGGCCGTATTTGCGTTTCATGGTGTATGTATTTTCCTGAGGACAATGAAAAGAACATTGTACCAAATTAAAAAAAAAACGAAGAAAAAACAAAACAAATTAAGTTATTTTTGTTGGGAACGCGCACGACAGAATGAATGCGACTGGAATGTTAGTTCGTTTTTGTTGAATATTTTTACAATAAGTTTTGACAGTGTCGCCCGATTAGCCGCGTGTCAAACGACAAAGCGCTTAGCTGTCGAAAATAATTTACAATAGAAGATAGACGAAAGGCATGCATTTTTCACGCTCACAAATAACGTGTTTACCGATGGACAGGACACGGACATACAATCTAGCAAGTGTTAACATTCGAACAATATATTGTACGTACCATACAATGCAGCGTTTTCTGAAAAAAAAAAGTATTTAAGGAACATCTCAAATAACACAGTCACAGTCGATGACAGTCACATCTTGACGATCGGATGGTATCCAAGATGACTTCGTTTTGGGGCACGTTTTGGGGAGAGCTTCCTGTTTTCACAACAGCACCAAGGCAAAGGGACGGGCGCGACTAACTCTAACCCGAACAACTCTCTTTGGTTATGAGTCTATGACTAAGAAGGACTCTACGCAGACTATCTTTGGGAAGAGATGAGAACAGTTGTCATTGCTCGCAAAATCACGTCGATGTCCCTCCCCTCATTTGTTTCCCGTGAATGTCGAGCAGAAACGCTTGAATGGCAGGCACTTACCAGCCCTATTTCTCACAGTGGAAGATAACACAGAAAGTGAACGCAACACGCGTCAGAAAAATTAAGTATGTGGAAACTTTCAAGAGGGGCCAGAAAACGTTGAATGCAAAACCTCAAAACATGGCCAGAGAGAGAGAGAGAGAGAGAGAGAAGTGTTGAAAAGAAAGAAAGCCTGGAACTTATTAACCACACCGTCGATTGGGGGCAAGAGAATCGCGCTGAGTCGGTTTTCACAGCCCAAGAAAGTAGCAGAAAGTTTTTAGTTGATAGAGGGTGCGAGAGTCGCACCAGCCGCTTCAGCATCAGCGACATGGCGGCGGCCTAGGGGCGTTTTCTTCGAAAGGTGTATAGACGCTTTGCAGCAGCTGTGTATTGGCGCCGCCATGACCGACATTCAGTTTTTGTTCGCTCTCATTCCGTTTTCTTCACTTCGCTGTTACCACAGCAGGCCAAGTTATTGCCATCTTAGATTCTATTGTGTCACCATTGGCCTTTGTCGAGGCTCTTCAAGACCCGTTGCAGTGACTCGGTATGTCGGTAAGAGTAGAAAAAATCAGCAATTGGCGGCTGTAATCTGGCGCGAGTGTAAAGCGTGTAAGCTATTCACTAAATTTAAATAAAACATTGTATTTTTAACAGTTCGCATTTTTCGAATGTCGTGAATTTGCTGTAATTCCTGAAGACTCATTACGAAGTTGAGAATCTTGGATCATAATTGTGATTTCGGACAGCTGAATTTTGACAGAAGAAACTAACAGAAAATACAAAGATGCATATTAAAGACTCGTAAACCTATTTCTAGACATACTTCCGTTTGTGGTCTTCCCTATGCCTCCTTTGTTTCTTGTATTAGTCGCCATGGCTCGATTAAAATCGTGATCCTCACCTATACTCGTTTTCACCTCAAGAAAAACAAAAACAAAAAAACGTCCGGCTCCTCGCGGAGCCTTACTAATTTCCCCCTTTATGTAAATAAAAAGAAGATATGTATATATATATAGGTGTGTTTAAGATTAGATTACCTTATCTTATCAAGACGAACAAGTTTCAAACGCCAAAGGTATCGCTTCATCCTCCAACAACCAAATATTATGAGAACTACTTCGCTCGGCGTGCGAACAATGCGCAAAACTTCATTTTTTCTTGAGGTGAACGAACAGTTATGTCGACAAAGAGCCACACGGTTGAGAACAATGGA
Organism: Ixodes persulcatus; assembly: GCA_013358835.2. Lineage (NCBI taxonomy): Eukaryota > Metazoa > Arthropoda > Arachnida > Ixodida > Ixodidae > Ixodes > Ixodes persulcatus. The sequence continues at coordinate 402,437 of JABSTQ010011067.1, read as the reverse complement.
GAGCCCAGATCACGTCACGCCGCCCCAGAGAAACCCAACAGCGGTACGAGCTAATCCAGATTGCAGGATTAGCCGATAAGAGCCCGAAAAAGCAAATGAACAAAGCAAAAAAGCGTGAACATAATAAGGTACCACGCCCGACGGTTCGTACGCTGTGAATGCCAATGGACGCGACGGGTCACACGCCCGGCGCAGCGCAAGAATCGCGGCAGCGCGAACGTTGCAATCCGTCGTCCATCAGTTATCGGTGCGTAGCCCTTTTCAGGAAGCCGGTCCTGCCAAGCGACGACCATGGCTAACAATGGCCCTTTCGGAAGCGGCGAGGCCGCTTGCCCTGCAGGCCCCAGTTGTGTCCCGCAGTCTCGCTGGCGGCTCAATCGGAGCCCATTTTGCGGGAGATGAATAGATAGATGGCTCGGGCAAAATGGACGAAACCCCCCTCCCCCCGCCCCTTCACTTCCTCGGGCCCGGCAACGAGGCGCAGGACCTTGTATTCTGGTCTGGTGACGGCCCCACCATTTATCAACCTTGGCTGAGTCGCAGTCGCCCGCCGGCCGATAAGTATTTATCGAACTCGACGCTAGCCGAAAGAAAGGGGACCGCGGCGACGGTGGAGGACGCTTTGCCGCCAACCAAACAGACCAACTTTATATTCTAGTTTGTTTGTTTTGTTTTATTTTCACGGCGGGCAACTGGAAGGAACTGGAAGGCGGATCGCCGACGGTGCGCTGATCGTGCGAACTGCTGGTACCTTGCGGTACACTCTTAGAAAAGAGTCTGTCAATTCACTTGTCTGCAGAACAGCGAAAGCCAATCACGGCGAAAAACACAAGCATCCCAACGAATGACGATGCCCGGAATAAAATTACCGATGAAAAATTCATCGTGCTCAGGGACTATGAGCACGTGTAAACGTCATGGCTCGTTGACACGGCGCAGACGGTTGTTTTTAGGTTTAAACATATTTTCGGGCTCCTCCTCGCCGAACTTCCTCTGTAGATGGCAGCGACGGACTCGTCCTGTAGTGCTTTAGGGGAAAGTACACTCGCCAGATTGCTTAGAGCGTGAACCATTCCAACACGGCGAGTCCCAGAAAGCGTATTTGGCACGTTGGAGGCCAATTAAAGGAGCAGCATTGAACAACGCATAGGAAACGCTGGACGATGAGCCAGCCAAGCGCACACCGTCATTGGTAGAGCTACGGGTATAACAACTGCACATGGGCGCATTTGAAAAGTAAACAAATGCGCGAGGCGCGCAAAGAACAGACGAACTTGCAGGCCGTAGAGAGTCGCCTTCTGCGTGCTGCCATCTTGGTCCACTTGGCTGTGGAACACTTTCCTAGCATGCGCAATAGGTCTCTTCTGGGAAAGACCGGACGCCAAGAATGTGTTCACAGCTTATGGTGAATTCCACTCGTAGATCCGGAGCGCTTTCCGAAATCCGCGAGGGAGGCAAAATTCCGCTCCGTGGGACCCGCTCCGAATCGACGAGGGGAAGATAAACTCGCCTTTTTGGAGCGACCTCCCCCACACCCCTCCCCACCGCTTCCCACTCCGCCGTTCAAAATGGCCGCTGCTCGAACTCGACAAGCCCACCAACGCCTGAGCCGACTGATCTTTCCGACGCAGAAATAACACGCGACACAGGCCGGGCAAAATTATACGTACCACGGCGCTCATGTCGCAAATAACGAAGACGTCCGCGTTCGGCACCGTCCCATACCTTTCGGCCGCGTCGAAGCGGCGGGGCACGTACAGCGATTGCCAGCGGTGGAGTTCAGATTTCTGGTACGACTTTAATAAACACAGAGGTAACAAACCATCACTTGCACGGTCGTTGCCTAATCTCTTCTTGCTTTATTGCACGGGAAAACGCCGGCGGAATGCCGTGTAAAAAGGTAAACAATCATTGGCTGCGGAATGAACAGGCCTAACCTTGCGTCTGCCTCCGGCTTTCCTGTCGTTCTTCCTCTCACGATCACAGATGTCAGCGCTTACGATTTACCACGCTCCACAGTCCCGGCTTTCAACACGAGGTAGAAGCGTTCGAGCCGTCACAATCCCGCGTAAACAACCGACGCATCCGAGAAAACCCTGCTCGACCGACTCGACTCCGTCCCTTCGTCGACGGCGCGGCCAGCGCGGCCGGTCGCCGGCAACGCCTCGTCACGCATGCGCCACCGTCGAGGGAGGGGAAATGACGTAGCGCGCCCTGTGGCGCTCTGTCAACTTCCGTGTAGATCTCTCAAATCCCGCAGATCAAGTTCAGCGGAGTTGGAGGCGCTCCACGGGGCGGTAGCTGCCAGAGATCTACGAGCGGAAGATGACCAAGTCGAGCCAGATCTGCGAGCGGAATATGCGCGCTCCAAATGGAGCGGTTTTGGAGCGCTCGAGATCTGCGAGCGGAATTCACCATTAGTGACTCAACATTTTTTGGGCGTGGCGAGTCTTGAGAATCTTATTATACCTTTGCAACCAATTAGATGGCGGCATTAGCCAAACGCCCAAGTACTAATCGCAAAGCAACAAGCATAAACAGAATAAGCCAAGCTCTTTGTTTCTTAAAGGGCTACTTCAATGGAAATTTGAGCGTCTATTTCATCGTCTAAAGGTTAACCACGTTCTAGTCACACCACGGAGATACCCATTTTATTTTTGCTCGATAAGACACGAAAACAATTTTTAAAAGGAATGAACAGAATGTCGTTACGTCACTATGAACTTAAAAGCAGCACCGCTCCCCAGAAGTACATGGCGTGAAGCTGCGTGCGCCCAAGCCCCGTCGAACCGGAATTTACCTTCTCTCCAGGCCTACTCAACTCCTGCGGGGAGCGGGGAGGGGCAACTAAAAACGGCCAGGTTGGAACGCATTGGCGACAGACAGAAAGTGGCGGAGCTCACAACCCCGACGACCCCCGTGCAGCTGTGTCCGTGCTGGGCCAGTTGACGTCACGTCTCCCGTGATGCATCGCGGTCTCCGCTAGCTGATCTTCGAGCACTCGCTGGAATGGGTCATTTGGACCGGAAAATATCGCCATCAGTTCAAAATAAAAGCGTGCGATTTTCTTTAACAGATAGAGTTGATCGTGTTTACCTTTTTGTATCTCACAAACTCGCACACTTTATGCATCGAGGGAAAATGGCATTGGCTAAATTCCCTGCTCATTGTGGCCAAACGAGGGCAAAGTACAGGAAATAGGAGCCTTATATTACAGAATAATTTTTTAGCCAACAAATATCTTAAAGTTCAAATTACAACATGAACAAGTTTGTAAAATGTAGTTTCCGTATCTCTGCCTCCTCTGCCTTGGTGTACGCCGCTGACCTTAAAGAGAAAAAAAAATCAGTGTGACAAGGTGCACCCTGCCGTGAGCTCAGTAGTGCATAACTACTTTTTAGTCCAAACGTTTCGTGCGCTTCATAGTTCGTGAGAAATACTTCTTTTCATAGCAGTGGTTGCCTCGACATCTATAGTATTTCACGTAAATTGTGCTTTACTGTCAGGCATGACTGAACACACGACCGCAAATTGTTAAAACGGTATAAGAAATGTATATAGAAGGCGTTCGGTCAATCATCTTGATGGCTGGCGCATATCCAAAAGCAGCGCCATAGCTGAACGCAGGATCCAAGTATTCACGAGCAGGCTCTAACTCAAAACAAGCCGTGCATGATCACTCTCCTCTTGTCACTGACAGTATTAGAATAGCAAGTAGGTCCTTGTGTTTTTCCCTTTCCAGCACGAACTTCCTACCTTCCATGAAAGTCACTGGATCCTGGAAAAGGGCCAGCTGTGAAAAAGTGTTTACTCTGCCTTGTGTGGTCGCCATTCTGGTTCATAAAATGAGCAGTTTCTCTGTGAACTCTCCATTCTTGGTGGGCCGATCCAAATTCCCGGTGACAGGTTGCTTTATAAAGACGCATCTTGAACACCGTGAGTTTGTTATCCGTATATCGGCGAAACACGTGCACGTCCTCACATCACCACCGCGTGAGGCGTTGGTGATTGATGAAATCGAAAATTAATTTTTCTGTCTTAAAATACGCAAGAGCAACATTATCAATGCAGGAGATCCATGGTGGTAAGCACGATTGGTAAGTTGATTTCGTGCACAGCGGCAAAAACATTTATATTGCCGAGGCTATCAGTGCAATGAAGCTCCATTGCAATCTTGGCGCGACTGGTTCAGAACGCCCTTTTCGAAGCTTCGAAGATTTGAATGGAGCAAAACGGCGATTGGCCATGGCACCTGAAACCGATCAGCCAATCACCTTGCGAGGTTAGTCGTCTGTATGTTAGTATATGTTTGTCTCCGGCTAGCAGGTAAGGAAGGAAATGGCGCTACTTTTCCAGGATCCAGTGACTTTAGATTTGCTTAACCCTCCAACGTCTCGCCAGCCTCGGACGTCCACTCCCCGCCAAATAACGACAGAAAGCCAGGAGCGGATTCGAGACAGACCGTGCTGTTTTGATCCTGCAATGACTATGGTGGTGGTAGGGGCAAATAAATGCAAGCCTCAATCTGTTGCTTCGGTTTCATCCCTCAAGTTGAAGGCGATAGTTCTTCTTGCCAGTAAAAAAGGGGTGCACGGGATGTTCCCGTTCCGGTTATTTTTTATGGTAAGAGCCCATAGATTTCAGTAATATGACACAAGAGTATCTTCTTTTACAGCGAATCTGTTTATGACTAGTTTTCGTGAATTCTTCGTGTGCGTGACCAAAAACTATATACCTTTCCAATGTTTACAAAATCAGTTAAATCACAGTCCAGCGTGCGATCTTCACAGCCCAGCACGTGCGTGTTCGTCGCTTCGAAAAGAGAGGAAAGCACGCGCCATACGCACGAACACTCAAAATGTCACCGGGCACACGCTCTTTTTGTTTGGAAGAGTCTATACGCTCACACCGCCGCACGCGCTGGACGCGCATGCCTTCCCCGTATAAAAGATTCGAAGCAAATAACCAAAATAAAGCGTTGACGAACGCCAACGCAAACCAACGGCAAGAAGCCATTCGTTTTAGGCTTTTGCTTTAAAACAGTTACCGCTGTAGACGCCAGCACGTGCGGCGCGTGGACCTGCTCCTCGGGGCGGCGACAGTGGTCCAAACGAATGTATATAAAAAACCAGAAAGACAAGTTGCATTCCTCCATCTTTAATTTCACTTCCTTCGTCATAACAAGGCCGCGTATAGTCCGGGCTCCCGAAGGGCAACGCGCGTGTATGAAGAGCAACGTGCGTGATGAAGGGCAACGTGCGTATATGAAGGGCAGCGGCGGGAACGGAAACGAGAATGTCAGCGGCGGCGGCGGGCGGCTTGTTTGTGAGTGTACTTTTCGTTACGATGACCAGCGATGAAGACAATAAATCTGTCGTACCTTTGTTCAAAATTCTGTGTCACGTCTGTGTAGTTTGCTAAACAGCTTCACGGGTTATCCACCTTCGCAGAGTGGAATGACTCCCGATTTTTTTGAACGCAGATGTGACTATCCAATTGTTTGATTTATGGAAAGAAAAACGCCATAAACTGGGATACAGTAAAGAAGACGACAACACAAGGCGCCTTGTCTTCTTTACTTTGTCCCAGTTTTTGGTGCTTTTCTTTCCGTACAATGAACCAATTGGCCCAACTCACCATTTTGTTTGGTTTACATTTCGTTTTCACGATAACAGCAGGGGCAACATATGGTCTTGATAATAATTCAATTAATGCAAAGGTGAAAGCGAGCTGGACAAGAATAACGATAATAATCCCCGGAAAAGGGGAACAAGGGGGACAAAGGACAAACACAAATCTCCAAACACAGCTTCGGTGACTGGTGCGCGACTGAAAAAATCCGCCTGGTCCTGGTATCAAACCAGGGACCTCCCAATTTCCAGCTGTTTTGGAGATTTGTGTTTCTCCTTTGTGCTCCTTTTTCCCCTTCTACAGAGATTATTATCATTATACGGTTCTGGTTGGGAACTCCGCTTCTGTGATCCCGCCCTTGCGCTTTCTATGCGGGTGGAAACATTTAGAGAGGCAGAGATGAAAGCGCACGGGTGTTGAATTAAATACCAGGGACAGCAGCAACTTCACAAAGACTCAAGGGGTTTATTCCCAGCGTCCGTTTCGCTCAGGATCTAAAAAAAAAAACTAAACATAAAATGGAGCGAGCCACATGCCCTCCGTGTGCGAGCTCAGGCCCGCCATCGTTATATAGTCGTTTGGTCTTGCATTCTTTATTCGAGTGAATCTTTAAGTGGACCGGGTAGCCCCGCGTATCAAAACCACGGGTTGGCGGTAAGGCGCAAAGTGTACTGTATGCTATTTTATCTAGTTTCCTTTATAGCTCTCGTTAGGCGCTGATTTATCCAGATTTTTCGTCTTGTGCTTCGTTCCTTGTTTACTCTGCATTGTTCTCTTTGTTTCGTTGAGTAGGTAGTCTGACATTCCGGTTTCAGATAGTTTCATTTATTTGTTTAGTCGCTTTGGGGCAGTTTCGTTTTTCTCCTCGGCTTTTTGTTTGTTTCCGACTTTTTTCTTCTCTGTTTCCAGTTCGCCTTTTTGTTGAATATGAGGACCTTTGTGAGTGTCTGCTTTATACTCATTTTCGAAACCAGACACGACATGTTCGCCAGTTAGCATGCGACTTTTCGGCGAGGACCTGACTGGACAGTACGTACAAAGGTCGCAACAGCCAACGAGCCAAACCAACAGTACCAACGATCAACCGGCAACATGAACGAGACATCATCCAACGTAACGGACGACCAAGGCATTCACACCTCCAACGACGCCGACGATCGTCTCGTCACAGAACATTGATCAGACCAGCAAACGAAAGACGGATGCGTAGCGACTGGAGCTACAAAAGTCACCTATATGCTATTTGACTACAATCCCTCACAAGCGACTTAATAAGAAAGAAAATTCTACAACAAGGGGACGTAATGACGCTGAGCTCTGATTGGAATGATCGGTGGGTAAACGCAGAGCTAGCTGCCTTGATCTCAACTCACTGTTCGAAGGCATTAGAGCAGTTAGTAGAGTCAAAGGCTGGTAGCTTTTCCTCTATCCACCACAAATCTTGTCTCCTCCCCTTCCTCAGTCTCGTGATTTTATGGCTGTAAAGGTTGTTCAGGAGCGCCCTTATGATATATGTATAGTGATGTGTTGCGTCATCCTCCTTCTCGTTTTTCTTCACTATCACCCTCGTCAGCCGCGCTCTTGCAGTGCATGCCGATCATTTCAAATCCGTTAGTGCTCGTTAAAGCTTCCTTGTGAGGTGACGGGCTTTCATTTCTCCGCCTCTCACTATTTCAATGACAATGTCAAATTTAGTCGAAGATAGTCAGCCTGAATCCAGATCGCAAGAGTTACGCAGCGGCGCTAAGAGTAATTGAACCGCTCGTGCCCGTAGAGCTCGACTGAATTTGCCTATCTCAGTTCACTGGCTACCGGTGCTCGATATGGCGGTGCCTGAAACACTGTCGGGCGCCGCCTTTAAAAATCTCATCTGATGAACGCGTGATCGAACACACGACATAAAGAAATGAAATTACTCGATAATTCAAGAAAACATGCTCGATAGTAGCGAAGAAACAGGGAAAAAAGCCCCGGTCAAAGCAAATTACAATTATGGGCATTCGTCATAGATCATCTGGCTCTAGTTTATTAGAGTATATGGAATGTAGAAATGTTATACCTCAACATCCCTCCCAAATCGCTTCTCTGACCATATTGCCTGCGGTAAATATGTAGCACCATTTGAAAGCAGGAGCCTAGGAGCGACAAGAACCAACATCAGCTTGTTAAGCCATTTCATTTGGAATATATACGGCACGCAAGTTTACCGAAACCCCTCTCTCCACGCAGGGGAGAGGGAGTAATCACGTGTGTTACGAACACGACCGCAGCTCTGTTTGCTCTTCGGCGGTTGTGGCGGTGGAGCAGACGACATCTTGGCAGTGATTTCCTCGTTGTTCGGCGACAAAAGACAACACACCTTCGAGATATTACCTCCTCCCTTTTTCAAAGACTTAGACTTTGTTCGTAATGAACCGGTGTATTTCAGAAAGTTGTAGAGAATGTAAGACAACCATTACTTAGACTGGCAGACGACGCCGGCGTTCGGCGCCCAAGCACTTGACCCTGTCGCCACTGCTCCTCCCTCTGCGCGAAGAGCAGTCCTAGACATTTCCAATATCAGATCGGCACTGTCACGTCACGTAAACGCCGCGCCGGAAGCAGTCGAACTCGACCGCCATATGTTTCTGTGTCTGCACACTGGGGCGTGCAATTGATTTTCTTCACCGCTATATGTATATAGTTTACGATCAAGTTGTCTGTTTTAACTCATACTCTCTCCAATTTTATATCAAATGCTCCCCATCAAAAAACTAGATTTAAACGATTGTATTGAGAACCTTGAATAGATTTACGTTCCGCAGTTCTTTTCCTCTTGTTGCGATGTCATTGGCATCTTCGTCGCGCCTGTTGTCGCCGGCACTCTTTTTTATTTAAATATTTATCTCAGTTTCCTTCGAGGCAAGAAAAAGGGACGAGTCCTTTGTTTGGCGCGGGTATTATTCTTGCACGCTCGAAAAGGCTTCCAATGTTTCCCGCGGTCGCTCTTTTTCTGTCCTCGTGGCGGAGCGAGGGAGGATGCTTAGGGGCGAGAGATCCGTCGCGATGCGGGTGCAGGATGCGCCGCCACTTTGGCCCGGCTGCTGCACCGTCACGTTTCATTAGCCACCACCAAGAGCTCGTCGGAGCGGTGAGAGCGCCAAGGCAGACTCGAGCCGCATACTTTATATGCTTTTATTGCCTTTCTGTCTCGTCCGAGGCACGGAGAAAGTTAAGGGACGCTTTGGTTCTGGGGAACGCTGTCCTTCGATAGAGTGCGCATAGGGACAGTGCTCGCGTGTATAGGGAAGAGGGCCTGGTCGAAATTGGCATGTCCTGTGAAGTTTTTGCTGCTCCCTTACACAGCATCATAGCTTTCTGGCCGGAGGGGGGGGGGGGGGGGCTTTTGTTTGTCGTTTCTTTGTCACTCTGATGAAAATGTGATTAATGGGACATTTTTTTCTGTGCGTTATATTTTGTCTTCGTGATGGTGGACTAGGCGTGCACTGTTCTTTTCTGTGATGTTGGTGGCGCCGTTGTTTTTCCTGAGTTTCGGTTTCTAAGCGTGTACATTGTCGCTTAAAGGGACCATGAAACGATTATAGCTTTACTGACTATATATCGTTTATGGAACCAAAAGTAGAGAGACAAGTAGGCGTTTATTAAAACAGTGATGTCATCCAGCGCCTTGTGCTGGTTTGCTACCTGTGTAATGAACGGAATAACAAAAAAAAAAAACAGAAAGGAGTAGAGAAAGGTAAGAAAACAAAATTGATATAAAGGAAGTATAAGAGAATATAAAAAAAATGATACAAGGGAAAAATTAAAATAAATGTAGATGTGAGTGTTTCAATGGCAAGCGTCATTTACCACCTCAGTTTACCTTAGAACACTACAGCCTATGCTGTAAACGAGTATTCTTAAAAAAACTTTAGGAGAGCTTCTGTGGCCTTACAACCGTCAGAAGATGTCATCCAGGGACCAAACACGATGTAGATGCTTATTTGTTCTTCCTCTTTGATGTTGAGCTGTTTCTTCATTGACTGCCTTTCATGGCTGTACTCCTCGCATTCGCAGACTACGTGTTGGATGTTATGGACGCCGCCGCACGATGCACATTCAGGAGACTGAGCCTTTCCGAGTTTGTGAAGGTAGCTGTTGGTGTACGCAACTTTAAGCCGCAAGCGGTGTAGCACGGTCTCCGTTGGTCTTGGTAAACCTCGTGGAGCCTGAAACTGTAGCTTAGGATCAATATTGTAAAGATATCTGTAGTGGTATTGAGGGTTTTCCCAAAGAGACGATGTTATTTCTTTGCCGATGTTTCTGATCATGCTATTTGCATCTGGTCTCGAGAATTGAATAGAGACAATAATAATGCTTTCGTGGGCATCTCTAGCAGCTCTGTCGGCAAGAACATTTCCGGTTATACCGGAGTGGGCAGGAACCCACTGTAAAATAAAATGGTGTCCTTGGCACGAAGCTTGGCGAGCTGCTTCCAAAATATCTTGTGCAAGTTGTAGATATGGGCTACTTTTTTTTTCATCGAGGAGAGGGTGCAGAGAGCGGGCTTCGAGTCAACAAATATTGCCCAAAATTTAGGTTTTTCAGTTCCCGCTTGTGTCACTGCTGCTCGAATTGCCGCAAGCTCTGTCGCCGTTGATGAGGTGACGTGGCTCAGCTTTGCTTTTATGGATGTTCTCATAGAAGGAATGTAGACTCCCAGAGCCGATGATGACGTCATTGTAGAGCCATCAATGAAGATGTGGTGGAATGAGTTGTATGATTTATTGATGTATTCAAGAGCAATCTGGGTGATCACAGGCGCAGGCATCTTTGTTTTCGAAGTGATCCCTGGGATACTTGTTCTGATTTCTAAGTGGGGGTACTTCCACGGTGGATATATTGGAATTGTAGCCGCTTCAAATGATCTGGGAATATAATCCTCCAAAAGCGTAATTACTTGGGCAAATCCTGAGGATGGTCTCTCTGTTGAGATATTTACTAGATGATGTTTATGTATTCGAGTTTTGTGACGAAGATGAGCTCGCAACGTTTCTTGTGTCCTTAAAATGGCGGGCGAAACTGCTCGTGCTTCAGCCAGAGTTCCCACATTCGATGTGCATTTCGGCAGTCCTAAGCAAGCTCGAAGAGCTTGTGCTTGGGCACTTTCTAATTCTTTAAGAAGAGACCGTGATACATTATGCATTACAGGAAGACTGTAGCGCATAAGGCCGAGAAACAGAGCATTGTATAGGGCCATTAGCGCAGAGACAGAACATCCCCATTTAGTCCCACTAATCTTTCTGATTATATCGATAAACGAGGTCAGCTTTTTCTTTAGGCGCTTTATGTGGGGGTTCCATGTCAGTTGCCTGTCGAGAGTGACACCCAGAAATGTGCGCTCAGTGACGTATGGAACTGGTTTTCTATAGATCACGATTGGGTATTTGTCCGTGTGTTTTCTGCTGAATGCAATCACCGCTGATTTGTCCGGTGATATATGCAGACCCCGCTCGTGGGGGTAGCGTGCTGTGATGTTTATTGCTTTCTGTAGTCTTGCTTTGTTTATGTAGAGAAACCTACTGCACGCCCAGAAACAGGTATCATCAGCGTATATGGATACGTGAACGATTTTAGGAAGTATTTTAAGGAAGCCTATTAGAGAAATGCTAAAAAGCATGGGGCTAAGGACCTCCCCCCCCCCCCCCCCCCTTGCGGTACTCCCCTCTTGATTTCGTGAAAACCAGTGTTGCCCTCTGGCGTCGATATGTACACTTGTCTTTCTTTAAAGTAACTTGCAATCCACGTATATATGCGTCCTCCATAGCCAATGGCACCCAAATCGTGAAGAATGGCCTCATGTTCTACAGTATCGAATGCCGATTTTATGTCCACGAATACAGCTGTTGTTATCTTGTTGACACTGACATTCTTCGTTTGTTCAATGCTTGTCACTAAATCAATAACATTGTCGATGCTGCTTCTTCCGCGTCGAAATCCATTCATGGACGAGGGATATAATCCTCTATTTTCTAGATCCCATTCCATACGGGCTAGCAACATTCGTTCCATTACTTCGCTCATGCAACTTGTTAATGCAATTGGACGATACGAATTAATATCTAGGGGAAACTTTCCAGGTTTGAGGATTGGCAACACACGAGCAATTTTCCATTGCCTCGGTATAATTCATGTTCCCCATGAGAAGTTAAATGCCTTTAACAAGAAGGTTCTAGCCGCTTCCCCCAGGTGACGTAAGGCTGAGTATCGTATTCCATCCGTGCCCGGGGACGACTTGACATTAGAGGCAAAGAGTGCCATATCAAGTTCTTTTAAAGTAAAATATTCTTCAACAGCCTTGCATACACTTACGGATGGGTGGTCATCTTTCGTATTCACTCTGCAGTCGATAAGAGTAGAGCAGGAGGTGATCTTGACACAGAATTCCTCGGCTATGGTTACTGCTGAGACTTGGCGACTCAAAGCGATGACCCGGAATGGACGAACTTGCTGCGGCCTCACGCGCAAGCCTCGCATCATGGGCCATATGCGAGTAACTGGCTTTCTGGAATCAAGGTCGGCACTAAGAGACCTCCAGCGTTTTTTGGAAAGCTTGTCCAGGTGTCTTATAACGCGCTTTTGTGCTCTCCTAGAAGCCCTGACATCCTCAGCACTCTTAGTTTTTCTTGCCATGCGTTCAGCCAGCCGGCGGATGGCACGCAGTCGTTCGTATTCTCCATCAATAGCTGCCGGGGGGTTTGTCATATTGACGGTTTTGATCGCTTCGGAGGTTGAAGAGTTGATGGCCGCAACAAATCCTTCTCTCTCAGTTAGTGTAGTACAGGCGGACTCCATTTTCGTTTTGAAGATATCCCAGTCAGTATAATGCATTTTAGTACGCCTCTTCAAGCAATGCAATCCTTGAAACGTAGTGTAAGTCGGCACGTGGTCACTACCATGAGTTTCAATATCAGCGAACCACCTGGCTCCCTTAGCGAGACATGAAGACACGAACGATAAATCTAGAGAGCTACTCGTAGATGCACCTCTGAAATACGTCGGACTGCCGTCGTTAAGAATTGCAAGGTCATATTTTAGTGTAAGGTCAAATAAGGCTTGCCCTCGAGCATTATTTTTTCTGCTTCCCCATAATCAGTGATGGCTATTGAAATCTCCTGTCAGAAAGTGGGGTGATGGGGTTTGCTGTAAAATTGTATCCAGCCTCTGAATGTCCAAGGCTGCTCGAGGAGGTATATAGCTAGCAATAAGTGTGAACGAAATGTTTTCTATCTTAACAGTCGCAGCAATATACTCATTTGTAGGGTGCGACGGAATATCGTGTTGAATATAGGTCAAGTCCTTTCAAATGCCGACCAAAACTCAGCTAAGACCAGTTGTTCTGTGGGAATGAAAAAGATCGTACCCTGATAGTCTGATGCTGTGCGTCACTCGCGACTCTGGTATTGCGATAATAGGAACAGGATATTTGAATATGAATTGTCTAAAGTCCGAAAGCCGATTTCGAAGGCCTCTCGCATTCCATTGAAGGAGAACCAAAAGTAAACTAGCCCGCGAGACTAGGAAGGCTAAATCCAAATGTTTGGCATGAAATATTTGCAAATGAAAGCGGACTATATCTTACACTCTCTCCCTCGACATCTCGCAATGAAGCTGAGAGTATAAAGGGGTAGATTAATAAATGAGTTGTGGCAAAGCTTTTTGTAATGGGCGGTAGCTTGCGCCACCTAGCAAAGTAACCGCAACATCCACAGTGTCGGAATCTACTTCTCCGCCTTTTTTCCGAGCACGTCACCTGAACTTAGCTTCCGTATTGAATACGAGTTGTGGGTCACTCGAACTGTGCTTTCTAACAATAACATTTACGATGAATAACCTCGACGGAAATGCGCGAGTTCACTATCTGGTTATATACGCCGCAGCGTCAACAAGAGCACGAGAGGTGTCTCCGCTAGAAATTTTATTATGTATTTACATTACTTTGCTTCTACTGTTTTATGTTCGCAGCCGAAATGTGAACCTACCATTCTGTACTTAGTAACCGTAACTCCTCCGCTACCGGTTCCGGCGCCGAACCGCTACAGCCTTCGTCAAGCGAGTACTCGTTTTTCCGCGTGGGCGTCCTGGTGTACGGAACAACGCCCTTACTTTTAATGTACCGAAACATATTTAGTTGCACTTTGCTCAGCTGCCATGACGTTGTTCGCACAAGCCTCGTGGAGCAACGAGTCCTACGAAGCAATCGGCGTTCATGGAAACCTTAGGTGACGCCGTTTCGACGTTCTTGCGTCGAAACGTCGACGCAAAAACGTCGATTCGACGCAACGCGATGCTGGACCAACGCAGCTCCCTCGCTTGGCTGGCAGAACTTCCGTTTCCGGTAGAAAGACATACTTTACGGCATGACCAAGAAGTTTCGCGTGTTGGTGGTCGAGTCCGGTCGAGTTGAGGAGGAAAGCAGATGTGAGGTTTCATCTTTTTTTTTTTTTTTGTGCGAAACTGGAGGAAATAAAACGGAAATAGATTTATGCTCCGGGTTCCGTGAACATTGACGATTACTTGGGGTCTTTATTTGGAAAAAGGTTGAAAATCATGACATGGTCTCGTAATTTCGAGTAACGCTGTCGGACGTAAAATGAAAATATGTCAAGACTCACGACTCCCTTGCCTGGTGAGATGCAGTGAGCAACCCGCTTAAAACGATGGTTGTTTCATGGTCAGAAACGTGGATGTTCTAATCGCCGATAGCTTAAGAAATGTGGGGCGTGGCCTATTTTGATCACGCTTTTTAATTCGTTCTTTGGCCTTCTTATGGGCTAACGCTGTAAGCTTATTGGCTACGAAGCGTTAATCAGATGATTGGGACTCGCTGCGCCCTGCGTTTATTAAGAGCGACAGTAGAATACAAATAATCAATTTAACCGGGAATCTTTACTAGGGACATCTGGTGCTGTAGGGTATAAAGCCATAATGCATACGACCACCAACCCTCCTCCCCTTCCCCTTTCTTGCCAGTATTTTTAATGCCTCCCGTACGGCCTAGAAAGCTTCTGGGAATTTATTCAATTACACTGTAACTGAATGTAGGTAAAGAGGAGGTATAGTTTTACTAGATCACCGCCTGAAAATAGACCGACACGCGGCGCGGTTCTGTTTACCAACACGGCCGGAAGGCCGCGCATGCGCAGCAGCTACGTGGGCAAAAGCGGCCAGGCTCTCCAGGTTTTCGCCATTGCGTTGTGTGGCGTGCGCTCGTTGTTGACGTTGTAGGGACGCTTCTAGCTTTATCTGTGCTCTGTATTTTCTGCCAACGTATGTCGTACGTTATGCCCGACTATTTGAGTTCGCTACTCGAGCCAGAACGGCAGCGGTATCCAGACAAACTGTGCGTGGACGGCGTTCCCTTCGCCGATCCGTGCGCCGTAAACAAGACCTGACGCAGTTCCGACGCGAAGTTGCTGCCACCGAAGTCGACGGCGAACGTTTTCGTTTATTTAGTTTTTTTGCCAAGCCAGTTGACCGCCGACACGGAGCAGGCGTACAAGTCTCTCGAGGCTTACGATTACATCGAGCCGGTTTCCGCACTGCTGGCGGGATCAGCAGACTGTGGGTCTGCTGAAGTATATTTATTAATTGATTAAATACACTCAGCGCCTTCGAATCAAGGTATTATATTTTTCCTACCCTCATGACCACAAGGCATGACAAGCGGTAATGCTTTGTCCGTTTTTCAGTCTTGGCGGTAACACGTTACAAGTAACGGCGTTACCGGTAACGCGTTACTTTTTTCAGTAACGTAGTAACCTACTCGTTACTTTTGCAAAACAGTAACGGGTAGCGTATTTACGTTACTATTTCAAGTAATGGGTAACGTAGTTACGTAACTCGTTGCTTCTTCTCAAGTCTTAAAGGAATTACACTTCAATTTTTTCCGTGTTCTTACTCGTCTAGCCACATGAATTTCTGAGTTTTCGGCGTTTTTCTTTCTATGTTTTCTCGTGAGTATTTAGATGAAACCGTAAAAAGAAATAAAGAAGTTACGTTCAGTTTCTGCAAGAACATAATGTTTCTTTAAATATGATTATAGGCATACCTGTACCGTCAAAGCAGTAAAACGAGTTAAATCATAATTTAAAAAAGTAACGCAAAAGTGACGTGCGTTACTTCTTATCGGTAACGGTAACGCGTTCCTTTTATTTTGAGGTAACGTAGGTTGGTAATGTGTTCCTTTTATTTGCAAGTAACGAGTAACGTATCTCGTTACTTTTTTTTGGTAATGCCTACAACGCTGAAGTTCGGTCGCCGGTCTTCTTCCGCCTGATAGCGCGGGCATAGCGAGCCACCGACGAGCGCTTGGCCGGTGCTTTGTGCTCGAACACCGTGGGAACAAAATCCCGGTGGTCTCGATCAGACGACGGTTTTTCTGCACATAAGAAAGCCTCGGGACGGAGATTGATATGGAACCCACGCTCGCCTTCAAGAAAGGGCTTGCCGCACGAGCGGTCGTCCGGGCGAGGCGACCCTTATTTTCGATCCACAGATATAATCCAGCTTCTGTGCCTTTCAGAGTCAGCCGGGAACTTGTGGAAACTCACCCCGCTACTTTTGCTGTACCTTTCGGTGCAATTAACGGCTACACATCTTTGCGGCATGCTGAAATGCTATGACGCCCTTGCAAAACGTGCGCCCTTTTGTCCACACCACCCTGCTCCGGTGCGATCGCAGCGCCGTCGCAGCTCCGTGACGTCAAGGCCGCGTGTCGGCCTATAGTTTTACTAGATCAGCGCCTGAAAACGTTATGTCTCGCGAGTCTTAATAGAATTATGATCACAAGTTTCCTATTCTACATTCTCCCTTCTTAATAGATGTTTTCAGCTATTGTAGCCATTGTGATCGTGCTCCCCATCAATGCATCAACGGATTTCCTCTCCTACTCCCCAATTATTTTTATAAATCAATGATTCTAGTTCTCTCTCAGATTCTGTGTTGACTTTATCTGGTTGTTACTATGGTGCGTGTGTGTGTGTTTTGTAATTCTTTTCTTTTTTGTATTTTTGATCGCTCGCTCGATGCTACTTTTGTTCGATCATCCCCATTTTCGACTAGTATTCCACGTGTAATAACTCTTTCTTTGAAAGGACCTCTTCGAAGTACATGAAACTATATAAAATTACATGAGCTTAAATATCTAGCTCAGTGAAGGTCAATATCCGTATATTGCCACGCGTGTGGCGGAGTCAACGTCACGCCTTGCATTCCTTAAGCTGTCAGTAGGGAGTTTTAAATAAAGGGTCCCTCATGTAGGTTGGGGCCTCACACCGTGCAAGTGCTGAAGTTCTGCACATGCGCAGTGTGACACATCAAGCTGCTCGGGGGACCCAAAGCGCTCGGGTCTCCTATTCTAAAACTTCTTTCCTTACTCCTAATCGCTTGTATCTACCGGGGACCACCGAACTGCTCATTTTGTATCCCAAGTGTCGTCTGGTCAACTCTCTCCGTCGGGGAGAAGATATGGACAAAATGGTCCCGAACGAAATGGTCCCGGACAAAATGGTCCCGAGCGAAATGGGCATGGACAAAATGGTCGCAGACATATTTTGAAGCATAGTTTTCTTGCTCTTCGAGGGTTAGTCGGTCGTTAAAACTTAATACGAATTGGACAATAAAAAAAAGGTTTCGCAGAATATTCTTTTTGCTTTGTTTTGAAACGCTAACCGTTTTAAGGTTTATATATGCAATTTAAAACACATTGCATGCCAACAGCTGTGCCGAGGAGACGAGAAAATTATAATATAGAAATAATACGCAAGCACATATATTAAATAATGTATCTTCAATATTTGACATATTCGGCACGAGAAAAAAAAAAAGGTTGTTCCATAACACGCCATCAATAATATGTATTATGTGCACGATAATGTCTCCGACTCATCATGTGCATGCGTTTTTTGCAGCTCCATCGCGCTAAGTGGAAATTAAAAAAAAACGCTGTCGCAAGATGTGACTATTTTCCTCCCACGCCTATACTATGCTTGACTAAAGTCACAGTACAGCCGACGCTACAAGCTGACAGACCCAATCAAGCAGTGCTGAAAACAAAACGTACTTATGCTGTTCGTCGACTTTTTGTAGATATAATCAACTTATCACCGACTCGTATAATCAAGTGCAGTGCATCGCGATCACGCGCTTTTAGTGTGCTCGTGTGCATTTGCGTAGTGACAATTCCAGGCTCCAGCTTTGTACAGTTCTCTGAGTTGTGCGAATGACCCGAGTGAGCGATATTAGACATTTAAGCAAATTTTGCGCTTTTTTAGTTGTTTCCTGAAATATGTCACAAAAACATTAAATACGTGAAGATATATATTACACTTTTGTTGAATGAAGCTTCAGAGTAGTCGTTTACTAAACATTTCAAGAGCGCATAAAGTGTCGTCAACAAATCACTTGGGACCATTTTGTCTGGGTTTGCGCTTGGGATCTTTTTGTCCGGGACCATTTTGTTCGAGACCATTTTGTCCGGGACCCTTTTGTCCGGGAAAATTTTGTCCGGGACCATTTTGTCCTACACCCATCGGGGAGCGAAGTCAGAAATCGAAGAAATTTTCAAAACCCTTTACACACAGTTCGACCCAGTCGCCGAGGACGCTTAAGGTAGATCTGTGTTTTACATTCTTACTGTCAATCATGAAGACGTGGCATTAGGTTTCCTCAAACGTTTTTGAGCCCTCAAAACCTTGCGTTAATTTCCAATTCTTTTTGTCTAATTATGCTTTCGATGGACAAATAAATTTTAGAGTGCGCTTTAGGAGATGAAAGGGTTGTTGGCTATTTTATGTTTAGTGAGTAACTCTATAAATTAAACAACATTCAACATAGATATTTTTTTCTCTGTAGGCCTTACGAACCTTTCACTTCAGTAGCCAAAAAAATCTGGAATATCTGTCGTACCATACAAAGGGGGATACGATGTAGCATGGTTTGAGATAGAGATCACATTAGAAGTGGCATGAGTGCAGCTGTTGTAATTGAATTATTTGCTCGTAGCTACCGTATTTACTCGAGTAATAGCCGCGCTATTTATGAGCAAGGCCCTTCTGTCTACTTTCCCACAGAACACAGATACAACCAATCATTGCGTTGCGCATAAATAACATAGCGAATAACCAGCTCGAGAACACGATTCTCCATACAAATTCAATATTTAAAGATGGTATCCTGGCACGAAGACGTTATCTCTGTACTGTAAAAAGCTGGAATGATGCTGTCGAACGCGGTGATTGGCAATCTGCGTGCTCCGCAGAAAAGCGAACTCTCAGGCTTTCTTCATAAACAGTGCGGCTATTACTCGAGTAAATACGGTAGGGTTCCCTGATTTCGGTGAAATACGAAAGAACTCGGAAAAACACCTGCCGATTACGTTTTCGTTCCTTCCGTTTTATCCGATAAACTCCAAATTTCCATAAACGAATAAAAAATTGTATTTTAAGTTTGGCGAGTTCACAGGTTCACCGGTCCCGAGAAAATGCCACGCCAGTTTTCTTTAAAATCCCAGACCATTGACAAAATGGATCCTGCCGTTTGCCTTGTCAAGGTTCATCCAGAACAACATTCCATTGTACTTTCGGGTCACGGCATGAATCACTGTTCCGGTTTCCAGTTTGGGCCATACTCTTTGTGTCTTCTTAGAGCAAGGAGGGGTTGTGTTTTTGGCACATTGAAAGCTATGCATCATACAGATTTTATGGAAGGGGGAAGAGGCGATGGACAGGTTGAAGCTTCTATACCTTTACCACTCCACGTCGCGCAGCCGCGGGGTACGTTGATGGATCGGATGGGATGAATACGAGCTTCCCAGCGACTACCTTCGGGAGTTTATTGATTTTAAGCTATCGACGTGCATCGAAGCAGCACTTGTTTGCAACTTTTTGTCGTGGGACAAATTAGTATTGCCAATGGCGATTGCGCCAACGCCAAATCCAGCTGAAGCACTATTAATTGATACAAGTACGTTTTCTTCTATCTTGCATGCATTTGCACACGCATTCTATTTATTCATTATTTTATTTTCTAAAAAATAGAAAACACTGCAGAATTCAGCTCTGAATTTGAGAGAATTGCAATTCGAACAAATATAAACTCCGATCAACTCCGATTTTTCAGCAAAAAATAAGCTCCGCAAATATCTTCCGAATTTTCTGAAAAATAAACTCCGAAAACACGGAATCATACTTATAGCCTCGACTTGAAATGGGCTCTCTGAAATATTGGACGTACGTAGACTGAAAGCGCGCATGTTGACACCCTCTGGTGCTTTAATAGATAGCCTTGGTCTCGTTAGGTGGATCTACTGCCTGGTTTCTTTTGTATTTTAGTTTTCTTTTCACAAGGGCCTTATTCATTTCGTACAGTATAACTGTCACCAACTCGACAAGCTGGTAAAGATGTATTAATTTTTAAAAACCTTCGTTTTTAGAATTTTTAGAAATTTCCTGCGTGTGGAATTTTAGAATGTAAGCGTTATTAAAATTCAAGAGCCACAAATAATATGTTTAAAATGTGCTGGCTGATGATTTAAAATGTAAGGTCAGCAATACCGTTTAATTATGTAAATTCAAGTTATAACTTTCAGTCATCATCCGTCCATGGTCAATCCTCTATATCAGTGGTTTCAAACTCATTTGAGCTTGGGGGGGGGGGGGGGGGGGCAGATAGCTCACACTGGGAATGCCGAGGGCCAACGTTGGACGAGGGGGGGGGGGGGCAAACGATTTGAAAGAGAAGAGACCTCGGTGCTCAGTTTTGCCAGTGGCATTTCTAGATTTGGTTTGTTTATACGACTACTTTGGTCCCTGAGCTGATGTGGTAACAATAATTAAAATGACACCGCCCCGCC
Source organism: Ixodes persulcatus (assembly GCA_013358835.2). Classification (NCBI taxonomy): domain Eukaryota; kingdom Metazoa; phylum Arthropoda; class Arachnida; order Ixodida; family Ixodidae; genus Ixodes; species Ixodes persulcatus. Next base: position 381,913 of record JABSTQ010011067.1, on the reverse strand, counting down.
AACGTTCTTGCATTTTTAATAGCACAAGAGAGAAGGTACACTGTCGTTCCCGTTGCTCGTTTCACTCGGGAATTAACTAAGCTCTACATGCCCCTAAAAAGCAATCAGTTAATTTGGTAGTTCTTGCTTTCCTGACAATTTCTATTACAACACCCATATATGTCTTTTAATTGTGATATATATATATATATATATATATATATATATATATATATATATATATATATATATATATTTTTTTTTTTTTTTTTTAAGGCGAGTATCTTGAGCTTGTAGCATTGTCTTCGGCAGTTGCTCCTGTTGATCAAGAGTTCGCGCAGCCGAGATGCGATGCATCCTTCAATAAAGACCTCGCGCTTGCAGCCTATATAGTAACGGAATTGTTGTACATTACAAAAAGCTGGGAAGCAAAGAATAAAACGAAACAAAGGACAAATGAACACAGACAAGTAAAAAAAAAAATTGTGAATACACGAAAAGAGCGGAGCTACCTTTCGAGCGAAAATGAATCGGCGAGATGAGATCACGATGGCGGATGCCATTTCCAGCGCTCGAGACATGGGAACCGGGACTCGTAGCAAGTTGCCTGCGGGCCGCGTCCCAGCGAGTCGCAGGCCGCATGCGGCCCGCGGGCCGCGTGTTTGACATCCCTGCTCTATATTCTTCTCCCGGGCTTTCCACAGCTGCTGCTTTTCTGCTGCATCTAAATGTTTCAATGTAACATGCAGATATCTATATATTTTAAGCTTATCTTTCCTAAACGAGCAGCAACTTATTTTCAGCTATATTTTGTCTTTGTGTTTTGATTCACTCCTGTTTAATACAGGTATGCGTTTAATGCCGGGATATTTTTACGTAAAAACAGCCTTCTTTTTTTTGAGTTAGCCATAAGATATGCTATTAAGATATTGAAAAAAATAAATGTGGTGGCTTAGCTTGGCTATGCCAGGATATACGTAGCGTGAGATTATGCGCACAAAATGAGAGGCGCTATCAAGCGGCTCCGGTGCAGCGTCAGACTTGGCTACTGCGCAACGGAGGTGCACAGCTAGGTACGCGGCGGCGCCAGTGCGTCTGCCGCGGCTATGACGTCACTCCTCTGGAATGCGCAGACCGGCAAGGCGCGCGGTGGCGGCGGAGCCCGAGGCGGCGGCGGCTCCGGCGCGCCTGCTGTGCTCCGTGTGACGTCACTGCTCCTCGCGCTTGCGCAGCACGGAGCACGGCTCATTATGCGAGCCACGCGAAACTGCTTAACCTCGGCAGGTGTAGCTCACGCTACAAAGGATCCAACCGTCCCGCCCATAGCGGATAAGTCAAGAGATAAACCCATGGGATAAGCAGCAACAACACGAATTATTTTCTTTGCTTCAGCGCCAGCTTTTGGCGGTCGTGTTTAATCGCTGAGGCAGCCATGGAACACAAGGCCGAACGCGGACGCGGCACTGGTGTCCGCACTGAGCACGATAAAAAAAGATGACGTCATTAATTTTGTGCACGGGCCTTGTGTTGGGTAATCACTAATCTGTAGTAGAGTGGTAAGCTGGGCGAGTTGGTAAACGTTGAACATGGTTAAAATTCGCGCACAAAAAGACAAGGACAAGGACAAGAACACAGAACACTGTCTGTGTTCTGTGTTCCTTCCTTGTTTGTCCTTGTCTTTTTGTGCGCGAATTTTAACCATGTTTAATCACTAATCACTCAGCTCCGTGGAAAAAACAAGCTGGACAAAGCGCCTCGTAGATATAAAAGATAATTGTTGCGCGAGTTGGTATCGTACGTGAGAAAACATGATTGCGTTTTAAGACAAGGACAGAGGAAGAACTATCAACCCCATTCATCTATAAGCATATTATCGTGCAAATCTAAGTATACGCCGTGTCACTAGTTGCGTGCGGTACAGGCGAAGGCAACGCCAGTCGAAGATTTGCACGATAGTATGCTTATAGATGAATGGGGTTGATAGTTCCGTGCTTGAGGGTCCATTCTTATTTCCAGGCTTATCATGCTGAAAGTCTTCATAGTCACTGTCTGTGTTTACATGGATACGACAGTAGCTCATCGAACTAAGAGAGAACCAATTACAAGCCGCGACCAGTCCCTCTGTTTTTTTTTTGTTTTTTTTCTCTCTTCTACCCAATCACGATCGTCACAGCTCGATTCGACGAGCTCCAGTCGCATGCATGTATCCGCGACTACTGACTGTAATCGCAAGAGTCACCTACAACGTAAGAAACGCAGGGCGTGGCTTATTATGTACGGGCTTCTTGTATATCGTGATTGGTTCTTCGTCGTTCTTCTCGGCTAATGCTGCAATCTGATTGGCTGCGGAGCAGTAATGAGATGCCTCGCCACACCCGGCGTTTCGTAAGCTGCCGGTGAAGACAACAACTTACCATCCTCCGAACGTTTGATCTTAAAGCCGACGAGCTGCGCACGTCACACTTAAAACATCCACCGGCTCTGTGACTCGGACACGAGGTCGTTTCGACCCCGTGTCCGCGACCGCGTTTTCTCGGTCGCGGTGACCGCTTTTCTACCAAGGCCGGGAATCCACTGCTCTGCATTCGGCGCGTTTCTGCATACCGACATTTGCAAGAAGGGACTCCTGACACTGCACGTTATTTCGCAGGCACAATGCGAACGCTGTAGCCCTACGCCCATTCGTCATCCCTATCCTGACGTAAGGTTTTGCTGCGTTCGTGGAAGGAACGGAGCGATAAATCAGTGCCTACTGTTTGCGCGCGAACGCTATGCAAAAAGTTGTAGTTCTCTGTTTCATGTAGTCACTCGGTTCATATATACAGGGAGTTTCCGAGAAAAAAAAAAAACTGTGTTTTTCCGCCCGGGTAAATCATTTATGCTTCGCAGAAAGCTCTAACTCCTTGAGAAAGTAACGCTAGCGATTGAGATAGAACGCTATAGAGTTCGAGAACATGACGTTATTTGGTTTAAAAAATAACTGAGAAAAACAAAATGTCTTTGTGAGCAGATGTCCACCGAAGCCAAACGTCATAAAAAAAATAATAACACTTATAAAATATATTTCAGTAAAAAGAAAAAAAAAACTTGTTGAAATAAAAGAAACAAAATTACCTCTTTCTTCGAGAAGTTTTTTTTTTTTTTCTTTCTTTTCACTGAAATAGATGTTTCAGTCGCCCACCGTATAATTTTTGTTCTTAAAATATTAGGCTTTGGTGGACGTCAACTCATAGAAACATACCGTTTTTTTTACATTTGTCTTTTGATATAGGAAACGTAATGTTCTCAAATTGTTGCGTTCTGTTCAAGAGGAAAGACGACGAATAGACCATTTGCTATATTACCCAAGCATCAAGGAGAATGCAGGGATTGGTGTTCCACGCGCCGCACGTGCTGGCTTCAGCAGTAGTAACTTTTCTAAAGCAAAAACCTAAAACAAATTTGCATCTTGCACGCGCGTTCTTCAACGCTTTATTTTGGTTATTTACTTCGAATCCTTTATACGGGGAAGGCGTGCGCGTGTGGCGCGTGGAACACCAATCCCTGCATTCTCCTTGATGCTTGGGTAATATAGCAATAGGTCTATTGCTCTGAGCAAGAAACCTGTCAGTAAAATCTCGTAATCAATTAACTCGCCTATCATATCGTCAGTAATTAGCTACAGCCTTCAACCACGTCAAGCGACACCCCGCCGAAGAAAAATGGACAGTCAGGCTCCATCGTGAGTTGGAGAAATCGCTTCGTAACACAGGCATTGCCTGAGAAAATGAACGCCATCAATGACCAAGCAGGTTCTATGGATCTTGGAAACGACGGACGGCGTCTGATTAAACCTCCTCAACTGATCCTTCAAGAAATATCTGGCAAAGCACCAGATGCAGTTCGCCTATTCAAGCAACCGCGTCCCGCCGATGCCGAGAAAGTTGGAGACGACGCCACCTCAAAGTACTCCCTGGAGATAAAGAGCAGATGAAGACAGCAAGGGGACATTTACCGTCGTCACATACCGTAAAGATAGAGCAACAGAAATTACTGTGCTCTTTAAGCCCACATAGGATAACACATCCGTCTGTAGAGTTAACCCCAACTTACTCACAAACCGGTTCGTCTTAATAACCCACTAAAAGGTAATATCCCACAAGATCAACAAAGGTGGCAACCTCTTTGTAGATGTTGTTCCCCTAGACTTGGTAAACAAACTCCTCGCCGTTACCTCGATCGGAGTGGTTTCAGTGACTGCACATGTTCCGGAGGCATACTCTAGGAACAACGGGGAAGTAACAAATGTTCCACTTGAGTGCACGAACGACCAGTTCCTGGAATAGTTGAACGAGTGCGGCGTTGTGTCCGCTAAACGCCAGGTAGCATACACTCGTCAGGATGACGGAACCGTGAAGGAACGGCCTTCTAAGACAGTGGTACTCAGATTCCGGAGTGACCGAGCCAAGCCTCTGCACGTGTACCTCAGATTCATAAGTCATCCTGTTGAAGAATAATTCGGACACGCGTTTCAATGCTCCACCTGCCAGAGGCATGGCCCCATCGCCATAAACTGCAGACGTGAACGCCGTTGTTAGGTATGTTCGTCACCACACATCCATAAGAAATGCAGCTCTAGGAAGAAATCTAAATGTACGAACTGTAGTGAAAAACACTCGGCCACATATTCTGTCTGTCTTCGAAAGAAAGCAGCCGCTATAGCAAAAGGACTCTCCATCACCACCGGAGGGCATTCAGGGCGCTGAGCTCCGCCACCGAATCCAACCGTAGTTCGCTGCAACAGCTGACGCCATTTTACGAACGCCGTCTGCTAGCCAAAGCCGAACGCGGTATGTCAGATCAACCGCCTCCGCCGGTGCTCGATCGCCGCTGTTGCTGGCTTCACGCGGCGGTACCGTGCGTGCTTCCATTCATTCGGCGTTCGTTGCCATGGTGACGGCGAGGAAAGCAGACGTGCGGAAGAACGCTGCGGCGCAGCGATACCAGGTGCGTTCTAAGGCCCTTCCCGCATGCTTTTCAATGGGCGGAAGGCGAACAAAAAGAGTTCTAAATAAGGACTTAACGCAGAAGGCTGAATTTCTCCAGCGCCTCATAATTTGACGAGCCTTACACGAAAAGCACGTTTTTTTGGCCATCCCGCGTCCTGTTTTTTTTATCCGCAACATGGGTCTAAAGTATCAATCTGCCGACATGTCCAATATATCATAGCACCAGGGCAACACTTCACAACTAGACTGCTAAAGCAGCGGTTACGACGAACCACCAGCTAATCTTCCCGACTGGAAGAAAGCGACGCTTCGAACTTACAAAGCATTACCAGAGTTGCTTCAAGAGAGTGACCTCGCAACTGATCTTGGCACCTCTCACGTTGTGACTTTTGATGTAGCCCGACCATCTTCATGAGAGAGAATTTCGACTGAACTGAACGCGCCAAACCATGGCTACCATGTGGGTGCCGATGTACGACACCAGTGGAACTGTTCCCCAACAAACTTTGTGCTGACGGGAGTGTAATTTCTTTTTTTTTTTCTTTTTAGAGCGCAGCTCTTAGGCGCCCGTTTCCGGCTTGAGCGGCGTCGCCGTCGCCATCGGCGTAATCGCGCGGTACATTATGGGACGCGTGACGTCACTGATGACGTCATCAGTGACGATGACGATGACGTCATCAGCGACAATGATAATGACGTTATTACGATGACGTCACTGATGATGTCATTGCGTTGCCGATGACGTAATCATGATGACCCGGTGACGTCACGTGACCCCCGTGAGGTCACGTGACCTCGGTGACGTAACCTCACGGGGTTCACGTGACGTCATTACAAAGGTGACAAGGCTGAGTTTTTTTTTTAATTTCTAGAACTCTTTTTGTTTTGGGGCACAGAGGGGGTAGGGGGGCACGCTTACCAGGGAGCCGCGAGCCGCACTTCAACCCCCGAAGAGCCGCATGCGGCTCGCGAGCCGCAGTTTGGCCACTCCTGCTCTGTATAAGGTAATGCCTTTTACTGAGTTCATTTGTCTTGACGTTAGCTACTTCATAAAAGGTGACGGTGCTAGAAACAATTCGGTAGCTGCCTTAACTTTGAGCACAGAGATACCGCTTTTTGTGGACCATGGTCGTCAAGTCTGGGATTCCCACCCGCTAACAGCTACCTAAAGAAAATTGAAAAATATTATTTTATTTATTCTACGTCTCCTGCGGAGTTACTTTCCGAAATCGTGCACGTTCTCTGATGCAGCAATAGAGGGCACACTGCGCGACTCTGTTAGCGCGAACAGGACATCGGCTCTTTTGTCAACTTTTTATTTCGAAAGAGTATTCATGGGAACCAAATTTTACTCCTTAGGCTAGGAACTCGAACGCGTACTTTCCACCTCAATAATATTTTTAATTATAACACTTCGAAGATAAAAAAAAAACGGTGATTACCTGATTGCGCTAGCAGCGCCGCGCTATGCAAAACGAAATTGACTAGCCGTCTGAACAAGGGCTGGTAATTTAAGGGGAGAGTGTTTCTTTTTTGTTTATGCAATGTCAGTAAATGCACAATATTGAAAAATCTATTTTCTTTTTTTAATCTCGCGTCTCTGTTTACGCTCCCCAAAACACCTGGGCTACGCGGCTTGCTCCCTTTGGTGACGCATTCAGTTGCACAGAAGGAAAGAAAAAGCTTATAATTGGAGCTTCAAATAAAATAGAGTAATTTTAATTAGGCATTTTTTCTTCTGTACAGGGATAACAGAAACTAGATTTCTAATGAAGCGACATGTAAATTTTGAAATGAGGCTGCTACAATGTGTGAATCTAACCGTGATTGCATTATGTAACTCGGCAGGGGATAAGATGCTGAACCTCGATATCTCAAAGGCTTTGCGGCTTGCTTTTAAACGCATGGGTATTATTTATCACGATATAAAAAAAATATATTGAATTATCGCGCTTTGAAACACCTATTCTAAAGAGCCGCTCTTGGCATGCTTATGTTCCGTAAGTGTTAAACGCTTTAATAAATATTACGTTGGATTCAGGACTGAGCTCCCCAAAACCAGGCTTGTCTAAGTAATTTGTCCTGACCTCACCGCTGGCAGACTGAAACTTCGTTAATATATATATATATATATATATATATATATATATATATATATATATATATTTATTTAATGTAACTTTTCATGCGAAAAGTTTTGAATGCTTGTAATTCTGGACATGCTGTCATCGAATGAAAATCAAACTTAACGAGGTGCCTTTTTTATGTTAAGGCTTTTAACTTTCCACGAGAGGCTTACACGCTAATGATTCTTTTTTTTTTTTTTGCTCCAGAACTAAGATCTTTCTGGCGCCAGAGGCTATAATACAAACTATAGCACACCAGTGACGCCACTTAATACAGCCTGCCATCTAGCATTCCATAACACCTGAAAACCTTGTCACTAAGGGATGTTGACTATAGGAAAGAAAAAAGAAACAAGAAGTTGATTTTGATTTTGAGAGTCGCTCTAAACTGAGCCGCAAAAACTTGACGTGCACACGCAGCGACTTTAAATTTGTACCAAAGGCGTATTTTAGTTGTGCTTGTTATCTAAAGGAAACTTAAAGCGTAGCTTCGTTCCTGTAAAAAAAAAATCGGAGCATTCTTATATACTTGCATGACGAACGCGTACGCAGACGACGCAGTCACGCTGAGATTCTTGTTATTGTTGCTTCTGTCGAGCCTCTCGATCGGAGCAACAAACACGATTTTATTTGCGCGGCTTGGTCGTTTACGTAGGCGTCATTCGCTGGAAATGTCATAGACTCTATCCTCGTTTTCCAAAGCAACTGGGTCAGGCCACAAAAGTTTGCACGGTAACTTCCACCCGTAAAATACACCTTTTATACAAATTTAAAGTCGCTACAGGCGTGCACGTAGTTTGTCTGGCGATTTAACAGTCAGTCTCGGTATTTTTATGAAGACTGACTTATTATTATTATGCCGTAATCTGGGATAAATCTGACTAAAACAAAAAACAAAACAGTTGGGGACGTATCTCTTTTATATACGGGTAATAATTGTCTTTAGAAATCGCGTTATTGCAAGATTTGTTTGGTACTTTAAAAAAAAAAAGTATTTTTGCGAACATTATTTTTTTAAACGCACTAAATAAAAAAATATGAAAAAGGGACCCGTTACGGGAACTTAAATGTAGTCATCTTCACTAAAATCTTAAGGTGGGATAGTTGGTTAAGCATTATGAACATAAATAGTGCGACGGACTAGGACGTGTCCTTGTCCTAGTCTATCCTTCCCGTTCTTTATGTTCACAATAGTCATCTTTGTTTGTTCATAGTTTTGACAGGTATTGGTGTGTCCTCCAGTAACACCGTTGTACATGTACCGGGCGTCCGCGAGAAAACCGAACCCTGTTTTTCGCACCGCAAAAATAAACTAGATATCGCGAAGAGTTCGAACTCGGTCAGAACGTAGCCCCAGCCATTCGTGCGAGATGCCAAAGGTTCAACACTTACCATTACCGAAATAAAAAGTTAGAAATGAAAAAAAAAAACTGTTTTCGTCGATGAGAGTGCGATGACATTTCACGGGACAAAAAGCTACGCACCAAGAAACTCAGCGAGAGTGCGTGGCGGGGCCTTCAAAACGCCGAGCTCCGACTGGAACCATTAGTGAGTAGACGAAAAGGCTATAGCTGCTTTTGGCTTCGCTCACTCCTCGAACGCCTTCGAAGTGTGACTAGATACAGAGGCAGCTACAGCTTTGCGTCCAAACCCTAATCACTTCAACAAGAGCTCGGAGTTCTGGTCTAATCCTCTACTTCCGTTTCTCGTCGCATAGAAGTCCGCTCCAATACTCCATTCACACTTGAGCTGAGACTAGACGCTTTGCCTTCAGTGCGACATATCAGCCTTTGCTAATACAAGTGGGAACGCGCAGGCACGCGTAACCAAAGCACCGCTGAAGCCAGCGAGCTAGCGCTGGAGGCAGGCACGTAGCCAGGATTTTGTTTCGGATGGGGCCCGCCCATGACAAAATGCTGTATGATGGGGAGGGGGGAGAGGAGGTCCCAGCAAAATCAAAGATTTCGGGGGGGGGGGGGGGGGGGCCGGGCCCCATGCCCCCCCCCCCCCCCCCCTCTGGATACTCAGATTTCACGAAAAGTGCTTCACCTTCGCTTTAAGCTGTCCGTAACTAAAGCAGTTTAGGAAATTATTGCACTACATTTCGTAAGCAAGCTTCTTTTTCTCTGATCAACATTTCTTATGGTTATTGTTGTCGCTTATAGGCAGGAGACTACAGAAAAAACGCATGCGATCCATCTTGAAGAAATTAACGCCATCCTGTCTGTGACTCCGAAGGCAGAGCCTGTGCCCCTTGTTGTTTTCGTTCCGTGTATAAACCTTTCCATCGCTTATCACGCGTGACGAAAGATGCTGAGTCACTGAGCTGTGGAAGCATGCGCAACGTCCGATATACCGCGCAGCAGAGAAAGAGAGCATGCTCTGAAGGCGTTTCACAGCCCAGCCGACAAAAATGGCAGCGCGCAGAAGGCGAGTTTTGCAAAGGTCACGGGTGGAGTCAGGAGCGTTCGAGCATCCAAGTAGCGCTCACGAGCCAATCAGGTTGCGTCATTAGCCGATAACAGCGTTGAAGAGCCAATCATGAAGCGGGAACATCATAAGCCACGCCCTCCGTTTATAAAGCTTTCAGTGAGTATGGATGAGTCGTAGATTATTGCGCTATTGTGAATAAAAATAAGTAAATATACAAATAAAAGAAGAAATGGAGCAAATATTATACTTCGTCTCACCCTACGATGAACTAAAGGCAAAAGCCACGGGCCGCCAGGTCCAATCACGTTCCACGCTAAACTATGACATGCTCAGCATTGATTAGGGGTCAAGGAATGATGCTCCGAACCCAAAAGCGCTGCATAATTTTTATAGCTTCGACACTGCAAAGAGCCTGCACGTCGTGGCTCTTTTTTGCAATTTAAATTTGTTGAGTCACTCATTGCTATTCAATTCGAACCACTGTACGCCCATCCCCATCAGTCATACGAGACGCGGGCTCTGATACGTGCCTCGAAGCGAAATAGCACACAATTTCTAAGTGGCTCGTGATTGGATCTGTCGGTCCGTAGCTTTGGCCTTTATAGTTTGTCTCACCCTACGATGGACTAAAGGCCAAAGCTACGGACCGACAGATCCAATCACGAGCCACTTAGAAATTGTGTGCTATTTCGCTTCCAGGCACGTATCAGAGCCCGCGTCTCGTATCACTGATGGGGATGGGCGTACAGTGCTTCGAATTGAATAGCAATGAGTGACTCAACAACTTTAAATTGCAAAAAAAAAAAGCCACGACGTGCAGGCTCATTGCAGTGCCGAAGCTATAGAAATTATGCAGCGCTTTTGGGTTCGGAGCATCATTCCTTGACCCCTAATCAATGCTGAGCATGTCATAGTTTAGCGTGGAACGTGATTGGACCTGGCGGCCCGTGGCTTTTGCCTTTAGTCCATCGTAGGGTGAGACGAAGTATAGTGCATCGTAGGGTGAGACAAACTATAGTTCGGTAAATTAAAGATGGCAGCCGTAAGGCTTGAGCCATAATTCTGCTCTCGATGTGGTTTCCTGCGATAGCTATTTCGATATCGGCTCGTGTTTCACACGCACGTGAAATACGAGAGGTCTAAGAGACTTCGACCGCACGGGACTGAGAGCGTCAGAGGAAAGTGTTGTGAAGAGGAAAACGCGAAGACTATTTACAACTTCTTGCCTTTCTTGCTGCCGCTGGAGGACAACGCGTCCACCTTACTTCGACGCGAAAGGAGGGAACCAATGCTGTACTTATCTTGCGAAAAGCACGAATTATGTAGCATTATCTATAAAGCAGTTTCGCGTGACGTGTACTTCCAGTTTAAACTCTCGCCAGATACCGTGTTAATGAACATTGCCTCTATACGTCTCTCTATGAGCGAAAACAGCGTTATCCATGATCACTCGAGTTCTTACGTGTCGCAATCGACTGAGCCGGTCTGACTGGTCGCGGGAACATAAAAGAGCATCAATCGGTACTCGATATGTATGTGTATACATAGCGGTTTTTGTTCAATCTCGAGACGAGTCGGGGTCCAGAAGTCAACCTGTTGGCAGTCGTAAGATGCCGCCAAGATAACTCAAAAAAAGAAAAGAAAAAAGAAACGCAAGCACGGGTTTATGCGGCCCAAAAACATCCCCGCCGTACTTACCGACTTCTGTCGTCAATGAACCTACACGCCGTGCTTGTACGTTCGACCAAGATCAAAAACTACGCCAATAACTGATTGCCTGCATGCAAACTAATGGGAAAAGGTGGGGGAGGCTTTTCATCAACGTGATAGAACGCGGCTTAACTAAGGTGAAAAGGCGATGCTCGACCTTTCCATGCCCATTATGCGCGTTAACCTGGAAGACGATAGCCGTTCTCGCTTGTGAAAGCAGCTGTCCTCGTTGCACCCAATGAACCACTGAATGGAACCATATTTAAGAGCGACCAAGTTCACGGCACGCTTTTAATAAGAGGCTTTTTTTATCTCTCTCAACGCACATTAGCCTGACAACCTCGCGTAACAATAATAAACATCTCAAATCACGTCTTTTTTTCCCCTTATATTGACGCATTTTTTTATTTTTTTTTTTTTATATCGGTTCGGCGGAAGCTGACATTTCTCGTTAATCGATATTCTCCATTTTATTTATCTCGTCACAAATTCTTCTTCGCCTCTCTCCTTTCGCTTTGCCTTATCGAAATTTTATTTAAGGCGTCCCCCCCCCCCCCCTTCTTTTTTTGTGTGTTTATTATGCGCATCTACCTCTCCGAAAATCGATAGGGCACATAAATGCGAATTTTATGACTTTTATATATTTTTCTCATTTTTAGGTACACACGTTGGGATCTGATGAGTTCTGTCGTGCTGGAGCTTAATTTTTTTTTTCTCAGTGAACCATTAACTTTAGACGTTTATTAGTGTGAATATATTCGTTCCGTAGCTTGAAACGTTCATTGTAATTTTAGTAAAGCACTTGCGGTAACTGCCTACTTAAAATTTTAAATTAAATCAATCCACAGATATGCACAAATTACTGCATGTGACACGAAGCTGAAATGCAATAATCAAACGATAAGCACTGCACCAAGAAAAAAAAAATTATTAGCATCATCACAGTCCGGGAGAGCGTCACACTTTACTAATAAATGAATACCCTCGTAGATGTGAAGAAATGTACGTACTTCTAAATGACTAATATGGGAACTATCTTGTGTTTTTACTAATGTATTTATGCATATTCTTGCAAAAGAGTTTCTTACATTGACTAATCATGCGTAAGCACCTCAAGCTTTTTTTGTTCTATTTGAGCGTTGAAATTGTCATTCAGATTACATTTCTGATGAGGCCTAGGTGGTGTGACTCACAGATGGAACTCCGCACTCGCGTATTTTTCTTCAGTTTCAGGAATTTGAAGCCGGAAACGGTTAGGCGCTAGCCATGTAACGCACTATGTGTTAAAAAATGAGCGAAGCTGACATTTGAAGATAAATTTGTCTATGTGTGCCTGGGATACAAAAATATATATATAGTTGTCGCTAATGGGAAGTAAATATTTATGTCTATATGTGACTAAACGAAAATCGATACCCGTTTCAGTTTCAATTCCATCTAAAATTTAAATGAGTTCCTGTTCTACTGGTTCAATCAGCGGAAAGTGCAACGACGGTAGCGATCTTTCGTTCATCAAGGAAAGCTGAAAGGTCTCACAAAACGGCACTCTACCGACGACCGCCATGTGACCGTTCTCAAGATAGTTTCCTGAACCGCGGTTGAACCTTTTTAGGCCTACGTTTCTTTCCCACATCTCTTTTTGATTCCAAACCGTTGGCTGGGACACCGGGTCAAGTTAGTTTTAAGGCGTGAGCACAGCGCAGCCGTTGACACCTTGCTCTTCGTTGTACCGAGACATGACAGCTGTGGGAAGCTTCCATCGGGAAGTGCCATTAGTGAACGCCATTCTTGTTTTTTTCGTTGCTTAAAGCTTTCAGATGATCTTTTTTCTAACGGTCGCGTTTAAGAAAATGTAAACAAAAAAAGTTAACTCAAGAAAATTAAAACGACAGCGCATATTGTTTGCGGTCAGCTCTTTGCGGAATTTACACTGCCGGGGGCTAGACCAACAGCGATTGTTACACCAGAAAATGGTTTTGAGAAATGTCTTTATGATTTGTTGTGCCTGATCGATAACTATACTTTTCTGGCTTAAGTATAAACAGGTTCAGGGATAAAAAACGGTCACCGGTAGCCATGACAGTGTTTTGTGTTATTGGTAAGCACAACTATACATCAGACAAAGGAAGAATAAAAACAAATTGGGGAAATAACTTGTTAATTCACGTAAAACAAGGAACGAATAACGCAAGTCATCGTGTTCCGGCTCGTATTTCATCAGCAAATAGTATCATAAATATATTACGAGCAGTCTCTTGGCTCCCAAAGGGCTTACGGTCGCTCCGTTTCGGCAGGCCTTTCGAACCTGCTGATGTCGAAATTCCTGGGACGATGAAGTTTTACGGAAATCTCGAAGTTGGGGATTTAGAGAAGTCCTTATCTTGCGCTATTTTACATATAAGATGGGACAGGTAGCCTTAAGCCAGGGTCACACTGCTCCTTCATCATACAAAAGGCATTCTGCAAACACGAGTCACCACAATATGCTTGGTTCGAATGCCGCGTGCCAAGCTTCTCCTTGAACTCATTGCCATCCGACATTCGAAGCACGGATCTCGCGGTAACTGGCGATCGAATCTGTGCGCAAACTTTTTTTTTGTATTACAGGACTAATAAAAATATAAAAAAAACTCTCGTTAACCGGTCCTTTAGCTAACCACCTGGAGTACTGTTCATACAATATATCATGAACGTTACAAGAAGCGGTGGTATGGTGGAGATTGTTTGTCATCTCATCTGACCGGAAGTTTGTGGGGGACGTAAATCGCTAACAACGCCTCCCTCCGACGCTTTCAAGGAAAGTGTCTATAGCCAACATCAGGGTAGAGACAAGAAACAAATACCCGAGACGAGCCACAGATGATCAGAAAGATTGGAGCACGCTGGAAGGTCAGAGCAAGGAACGGAGCTACCAAGGTTTGTTATTTAACAGACGGCGTTCTCAAAGACCATAGGAAGTCTTTGTTGATGTCAGGACTATTTATTTACACGATATTAAAAGGCGAATATTGATTAAGCCAAGGAATGCACAATTATAAAGTTTGTGCGTCTATGGAGGATCGCTTTGCAATACATGTGCACGGACCAGTTCAAACTTTTTGCTTTGTAGCAGTTATTGTAGTCTACTCATAATACTACACGGAAATGTTAGTGTATTAGGCAGATTGTAAATAGAAGGGTCGTATACTGCTTTGCGGTGCTTATAACCCAGGCGAAAAATGTTGGGTCACTGGGCTGTGGGCGCATGGCATTGCGTGTAATAACGAGTTTTAGAGCGCAGCTCTCAGGCGCCCGATTCCGGCTTGAGCGGCGTCGCCGTCGCCGTCGCCGTCGGCGTGTTGGGACATGTTGGGACATGTTGGGACATGACATGTGCATGTTGGGACATGCACCGCGCGAGCCCCCCCCCGAGGTCACGTGACCCCCCCCCCCCCCCCCCCCCGAGGTCACGTGACCCCCCCGGAGGAGATTGAAGGATGAGGGGAGGAGGAGAAGGAGGAGGATGAGGAGGGATATACCCTCCCCTGAGTACCCTTCCCTCCTCCTCCTCCTCAAGAGCTGCGCTCCAATTCCGCGTTACAGGGAGTTGTAAACGGCTTTCATTTTTTTTTAATAGCTTTCCAATAAGCTTTGTGTAGGCAAAGAAATAGCGTCATCGGTATGAGCCAATCCAAACTGAGATTTTGGCTTGGCGCATGCGCAGTGACGACAATGCTATTTCTGTGTGTAGTGTTGCGTTTGGCCGAGCAGGACTCCAGGCCACGGCGAGAAGACGACACCGGGAGCAGGGCAGACGGACGTTTTAATCCAGGAAAGCTCGCCGACAGACGAAAACCGAAGAACAATACCGGCGGCGGCGCGACCGACTTTTATCGGCTGCTGCCAAGGACAAATGAAAGAAAAAGTGCGATGCCGAAGATATCGCTTTTGGCGCGGCGGCTATCAACATTCGCGCGTTCTTGCTGCGCTCACGCGTGACAACGCAACAGTAGGCAACTTTTTTGCGTACTCAAAGAGATACAGCGTCGTTGCAAATGCGCACGCACCGAGCCCAAACCGCGTTTCGGATGGGCGCATGGCGACGACGCTATTTCTTTTGCGTACAAAGCTTTGGAGTACGTTACTACATGGTAACCCAGGAGTGGTGTAAAAACGGGATGCTAACAAGAAACCGTTCTGTTTTCCGTCCCGTTTTTGCCCCGCTCCTCACCATCGCGCTAATAGAGAGTCTTAATATTGCGCATAGGAGCAAACGCCAGCGTTGCGCGTTTGCGTTAGCGTTGCATCCTCCACGCTGCAGATGGGCGTTGTCGCCGTGCGCCGATCTAAGACCGCAGTTTGGGCTCTGCGCACGCGCTGTGTGGAACACGCAACGCTAACGGTAACGCAGAGTGCTTGCGATGTCTTGTATTCGCAATGCAGAGCTCAATAATATTTAGCAAGAGAGATACTGGTGCATGCTCAGGTTGCATCCGACATGATTTAAAAGGTTGAAAGCGGGAAACAACAAGGATGACGAAGAAAACAAACACGACACAGAGGCGCTAAATTTCAACCAACGTTACTAAAACACTCAGTTGGGTGATTCCACGAGAGATCGAACCTGCATGTCCACTCAACATTTTTTTTTTGTTTTCTGTTCTTTTTTTTATATGTGATGTACACTCAGGTGAATCGCACGAAACTGAACTTTTTTGTCTCAAAAACGAGTTTTCACTACGAGAAAAAAAAATGTTTCAAGATTGCGCGACGGCCCCGCTCCCATCGCGGACTGCATTAGTTGCCAACTCTGCGGTCGTGTGGAAGGCAGGCAAAAGCATTACGTCAAAACAGTTTCCTGTTTCATGTAACACACCCAAGTTTAAGTCAACTGCACACAATTAGTATGTGCTTTATGAATTAAAAAAAAATAAAAAATTCATAACTTTAGACCAGGTGCAACATATACACTAAATTTCAGGCCTTCCACCTCCATATGTATGGCATTAACGAGTTTGAAAACTACACATAATACAGGCCGGGGCATCTAAATTATTCCTGCAGAATATGAGCTTCCGATAAAAGATTTCAACATAAAATAAAAAGAATATTGTCACGAATGACAAGTGATGAGGCGGTAATAACTGAGTAAACTGAACGTTTAATGGGGCGAACTTGTGCCCAAAAATAAAGAAAGGAAGAGAAGAAAAGAGTAGATAACAAGAGAGCGTCGCGGGCGTCGAAGGCGGCGAAGCAGCAAGATCGAACGCTGAGGCGAAACTGACCGCGGCTCGCCACGCGGAGCCCCTTATGTACACGCGTGGGTCTGGAAGAATCGGCGTAGAAGGTTCTGCGTGTGGAACATTCTGACCTCGAACAAGCAACACGGTTCTCGAATTTACCAGAAAATTTACGTCAGAGTACACAAAAATGCGTCCCCGCGGCCAGGAATCGAACCCTGGCTTTCTGCGCGGAAGGCACGCGCGATAACCGTTAGGCCACGAGCGCGCTGCCTGCTTGGTCAGCTGCGCTCGCGGCATTACTCCCCCCTTTAAAAAGTGCATCGCCCCGATGCAACACAAAACAAAGCAAAGCAAATGAAAAGGACGGTAAACTAAACAGTCATTTGGAAGGTATAAGGTGCACAGTCCTATCGGGCGTAGTACGGCTTCAGGCGCACGACGTGGACGACTTCAGGCCGTGGTGGGCGGCGTGATGATGTTCTTGTTCCGTCGGGCATCACCTCGTAGTTCAGCTCCCCGAGGCGTCGAAGTACCTTGTACGGTCCAAAGTATCGTTTCAGCAATTTCTCACTGAGGCCGCGGCGACGGATGGGCGTCCATACCCACACCCTGTCTCCGGGCTGGAAGTGGACGTCCCTGCGACGAAGGTTGTAGCGGCCGGCGTCGACGCGTTGCTGGTCTTGAATCAGGAGTCGGGCGAGCTGGCGGACTTCTTCGGCCCGTTGAGCAACCACCTGGGCGTCGTCGCTCTCACTGTCAGCTGGCTCATGGGGCAGCATCGCGTCCAGCATGGTCGTTACTTTCCGACCATGTACCAGCTGGAAGGGTGTGAATCCAGTGGTCTCTTGAACCGCCGTATTGTAGGCGAACGTGACGTAGGGCAGCACCTCGTCCCACGTCTTGTGCTCTACGTCGACGTACATAGAGATCGTGTCAGCGATTGTCTTGTTGAGTCGCTCCGTCAGCCCGTTGGTCTGCGGGTGGTACGCAGTTGTACGACGATGGCTGGTGTGACTGAGTCGGAGGATTTCTTGGGTCAGCTGTGCCATGAACGATGATCCGCGATCTGTAATCAGAACTTCTGGAGCGCCGTGCCGGAGGACGATGGACTCAATGAAAAACTTGGCAACTTCCACGGCAGTCCCTGAAGGAAGGGCTTTCGTTTCGGCGTACCGCGTGAGATAATCTGTGGCTACGATGATCCAGCGGTTCCCCGACGTCGACGGCGGAAAAGTGCCAAGTAGATCCATTCCGATCTGCTGGAAGGGTGCAGTTGGAGGAGAAATTGGCTGCAGGAGACCGGCCGGCCTCGTCGGAGGTTTCTTGCGTCGCTGGCACTCGTGGCATGATCGTGTGTATAGGTGGACGGTCTTGGGGAGCTTTGGCCAGTAATACTTTTCACGAATACGGGCCAGTGTCCGGCTGTAACCAAGGTGTCCGGACGTCGGGTCGTCGTGGCAGGCTTGGAAGATCTCCTCTCGAAGGTCAGTCGGGATTACCAGCAGCCACGACAAGTTGTTGTCCCTAAAGTTCTCTTTGTAGAGTACACCTCGTCGCATGACGAAGGTCGACAGGGCTCGTGAGAAAACACGTGGCAAGGTACTCCCGCGCCCTTCCAGGTGCTCTATTAGTGCGCGCAGCTCAGGATTGTCTCGTTGACGTCGTGCCATGTCGTCGGTGTTCACTGCGCCTAGGAAGCACTCGTCTTCATCGTCGTCGCTGCTGCCGGAAGGTGTTTCGACGGGCGATCGAGACAGGCAGTCGGCGTCGCTGTGCTTGCGGCCTGACTTGTAGACCACAGTCATGTTGAACTCTTGTAGTCGGAGACTCCATCGAGCCAGGCGTCCTGACGGGTCCTTGAGGTTGGCAAGCCAGCAGAGCGAATGGTGGTCCGTGACTACGCGGAACGGGCTCCCATACAAGTACGGACGAAACTTTGTGATTGCCCAGACGACCGCAAGGCATTCTTTCTCAGTCGTGGAGTAATTTTTCTCCGCCTTGGATAGTGTCCGACTTGCGTAGGCAATCACTCGCTCGGTGCCTTCTTGTAGTTGAACCAGTACCGCACCAAGTCCTGCGTTACTTGCGTCCGTGTGAATCTCGGTTTCCGCATCCTGATCGAAATGTCCAAGAACAGGAGGAGTCTGGAGTCGTCGCTTCAGCTCGTCGAATGCCTGCTGCTGCTCTTCGGCCCATTCGAACTTCTCAGCGTCCTTCGTGAGGTTTGTGAGCGGTGCCGAAATCCTTGCGAAGTCCCGAACGAAGCGCCGATAGTACGCACATAGTCCCAGGAATCGTTGCACGGCCTTCTTGTCTGTCGGCGCCGGAAATGCCGCGACGGCGCGAGTCTTTTCTGGGTCTGGGCGAACGCCATCATTGCTAACCACGTGTCCTAGGAACTTCAGTTCGTCGTAGGCGAACCGACACTTCGATGGCTTAAGGGTGAGCCCGGCGGTCTGTATGGCCTGGAGAACAGCTCGGAGTCGTCGCAAGTGCTCGTCGAAGTCGCTTGAAAACACTACGACGTCGTCAAGGTAGACGAGACAGCTCTGCCATTTCAGCCCAGCCAGTACGGTGTCCATGACACGCTGGAAAGGTGCTGGCGCCGTGCATAGTCCAAAAGGCATCACCTTGAACTCGTACAGTCCGTCTGGCGTGACGAAAGCTGTCTTTTCTCGGTCCCGTTCATCGACTTCGATCTGCCAGTAGCAGCTCTTCAGGTCCATCGATGAAAATATCGAGAGTGGCGCAGCCGGTCTAGCGTGTCGTCTATGCGGGGGAGTGGGTAGACGTCTTTCTTCGTCACCGCGTTCAGCTGTCGGTAGTCCACGCAAAACCTAAGCGTTCCGTCCTTCTTCTTGACCAGTACGACCGGAGAGGCCCATGGACTGCTGGAAGGCTGGATTATGTCGTCGTTCAGCATTTCTTGCACTTGCTCCTGTATGACCTCCCTTTCTTTTACTGAGACTCGGTATGGCGATCGATGCACAGGGAGCGCGTCGTCCTCAGTAACAATGCAATGCTTCGCAACGGTGGTTTGGCGCACCTTTGACGACGTCGCAAAGCAGTCGCTGTATTCGGCGAGGAGGTTAAGCAGCTGCCGTCGTTTCGGGCCCGGAAGCTTAGGGTCAATGTCGAGCTGCGCTGGCGACGTACTGTCTTGCTGAGGTGCCGAGGTTTCGTCAGTAATCGTGGCGATTTCGGTGGCGTTTCGAAGTTCCTCGACGTGGCCCACGGCTGCACCTTTCGTGAGGTGTTGCGTTTCATTTCGGAAGTTCGTCACGAGGACCACAGTCCGCCCATCCTGAAGTTCGGCCACTCCTCTTGCGACGCCTATTCCTCTTCCCAGAAGCAATTGAAGGTTGCCTTCCAGGACAACTTCGCCGCAGGTAGCTGTATCGGCCACGACGGGTACGACAACACTTGTTCGCGGCGGCAGGTTCACGTGGGCGGCGCCGACTCGGACGGCGGCTGAGGCTGTTTGGGGTTTCTCTGAAGGCGGAACAGGCTTCCGCAGCGTCAATCTGTTCTCACCCAGGTCGATGACGGCGCCGTATTCGCACAGAAAGTCCATGCCAAGAATGACATCTCTGGAGCAGTCTTGTAGAACGACGAACTTTACCGGACACGTCTCGCCGTGGATCTCGACGTGAGCAGTGCACCTTCCGACGGGCGTGATGAGATGTCCTCCTGCGGTTCGTATTTGGGGTCCATCCCACGGCGTCATGACTTTGCGAAGGCGGCGAGAGAGCCTCCCACTCAAAACGGAGTAGTCTGCTCCGGTGTCGACGAGTGCCGATGCGTCGTGGCCGTCGATAACAACTTTTAGGTTGTTGGACACCGTGGCAGGGGCGTCGGTGCGATGCGGGGCGTCGGGAGAGTGGGAGCGCTCCGGCGTTTTTGGAGGCTGTTTGCTTCCGTCGTCTTCGGCAACGTCACCTCCAGGCGTTGCCGCACTTAGTTTTCCCGGCGACGGAGGGGAGACAGGCTCTCTCGGCGAGGTCGTGGCGCTGGGGACGCTGAACGTCGTGGCGATGGGGAACGGGCTTCACGGCGGAGAGACGACACTGGGGAGGGCGAACGTCGGAGGTACTCCTCGATGTCGCGAGGGCGCTCGTCGTAAAATTTGAAAACACTGTCGAAAAATACCCATATTGAAAGAAACAAAATAAAACAAAAACCCGGTCTCGATTTCATTAAAACTCTGGGGTAAAACATTCTTAAGGCCAGGGAAAAAAGAAAGTACAAAAATATGTTGCACTATTTGCTTGGTACAAGAGTTCTAAGCGGTCAAAGTGGCGGTTGCGAAGTGTCGTTAGTCCGGCGTTTTTCGCTTTAGCCCGCGGCTGGTGTACATATATATATATATATATATATATATATATATATATATATATATATATATATATATATTAATAAAAAGCTACATTTTTTTTTCACAAGTAAGAAATATATGTTTATAGCTTGCTGTAATAACAAAAGACTGATTTTGTTTCTTCTTGTTGTTTAAGGGTACTCAAAATTTTACATTTCTTGATCGCGCTTGGACTTCGCATGTTCCGCTTATAAAAACTGTAGGGAATACAACAAGGACGCCTCGGGTACAAGGCTACGGGGCGCTTATGTTACGGCGAAGCCAAGGAGGAGGTTTACGTTTGCCAATCGGTATGCAGGGTATTTCACGAAGTGGACAAATTCGATTTTGCGAAAACTACGCGTCGCAACAAGAAAAGGCTTGTGTCGTTTTGGTCCTGGGACACGGGCCTATTTAGAAAAATTAATAAAGTCCGGGATAATTAGACTGTAAATTACTTTTGCGTAATTACCTTTTTTAATATTGTGCTTAAGGGCATGATTTCAATTAGATAATTACTGAGCATCATCGAAAAACACCAAATCAACAAATTGCAGAACGAAAGAGGGAACGCGCAGCTTTTTATGGCTTTCTGAAAAACTGCACACATTCGACAGGTTTTTAAGTTTCGGTTTGCTATCGGCGCGCATCTCGGCCCCGACGGCACCGCACCCCATGGAGAAATAGTGCAACCAACCTCTGCTTCGCTGTCCTCGCGCAACGCAGCAGAGGCTGGTTCACTGATCTCTATGACAATTGCTGGATCGCGTTTGCCCGCTCCGCGAATGCGGCAACTAGCGGCCATCTTTTTGGTAGAGTTATATCACCTCTAGCCAAGGTAAAGCTGCTACAGCCACTATCATCCATCCATGGCAGACAGCGTTGTGGCAGTTGTGGTGGCAGGCTGCCATCAAAATAGCGTGGGTGATATTTCGTGCTTGACTGAAATTGTTTGTCAAAACATGTTTTTGAAACCCGGCGTGAACGATAGCCCGATCTTTGAGGACCCGGGGAAAGTTTCACGAAATCGCAGCACCGGGAAAAAGCAGCACAGCACGCATCGAAAGTCGCATCAAAAGAAGCATCGAAAGCAGACGCCAGTACGAAGTCTGCTTTCGATGCGAGCTGCGCTGCTTTCCCCCGGTGCTGCGCTTTCGTAGAACTTTCGCCAGGTCCTCAAAGATCAGGCTACCGTTCACGCCGGGTTTCAAAAATCTGCTTCGTCGAACAACTTCAATCAAGCACGAAATATCACCCACGGTACAGTATACTAGATCTACGGCTATTTTATGGCAGCTTGCCGCCATATATCGCTGTCCGCCATATTACTATGATGGCTAGAGATGATATAACTCTACCAAAAAGATGGCCGACCGTGGCCGCATTCTAGTCCATAGACGGAGCTGGTCAAACGCGATCCAGCAATTGTCATAGAGATCAGTGAGCTGGTTGCACTCTTTCTCCACGCGGGGCGCGGTGCCGTCGGGGCCGAGATGCGCGCCGGGCAAACCGAAACTTAAAAACCCGTCGAATTTGTGCAGTTTTTCAGAAAGCCGTAAAATGCTTCGCGTGCCAAACTGTAGTTCTGCAATTTGTTGATTTAGTGGTTTTCGACGATGCTGAGCAATTTTCTAATTGAAACTATGCCCTTAAACACAATATCACAAAAGTTAATTACGCAAAAATAATTAACTTTCCAATTATCCCGGACTTTAATAATTTTCCTAAATAGGCCCGTGGCCCAGGACTAAAACGACACAAGCCTTTTTTTGTTGCGACGCGTATTTTTTTCAATATCGAATTTGTTCACCTTCCGTGAAACACCCTGTACGTGGTTCGCGGTCGCTGTCGCTGTCAGGAGCTGGTAAGATATTTGAGCTCACGTTTACCGCGGGGCAAACGTACACATCCCCCTTGGCTCCGCCATAACATAAGCACCTTGTACCCGATGCGTCGTGCCTTTATTTATATTTCTAGTAAACAAGACTCGAGCCGTCTTCGGTCTAACTCCGGCAACAACAGTTGTCCATGCGCTTCTTTTTTTACGTCTCAAAACGTAACAGCGACCTAAATATGACGACTCGTCAACGTTTCTTCCTGAAGAATATTTAAAAAATCCACAACTCTGAGCGTATTAAGGTGGATTACTGCGACAGTTCAGCCAGACTATTTTGGAATGCGCGGTGGCAGAATTGGTGTCGGCACGTCAGTGATGTCATTTGGACATTTGTGTGTTTGTGCGTGTATGACCAGGAAAGGCACAGAGGCAGATCTTCAATGCACGTGACCTTTGACTCTGCCTGGTTCGTGGCCACTGACGTTGGTCGTCAGCGGGAGAACTCCTCGGTCGCAACAGCATTGCGAAACCTTCGGAATTAAATTGGTTTGGCGGCGCAGACAACGCACCGGGAGAAGCGACAGACGTCGCTGTTGTGCACGAAGTGCACGCAGCACATAGGTCACTCAGAGATTTTTTCGACGATTACCTCCGCGTTCACAAGGAGGAGCCTACATTCCAACACAAATTTTCGCAATGTCAAGCTCCTAGATGTTGAATCACTGCGGAAGCTGCATGCCAGGATCTGGTAATTTACAGGAAACAGACCAGGTCTGCCAGCACTACTTTGGGTGCCTGAAGGTGTTTCTAACCTCATCTGCTGGCACACCTGATAAAACCGACGAGACATTTCTTGAGGAAGAAAAGGCAGCCGATGACCTGACCAGGTACGTCCAACTTTCGAAAGTTTCTCCATTGAAGCCAGCATCTTCCATTCGGAAACGGCTCAGAAAATCTGATGGGGAGAGAAAACAGGCAGAGGTTTAAAATAAAGTGTTGAGAAAAATACGCGCAAGTTTAAGTAGCGTCTACGTACTTAAACTAAAGCCTATATTTCTCAACACCTCTTTTTCAATCTCTGCCTGTTTTCTCTACCTAGTAGATTTTCTGAGTCATTTCCGAATGGAAGCTGCTGGCTTCAACGGAGAAACTTTGGAAAGTTGGACGTACCTGGTAAGGTCATTGACTGCTTCTTCTTCCCGAAGAGATGTCTCGTCGGTTTCATCAGGTATGCCGGCAGATGAGGTTAAGAGCGCCTTCAGGAGCAAAAAGCAGTTCTGGTAGACCTGGTCTGTATCTTGCAAATTACCAGATCCTGGTAGCATGCAGCATCCGCAGTAATTCAATATATAGGAGCTTGACACTGCGAAAATTTATCTTGGAAGGTATCGTCTTCTTGTGAACGCAGAGGGAATCGGCGCAAAAAACTCTGAGTGAGTTATGTGCAGCGTACATTTTGTGCACAACGGCGATGTCTGTCACTTCTCCCGTTGCTTCGTCTGCTCCGCCAAACCAACTGAATCCCGAACGTTTCACAATGCTGTTGCGACCGAGGAGTTCCCCCGCTGACGACCAACGCCAGTGGCCACGAACCAGGCAGAGTCAAAATTCACGTGCAGTGAAGCTCTGTCTCTGTGCCTTTCCTGGGCATACAGGAGAGGAGGAGGAAGGGAGGAGGAGGAGGGGGGCATGTCCTCCCCTCCTCTCCTCAAGAGCTGCGCTCTAGTTTCGTATTACAGAGATTTGTAGACGTCTTTCATTTTTTTTTTTTGTCGATTTTACCTACCATCTTTTCTTAACGCTAAGATTCAAAACAGTAAATATACGAACTTTCCGTCATAGTTCCATACTGTTCAGGCCTTTCCCCAGAGCGCAATCGCTCTAGGGGTGGAGACAACAGGACATCGCACACGACAGTCACTTTGCCCACTGTGCGATAGGAGCTACGGTTCAGACAAGCGTTCCAACATGACTATCCGCAGGTCGATCGATTGCACCGTAATCCCTCAAGCGGTCTTAAACTCTTTAGTGTAAAGCGGAATGACAACCTGTGGCACTTCGTTCCCTCCGATCACGACCCGACCAGCGGCACCAATGCCCGACAGTTTACGTCATCTCATCTTGTTGTTATATCACTGATACGCGTGCACACGGTCACATCGGCGATAATTCCAGTCTTGTGTTCACAACGCACAACACTCGCATTGCAGTGTTGCTGCTATGTTGCTGACACGCAGAAATACAAAACCACCTTGATTGCCGGTTGGCACTTAGCATCGGAAAACAGAATCGAACTCAGTACAGCAGGCACCCAAGCACCCGGTAGCAAAACCTGCCTGTCTTGGACGCAGTTTCCGCGGTTTCCATAACGTCGTCAACGTCGACGCGTCGTTCCGCAATCGGAGACGGCCATCTTAGCCCAGTGTACGTAGCGCTGCTGGCACTGCTCCGGAACTTCGCTGTTTCTAGCGGCTTCGCTTGCTCGTTTTATAAAAGTAGAGGTAGAAAAGTCAATGCAACCGAAATGTTCTGCGCGTTTGGACTGGGAGACGGAATTACAGTCGGCCTTCGCTGCCGCTGAAGCTCAATCAACTCAGCAACATTGATTAAACGACGGGTACGACGTGATCGAAAAACGAAACCGAAAAACGTGAGGCGGGAGGGCGGATCCTTTCTCCCGTCTGACTGGTGCAGGAGTAAAACGTCTCGTTCCTCTCTCCTTCTCGTGTCCGCTTGGGGGCCCGTCCGTAGAACGAAGGAAAACGCGCCGTTGCTACCTTTTCCTTTTTTTCTGTTTTTAGATTAAGGTTAAATTACAGGAATAGTCGAAAAATTTGAACAGATCTCGAGCTTGCTTTTTTGGCGTTGGCCTGGAGCATTGGTGGTTAAATGTTTCATCGACGTTTCAAGCAGCGGTGTGGGCTTTGTTCATTCTTTCTATAAACAAGAAGTTCGCTGGGACGTCAAAGACTGGAGCACCACTTGGTGGCGTTTGCAAAGAAAGTGTCTATACGGTGTCCACGTTTGTCTGTTCATTGTTCACCTCGTGCGTTTGTTTACCCACAAAAGACCCCCCCCCCCCCCCCCTCCCCCGGGAGCGTTTATTTTCCCCCGACCTCAACCGATGATGGCGCGAGTACGGCTGCCTCGTCATCGCGCTTTCTTTATGCATCCTTTGTGTTGCGCCCTTAATTGGCGTGCCCCTGCTTCTCTTCCGATGCTCCGAAGACGCATTTTAGAACACTTGCTCGCCGCATACAAAGCAACCCGTCGCCTGCGAATTGAGATCGGCTCACCAAAAATTGAGATGTCAAGGGGGGACCGCCCATTTAATGAAGTTAAATGGCGACCGTACTGGGTGGCGCTGCTTTCCTTCATAATTTAGTTACTTTGGGTTTGCCTACACCAGCCTGCGCCAGTGCAGAAAAGTGTAGCGCGGTGCAGAAAAGTCCGCGACAATCTACTTCTAAATGTGTTTTGAGATAAGCTGAACTTGTAAATTGAATACGTAGTTGTTCACAGAGCGCAGTTGCTGCAGGTGGTACAGTACTACAGGTGAATGCAGCAACTGCTAGCTTCATAGCGTCTTCTAGTTTTTCTTTTCTTTTAAACTGCTATGTTTTTTGAAGGGGCCATGAAACGACATCGCGTTGGACTGTTCAAGACTTTACAAGAGGCTTACTGGTACTTGTGTGGCCCAAGTATACTCGCACGGACCGACACTGATTCTTAAGCTTCTTGGTCGCGGTGGAATTACGAGAATAAAAAGGGGCCATTTCTTTCAGCCTTGCCTTTGCAGGGCTTGATGACGTAAAGGCTGAACTCCATGGGACGAATATGCTGCGAATAACCGACGAATTTTGCCCGGCGGCTTTTGCTCTGCGCGTGGAATCAACACAGTGGCTGCTACGTCGCGCGCAAAGCGAGCGTGCCATCGGGCGGCGTTCGCCACTTATTCGTCACATAAATCGTTCCATGGAGTTCAGCCTTAATTGTTAAATCTGGAAACCATCCGCCTGACAACAGTCGAGCGCGTCTCATGAATTGGACACAAGATCTACGTTATCACTCGACTTCGGCTCGTCACAATGAATGCCTCGGCGGACGCTCGGGCAAAGACTCGTGTCCAACCACTGCGGTGATGAGAATATCCGAACTCTAAAAATGCCTAGAACTCAGCACCCGTTTTCTACTTTGCCGACCCCAGCGCGTGACTATGATTAATGTTGGTGGCATAGGATAGGCACCAGGCCACGTGGTCGCTTGTTCTGTCTCCGAGTTGAAGGGATGAACGATGCTCATGTTACTCGAATTTATTTGCCGACTTTCATTGCTTAGAAAGAAGGACTAAGGCACCTTCATTCGGTTATTAACGTTAGGGAGTGATTCTGAGATGTAATTAGAGAAACCAGCAAAACCGTTTCATGGCCCCTTTAAAACAGGCAGTCGATCTCACCAAGCGTTCGGAGCATGCGCGATGCCGCCATAACTTCAGTTCGCAGTGGAGTAGTGAATCAAAGGTAGTGCACGCAAAAGATCGTGCTGTCTCGTGCTCTGCTTTCGGAGAGCTGCAGAGAGGTTGTCGCGCATGCAGAATGATTAAAGTTTTCTCAATGCAATGCGGCAGTGGCGGTGCAGTCAAACTACAGTGTATTAGGATACGGAGTAGTGTTGCGACCGGAGCGGCTCGTGTGGGGTGCTGGTGTAGACCGCGACAGGTGTCGACACCGGCGCATCGCTTGTAGGGCAACCGTCCCCAAAGCACCAACGTGCCGACAACCTCCGCTTCGGCGCGTCGGGAACGGTTGCGAACGGCTGATGTAATATTCGCCGAACTTAGAGAGCTGCAGCGACTTTTTACTATCGTGCCGACTGCAGCGCGCCGGGATTGTGGTCTACACGTGGAGCCTCACGAGCTCCCATGGCCGAGCAGCGCTGCACCAAACACTGTCCCGCATTGTACGCTGTAGCCAAACTCACTTGCGAGATCGGTCTTTTTAAGACAGTGTGTGGCGATAACACGACAAGATGGTCTGCTGATCTAGAATATTTTCGACCCCACTTCAAAGGAGGTGAACGAGGTGTTATGTTCCTCGAATAATATGTCAGAGTTTGGACATGCGGTTCAATCACTACGAAGAATGGCTACTTCCTGTGGCTCTATATTGCTCAAACTTGTTGAACGTTAAAAATATAGGCTCTGAAATTCGATAACTTGACGGACTTGTTGGCGGAGAGATAGAGTTAAATCATGTTTATTAACAAAATTCAATAAGCCCTGTAAAAAAAAAATACATAAAAGAATTGGAGCTTGAGATAAAAAAAAAAGAATAACGAAACATAATATAAAGACCATGTAGCGTTGCATTTACGAGCTTTATGCAGTCATATAGGTGTGGAGATGGCGATTCACCAGAGCTGTTATCCGAGGCCACAGTGGCCCCCACTGGACTATGTTTTTTCAACAAACTGAAATCGTTCTCTGTCTTTTAAAGAATAGGGACTTTTGTCAAAACGTTACCGTGTTCCGCGTGCCACACTACAGAAGCCTTTGAAGCATACTTTTAAGCGCGCACCCCGCGGTCGCGGTATCACTCGGGCGTGCGCTTAAAAGCATACTTCAAAGGCTACGAGTGTGGCACGCGGGACGCAGTAACGGTATGCTTAACGTCAATAATTAAAGTTCTTGTGTAGCGGTCGGTGTTTAGCCACTATTGGCGACGTGCGCGATCGAAAGCGTCGCTGTAGTCGGCCTTCCACGATTGGCCCAATGCTGACTATGACGTCAGCAAAGGGTTTCTCATCGACGGAAATAGGAGTAACATTAGAGCTTCAATTTTGACGGGGTTGGTAGTGTTGCTTTTAAAACGCAATGAAGGGAGCTTTAGTAGATCGTACGCCCCAGCAAGCGCGTGATCAATCCATGCTTCGAAGTGGCGGTGCGACGTCCCGCTGTACTCCGTTCACACTTAAGCAGAATTTTCAGTTTTTGAATAATCGGATACTGGCTTGCTAGCTTTAAGGTGTTGCTGTTTCGCGTGTGGTGTGTATATATTGCTTTGTTTTTTGTGAGTAAAACCAGTTGAAAGTTAGCGCATGACCTGTTTACTTCTTGTCCTTGTCTTTTTTTTTGCGCTGTTTATATGTTTAACTAAGATGAACCAACTAGCTTAACCAAGTGCCCTACTTTTAACTTTCAGAACCACTTCGACGTCTCCTGAACTCTGAGTGTGCTCGCGCAGCCAATGCACTACGGAAGGAAACGAGCGAGCGCGTGCTGAATGCCGGACATTCGAAAAAGACGCCTTGCCGTCCCCGTTGTGTCAGTGCATGTTGGCGAGGAGATCCAACATCCAACCAAATACTTTACTAGGGGGAATGCAATCCACTTCGCTCATTTGCATTAGACAGAACGCCTACAGCGCCGAATCCAGCCCTGACGGAGTGGAGGTGCGCATCAGTCCACGCCACGTTGTCCACGCGCATGTGCACGTGGATGTTCGCGGTGGCCGCGGCAGTGTCGTCTCCGATTCCACCTAAAGCCCCTTCATGTTTCAAAAGTAGCGCAAGGTGCGTCAATGCACGAGGCACGCGCAACGTGCAACCCTTGGGAAGATCATGGCGGCACAAAAGTGTTTGGCGCAGCACTGAGCTAGATTTTAGACGCCATGTTCTTCCTTGAAGTGGCGCGCAGCACGTGTCTCGAGCATTTCCAAAACAATACATTTGGTATGTAGAACAAACATCATCATCATCATCATTTACCGCCCGATAGCCGAGACCTCCCCGACGATAGATGGCTCTCGCCAAGCCCAGAAAAAATGTCCGCGCCGAGGCTATTGTATTTGAGAGGAGTGGAATGTATTCCCTTTAGTAAAGTATTTGACCCAACTATAGGGGGAGGGGGGGGGGTGCTCTCTTCGCAGCTTCCGCCGTCTATCCTTGTGTTGGATAGACCTTAGGGTCTATCCAACACAAGGCCTGTGAACTGTCCACGTCATCTCCCTCGATTGAGCGCCGGCCGCAAATCAGACACGAGTGCCGCGTCAGGGTTCGGCTTGGACTCGTGCGCTTCACTGATTGAACACGAGCCTCAGCCTGAACGCTGGCGCAGCATTTTGCCTCGTCAGCCGAACGCTCCGTCAGAAACGGAAACAAATAATTCAAGTTGTAATATTCGCTGACAGAATGGGAACGTCCTCCAGTATGCGCTCCATGCCTTCGATCGTGCTTTGATTGCACGTGCGCACGCTCGAGACGCACGAGACACCGAAGCGTTATCGAAGGTAGGCAGCTTGCACTGGAGGCGGGACTGCTGAAGCTGCTCCCTGCCGCTTTCACCTTGTCAGTGACTGTAGTGATGCCTGGAGTCACTAAATAAGCTACGCTTCAGAGTGACGACACTCCAACCATCTTGGTCCTTAAAATCATGGCGGTCAGTTATGTGAATCTTTATCTGAAATCGCAAGAAACGCTTTTTCGTCCTCCACACGTCTTAAAACTGTTCACGACAGAGCAAAACGACATCACCTGAGCTTCCTAACAGCGCATCTAAAGCTGAGAAAGTCGTTTTTTTTTTATTTTGACGATCGACAGTTGCGTCCACTCTGCACTAAGCACCAAGATGGCGGCATCCACTAGCAGACCGGGGAGCAGAGTGCCGATACTCCAAGCGTAGCTCATTTAGTGGATATAGTGATGCCCATGGGCTCAGTTCTCAACTCAGCCGCTAGGGGCGCGATGGTCGGATCTCGTCCCGAATAGAGGCACCAACGTGTCGTCCCAAGTCTGCTTTGTTGTAACATCGTCCCATGTCTCTCTGTGCAGCAGCGTCCGTCGTCCTCGGCCAGCGTCCGGGGAGTGCTGAGCCTGGATCAGGAGGTGGGACTCAGCGACGCCCTGCTCCTGGAGCCCCCGACCGAGGAGGCCTTCATCGCCAACCTGCACCAACGATTCAAGAGGGACCTGATCTACGTACGTCCGGGCCTCTTCTTTTATGTTTGGACGCCTATGGTCACGAACACATTAGGAAACGAGGAACCTGGCCAGTCCCGAGCTTTATCGCTTGCAGATAATGCGATTGAGGCATCTTCGCCCCTGCTCGTTCTGATCCGGACGATCATCGTATACCTGCGTGCGGTCGTGTGTTGCTATTGAGCGATGCACGTTAAAGACCGCAGGCTAGCAGTCGTACAGCAGTGACTTAATTTCCCATCTACAGCTCAAACCAGTGTCGCCGTAGCTCGAAGGCATACCGACCTTACGCTCTCTAAACACGAACGTCTTATTTCGTTTGGTTCAGAGATTGTGGCAATAGCCGATAAAAAAGCGAAATAACAATCACGAAGAAGAAAAAAAAAAGCGTGAAGCCACGTTTTGTCTTTTTGTTTTTTAAGCTCTGAGAAATCTGGTGTGTCTGCTTTCCCGCTAACCACTTAGGATATTCAATCGTTGCCATCTCCTTTAGAAAGAATATTTCAGGCAGTCAATAAAAATTATATTCATCCATTTTAACAACTTTTTCAAAATCCTATTCAGTCACGTCGTATCGATAATTTTCAAAGGACTTTCTGTAGACTTTCTTTCAACTGAAGTATTATAGCACAGCCGAAAGAAATGCCATATAATGTTTATCACAACGTCTCAATAGACTTTCTGTCATTATATTTCTATAACCTTTTATAGACTAGCGTCGATAAAATAATAAGATTCAGTGCGGATAAACGACATCACACACAGTTGGAGCCCCTTGTGGAGGCGGTTTTGTTTTTTGGACTGTGTCAAATAATTATCGCCTCTTGCAATGCTTTATTGTTGGAGATGAAGCTCACCAAACCTATTAACCACATGTCGTCAAAATTATGTCCGAGAAAAAGAGAAACTTACTTCTAATATTTTTATCTTCTGGGATGGTCCTCGGTCCAGTGTAGGGTATATATAGGGGTAGAGCAGTCAACACTACTGAATTACTAGTGTTACGAAAGCTCCATGGCGTATGTATTTGTGATGTCTGCGTAGCTGCACACGACAAACGGCGAGTGCACGTTTTCATGGATGTATGTAACAAATTTAAATTTATTATTTAGAATTAATCTTTTTTTTTTCAGGAAAAACTCATTTACTTATGTTAGAAAGGGGATAGCAAGGTTCTTAAAAATCTATTATTTACACGATTTCTATACCATTTATATGCACTAAGTTTTATAAAAAGTCTACAGAAGAAAGCGGCCCAAAAGCTATAGGCAGTAGATTCGGAAAGTGGATACATTTTCTTCAGAATACATATAGCCTCTATAGACTATTTTTTTATAGACATTCTGCAGAAAGTGTATAAATATTTTTGTGGGGACTGCAAAAAGAGCTCGGCGAATGACGAGGCTGGAAAGACTTTTAGACTTAAGAAGGCAGAATGCGCTATGGCACTAGGCAGGACGTTGCACCATGCAGACAGCGCTGATTAGTTTTAAAGGTATAAACATGATTTCAGCCTCGATTGTCTTTCTCAGGTCATTTACGGGAAAGTGGACGTTCCAGATTTCTTAGCGCGAAGGAGAACGTTTAAACCAAGAGTAAAGGGCTGTTTATACTCCGACGTCGAGCGCAGTGAACGCAGCGTAGCGCAGAACGCGTGCCTTTCATTGGCCGGCAACCAGGAACTCGATATCTGCGACCAATCGGTATCTGCGCGCGCTGCGCTACGCCACGCCCGTCGACGTTACGTTGGAGTATAAATGTACCTTTAGAAAAATAGCCGTCTTCCGTCACCATAGCTCCAACTTCTTGATAGAGAGACGGCAATATCTCGGGTGTCCCATGTGGACACTACGCAGTAAAACGAGCCCGGAAAATCGGCGCCTGCACAAAAAAGGCTCAAACGTTCAGTGAATGTGCACTCAACAGGTCAGTTTGACCATGTGAAAGCTCAAGGCGTTGTTCTCTTTCTTAAAAAAAACACAAAAAAAACAATGAGAGCAAAAAACTTGTGAAAGTCAAGGTTGAGCGCGTTCGTAGACAACCAATTCAACGACGCTATTTACTTGTGGTGCCATCCCCCGATAGGCGCAGGGAGCAGACAACGCACTCCGTTGTATGCTCGCCTCTCCTATCGGGAAATGGAGCCACAGGTAGATAGATCACTCCAAACTTTTGTTATGTCACCAACCACTGTCCTGCATCATATCGCTCGAATAAATGTAGCCAAATTTTATTATATTTAAAATGAAACTCAGCTGCTATACCGGCTTCATATTCATACTTGAAGATTCGGTTATTCGAAAACAAAAATACATTTTTATGTATTTTTATTATTTGATTCTACTATTCTTCAACTTGTAACCTGTAAAAAATACCAGCGCTGATGCGAGCTTCTATGCTTCTGAAAGTGCATTGATTTTGGAGGCGCTCTTATAACCCTTACCCTGCCGTACACTGCCCAAATAGCTTCGGTAAGACAGTGGACACATATTAGTAATCACTGTTAACGCGACAGTGGAAACCTCCTGTGTAATCATTTGCGCCAGGAAGCAAACACCGCTGCGACTTTTGATGCTGTTGTCAACGAATGTGCTTCCTTTCAGCGCCATCGTACGGCGTCCCCGCCCTAGTACAACTTGGTGCTTTACAAGCGTCCCCAACCACGAGACATATTGAAACGGGCACACACGAGACAAGAAAATTAAGTCGATAAAGACTAGCATAGCTTCGTACACGCGCAAATTACAAACCATCGTCCACCTCCCTCGTTACTAAGTACGCCCCAAAAGCGACGCATGTGCCTCGTCGACGTTGGGACGGAATTCCTCGCACGCCACTTGCGTGCTGGGTGGCGTTCCTTTTCCATGCTCCGTTTCATCTTACGATGAACCGCAGCTGGCGCAACAATATCCATCGGAGCCAATCCAGTGCTGAGTGAATGTCACGTGACATTCAAAAAAGGCGCGGCTACGCGCGCGGCGCTTAGTGACGTCAGAGCTTCACAGCGCTGCATTGGCTGGGACAGCTCGCAGCGTCCGCTGCGGTCTATCGTAAGGGGAAATGGAGTAGTCGTCTCAAACGACGCCGGCGCGGCTCGTTAACGCGTCCGAGCAGAAACGCCCGGACTGGCCGCTAACGTGGATGGCCCAACGAAAAGCTTCTTGGGGGCCGCAGGAACCTGCCGGACTTAGGAAAATCGTGCGGCCCATCGCTCACGCGTAGCACGTGGAATGCATGACGGCCCAGGGGTATGCTCGAACAGACGACGTCGTCTGGGTCATCAGTATTCACACTCTATATAGCACGTTAAGGGTGTAGCCCCATGCGGGTCGTTTTGAGAATTTCGCTGTTTGTTTTCGTCGTTTGTTTCGGAACAAATGCGGAAGGAGCGACAGCAATGGCTTAGCGTATACGTCTGATTCCATTGGTCACGCGCGGTTGAACGGATTTTTCTATTTCATTAGAACATTCGGGGTTTCTCGTACTCCACTTCTAAGCGAGCTTTTGTGTTTGTCATCAACATCGTATTTTGATGTTGCCACATTTATGCGCCAGGCTACGTGAAAACGGCATATAAATCAGTGTTGTGTCCTCTACCGAACATGAGGAACGAAATAGGGTTACTCGTTAGTTAGCCGAAAGTTAACGAGTTTCCGAGATTCGTTACCGTCCCGCAAATGTAAAGAAATATCGTTACCGTTATTTTCAAAACCCAACGAACGTTACTTTTGCGCTACTTTAGGTTTCAGTATTTTTCGCAGCGATAAGCCTCGGTCACTAACTTCTATAGCAAAAAACAAAATCGGGGTGTGTGTATGTTTATACAGCCTAGAACTTAATCTGCCTCAACGGGCGACTTGTCAAACTTCTGTAGCAATAAAACTTGTACAAAGCAATTTCATAATATTCATTCTTTTTCGTTAAATAAATTATGTAGAAAACAGCGACGTTCCGATAGCGCGTTCTACCTTTGTAGTGACAAAAAACGTGACTACTTTTAATTAAAAGTAACGAGCAACGAGATTTGATAGGCTATACCGTGAAAAAGTAACGAAATTACTTCACTCGTTATTCATTTCCAATTCTGACAAGTGTGTTGGTACGTTACTGAAAAAAAATATCATAACGTGTTTACTAACTAACACGTGACTGACCATGAGCCGCCTATTCGTTTCGTTTGCTTACAAGGCACCGATCAACTGTCGCACTTTTATTTAGGATACTCGCGAATCCAGCGTATAGACCTTTCTAGCGGCCGTCTCGAACGAAGCAATTTACAGCGCGCGTCCCTGCTTTTGAGACAGGGCTAGGCAGTATCGCGATACAAATGTATCGCGATAGTATCTTAGAGATACTTTGAAGTATCTGTATCTCATTATCGTGATACATTTGAAAAATGTATTTGTATTTCAGTTGTGAAATACATTCACAATGTATCGCTTGTATCGCGATACTTTGCCAGACTTAGGCATCTCGTTACATTTGTTGCCCTTTTTAAGATAAATATAAAGGATAAAGGCATGTGTTTAGTGAAAAGTGCTTCAGAATTTATAACATGAACCCGCCCGATAACATAATCTAACTCAGTCATCGACATAAAAGAAAAACTGTGGTTTAAAGAAGGTTACTTGCAAGAATAACAAAATCAGCTACACTCGCAAAGCCCACCACTGTTCCCAATTTAGCAGAGCGAACGCTGTAAAGGAGTTAAGTGGAGAAAACGTACGACCCTGTCGTTCAATCTCCCTACACCATGGGTTACTCAGAAGCATGTAGGACGACAATTTGAGATGCGCCCTCACGGCAAAACAGGGCTCATGTCGGACGGACGCCTTTTGTCAAGCATGACACGCAGTCTTTACCATTCTATAACTATAAGGTTAAACGGGGGTAACATGTCTTTAGCGGCATTAATGATAAATAAAAAGATTGAGGCAAGGGGTAGTGCATAAATTGGCACAAAAAAAAGAACAAGCATAAATTACCATTTGCATGCGCTACAAACTACACCCTCCCCACGTAGCACCATTCGGGAACAACTGTATTCCTATAAGTATCTGTATCTGTATTCCGGAATACTATATCGCCGTTTCTGCTGAAGTATCTCAGGGATATCCCGTTGCATAAAAGACAAATGTATCTCAGTATCTGTATTTGAGCCTTAAAGCACATGTATCTCAGTATTTGTGTACCCAAATACTTTTTGGAGTATCTCTGCCCAGCCCTGCTTTGAGAGGGTATACGTCAGTGTTGCCCGACTGCGCTGGGCTGTGGGTTTTCTAGTCAGTGGGCTGGGGCAGCCTGCGTAGACGCACTTCCGGAGGCTGGTGGAGGCTACATT
Organism: Ixodes persulcatus; assembly: GCA_013358835.2. NCBI lineage: Eukaryota > Metazoa > Arthropoda > Arachnida > Ixodida > Ixodidae > Ixodes > Ixodes persulcatus. Next base: position 345,949 of record JABSTQ010011067.1, on the reverse strand, counting down.
GCAGCGTTTAATTTTTTATTTTGTGTTCTAATGCGAAGAAACTTTCTCGGGGTTTTTAAGAATGTATTGCACTATTTTTGCGTACGAAAACAAAGAAATGAAAGCTGTTTTTGTGAGTCTGTGCGCGACAGAACCAATACAACTGGGATGTTTGTTTCATATTATGTTGATCTTTTCAGGACATCATGCACTCAGCCGCGTCAATCTACAAAGGTCTTAACCGTCGAAACTATTTGACCACACAGGATATCCGAACCACAACATGAAGTTCAACGAGTCTCATCAATCGAACAACATATATTGTACGTACCCCACGGTGCAGCGTTATCCGAACAGGACTTAAGAAAGGTCTCGAATAACGCATCATATTCAATATAGAGTGCCGACGATAGACACTTCACGACGATCGGACGGAATCCGGCGTGTTTGGGGGCACATGTAGAAGAGAGCTGCTTTTTTGCAGAGCTTCAAAGTAAATGAACGAACGTATCTACAGACCATTTGCAATATTCCCAAGCGCCACGGCCCGCACTTGAGAAATCATGGGTGCGGTGTTCTAAAAAAATTTGATTGACATCATTTCACTGGAACGCCGTAAGAACCAACGACATCAAAGCATACTACAGTACAGATTTACACGACCTTCGCGTACGGTAAGAAATCTTGTCGACCATCGTCGCAGGAACTCCAGCTCTCCAAGCACCTGAAGCTCATTTTCTAAATGCTGGAGTACCATAACATACGTTTCTTTAATCAGAGGGTATTGCGTCCGTATCCTACGTCCCCGCCGTATTGCGCGGCAGCGTGACCTCCATAGGACGAAGCGTCCTATGGCAAACACTAGATTCGCATAACTGTTAGGCTGACGGTTCGAAAAATACGATAGAGAAAACACTCTCGCGATAAATGCCCAGAACGCCCGAGCTACAACATATTCATTGAACACGTGGTTGTTGCTTTCTGCGTGAGTGCAGTTGGGACAGGTGTTATCAGCTACTCTGCCCCATCGCTGAAGACGTTCAGCTGTAGGCAGCACGGACCAACCCATGCGCCACTGAAAGTCGCACACTTACGGTGGTAGCGATAGATTAACAAGTTGCCCCCAGGGTGTAGAGACCGCTGCTTGGGCGCGGGTATGGTCTGGGCCGCCCATTGCTCAGACAACCAAGGCACAGTCTCCTCTTTGACGTCCAAATCCGGGGATACGTTGCTCACTTCTTTCTGGATTCTCACCAGCGCTTTGTAATACGGTGCTGGCGTTTCTGCCGTCGGCCCGGCATTCCCAAGCCCCCTCGGCAGCAAGTGCCTCTTTAAAGGCCCCAAAAAATACATGGCGAGTGGACGGGCCAGGCAGTCTACATTATCTAACACAGTCTGTACGGTGCGCAGTGCTAAGAGGCGGCTTGTTTTCTCAACATCTGGGATACTCCAACCGCCCAGATCTCGCGACAGGCGCATTACCTGCCTGCACACAAGCTCATTCTTCTCATCCCACAGACACCGGAAGATCATGAAATTGAGACAGGCTGCCTGAAAGGGGGACGGGAGAGCAACGCGTGCCACGTACCACACCCGTGCTAAAATCATGAATTTTAACAGGTACACCTTGTCACACATGGGGAGTCTAAAAAGACTCGCTCTGGTGAGATTTTCTTAGACTTCTCGCAGCAATTGTGGCCATTGTTCTCTAGATATACCACGCCCAGTAAAAGACACCCCAAGAAGTGTCAACTCCGCTTCTGCTCTTAGGTTTCCAGGAAGAGGTACCCTCGGGGAGCCCACGTTCAGCACCTGTGTCTTCTCCGTGTTCAATCGTGCACCGGATGCAGCGGCGTACTTGTCGAAAATGCCAAAGGCCGCCGTGATGCTCTCAGTGTCGGTGACGTAAAGAGTAACGTCGTCGGTATATGCTGAAACCTTCACCTGTTCCGAGCCAGGAAGAGGCAGTGCTCTGATTCGGGGACATGAACGAAGCTGGTGCAGGAGGGGTTCGATACAGAGGACAAATAGTAGCGGCGACAAGGGGCAGCCTTGTCGCACTCCTCTTGTGACAGGGAAGCTACATTTGTTTGCTGTCTGTTGATCATCAACGTACTTGTGTTGCCGGTGTACAGTCGTCGTATCATCGCCGTGAAGGCGTCTGGAAGACCAACCGCCTCAAGCACTGCATAGAGATATTCATGTTCCACTCGGTCGAACGCTTTTGCTTGATCTAAAGAAACAAGGTAGCCACTTATTGACTTTGCCGCTGAGTACCACAGTAGATCACGCGTCAAAAGCAAGGATGAAGTAACATTGCGTCCCGGAACAGCACAGGTCTGGGTGGGATGTACTAATAGCTTCATGACGTTACCCAGTCTGCTGGCGACAGTCGATGTTAAAAGCTTGTAATCTCCATTAAGAAGTGAAATGGGGCGCCATGAATGTGGAGATCGGAGGTCACATTCATTTTTCGGCAGTAATACCACTACAGACTGGTCAAAAAAATCCGGAACCTGTCTTTCTTCCATTATCAAGTTTAAAATTCTCACCACAGCTGCGCCAAGGACATTCCAAAAAGCCTTATAGAACTCCACAGGGAGCCCGTCGCTCCCTGGCGCAGCGCCACTTTTCATCTTAGACAGGTCCTCGTAGAGCTCCAAAGCCGTGAATGGCGCGCCGAATCGGTTTCTTGACATATCAGAAAGTGTCGGAAGTTGCTGCAGTAGAGTGGCGTCCTTTGATAATCTAGTTGCGGGGTCAAAACAGTCACATCTTTTCTAAAGGCTTTTGTGAAGTATGCCACAAATTCCCTTTCAATGTCTTGGGTGTCTTCACTAATGCCGCCATCATGCAAGAGCACAGCGCCGACACGCCTTCTGGGACTTCTTATCACTCGATCCTCGTGCAAAAATCTAAGAAAAGCCACGCTTGCTTGCGGGAAAGACTGTGCCCTCGCTACTGTTGCTGTTGTCGACATCGCTCGGAGCTGCCGAGTGTGCCGCTCTTGCAGTACACACAGGTAGCTTTGCATAAGAAAGGAGTTCGGGCCGCCACGCCGGACCATGCGAATGCGATGACGGATGTCCGCAAGTATTTGTGCCTGACGCTTGAGTTTTTCTTTGCCTGCTGCAATGCACAGAAAGCGCCACCTCACCTTCACGTCGTCCCAGCTATTCGGTGACTCCGGGAATTCCGTGAGAGACTGGGCGATACCTGCAGCAAGCGCCTGCACAGTTTCCTTCTCTGCGAGCAGGCTCGCGTCGAAACGCCATGTTCCACGACCAGTTCGCCCAGGGAGCCGAAGAGTGACCCTAAAGGGAAAGTGGTAACTGACAGACACTGGCAGATCGATCACTTCCGCAATCTGCACTGCCGATTCTAAAGCTCGCGGCACGTAACAGCGGTCAAATCGTGTTTGCGAACTTCCTCGAGCCCAGGTAGCCAAAAAGGACACGCCATGCAAAAGGGACCACGTGTCTTTCATGCCAAAACTTTCAATGAGGCGTTTTAGCTCCTTGGCGTTATAAGTATAGCGTCCACGCCCAGGTCCATGCACGTCGGTATTAGAGTCCAGCACACAATTAAAACCTCCTGCCATAATAACAGGCCACCCACACAAGAAAAGCACCTCTAGGTCGTGAAAAAAGCTATTCGTTAATGTTCCAGTCGCTTGTGCATAAATGTTAATTAGTTGATATTTCTGCCCATTTGCAAACAAAATCGAAACACAGAAAACGTCCATCTGAATCATAAATTCGAAAGTTTCCACTCAAGAATCGTGAGTTTAAAACAACAGTTCCCCCTTCATTCATGCGGGACGGCGCGTAAGAAACGAAGCATTCCACATTAAAGTGGGTTTTGAACGCATGCACTTGCCTATAAGCAATGAAGTTTGTTTCTTGTAACAGCAAACAAAAAATCGGAATGTGTAACTTGTGCGAAAGACATTACTTCCACTTGTTTCGTGAAAGAACTAAAACTGCGCACATTTAAAGTGATCATTCTAAAAGCTATCTTAAAGAAAATGTCATACCATGTTGTCTGTGGTTTGCGCCTAAGTTGCATTGTGACGATGCAACTTAGGCGCAAACCTTTGACCTTTGACCTGCCGGCGGCACCGGGTGCTGACCGGCGGGGTTTCTTCAATTTGGTCACGTTGTCTCGTTCAACAGCCGATGCTGACCATACATTTTCGGTGGTTGATGAATGGCCTCGTTTGTAGTCGTGTCCGGGCGCGCCTATACGATCCGCCCAGTCAGCGTTGTCCGGGGAGAGTCGGATGTTCATGATGAGTCTGTGACTTTCGTTGTCGCTCGATGTTTCCTCTTCGCTTGAGAGCTCAAGATCATGCTGCTAAAGAGATTGTTCGGTCTGTTGTAGGCTTCTGCTATGAGGACTGCAATCTGTTGCGCTTGGAAGGACAGGAGATACCGGATCCGATTAATTGGATAGCGTGATGGTGTGCACCGTAGGGGTCTGTACTTGGTCTCGCGCTTTTTGGGAAGGGGAAGCGACTTCGTTCGGTGCAGCCTCTGCGTTCTCGGACTCAGTTGTAGGGGGTCTGCCGTAGTTCGTGGCCGATGTTTTTTGTTTCGAGGACGGGATGGGCTGAAGAGCGGGGAAGTCATTCAGGCTTACTTGGCGAGTGACGGCACTGGCATAGCTTCGTCTTGACGTACAGTCTACGGTCGCATGAAACGCTCCGCAGCGGCCGCAGTCAGTCGTGCACCTCTCTGCTGCGTGGCCGAATGTCGCACACCGATTGCAGTACTCGGCTTTGCAAGCTGCCTTAAAATGCCCCTCTTGGTGGCACCTGCAGCACACTCGTCGGATGCCCCTGTAGTCGAACGTGGCCCGGTGGCCAGCAATACGCAGGAAATTGGGAACTAGGTTTGAGTCCCGCGTTTTTATAAGGACGTAACGAGGACGTCTTGATAGCGGGATGGTCCTGGTAGACGCCAAATCGAACTTCCAGCACCTTGCCATACAGGGAGAGTGCTGCGACGAGGGCTTCATTGCTGATGTAAACTGGGAGGAACAAACAGGTCACGGTCGTAACCTGCGGTCCTACCGGAACGATTGGGACTCTTGCACCACCAATGGTGAGTCTCTCGACGTTGACGACTTTCGCCATTGCTGGCTTGGACGATACAGTTATCTGGAAGTTGGTGGCTCCCAGATGCTGTATGGAGAAATATTCGGCTTTGCCGACAATGCTTGCAGCCGCATCGATGATAGCATCCACCGACGCGCCTATCGAAGCGGTGACATCGAAGGCCTGGGTCTTCTGCGGGGAAGTGGGATGCGTTGCAGACATCCTGGGACTACCCCCCGACCGCACAAAAGTTGGGGGTTGCGCGCACGAACCAGCAGCAAAACTGACGATACTTCGGGGTTGATCACAGATGCCCTTAGTGATCGCTAATTTTGACTAATTCTATGGTTACGCAGTTTTTAGCGTAATTCGGAGTTCCTCTCAACAAGCGCCTGGTATACCACAAGGACCTTTCATATCACTTTTAAAATTTCTTGTCAATGTCAGCATTTTTAATACTGTGCATGTGATCCACCTTTCAACATGGCTGAGCTGCAGAAATCTCTCACAATATTATCATTCTCGTGATTGTTGGTTTAGCAGAATTGCTTAAAAAGCCGAGAATTCACAACAACAAAAACCAGAATTAGCTCGGAGTCCGCGGGGCTGTTTATAGCATTGTTAGTGTTTCTAACTTAATATCAGCGTCTTTGATGCTGTACGAGAATGATAATAAGGTAAAAGATTTCTGCAGCCCATCCAGGATGAAGGGTGGACAGCATGCACAGTGTCAAAAACGCTGACATTGAGGAGAACTTTTAAAAGCGATATGACAGGTCATTGGGGTATATCAGGCGCTTGTTCAGGGTGACTCCGAATTACGCTCAAAAGCTGTGTAACCAAGGATAGGGTCGAAATTACCGATCACTAAGGAGCTGAAGGAACCCCGTTCCCATGGTTCTTTTAGCACGGGTCGGGGCGCTTGGGGTATATAGCAAATAGTCTATTCCCACAGCCCTCTGTCTATTCCGCCTCCACACCGCGGACCCGACCCTATCAGCTATTTTTCGCGAAGACCTGGAACACAGCCGGAAAAACGTTTTGGAGATTATCCTAAACGGAAATAATCCTCTAAGAATGTCGAACTGCCTTCGTCGCGGTCTGCTTGACGTTCGCTGTCTTCGCTCGTTTCTTGCGAAGGCCGAGCAGGCTACGAGCCCTGGTATTCCCTGGTTCTCACAGTGGAAGATATCACACAAAGGTTAAGCATCCTAAACAGACAAATAAAGTAGAAACTTCCAAGATAAGCCAGCGAACTCCGAATGCACAATGCAGGTGGAGAGTGACGTTGCCTGGGTTTCAACAGCTCAGGCGGATGGCAGATATTTCTGGCTGATAGGGGTCGCTCGCTTCGCAAAATGGTGGCGGCCAGAGAACTCTTTTTGCAAAGGTCTATTCCATCGTTGTCTATACACACACCCAGAGCCGTATATGTAGAGAGTTTGGCCATTCGTTGGGAAGTATAGGAGACAAATGAGGAGGCGCCATTGGCCGAAAGCGGGATGGGCGTGCTCCAGGGCGTCATCAGAAATTCGAATGTGACCAACCAGAAGCCGGAAATAATACCCTGGCAGTGGTCGCGAGAAACAAACCTGATAAGTGCATCGGAGTAACTCTCGGTGACTGAAAGTATGGTACACATGATGTTGCGTTCACGCTGATCCAAAATGATGATGGAAGAGTGCCGACTAGCGGAACGATCGACATAATTCTTACGCCAAGCGCCGAGGGCCGGGAATCTGCCGTCCTAGCGGTTAAGCTCTGTCCGAGCAAAACAGAGTTGAGTGGCGCATTCGTTTCTTACATCTTTCTGCATGATCATGATCGAAACATCACGTGCTCCCTATTTTCAACCACAAAGAGTTACTATACTTCACTCTTACGCGCTTATTGAAACCGTATACGAACATATACCTTTGATCAGAACTGTTTCTTGCTACCACCGCTAGGGGATCCTTTTCGGCTTCCGGATGGTCAAGAGGGCATGCCAAGCCCTCTTTCCGAGTCTGGTGCACGCCCTGGCTCTGCCCGCGCCTCCCATTGACCAAACTCTCTGTATACACGGCTCTGCACACACCTCTCGCAGTCTACACGAAACAAGGGCAACCTGTCGCCTGCCCGCTTGTTCCCGCGGTCGCCGATACGCGGCGCCGGCGGAGGAGACACGGGAATAGTGTGACTAGAGGTTTTTTCAACTGCTGGGTGGAGGTCACGTGCCTTATAGACCACGTTGCAATACCTGCTGCCAGGAACAAGGCTCCCCCTCCCCTTTCGCTCCTGTCAATAAGGACGGGAGCAGAGCGCGGCAAATTATCAACGCTGACATCGGTTGTCCCGAGAAAAAGAACAAGAAGAGCGTCAGAAAAGTGTAGAAAAAAAAGCAGACGATAGATTAGGTGCGTTTGTTTTGCCTCGACGAGCTGACGTTGTTTGAGTACTCAACTTTATTTAATTTTTTAAACAACGCGCGACGCCGGTGTTTTTGTACAGAACTAAAGCTAGAAAAACACTGGATACAGATCTTGTGAATGATGTTTTCCTGCTTCCTTGTGTATATCAAAAGCGTCGCCAGCATTATGCATCCCATCGGGACCACCCGTCTATGCTCCGCCGTTTCGAAGCGGCAGAAATGCACGAGACATTTCTCTTTAGATGTATTAGATTCATTTTATGGCCAGGAGGCGAAAGCAGCGTCGATCGTCTGCAATGCTGTCTGCAAGCGTCTCCGTCTTTCCGCCAGCTTTCCTCCTCGAGCGTCACGACAATTCAGCGCATGCGCACATGCGACCCACCTGCGGAGGGGCGTACGTCCGCCGTGAAATTTCAAATGCTCTCCATGGTTTGAGTTGCTCCCTCTCTTAGCGCTGTGGGCTCTTTTTTCGGGGACGGCTGATCAAAGGACGCTTCTTTTATGGGGCGTCCGACGCCCAGACGACAACCGGAAGCGCTGGCACGCCGCGCGACTTCCGGTGCTGTCCCGCCTCACTCCCGCTCGCCTCCCTTTAGCAGGCGTTCTCGGCGCGAACATTCTCGGTCGGTCGTTTTCTTGGCCGGTCCGAGCGGTACAGACACGCACTCGTCGTAACGCCCCTGCAGCACAACGTGGCGAACAATCGTCTCGCCGCTTCCTTCTCTCGCTTCTGTCTTGGCCCTCCAATCTTCTCCGCGTCGAGTGTTCGTTTCAAACCAAGTCGATGCGTACCGCTTTGTGATAACGCGACGCCGCGTTTTAATGCGAAGCGCAAGTTCGTCTGCTTCTTTTGCAGGGGTTGTGGTGACGTCAGAACGCCGAGCTCTGATTGGTTCTGAAACGAGGATAGGGGGCAGACCTCGAGGCAGCTTGCTTGAGGTCTACCCACTATCCCTCAATCACAGCCAATCAGAGCTCGGCGTTCTGATGTCACCACAACCCCAGCAAAGGAAGCGGACGAACTTGCGCTCCGCATTATTTCGGCGTTTGTGTCGGCATTGGGGGGACTCCATTTTATTTTTTTCGGTAGCTGAGATTTCATACGGAATTTTGAGTGCCGGGGAACTTGCATTGCGCAATCACTGAATTCTAGATATAAGAAGAAGAAAACATTCGGTAGAGAACTTAGCACTCCTTACGTGTGGGAACGCGAAAGCATGACGCACGCACTAGGCACAGCTTTAGTCAGCGGGACCGTGGAGCCGTCGTGGCGTCCGGTAAGCGTGCTCGTCTCTCACCTTGGAGGCCCGGCTTTGATTCCCACTCGGACCGAAATTTACGAAATTTTCTTTTCGAAGCCATTAATTTACTTGTTTACGGGATTCTCCTTGAGAAATTTTTCGCAGGCAATGGAAATTTAGGTTCCGGTTCTCTGGTACGGACAGCGCCCAGCCAATGAGAATTTAGTTGCCGTTTTCGCCGGCGTTACCGGCTTCGTTCAGTGCAACGCATTTAAAAAAACTGTCACGTTAATCATGGTGAACAACGATCCCAGAAGCTCGGAATACAGAGTTGCGTTTCCTTCGTGCGTGGCGTTGTGTACAGTCGCGAGAGCGACTAGCGACTAGCGACAAGCGACCACCGACATGCACACTGCGGGCGATCGGTGAGTCGCTACCGGTGACTCCCTTCTATAAACCTCTCGGGATCCGTCGTCGATTCCGTCCTTTCCGGTTTCGCTGCTTTCCCATTTTCGTTGTCACGTGCGTCGTTTTCGCCACAAATGAGAGGCTCGTGATATTGGCCTAACACCTTCAGAGCCGTACAATGAAAGCACAATCGCTACACTGGCGTGCACTCGCTCGAGCTTCCGTGGGCCTGTCAAGCCAAAAGTCATAGATTTGCTGCCAGGCCGAGTTATTGTTCGGACGCTCGTTCAACTAGCAATGCTGCTTGTTAAAAAAAAAAAAAGGTGTTTTGATTAGAGTTGTTGCAGAGACCTCGATGGCTCTGTATCCATGGCCGCTACCGGCGAATCGCTTCTTTGACGCTATCGGGAGCAGCCGTCGATTCCGTCCCCTCTGCCACAACTCGGGTCCTCTTTTGTCTGCTTTTCCCTTTTTGTTCTCTCACAGCTACTCACGCGTCGTCGTTGCCATATAAAAAAAAGACTCGTTACGTTGGCCTGCGTCCTTCGCAAGCGTACAATGAAGACCACTCGCTACATCGGCATGCACTCTCTCGAGCTACCGCGTCGCAGTACGTACCTGTCGAGCCAAAAACGGGCACGAAGTTGATGACAGGCCGAGTTATTTTTCGGGCGCTAGTTCAAATCGAGGTGCTGCTTTTATAAATATATGGATATTCTTTAATAGCGTTGACCAGAGCTGCCGCGAAGACCCTCTCTGCGGCTCCGTATCCATGGTCTCTGCCGCGAACCGAGGCGTCGGACGGACATGGTTGCGTGTCCCTCAGAAGTTCGGCGTGCCAGATGAAAACAAACGCGAGGATGCACCACGCGCCAATTCCGAGGCGTCGCTGATTGGATCAGCTATGGTGCCTGGAGCGCGTCTTCTACTGGTCTGTTTAGCGCCCTATGCTGCCCATACATCAAAAGTGGCCCCGAACAGGCAACAAATGACGTCACAGAAGCCGGAGTGTCATGCTGTTGCATGTTGCGATCCTGTCGGTTGGTCGCAGAAATGCTAACGAGAAGCTGCGAGAATCACAATCGAACGTGAGTGTCGCTGTCGTCACGGCGTCCCAACTCCTGGCTGACGAAGCTTCCGTGAACTGCCACACTGGTGAGCGACCTGCAGCAGAATAGGCGTCTGCTACATGCCCTTTCTTCCACGTGCTTCGCATACGTTCGATCCTGGCGTTTGGGTTGCCGCCCGACTTGACCTTCACCCCTAGAATGAAGTGCTCTGTCACTTTGTCAATTTTCTTACCGTCAAAGCGCAGGTCCGCGTCGACGTTTTCCCTGCCCTTGCCAAAGGTTAAGTATCTTGTTTTTTCGGGTGACGGCGTTGACCGCCCTCCTTCAAGAAGTCGCTCACCACGTCAAGGGCCCATTGGATCGTTGTCTCGGGAGGGGGCGCGTTGTTACTTCCCGTAGTCCTACTCCGTGATGTCGTCGGTGTAGACTGTGAAGGCCAAGTCCGGAACGACGGCAAGCCGCCACAGGAGTGGCGCCATCGCCAGGTTGAAGAGCACCGGCGAGAGCACTGCCTCTTGTGGCACGCCTACTTCATTCGTGTTCTTTTCGCTGCTGCAGTGCTTGCCGGTTTTGACCAGGTATTTTCGTCCGCTCAGGAAGGCCTTGATAAAGTTCAGGGGTCTGCCCCGCACGCCCAGTTTTCGGGCCACGTCAATAACCGTCGCGTAACTGCGTACCAAGGTTCTTGCGGAACCTCGTCTGGGCGGGATGCACCTTTTCTCGTTTAGGCTCGATTAAGGCTGAACTCCATGGAACGAATTATGTGACGAATAACTGGCGAACGCCGCCCGACGGCACGCTCGTTTTGCGCGCGACGTAGCAGCCACTGTGTTGATTCCACGCGCAGAGCCAAAAGTCTTCGGCCAAGATTCGTCGGTTATTCGTAGCATATTCGTCCCATGGAGTTCAGCCTTTTTTCAGTCAATGCGCGCGAGCACCATACGCTCTATCAGTTTGCTGAGAATGGATGTGAGCGAAATAGGGCGCAACGTCTCTCGCGCAGTCCGGCCTCTTCCATGCATGGTTTGGGCATGGGGCACACCCAGGATAGTTTCCACTTGTCTGGTATGTTTCCCTCGTGCCAGGCATCGTTGATCGATTTTAACAGGTTTCGTCTGGCCACCTCCGGGAGGTCCTTGAGCAAGGAGCTGGGAATCCCGTCAAGCGCACCAAGCTCCGCTCGTTGCCCCTCTCGATGGTTGCCTCCATTTCCCACATAGCGAAATCCGCTTTGTACCATTCGGTTTTCGATTCTTCGGGTTCATAAATTTTAGGGTCCGGGTCGGTGGCCGGTTGCGGGAAGAAGACATCTCCGATCTCGTCCAGTATTTGTGTGATTTCCTTGCCTAGCGGCAGGGCCATGTTCGGTGCTGTACTGCCTCCCTTGTTCTTGCCCAGCATCGCGCTACAAACAGCCCAAATGCGTGTGAGTGAAATCCGTTCGTTGAACTATTCGCAAGATCTGATCCAGTCGTCCCTGCGCAGCCTGTTGGCGTGTTGCTGCGCCTCCTTCGCGCACCTGTTGGCTTTGCGGATATCCCTTCGTTTGCGGGTGCGACAATAGCGTCTCAGGTGGTTGGTTCTCTTGCGCCACAGTATTAGTAATCTGGTGACCGGGATCGGCGCTTCTTTTTCGATTAGGGTCTTGATTGTGGTGGCCTTGGCCGCGTCCCTAATCAGTTTCGTCATGTCATCCAATTTCGTGCCCGAGGATTCTTCGAGAATGCCGCGAAAGTCGTCCCACACGGTAGTCTTTGCCGTCCTATGCTTCTTGTTTCGCTTTTCCTCCGCCGACGATACACGTCTCAATAGGGTGGAAGCGCCAGAAAAACCGAAAAGATAGAGTGAGAGGAGCTCGATGAGATACGCCCGATTGCCTCTGTGTCTTCTTTTTCCTTCGTCGTCATCGGGGATGCCGACGATGACGTCGCCGCACATAACCGGTGGCAGAGAGGCTCGCCTCATGCCCCGCTGCCATCGCTGCACGCATTTCTCAAAATGAATGAGGTTTATGTCTACTCTTTCCGAAGTTATGTGCGATAATTGAATTCACGAGACATAAAGCTAGGCGGAGGGCAATTTTGTCTGCTTCTTGCACAGGGCTAGCGATGATGTCAGAACGCCAAGCTCTTATGGGCTGATTGAAAAAAAAAATAGTTTGTAGACCTCATGGCATCTAGCATTCAGCTTTATCAATTACCCTTTCAATCAAAGCCAATCAAAGCACGGCGTCGTTCTGACGTCACCGCAACTCCCGCGCAAAAAGCGGACGACTTGCTCTCCGCATATAAGTCCGCCCATAACTCAAATGTCCCGAAAAGTGCAACAGCTTCCCTTTAACGTGAAAGGGAGCATATGTATAGTCTAGATGTTTGCCCCATTCTCACCCGTTGCACACCCCTTTCCGCTTTGCAGACATATATTGGCAGCGTAGTGGTCTCCGTGAACCCGTACAAAAAGCTGGCACTGTACTCCCCGGACGTGATTCAAGCCTACCAGAGGTGCAGCATGTTCGAACTACCCCCGCACATGTGAGTATACGGCTGCCTGCAGAGGGAAGCACAAAAGCGTAGCCATCGCTTTGTTTGTCCGGAGTCACGACGCATCACTCTAGAAAATACGCTGAGTGATACTTGCCCGCAAAGCACCTGAGAGAGCCAATCGGTGCTCTATGAAGGGGATCTGGGCAAATGGCGACGCTAAAAATAGGCTTAAACCAAAAAAAAAAAGTTTACATTGTGACAGTGAGTATTATGCTCACTCTCACAACGCAGGCTGTTTGTATGGGTCAAAACATATTTTCAGCATTGTCGTTCGTCTAGCCCTTTCTGTACATTGCAGACATCGAGTCTCTCAAATAATTCTTTGTGTAAAACTAGACGAACAAGATTTTTTAAGCGCGGCAAGGTAGTGGCGACGGCGGTCATACACTGGAAGCTCAGTTCATACGCCGCATCAGACTTTGGGTCACCGAGTACTCAAAGAGAACTCGAAGCAAGAATCATCCACCACGAAAACTCGGATGTAACTTTAATCCTAAAGTAAAAAAAAAGCTTATTTGCATTTTGTTATGGTGCCTCGCTATGTCTGCTGCTGTTATAACTCTCAGGGAAACTTGAAAGAAAGACGGCGTAAGTGGGACAAGCGCCAACGCCTCTTTATACTCCGCTCACCCTTGAGCTGAGACTAGAAGCTCCGCCTTCATCGCGAGCTTTCTGCCCTCGCTAACACAAGTGTGAACGCACTGGCACGCGCAAGCAAAGCATAGAGGAAGCCAGCGCGCTCGCGCTGAAGGCGGAACTTCTAGTGTAAGCTTAAGGGTGAACGGAGTATAGTCAGGGACAGCTTAAGAAATTCCGGGAGAGGCGAGCACTGAACATTTTTTTATCACTCCGCAACTATTGTGATTGCGGTATTGGCCTACAAAAAAGTCGAAGCTCGAATTATGAAGCTAGAAGCATAAAGATAAAGTAAGTCGCGCCCTGCGTTGTTGAAGCTTTCGGTCGCTGCGCGCACATGGATGTGACAGGAACTAATCGAATTGAGAGGGAACCAATATCATTCACTCCTAGTCCCCTGCTTCTTCCTTTTCTACCCAATCACGGACATCATATCTTGATTCGATGCCACTACGGCCGCATGCATGTATCCGCGACTATAGTGACAATGGTATGTTCAAAGGAGCAGAGCTTTCGAGCACAAATGCTGCACGATTGTGTGTCCAAATTAACATATCTATACATAGCTTGCAAGTGTCGCCATTGCTGCGTACTGATAGCTATTTCTACTTACCGGTTTCTTCGAACTTCAACTTCTGCGGTGTGAAGCCAACACGGCGAACCGACCGCTCTCGGCGGCATGACCGCGAATGACGTCACGTGCAAGCTTTGTGTGCCTTATAACAGCATTTAAAACCTCGCTCGTTCTTTTTTTGATGTACCGAGGAAGTTTAATCACTGACAGATGAAGAAAAGCAGGGTGCTGCTCATCATGTTCAGGCTTCTTGCTTTGTGATGGGCTGTTCGGCGTCCTTACCGGCTAAAGTCGGAATCTCATTGACTGGCTGTCCGTAACTATAATTGCTTCAGTAGCACCAAAAATAAAAGGTTCCTTAAAAGCATGACGTGAAAATATTTGCGTGTCTTTTAGTTTAAAATGCCTATTGTTCGCGTGCTCATTATTTCGCGCTTTAGGTCAAAGCTGAAGTTCTGGTATAATTTGCGGGTTCTAATTTTCGCAACGCAGTGGGATCTCAATATAGATTGCGATGTGTTTACATTTTACCGGAACTGGTAGCGGCACCTATTTTTCGTGAATTGTAGGCGATTCGTAAAATTCTCGAAAATTAGGTCCTCGCGAAGATTCGATCGAAGCAATATTGTGCATTAGTTAGAACAGAATTTGGACAAACGTACTGCACTCTAAAAAAAGTAGGTCTGAGAGTTCACTTTCCGGCACACCACGTAGATAGCCAATCACGGCGAACCGTACAAGGATCCCAGCCAATGACGAGGCTTAAAATATGATTAGACAAACAAATATGGGGCACGGAGCATCAGGGGCACGGAGCATGATCTTTCACTTGATCATTTTCCTTGCGTACACCGCATTTTTCAGATCTAGTCATACACTGAGCTTCGTCGTTTTCTGGGATCCTCCGCCGTGAATAGATGCCTTCGTGTTCTGCAGGAAGTTAACTCACATACTATTTATCTTTAGAATTTGGGACATTATTTTTGTGTTTACAACGTAGTAAGCCGAATGACGCTCAACGATTTTGTGCAAAAAAAAAAAAAAAAAAAAAAGAACTGCGCGAGGATTCAACAATTTGTCGACTTACCGTGTTTGGATGTTGTGCTCCATCTTTGCAGCTATGCAGTGGCGGATGACGCCTACACATCGCTACGGGACCGCAATCAAGATCAGTGTGTCATCATCACGGGAGAGAGCGGGGCGGGAAAAACGGGCAAGCCTGTTTTTATCGATTTTTGTTTGCGTAGAGGTACTTTATTGATGCTTTCTTTAACTGTGGTTTGGAGTTATTCCTTCCCTTTAGTTAAGTTTCAGCACCATGACGTGTTTGTTTTTGTTTTTTTTTCCTCCCTGATAATATATCTGAAAGGCACCTAAGATGATGGTCTTACAAAACTGTGGTTGAATAAATCCAACCATCTGTGCTAATAAATCCTGAAAAATAGTCATTGCAAAGCACGGAACGAAAGTTGACAACAAAGGTGAGTGTAGATGTGTATTTGTTTCCTGAAAACAACCTCAGCCTAACATGAAGCCAAGACAATGTCTTTAGCAGTTCTAATGCACACTTTACTGTTTTTGTCTCGTCAAAGTTCCTAAAGCTTAGTCGATACTTTTTTGTTTTCAAAGACGTACGCATAACTAATAAAGAAAGCAATAATTTTTCAGTAGTTTTTATTGAGACAATAGCGAGTAGATGCACCTTGCAGCGGCATTGTTCCGCTGTAAACTACGAGTGCCGTACTTTTCTAGGTCGAATTTTGATATTCATTTTGAAGTGGGATGACCAACACATTTAGTGCCTAGGGTTTAACGCCGAGTGGCAAATTGTGTGTGATGTTTGCACTACGGCGGAAACTTGATGTTGTACGTTACAGAAATTTCCTTCTATTGTCGCTGCCAACTTAAATAAGGAAAGCAGGGCGAGTTGGTACCCTCTTATTTCTGCTTCGCAGAAAATTAGACAGTGTCATCATCAGAAAAGATTGAGGACGCCGAGGAAGAAATCATGACGCAAGAAACGCAATCATTATGAACAACGCCCGGCGTTTTTTTTTTTTTTTTTTTTTTTTTTACATGCAAGGTATTATATTCTGTTAACAACCTAGCTTACAAATATAGTTATTAAGTTGCTTACTTAATGTAAACAAGAAATCAAAGAATTGCTTTCCTCAAATTAAAGCACAATATAAACGCTTAATATGAGACTTAAAATCATAACTATCTAATCCCTGTTTTTTTTTTGTTTTTTTTTATTGGAAGCGAGCCGAAATGTTGGTCAGGCATTTCTGAAGCTTCAGATAACATAATTGCAAAGTAGTGGAGTGAAGCCTTGCGCTTTCTAATTTTCACGAACTCACGGTGTCTTTTTTTTTAACATAAATATGCGTTCTGGGACAAGTGAAATATATCTTTTTTAACGCGATGTATTTTTTATCTCTGCAATTGGTAGTTCCTTTAAGTGACAATATATGGGCAGAGGATATGGCGGCAATAAAACGTCAGATAACTGCCTTACTTTCTTATCTCTTAATTCAGACATACTAACTCTTCGTAGATCATTATTCCGGAATGTAATGATTCGGTAGGGTATTTTTTTACCTCTTCTTTTTCCCGCTATAAACGTTGTTAGAATGTATTGCTTTGAAAAACTCCGTGAGTATTCTGCTATGTTACGATACATCAAACCTTATCAGCATGTAAGTTTCATTTCATAGTGAAAAAACAGCTAGCCAATATTCTCTAAAAAAACACACTTACAGACACACACTTTTGAACATAGATTATTTTACCAAATTTATTTATGGGCCAACTTCTAAAGAATATCATACCTTGTTTTTTCAATGCCCAGCTATTCAAATTTAAATTTTCTTTGTGTTGGACGTTACTTCATTCGATCACACAGAGAAACCGGAAAAATAAACGGAGGCCGTCTTTAATTTTAAGTTCTTCTACTTTCCTGGCAATGGATGTAAAAAAAAAAGAAAAACAATTTTCCCCCGATTCTTTGTGCTCATTTTAACTTTTCAAGTACCATCATTTAGCAACTGAAGCTATTCGGCAAATCTAATCTTCCCATGTCTTCGGGCTCAATAACGACATTTTTATGTTTTACTTCGTGCTTGGAAATACTATATTTTTAGATTCAGCTTCATTCGCGTTTTTGTTATGCTTCTATACACCAGCGATTCTCTAGGTTTCTTGTTCTTATTAATTCCTCTACTACTTCTCCCTCGGGGCAGAAAAATGTGCTAACTGCTCGAAATAAGTGCATAACGGTGCGAAGGAAACTATGCACACAGGTAACAAAAATTTTCGGTATTCCATGTTTGAGTTCAAAATTTGATATGATGTTGACAGAGCGCGACCCGTCGCCAAGTTTGAGATAGGTCGCTGTGAATGAGCTTTTTTGGCTAGCTGGCGACATATACGATGTTACGCTTATCGAAAGGAACTGGAGAAATATATATTTTGTTTTAATCTTGCGAAAATAAACGTGCGGCAGTTTACGCAGGGAAGGAGAGAATGAGAAATATAATAGCGGTAGAGCTTATTCTAATTGTTTTTCCTCCACGGTTATGTCTCGCAGTAGCGGGATATTTGATGTCCCAGTTATTAAAGATATGTCTCCAGTAGTAGGAATATGCGGTAAAAAATATAATCAAGCGTATACGAACATATTTGTTTTTCTGCTGCCGTTTAGGTTCTTGGCGATTCATTCTGGAATATGAAATTGATACGTTTTCCACCAATGGCTGAAGCCGGGGATCAAGTCTTTCACGCATGATCGGGTAATCGCCGCCAAATGGTGCTAAGAAGGCAGATTGTTTTTTTTTGTTTTTTTTTATTTGATGAAATATTGTTTCATATATTAATGAACAGTTCTGCACGATGATTATTAAAACAGCAGAGAAATAAAATTAAAGTATTCCTCTGTGTCGCAATCATTTGCAGAACGCGAGATTTTTAAAACAGGAAAAGAAGGCTGCCGTGAAAGGCTCGCCTATTCGGAAAGCGAGTTACTAAAACATCCATAGGAATTTGTCGATTGAGTTTTGCTTAGCGTGCTCACAGTGTTGCTTACATTAACAAGGCTCGACCATTGGTGTCGTGCACCCTATCAGGTAACCGAGAGCCCTAGATCTAAGGAAGGACCGTATACCTGGATTGACATTACAGCGCTACGATTTGTTTGTTGCTCTTAACAAATAAGAGGCCACAAAAAAAGCCTAATTAAAAACAATATTGCCTCACCGACATTATCACCTTATTTTCGATGGATAGCTCATGGTATTGCGCAACATTATAAAAAAAAGTCCGAGGACACCTAAGCACTTCTTATGAGTTGTGAATGCGAAAGCATGAATGACGTTCTTCCTCTCCCTTAGTTCGTCTATTGCCTATACTCCGTTTCATACTTAATATGCAACGCTGTCAAAGCTACTGGCGCGAGCGCGTGGCTTTGTCTATGGTTTCGTTCGCGCGAGCACGCGTGCAAATGATCAACGAGATCAAGCCTCATGCTCGTGCCAGTAGCTTTGACAGCGTAGTACGTTAAGTGTGAAACGGAGTATAGTAGCGCGGACGGCCACGCTTCGCCGGCCGACTGCAGAGCGCGCGCTGTCGTGAAGTGGCCGCACCGCGCTCAGCTCGGCCGTGCACCCTCTCCGGAGTTTGCCCGGGCAGGCACTGCGGCCAGGCCCTCAACGCCGCACCTCTTACCGGCGACCGGGCCGCTGAGTGCGCTGCGCCGTCATGAAGAGGGCTTCTGTGGTGGCGTTTTTTAGAACTACGCCGCACGAGATCCAATGGGAGCCTCGTTCCTTGATGACGCGCGCCAGCCAGTGGGAGCCTATCCATCGGATTTCTGCTAGAGACGGCATTTGGACAGGGGAAGGGGCCGTTTGGCGCGGCTTCAAAGCTGATGATGTTAGATGTCAGTTTCAAAGCCGATGATGAATCAGGAGCAGTACGCGAAGAAACCTTTGACATCTAGCTAGTTACGCACTTCACTTTAAATAAACTAAGCCCCAAACATTTTTTTTCAGGTATAAAATGCTTTTTACTGACCTCCCCACCCCCCAAACCGCCCCCAACCTACCCCCAATCCCAAAATTCTCTCCGTCCCTACGTCCGTCCGCAAATTATTCACTAATTTTTTTTTTTAATTGATGTCACATGACCTAATCACCTATTCAGTTTTCCGGCTAAATTTAACGCTAAAATCAATACCACGTGGCCTGCCACAGGCCCTACACACCAACTTCATTTTCCTGATAAATTTAGC
The DNA here is from genome assembly GCA_013358835.2 of Ixodes persulcatus. NCBI lineage: Eukaryota > Metazoa > Arthropoda > Arachnida > Ixodida > Ixodidae > Ixodes > Ixodes persulcatus. Next base: position 326,703 of record JABSTQ010011067.1, on the reverse strand, counting down.
GGGAATTTTTTGTCACGTGAATTCACGTCACATGCCCTATACACCAACTCAGCTTTCCCTCTAAAGTTCGCGGAAAAATTATTACATGACATGACATCATATGACCTACACGTTCGCTTAGTTTCCCCGCAAACTTTGTCAGGAATTTATGTCATGTGACCTATACACCAATCCCGTTTCCCCTTCGAAATTTGCAACCAATGCAACGATCTGCATTGGTGCAACTTGTACCGAAATACAATGTATTGCGCTAGAATTGTACCATAATTTTTACGTCGTTGTTCTAGTTGTTGTTCTAGTGGTAGACCAAGGAGAAGAAAGGAAGTCGGCGAGACCTTATTTTGAGTAAAGAGCGATTCTGAAACGTGCATCTATTTTAGCACGTCGCTTCGAAATAGAAGCTCGTCGCGATACTCAAAAATTAGTCTCGCGACTTAAATGTTTCACAAAAACGTTTTTTGGCAAATATTCTTTTTTGCAGACCTGTTTTTTCCAGGCACTTAAAAAATAATTCTTTTCGGGGGGATCGAGTATTTCTTTAAGCTTCCAATCACTTGTGTTTTTTCTACGAAGTGACAACTTTCCCATCTGACTTGGTCGTATGTGCAGAGGCCAGCAAGCTGGTGATGCAGTACATAACCGCCGTGTCTGGTAGGGAGGCGGAAGTGGATACCATCAAGGAACACTTGCTGCAAAGCGCGCCCGTGCTTGAAGGTACGTCATTAGACTGCGGACACTCACTTTCACAGTCAATATTACTGAAATCGTATTCGTCAGTGTAGTGGTGCTTTGTTTCCAGTGTTGCCACTTCGGTGGTCCTTACTGACATCATTTCACCGAAGAGTTTCGTAAAACGTCTGCAACTAAAATAAAAGTAGCCTTGAATACTATATTTAAGGCTGTTTGAATTTCCTTGGCAGCATTTTTGTTTTATCGACCTGACTGTATCTGGTTACTTGGCAAATTTCTGAACTTGGTATCTGTCAATGTAATTTTAATTAAAAACATCCGCGTGGACAGAACAATACAGAAGGTGCATACTTTAGGACAATGAAAAATTCACCTTTAGGGAATGAAAAATGTTTTCTGCTCAATTACGTTTGTACGTTTATTTCGTAGTACTATTGAAAAATGAACTGAATACAAATCATGTTTGATCTTTTCTATTTACAACTGGGTAATATGTTGCACTCGAAGCCCGTTTCATGTATCGCGTAAATAGAGAGTTTTAGTGGAACGTTCCATCACGTCCGATAACCATACCCGATAGCGTTACCATGCACGTGCAAACACGTCGAAGGAGTATCGGGTGTCGTTATCGGAGTCATCGGAGTAATCTACTGAAACTCCCCGATGTAAACGATGTATATCTGAAGACCTCTTTACGCCAGCGCAAAATTTTTAAAACTTAGTTATATTATTAAGTTAGGTTTCGAACGACTGTTCGTAATTGGAAAGCAGGTAAGGAAAGAGAGGATGGAGGGACGGAGGGAAACTTCGAGATTTTGTTCGTTATGGTGCTGGAAAAATGAGTGTCTAAATAGTTTTGCTTGTTTTATTACAGCTTTTGGGAACGCAAAGACACATAGGAACGACAATTCTTCCAGATTTGTGAGTATTAATCAGCCATCATGTAGTGTAAAATGCGTCAACCCTTGCAAAAATATTGCGCCGTGATTCAGGTGAAAGAGTACCTAGCGAAAATATGAGAAAGTGCAAATATGGAACCATAAGTTAGGCCAAAACTTGCACTCCTCTAAAGCTTCTATGTAGTCACTTTGTTACTAGACGTTCAGTAACCACGTCAGGCACTTTTCCTCGAATGCATTAGCATAACATAAACATCGATAATGATTTACAAACTCAAGATGCCGAATGTTTTACCACGAGCACTGTTTAGCGTGGCCTTAGAAAGAGAACAAATTTTCAACGGACTCATTTTTACCGAATACTATATAACGCTACCCACAACCTGTACGAGCATTCTGGCATCTCACATATATGAACTCATGTCTTGACTGCTTCGGAAGGCGGCTTACACATTTGTGTAACAAATGTGATTGGTAGTTGTTGAGCTAATACGTGACGAATAACCTTATTGTTTTTTCTGCAAAACTTTCTAGACTAAGTTTATTTCAACGTAAATCTTCGCTCAAGCCAACCAATCCAATCAGCAAACCACATAGGCTCAAAGTCATAGTGCTCACAAAGGGAAATATCACCGTTCCAAATGGTTCCAATAGGTCTTTGTTTGGAGTCACTGGAATGTAGAAACAGTTGGCCATAATCCTAGAGTATTGTCGATACTTCGTGAGCACGCACAGAGACGGCGATCGCCGTGCCGTTGCGGTTGGCCTCTTAGCTTGTGCCGTCTACACTATTTGTCGTGACTCACCTGCCATTTGCGCCTCAACTGCGAAGCAACATAATACTGAACTTTTGTTTGCAGGGCAAATACATAGACATTGAGTTCGACTTCAAAGGTGATCCAATTGGCGGCATCATTACAAACTGTGAGTACCTGCTTCGGTGGAGGCAGGAAGCTTTTCTTGCTGCGCCTTGCAGTGCCGCCATGGGGTGTACACATTGATTTGTAATTGATAGATCATTCCAAGTTACTCTGAAAGGGCATATCGGTTTACCATCTATTGTTCGGGACGGTAATAATATTGCGCGTTTGCTGATCTTAAGTTCGGATACCCGATGGCAGTGTAAACAGAAGAGGGCGTCACGCCTCGCGGACGTTCGCAATATCGGCGGTGATCAATTGCGCCGTGGCGCACAGTTTGAGAAAGGCTATCTTTTTCATAATAGCACGGAGTATGATATTTTACCCCTTTGACTATCTTATGATGTATTTTTTTCTATTTGTTTTTTCAGATCTTCTCGAAAAGGTAAGCTTTCAAATTCCCATTATTATTTACGATGACAGTTTTCAAGATCTGTCGAACTCATTGGTATCAAATAAATGTTGTTCTATATCATGAAACTTGAATGCTCGCATACAAACACTATATTCAAAATTATACGAAAGAGTAAACAAAGAGGACGGACAGGACAAACATCTTTCGATGTTTGTCCTGTCCGTCCTCTTTGTTTACTCTTTCGTATAATTTTGAATCTATTACCAACGCGCTCAATCCAAGTTTAACACTATATGTTTCAGATATCTTGTAATTTGTGTGAAACGATTAGGCTAATATAACAACTAGCGCGTGCCGTAAACCAATGAAAAAAAATTTTACATGGGCAGTAAAACCTTTATTTGAAAGTACAAATAACGACTTCCTATGCTTTCTATGTTGTGAAATAATGAAAATTAATATATGCAGAAGTACCTTCCCTTAGCTTGATCGAATTCACAAAAAAGTACTATACGACAGCTAACGAAAAAAATCCCTAAATACGACACACCTGAACCTTATTATATACAGAATTAACACCGCAGCCCTTTAAAAAAAATAGGTGCCTGAAAACAGTGGTTTTAATTTAACAGCCCTCCTTCGCGAAAGTCGCGCGCTCGCGAAACCGCGCTAAGGTTGTGGAGCACTCTACATTTCTCTTCGCTAGTGGAGTCTAACAAGTGGAACATGTTTTAAAAGTGTCATTACATCTAATCAAGCTTACGGTGAGAAACTGAGGCAGAGCAGGAGATGGCAATGTGCGGGGATGTCTCAGCGCCGAGCTCTGATTGAAATAATTAGTAAACGAAAGCAAAGGCTAGCTGCCTTTGCATGTACTCACTGCTCGAACGCATTCGAACGCCGAACACTGTCGTTCGGCATTCGAACGTGAGACACTGCGCGAAGAACAGAGGACGCTCTTCGTACAACTGGAGGGAGACGATGGGTAGAGACACAGGCAGCTAGCCTTTGCGTCTACCCCCTAATCTGTCCAATCAGAACTCGGCGCACCGACGCCCTCACGCGCTCCCGTCTCCCCCTCTCCCTCCGTTTTTCACCGTATAAACTATGTACGCTCCTGCGCGCACGTGGGACTGTTCATCACATGTTTCTTCAAATCGCCCATTCATGTAACCTAATACTGTGACAATAGATTAGCGTTGTTCGAACTATTTTACTGATACTATTTTTGTTAAGCTCTTGTTGGCTTATCTTTCTTTTTTTCTCTCTCTCTCTATTCACACAGTCAAGAGTCATTTCTCAGACGCAGGGAGAGCGCAACTTCCACTTTTTTTATCAGCTACTCAGCGGCGCCGACATCCACCTATTAAGTGAGTTTGTTGTTTGAGCAACACCTGGAACGGTTTACGTTATGCGAACTAATCAACGAGGATATTGATCGGCTTGAAGGCACGCATTTCTTACCGCAACCTGAACAGATCAAGTGACGTGAGACAACACCCCCTAGAATGATCAAAGTGATATCGATAGAGATTGGGCAGGAGTCCTTGACCTCGGGTCCAATTAGTGCGTCGAAGGACAAACGTCGTCGTACTCGGGACCATTTGCTGAGTTGGCGTCATTCTAGTGTGACGATGTTCCGTGGAGGTATGGGAGGCTGTTCACAAACATTGGCTATTCTAGGTGGTGGTGCATGAGCGGGCTATCCTTTTTGGATAACAGCGTTTGATTTAATTTTTCGCCTGATTGTTATCTCGACGACCAAAGACGACATGGGCCGTCCAGTTAACTGCCTCCGGTCCTCAATAACTTTAAGCGTGTTCTTTGCGTATAATATTTAGAGGCTGTGGTCCCGTGGACGCTACGCCTATCAATCATGAATTGACATTTGGTCTGGAAACGTTGTATATAAGTACTTGCGGATCTATTATTTTCTCCGTAATAAACACATTCAGGATCCGTTTTGTGGGAGGAAGGGTATTATTAAATGAGAAACAAATGTAATTTAGTTAACTATAGCATGCCGATGGAATTTAATATTCTACCAATTCCCAACTATTTTTATTCGAGAGTTACTAAACGGAGAATGCGCATTTTTGCATGAAGCCGCTCTGAATAAATGTTAGGTTTGCACGCCGAAAACTGTTCTGATTTTGCAAACATTTAAAACACAAAGGCCGACTTCATAAAGTGTATTGCTACGGGGTATTGATATTTGACAATCACAGTGGGAAGGAGCACTCTGTTAATAAAATACGAGACCTGCGAAGCGAGTTTTAGTGGCAACATCGATGGCAATTACGATACTGGCAAAATAAGACGGTCTTAATTATGTTTATATGCATTACATTGTTAAAAAACGACTCTAAAAAGAAACCTTGGCAGTAAGATTAAAAGCGTTACAAAACGATGCAAGACCTTCACGCTATCCTACGTGCAGCGTGCCTCTGTTGACGAAGCCGCGGTTTTATTAACTTGTAAAGTTACGCCATGGCTACGTAGACTCCGACTTGGAAGCGCAGTTCAACAAAATCTCGCCAATCAAATTAATTTCTAACGTGCCCTGATATTCACTCCACGAATAGCGGCTTCGATTGTTCTTCCCTCGAATTGCAATTGTTGCAGCATGGCAACCCTACACTCCGTTTCAAATTATACGCGATAAACCGCAGAGGATTCTACGTGCCATCGAAGTGTCACGTGATCCCCGAAAGGGGCGCAGCGACGCGCGGGGGCGCGCCAGTCACGTGGCACGCTCATGACGCTAGATTGGCTGACGTGTCTCTAGGGTCCGCTACGCTATATATTGTTAAGTTGCCAGGGAGTAGATAAAAAAAAAAAAAAGTTTCCCTAATTTCGTAGATTATTGCAAGCTAATCATTCGCGTTGCGTCGATGCTCTTCGCACGTTTTTTGTACTAACATGCATACTTATCTATGGATAATTAAGTAACCCGCTTTCACCCTCCCTCGTTTTTTTCTTCGTCTTTTTCAGAAAGCCTAAAATTGCAGCGGAACATCGACAATTACGCAATACTCAAGCACAGCAAGGGCTCTCAAGCGGAAAATATCGACGACAAAAGTTACTTTGGATTAACGAAGGTAATGGTTGCTTCGTCGTGGTTTTTAGATTTGTGTAGAATATTTTTGTTGAAAATAACAAAGAACATGCAGCCGAGCTGGTGAACTTGCAAGATATTGAACACTCGACACTTAAAGACAGAAAAAAGAGAAAAAGATATCAAACACACATATGTGAAAAAAACAAAAAAATGAGACCCGCGTGGGTTGACCACTCTTTTGTACCGAATCTCGGGTGCTCATGGTGTTGTTTTTGTACTCCATGTTTAAACAAAGGTAAGACATAGCTCTGTTATGCGAATGCTTTCATTCAGCGCATGGCCGATCGCAGTTAGCAAACAGGTAATTTATAACCTGCTGAAAGCGTGCGACAAGACAGTGGCGCTGCAATGCGGCTCCCAGCAGAAGTATTTCGCATAAACATCGTACGTATACAGCCGACCGTAGCTTCTAATCACCGTCAACATATCTGAACACCGCGCTACACCAAACGTTCGGGGACACAATCGGCGCTAACGTTTTACTATCGACAAAAACTGAAAACGCAGATCTCTTTTATGCGCTGGCAAAAACAGCCGCGACCACCTAATTTCCAGTAGGCCTCCATAACCTCCCAGAAATATATATATATATATATATATATATATATATATATATATATATATATATATATATATATATATATATATATATATATATATATATATATATATATATATATATATAATGTAGACTTATCTATCACTGGCGCTTGTGAATGTCGTGTCGATAGTATAGTTACCGGAATGCCGATCCCACAAGCATTTCGTTGAAGCGTATTCGAGCGAGGACACAAAAAAGAACATGGCGGTGTGTTACCGTCGTTGTCTCTTTCCCTGCGGGGTCAGAATGGAATCCGAGCTTCCAGCCAGTCCTGCGGGTCAAATCAAGATGAAAAGTCATACAGAGAAACGCTGGAGGTGAATAGCTTTTTGAATATCAAAAGAGGAGGCCGCTACTCCGGGGTACGGCTCCGGGGCGAGATCCAGACAATTGGCCGCACGAAGACGCGGGCACAGCGAATGCATTAAAGCCCATACACACATTCCCGATTTGACGCATTTGAGTGCGGAACGGCGTCCTTGCGGCACGAAGCACGCGGTCGGGAAGCACCCCTTAGCGTGACGCAAAAGAGCAGAACCTGGCCCACCTTTTCAAAAAAAAAAAAAAAGGGGGGGGGGGGCGGAGAGGGGGGGGGGGGGTTCTTGCTCGTTCGCGCCCGCCAAGGACCTACATCCGGTTCCGAGTTCGGGCAACAAAAGACCGGCTGAGACGCCGCGATGTTGCCGTGAATTTCGCTTACTATTGGTGAGCCGCATAGCGCGTTCTTTTTGGCTCTTGACTGCGGTCGACTGCGTGCCGACGCAACTGTGTTTACAAGCTTGGCGCAAAGCTGTTCACAACGCCCTGTCCGCCGCAACTGAACGCATCGCGCTCAAACAAAAATTTGTGCACGGGCTGAGAACGATGAGGGCGACGCCTCTCTACACGGCGTCATGCCGACGCCGCCGTTGGTGGCGCTGCACATCAGCCGCAAGTAGAACACATACTTTTCGTACTGGCACTAAAGCCACTAAATAGGCCATAGGCCATGCTTGGAGTATCGTCACACCTTTCCCCGATTTTCTTGCGGGAGCCGCAGTTTGGCGCTCTGTGCAGACAGGGAACAACTGGCGATCGTCACGATTAAAAAATGTGACTTCCTTAGCTTCAGCTACAGTGTCAGGAAGCACAGGCGATATTGCTTTGCTTTGTCGTGAACTGTTATAACATTCCTGGGGGACAAAAAACAAAAAAACAATTAACGCTCCCCCCCCCCCCCCCCTTTTTGTTTGTTCTCGAGATCAATTTTTAGCGTTAAATATGGCTCAAGAGTTGATCCTGTGAAACATAGCTTGTTTAGTAATAATAATAGACCCCTTTGAAAAGCGCGCGACCACTAATAGCTACTACGTTAACCATCCCAGACCACCATATAGTATGATGACGCACTCTGAGCCTGTATTGGACACGAAGGCTGCGTTAGAATTCGGTGATGACTCGGCACAGTTGGTATCGAAAACGACTATTGCGTCAGCATTTGCCGACAGCTCAGATCCGGTCACACGCTTCGTGCTCGAGAGATGAACGCCGCCATTAATGCTTAAAAAGCAATGCAAGAAAAAATTTATTTTTAAGGGCATAAATGGGACGCGTATTTTAAGATAACATTTCCACGCTTCTTTTTGGTATTGAAAGGTATCATCTCGGTTCTGAAAGGTATCTTGTCAGTGTTGAAAGGTATGTTCTCGGTATTAAAACCATGGTGGCAATGACGACGGCTGAATAATTCACAGAGCAGCGGGACCGCTTTAACGGGAACCAGCATCTCTATTCAGCATCAACACGTGAAAACTTAGAAAGATACCAAGCCAGATCAAGGCAAAGCAGTTAATGTGGGACACTAGGCTTAGGCTAGTCCCTCTACGAGGACAAGCATCCGCACTGCGCTTTTGAAGGCGCGTACGTGCGGCAGTTGTTTGTCGAAAACTACGTCGGTTGAGGAGATTTTCCTCTAAACACCTCTGTGAACTCAAACTCACTCGCGCTCATAAAAATCGACGAGCTCAACGTGCTTCGCTCGTTCAGCACTTCGCAGACGCTGGCAGGCATGTTTGTTAACGTTTCAAGCCAAAGCGGAAGAAGCAATCTCAGAATAGATTTGACAACAATAATGGTTCTATATTCATTATTTGCTTCTCAAACAAAAACAAAAACCACAAAATAGCCCACTTCAATAGCATTACGGCACGGAGGTACAAATTAACAGCCAACGTTTTTTCCACGTCAATCATCTCTCCAGCCAATGAGAGATGCAAGCACCTTGTAAACACGGGACGGGGCTTAGCGGGCTGCGATCTTCCCATTCTGCACCAAAATTGCGTCTAACAACTTTAATATTTCGCGAATTTTTTTTTTTTTTTTTTGTGGAAAGATTGTTTTAAAACTTACGTGTCCCAACTACGGCCTTTAAAAAAAAAAAAACTTTTTATTTTCTTTGTAGTGTCGTTTTAAAATGGTTTCAAAATGGGTTTATTCCACTAAGCGACTTCTGCGCGTCGCCACGTTCCTTTTAGCCAGCGCAGTAGTTCTCTGCTATGGGACATCACACGCTGCGCATGTGTCCCACAGTACAGTGACTCGGCCTTTTTCGCCTGGTTCACGAGTGCTGGAAAGGTGTACGTGGTCGCTGGTCTTGGACACGGTGTCTATAACCCCCGAGGGAATCGGTAGCCGATTGTGTTAGCGCCACGCAGCTCGGAGCAGCGCGTGGAGCCAAAGCTTTAGCTGCGGCCCCTCGGGATCCGGGGTTCACTTTCCACCCCTGCCTGCTTCGATCTGCGTTATAATCGCACCGCGGCGTACGGTCGTGTATCGCTACTGCGCAATGCACGCTAAAGACTCAAAAGCTAGCGATCATACTAGCTTTCTAGAAAAAACCTGGAGCGTCCGATTTTTCGCAGAGCACTCGGGATAGCCACACGCTGCAGTCTAAGGAGACTTGGCGGGCGACGACAATGAAAATATGATTAGTAAAAATAAAAAAGGAGTCCGCACTGTGACGCTGAGCATGGGTGTCAGGTATTACTTTACTGCTATCGCTTTATCGCTCGGTTATTACTTTATCAATTGTAAGATACGTGGAAGTACTCGAAAAAACACGAACGTCTAATAGGCATTTTCCTTTTGCTACAACTCGACGCTTTCCGCCGTCGCAGCGGTCCATGGAGGCCCTGGGCATGGGCCCGGACGAGATCCACGCTGCCTTCCAGGTGGTGGCCTCGGTGCTCAAGATGGGAAACCTGCAGTTCCAGCCGCGGGCCAACATCGACGACACCGAGGGCTGCTCCCTACTCAATGAATACGGTACGCCACTGCTCCTGCCTGTCCATGGTCCGGCTATAGGTTGAGAGTTCCTCAGCACTCCAAATGCTCTAATGCTGTCGCGGCAGAGTCTACCAGTAGGCCGGTCACATATTCGAAAAGGCTTGTGAAGTAAGACAACAGGCCGAATTCGGAGCTCCGATTGGCGCGTTTTCATGGACGTCACATAGCCTGGTTTAGGGACCGGAAAAGGGGGGGGGGGGCGGAAGGTTGGCGCTAAGGCTTTGGTAAACATGCCTCCGTTATTCACACACTAGCCCTTAGCCGCCTCCCTGATTTGCTTATGCTTATGAGGTAAGCACATCTGGGAGCTGGCTAAAGACTAGCTGCTGAATCACTGAGCCGTGTTTACATAGACTCGGCCCCCATTTTCTTTTTTCCCCCGTAAATAACACGATCTGACGTCCATAGAAACGCGCCAAAGTGTTAGCTAAGATATTCCACAACGGTATTCAAGATAAGTTACTAAATACCAGTTTCAGAAAGCGTTTACAGTACTACTCAAGTTAGTTAATCTGTAATATATCTTGAGTTGAGTACAAATACTTTGAAATGTAATTCAATTACTTTCGAAGATGGGTCCACATTCTGTAAGCGGAGTCAAACTAAGAAAAAAAACTTGTGTCTTTTTCTCTTTTTGTTTCGCTTTCTTGTTTTATTCTATATGTTATTTTTGTTTTGCCATTTTGGGCCTGCATTCTTGGTCCTGGAGGTTGGCTTGTTCCCTGCTTAGTTTCTCACCGTTGTCGCTACAAGTTTGCAATCGGTTCAATTTTGCACCAGGGTGTGCCGATTCCTATTCTCGCAAAATATTCAAACGTTAAAAAATTGACATCTTGGAAACCCTGAGATGGGTTTCCAAGATAGCTATTCCTTGGGCCATTTTATGACCATACAATTTTATTCATTCATTAGAGAGGAATTTATTTGTCACATATTTCTTTTTGGACGGTTGAACGTTTCTTTAGTTTACATGCACTCTATCACTGCTTACAGTTAAAAAATGCATTTTAGATAATTTGTACAATGAGTGAGAAATGTAACTAAGGTAAAGTAGCAAATACTCTCGATGAAATCTACTTGCGAGATACCAAATATCTACCAAAAGTAATCTAAATAGAGTATTCTGTGTAGCGTATTTGATATGGGCACAAGTCTGGTTGATAGTCGTAGCACCTTTGGCGGACTAATCACGATTCGTACCTGTTCAAAGCCTCATGCTTTAGCTGCGATCGGGAATCAGTCGACGTCCGATGAGGGAGCTTTTCTGGGGGATTGATATCGCTTTAATATAGCAGGTGCCCATAGTCACTGGCAATTCAAAATAAAAGGCGCAGTTTACTGAACCCATATATTTCTGGTTAAATGATTTTCCTTTTTTTATTCGTGGATCGAGACAATATTGGTGTTATGTGGGTTCCCATCTTAGTGACAACAAACATTTTTGCTAATTGCTATTCAGATATTTTTTTTTTTGTATTTTACAATATTTCTTAGAATGCGTGTGCGTATGTGGTTCATATAATAACAATGACCACGAAGCTTTGAATTCCACCCCCCCCCCCCCCCGCCACACACACACACACTTTCCACGTTTTGGGTAACAAAACGAGTAAGAATATAATCGTACCAAGTTTTCAGATAAACAAAAATGCAGTTGATGGTTTTATTCTATTGTCCCGCGAGGCGCCTGAGCTAATGACACTTGGCCGCTGTACAAGTCAGCTTGTCCTGGTATTTTTAACTATCTCAGGTATAAGAGAAACGGAAGCTTCTTTAGAGGGGAAGAGGTCAGCCGTATTTATTATACTGCCTTCACATTCTGAGTCCAGAACGTGGATAGTTACGCGCAACATGTAAACTAAAGAAACGTTCAACCGTCCAAAAAGAAATATGTGACAAATAAATTCCTCTCTAATGAATGAATAAAATTGTACGGTCATAAAATGGCCCAAGGAATTTGTGTAATAGCTATTTTTATGCGAAAATGAGATCCATTAACGTAGAAACGTTTTTATAGGTTTTGTTCGGCTAACAAAGATTCCACTGCCTATTGTGTTTTAACCAGTCTTTGCCGGACGTCCAAATCTATTTTCAATAATGTAGAACACAAGCTAAAAGCGCAATCATGCAGAGCTCGAAGGAAATGAAGACAATTCAAATAAACTCTGAGCTTATTGAGGTTTAGTAAAACACTTATTTTAATGAAAAATATTTTTAATGAAAAATATAATCTTGTAAGAGCTTAAAAATGTTGTAACTATAAATCTTTCTATATGATAGCGCTTTCTAACAAAAGCGCAATTCGCCTTCTTTTTAAAAGAAAATTTAGTTTGGGGAAAAAGAAGGTGAAAATTTAAAACTTAAAAAGTTTGAATTGTGTTTTTTTTTTCAATAAACATAGAGCAGTTACTTGACTCTACAGTAAATTATTGGCAAACAAACCATTTCAGTTGATTGAATATTAGCAACGTATAAATATTGAATATTAGCAACGGATAAAAGCTTTATCTAAAAAAAGATATTGAAGTATCAAAATAATTACACTGTCACTTCGAGCCACGGCCCGACTCATTTTATTAATACATTCATTGAAACTGCAAAAAATTATTTCTGAAAGAAAACTTACAAAGCATCTATTCTTCGGCAGGAAAATCGATAGAGCGAGAGGAATGCTATAGACCAACTCAGCTTGCTGACGTCACGCCAGTGTGGTGGCGCTGCTGCCGCTACTGGGCATGCGCAAACGCTGCACTCCTTCCGAATGTGGTTTCTGCGCACGCGCAGTGCCCACACCTCGTGTGGGCAAAGCCGGTTTTGTTTGTAAACACTGTGTTGGTGTATAACACGAGCATTTAACCCGCGTGAAATGCTCACTGCATTGTCCGAAAAACAAAGGGTGGAAGCACATCGCGCAGCGCCGCCACGCGGTACGAAGTAGTCTGCTAGAACAACTGGTCCAGGCAAACCCCTCCATCTTTCAAACATAGCTATCACTCCTCCTCTGCCTTATGGTATACAATGTATAAACCCTAAACAGCGGAGTCGTTCGCCGAATATTTTAGCTATATACCATCAAAAAGTTGTATATTTTGAAGGCCATAATCCTGATATATAGAGAGTAGTGATACGGGTTATAGAGCAATAAATGCCACAGTGTTCTCCATGCGCGTGTTGGGAGCTCGTATATTTTACCGCCAATCTCGCTTTGATAGCCCGGTGATGCTGAGCCTCCGGTTCGCAGTAGAGAAATATACTCCATCTGAAATCGAGTTTGTCAGCAGCTGATGCCGCTTCGATTCTCGGGAGCCAATCAAGGATCGCGAAAAGTGCATCGTCACGGCGCTCGTCGTTCTAATGCGAAAGCATTAACTGTACCAGGGAGCGAGCCGACGTCATCAGCTGCGCCAAACGGCAGATAAATTCGCGAAGCCGCGATTTGAGGCATCCCAGCTTTGAAGCCGCGCATTAAGCCACGCAAAACGGCAAGTAAATGAAGCCCAAGGAGGCCGCCGAGCGTCAGTTTCAATCAGCACCACCCATGGCGCTGCGTGCCCGCTCCGCCAGCGCGCCGCCAGCGCGCCGGCAGAAGGAATGGGCTGGCGCGTTCGGGTGGCTGCACGGCTGCCCGAGCGCGCCAGCCGATTCCTGTAGCCGATTCCGCGACAGAGTAAAGTCACGATTCCGTGACTTTACGAGAACGCGCGCAAGAACGACATTCATGCTTTCGGATTCACAACTCATAAGAAGTTCTTAGGTGTACCTCGAGCCTTTTTGTGCGTTCGTTATCACCAGCCTAATCAATCACGCACAATGTTTCTTGAGGCAAACTGGTTTTGTCGATAGTAGAAAATGTTCAAAAATGAAGAGCGCAGCGACGATGAGCTTTTGGCGGTGCTTGATAGACTCCGTCCAATCGTAGGGGTGGCTGCGCTGTCGGACTCGATGTGAAACGGACTACAATAGCATCATTCATAATCACTTTCTTAAATTTAGCTGGGTCGCCGCCTTAAGCATGCCCGTAATAACCCGAGAGATACCCCACCCTTAGCTTTGGTACGACTTGCTATTCTTCCAAAAACACCGAAAGACTAGCCCACCTTTACTAATTGCCGGGTTCTGGCCCATGGTCACCGCGGCTGAATTGGTGTTACTATGCCACACGCACTAAGAAAAGCCCATGCTTCTACTTTCCCGCACAACACTCGGAGAGCCAATCACCGCAACTTACGGAGGCAGCTCAGTGAATGACGATGCCGTAACATGTGTTTAGACCAAAAAAAAAAAACACACAAAAAAAACGCAGTCTGAGATGTGACATTACATCTCAGACTGCGTTTTTTTGGCCTAAACAATATGTTTCGGCATCGTCGTTCTCTGAGCTGCCTCTGTAAGTTGCCGGTGAATGGCTCTCCGAATGTTGTGCGGGAAAGTAGACGGCACGAGATTTTTGTAGAGTGCAACGGGAGATAAGTGAACGTTGCAAACTGGGAAGGACAGTTTTTTATGTTCCATTGCCCCTTAATATAAAAACATTGTTGGCAGGTCACATAATATAAAAGTAGCATCTTTAAAATGTTTCTTCATTGCACACCGAACGTTAGCCCACTCTTCATTTTCACACAATTTGCTCTCGCTTTTAGCTGGGCTATCTTTCGTGATTTTACTGTAATCTCGATATCTGAGAACAGAATTCGATACTCTTGTGTCATCTTGAGATGCCATCATCGTTTGGAAGGTTTATCACCCATGGGAAAAAATGCTGAGTCATTGGGCTATGCACGCATTCGCGGCGTCTTATATATCATGTAACTGCCAAAGAAAAAAGCTTTCGCGCATACTCAGCACGCGTTGCACAGCCGAGTTGACGAGGAGGGCAGCTAGCGCCCAGAAGTCGATTTTTGAAAGGTTCTATAAGACCTTTCTAGCGGAAGTCTCGAACGAACCGATTTAGAGCGCGCGTCCCTGGTTTTGAGAGTGTACGTCAGTGTTGCCCGACTGCGCTTGGCTGTGGATTTTCTTGTCGGGGGGCTGTGGCAGCCTTTCCGGGCGCAATTCCGGGCATTGGTGCCGTCTAAATTGCCGCGTTTTATTTTTCCTTTTGTGTTGTATGGCGAAGAGATTTTTTCGAGACCTTTCAGAAAGCCTGGAATGGAAAGTGTGATGGTAAGAATAATATAAATAATGGGAAGAGCAGAAACTACAAGGACGGACAAGACGAAGAAAGCATTGCGCTATTTTCGGTAACAAAAACCAACAAATGAAAGCTATTTTCGGTGAATCCGTGCGCGACAGAACAAAAGAAACTGGAATGTTTGTTTCAGTATATGTTGATTCTTGTACGACACCACACACTCAGTCGTGTCGTTCTGAAAAGGTTTTAGCTGTCGAAAATATTTGACCCCACAGGATAGCCGAAATGCTTGGGAACTCCCCGCTCAGGACATGGAATTAAACGAGTCTGATCAATCGAACAACATATATTGAACGTACCGAACGATGCCACGTTATCCGAACAGGACTTGAGAAAGGTCTCAAATAACACAGCATATCCAATATACAGTGTCGACGACAGTCGCTTCATGACGATCGGACGGAATCCGGCTTGTTTATTGGGCACGTTTTAAAGGGAGCTGTTTTTTTGCACAGCACCAAAGCAAATTAACGAACGTGTATATTCTGTTCCCATACCCCGGACCCGACCCTATTAGGTATTTTTCGTGAAGACCGGGAACATAGCCGGGAAGGCTTTTTGAAGATTATCTCGACGGAAATAATCCTCGAAGAACGTCGAACGGCATCGTCGGGAGCTGCTTGACGTTCGCTTTCTTCGTTCGTTTCCTGCGAAGGCCGAACAGGCTAAGAGCCCTTGCATTCTCTGGTTCTCACAGTGGCTACGTTACATGGATGCGACAGCAGCGCATCGGATCCAGTTTCCGAGGTTTCCGGTTTGCCAAGCGGCATGAAACGAAACGCTCCCGTGGTCCCTCGCTCGAGCACTCGATCCGATCCGCTAGCGTATACATGGAGAGTCTCGATTCGGATTGACCATCTCAAACCACCCCGTCCCAGCGGATCGGATCGGATGGGATCCGATCCGATCCGAGCCGTTTATATGGATCGATTCGATTCGTTAACTGGATCCGATGCGCTGCAGTCGTTTCCATGTAAACGTAGCCAGTGTAGCATAACAAAAACAACAAAAAAAGGGTAAACATCCCGAACAAGCAAATAAAGTAAACATTTTAAAGAAAAGCCGGCGAACTCCGAATGCACAATACAAGTGGGGAGTCGCGCTGACCGGCGTTTTCACAGCTCAGGTGGGTGGCAGAAATTTCTGGCTACTATACTCCGTCTCATCCTACGATGGACTAAAGCCCAATGGTACAGGCCGCCGGGTCCAATCACGAGCCTGTTTGAAATCACGTGGTATATTTGCTCCGTCGTACGTATCAGCGTATCAGTGCGCCAGGACGCGTCGACGCGTCATGCGGAGGAGAGTTTTTCGTCGGGGTCTTATCGAGAACTCGAAGCGGCGGCTCCGGCTGCTTGCTGAGTTTTTCCTGTAATTCCTTGTCACAGAACGAATAGATACGAGACTCAAGGAATCTCGACTGCTCATTCATATGCGTGTGCTTCGTCCGTATCGCTGTCAGCCTCGTACGCCCCTCGGTTGCCGCTAGGACTAACAGCCTTCCTTGCATGTATGTACATACTTACTCGTCGGCAGGTCGTTCGGTTAATTTTATCATTTGCGGGAGGCGAAACCTCCGTATCTTTCTGAACCATAGCCTACGGCATGCGTGTTCCCGCTGCGCCGGGACAATCGGCGTCAGTAGTCAAGCGTAATCTGTGGGGACAGCGTCGGTGGAAATTCCTATCTCCCAGCCTAACGCCGCCGTCACATTTGGTGTCCCAACGTCCGGTCGATTAAAAACAGGCTGCATGAGCTGAACACAGTGCTTGAGTCGATAGATGACAGTGTTTGCCCTCGGCGAAACATGCTTGAGCCCGACGACGTGTGCCGCCTCAACGGGATACACCTCCACTTCACGTGAACGTGGGGATGCTGTCCTCGCGCAATTTTCGCCTCGCTTTGGCCTCGCCGAACCTTGAGTGGGGTTCCCGAAAGGCCAAATATGTTTATTCATGCACTTCCCGTACGAACTTGTTTCTCGTGAGTGTTTGCATTCTCCTCAAAGCACGCGCTCAGCGCTGCTTAAGACATCCATCGATAAGATTTCCGGACAATCCTTCACACAGTGCTCACAAACGACATTACAAGCAACAAAAAGCAATAAACTGTCATTATTCCCCCCACGCGCATTTTACTTCGTTATATTCATGCGATTTTGTGTTACTTGCTATCATGCAATATGGCCATCGTTTGTTTAAGTTTTAACATGTTCTTACTCACCAGACTGAAATCTTGCTTACTTCAGGGTTTTCCGATACTACGCTTACTTCATATTTTTAGGTGCTGGAATTAAACAATTTAGATTTACAATGTATCTCGCAAAACAGGTTTTATTATCATACCAGACATGGTGTCGCATATTGCGCCAGCAAGGAACAAATGCGACTGTTGCTTGATTCCTTCCTTGTGTGAGAAAGAGACGCACCAGTCAGTCGTGGATAATGCCGCCTGATCCTGAACCTGCCGCTTGATTTGGTTCTTGAGTGAGCAAGAGACGCACCAGTCAGTCGTCGATAATGCCGGCTGATCCTGAACCTGCCACTTGATTCGGTTGTTGAGTGAGCAAGAGACGCACCAGCCAGTCGTGGATAATGCAGCTTGATTCGGTTCTTGAGTGAGTAAGAGACGCACCAGTCAGTCGTCGATAATGCCGCCTGATCCTGAACCTGCCACTTGATTCGGTTCTTGAGTGAGCAAGAGACGCACCAGTCAGTCGTCGATAATGCCGCCTGATCCTGAACCTGCCACTTGATTAGGTTGTTGAGTGAGCAAGAGACGCACCAGCCAGTCGTCGATAATGCCGGCTGATCCTGAACCTGCCGCTTGATTCGGTTGTTGAGTGAGCAAGAGACGCACCAGCCAGTCGTCGATAATGCCGCCTGATCCTGAACCTGCCGCTTGATTCGGTTCTTGAGTGAGCAAGAGACGCACCAGTCAGTCGTCGATAATGCCGCCTGATCCTGAACCTGCCACTTGATTCGGTTCTTGAGTGAGCAAGAGACGCACCAGTCAGTCGTCGATAATGCCGCCTGATCCTGAACCTGCCACTTGATTCGGTTCTTGAGTGAGCAAGAGACGCACCAGTCTGTCGTCGATAATGCCGCCTGATCCTGAACCTGCCACTTGATTCGGTTCTTGAGTGAGCAAGAGACGCACCAGTCAGTCGTCGATAATGCTGCCTGATCCTGAACCTGCCACTTGATTCGGTTCTTGAGTGAGCAAGAGACGCACCAGTCAGTCGTCGATAATGCCGCCTGATCCTGAACCTGCCACTTGATTCGGTTCTTGAGTGAGCAAGAGACGCACCAGTCAGTCGTCGATAATGCCGCCTGATCCTGAACCTGGCGCTTGATTCGGTTCTTGAGTGAGCAAGAGACGCACCAGTCAGTCGTCGATAATGCCGCCTGATCCTGAACCTGCAGCTTGATTCGGTTGTTGAGTGAGCAAGAGACGCACCAGCCAGTCGTGGATAATGCCGCCTGATCCTGAACCTGCCGCTTGATTCGGTTCGAGAGTGAGCAAGAGACGCACCAGCCGGTCCTGGATAATGCTGCCACATGCCGAGTCTGCTACTGGTGCCACATTGCATCATATGGGAATGGAAACGCAAGCATGCCTACCATTCAAGTGGTTCACAACCCATCTCTTCATCTTCATCACATGTGTCAGCGTCAGAGTCCCCATTTGTGTCGATTACAATACTGTCGAGGACAGTATCAACGAGGCCATCTGCTTCCCACATCTGTTCTTCAACTTCAATGGCGTGTTTCACATAGCTTTCCCAGTTCTCGGGGCTCACATTTTGCAAGGCAGTCGGAGTCAGCTTCTCCACCTCCGCAATCTTGAATGATTGGTTCTGGCTCGCAACTTCTCCTTTCACTTTGCTCCATACCAACTCAATTGGATTCAGTTCACAGTTATAGGGAGGCAAACGGAGGACGCTGTGGCCGTGGTGCTCTGCTATCGTATCAATGCGGTACTTTTCCAGCTCGGGCCTTGCAGCCTTCGCTTTGCTGACAAGGTTCAGGAGCTCCACCTTCAGCATGGACATGTCCGATGCGATCCCGTTATTGCTGAGCCACTGGTGAATCCCGAGCTTCTTTGTGCTGGTGGTTGTCAGGGAGTGTAGTTTTACGGAGTGGTACGAGGCATTGTCCATAACTACAACACTCCTGGGCTTGAGGTTTGGTAGCAGCTTTTTAGTAAACCACTCTTCAAAGCGTTGCCCGTCCATTTCTTGGTGGTAGTCACCGCTGCCTTTCTTGGCCCGGAATACCTCGGCTGCCCCCACAACAAAGCCCTCCTTGCTCCCTGCATGAACAATGATGAGCCTCTCGCCTTTTCCAGAGGGGTTCTTCAAGCCGGTTGTAAGGCCCTTCTTCTGGGCGTCACTTGAAGATGTGACTGACTGGTCCTTCCATACCTTGGAGCGTGTATGTCCGGCATTGATCCACGTCTCATCTAAGTAGTAAATGGGCCTGTTATCTTGGCGGTACTCCTTGATAGCCCTCAGATAGGATGCCCGCCAGAGCACGAGATCGTTGCGCTCAAGCAACAACGAGTTCCTCTTGCGCGTCGTGAACCCGAACCCTAGCTTATTCAGGACTCTGCAGAGAGTGGCACGGCTGATACTGGGGAAATCGTCATTTTTCTTGATTTCATCCAGAATCTGTAATTTAAGAAAAGCATGTTTTAGCACAATTGCAGCCAATACGCTCACATCTACTTATCTGGAACTGATTTGTGTTATTCATTACTGGGTCAGTGTTGTCGGGCAATGTCTGGAATACACGAAGTGGAAACCAGGGAAAGAAAACTGACTAAACACAGCATCCGGGCTTTTAAATGTTCATAGTGACAGCCAATTGACTCCTTTGTTTCTCAAGAGGACACTCCAGTTTCTCCTATTGTTGAGCAATTTGTGATAAAATGGAATAATTATTTTTAAAATTATTTTTATTTCAGCATATGTGCTGGAATTAATTGAATAACAGAATATCCAACAATTACACTGTGACCACATTAAGTTAGTTGTTGCAATGAAAATGTCCTGTCATGACAACAAACCACAAAAAATTTGAGCTCAAGGCAGAGATTTGGCCTGTCAGACAAAATTGTGCTGGAATTATGTGCAAATGTTATTGAGAATTTTGTCAGTGTGCCCACAAAGTTGTGGCGGCATTTGTCGGATACTGGGATACTCTACTCCACATTATAAATGCAGCGTATGTACCTCACACATAAATGAATATATCAGCATATTCTGATTACATTTTGTTTTATTACAATATTAAATCTGGCGCTCATGTTCGGTCCCGTTTGGTGCCAGCAACCTTTAATATAGAGACAGAAAATATGCGCCAACGTCATGTAATCTGCAATATTTGGGCTTTGTTCGCGAGCGTCTGCATATGTGCAAGCGGTGGACTCATTTGGGAGGCGGTTGAATGCTATTTCAGATGTCACGGGGTAATCATATCTGTATTTTTAAGCAATCCCTCATCTTTGTCTAGTTAGCAGTTCAATAAATTGCATAAGATAAGCGGAGGCATAAAGATGTGGACTTGCCTTCAGTAGCGTCGGACACTCGTTCTGCCGGAAGAAACCATGCACGATCAGCCGGAGTGCCTGGTGATGGAACGAGTCCAGCACACTTGGCGTAGCCGGAGGCCTTTCCCGTCTCGTGCGTATAGATGAGGGCACTGACGGCGCGCCAGTTAAGGCACTCTTTTCAACAAGCTTTTTCCATCTAAACCCATACAAAAATGGTCTATGGTTGGCTATAGAAAATCCTTTGTATAGCCGGCTATAGCAAATTGGCCCAATTAGCTATAGCCGCTTCTATGGCTGTCTAAAGCTTTTCCTATGGTCTCCCTATGGTTGTCATAGCTTTTTCAATAGACATTTTGCCATCGAATTTTGTATGGTTTAATCTATGGGTCTCTTTAGAAAGAACGCTATAGCCGCCTATGGCCTTTCTTTTGGTTCCTTTGGCCGTCTATAGCTTCTTGTAAGGTCTGCTATAGAGATCTCTATGGCTTACTCTATGGATCTTTTTAGACAGCGTGCTATAGCTGCCCATGGCTTTTCCTATGGTTTCTTTAGCCACCTATTGCTCTTTGTATGGTCCGCTTTAGCTCATTCTATAGTTTGTTCTATGGTTCTCTATACCCATCGTGTTACAGCTGCCTATGGTAGCTGTAACACGATGGCTCATTCTATAGTTTGTTCTATGGTTCTCTATACCCATCGTGTTACAGCTGCCTATGGTATTTCCTATGGTTCCTTTAGCCGCCTATAGCTACTTGTATGGTGTGTTATAGAGATCTCTATGGCTTACTCTATGGATCTTTTTAGACACCGTGCTATAGCTGCCTATGGCTTTTCCTATGGTTTCTTTAGCCGCCTATTGCTCTTTGTATAGTCCGCTATAGCTCATTCTATAGCTCGTCCTATGGTTCTCTATACCCATCGGGCTATAGCTGCCTACGGCATTTCCTATGGTTCCTTTAGCCGCCTATAGCTTCTTGTATGGTCTGCTATAGAGATCTCTATGGCTCACTCTATGGGTCTTTTTAGACACCGTGCTATAGCTGCCTATGGCTTTTCCTATGGTTTCTTTAGCCGCCTATTGCTCTTTGTATGGTCCGCTATAGCTCATTCTATAGTTCGTCCTATGGTTCTCTATACCAATCGTGCTACAGCTGCCTATGGCATTTCCTATGGTTCCTTTAGCCGCCTATAGCTTCTTGTATGGTCTGCTATAGAGATCTCTATGGCTTACTCTATGGATCTTTTTCGACACCATGCTATAGCAGCCTATGGCTTTTCCTATGGTTTCTTTAGCCGCCTATTGCTCTTTGTATGGTCCGCTATAGCTCATTCTATACTTCGTCCTATGGTTCTCTATACCCATCCTGCTACAGGTGCCTATGGCATTTCCTATGGCTCCTTTAGCCGCCCGTACCTTCTTGTATGGTCTGCTACAGATATCTCTATGGCTCACTCTATGAATCTTTTTAGACACCGTGCTATAGCAGCCTATGGCTTTTTCTATGGTTTCTTTAGCGCCTATTGCTCTCTGTGTGGTTTGCTATAGCTTCTTTTAGAGCTCCTCTTATGGGTCTCTACCATAGTGCTATAGGTGCCTGTAGTTTTTTTCTTTTACCGCAATCATATCAAATGTGACACAAATTATTTGTTTTCACTGTACGTCTTAAACAAAAAACCTTATAAGATGCACCGTACTTCATAACCCAATTTAAAACAAAGAGCTAACATTTCAACAAAAAAAACAAAAAAAAAAACAACTGCACTCGCCCAGGGGTTTGCAAAAGCACAGTAAACAGACAGCAGGAATTGTTTTCAAATCTCCTAGAAGTTTATTACACACAGCCCATTCTGTTCACAAGCACAAACTAAGCAATCTGTAATATGTGAAGAGGTACTACTGAACTGTTATACAACTGAGAATATTGCAAAGCAAACAAGAACCGAAGGCAATTCCTGGGTAGTGTCCAGTCTCCCGGCAGCTGGCCGCATCCCCCCCCACCCCCCCGCCCGAAATTCTACTGCCAGTCGGCACTCATTGTCGCTGCCATCAGTTCATCGAACGACGTTTCATCGACAGATCGTTTCATCAACACGTGCTGTTTATAAACGACTCAAAATGTTTTTTTTTTTTTTTTTGGTAATGAGTTTCTGCAGACACGCCAAGAAGTGGCGTGAACGGGTGGGCTGAATCGGTGAGCACGCGCCTCAGGAAAACAGGCGCGACGAAATGTCCCTGCAGCGTGTAATTCGCGTAACGAGTGTCGACTAAACGTGTGTCCAGGAAACGTGTATCCACGAAAAGGTGTCCATGAAACGTGGTTTCACAAAACGCAGGGAGAATAAGAAAGTCAGTATTCTAACTGCAATTTTCACATGATTTCAGACAGCTAAAGGCAGGCGACTGCGGTAGAATTTCGGGGAAATTATATTCTCCCAGCTGTCAGAAGATAGGCACTGCCAGGAGATAGACACTACAGAACGGTCAATTGTCGGCGAGTACGTTGCAGCGCACTTACGTTGAAAATACCGAACTTGAAAGATGTAATCCGAGATTGTCGACACGGGCACAGCAGAAAAACCACTCAAACACAAAACCGAGAAGGAAGGGGTCCGTGAAGATTCACCACAATGTAGCACAAGCTGTCATTTGCCGAACCGAACACTGAACGAATCACAAGAATGTCTTGGGCTTCTTTGAAGAAATCGCTTGTTGCCGACATACGGGTAGGACTTTTCGACCGAGATACCCTTTACCACAGAAGCGAAATTCACCGCAGCCCCGCGGGCCGCACGACTCGCGAAACTAGGTCCGCAATTATAAAGCAATTAAATGCATAGGTGCAAGCCAGCTGGACAAGAATAACGAAAATAATCCCTGGAGAAGGGGAACAAGAGGGACAAAGGACAAACACAAATCTCCAAACACAGCTAGGTGACTGGTGAGCGACCGAAAAAATCCGCCTGGTCCGGGTATCGAACCCGGGACCTCTCCATTACAGGTGGAGCGCTCTACCAACTGAGCTAACCAGGGGTTATTTTCCAGGGAATATTTTCGTTATTCTTGTCCAGCTCGCTTGCACCTATGCATTTAATTGCTTTATAATTATAACCTTAAATTGCAAGCTTCACCCTTGTTGGTGTTAGACTGGTGGCAGCTGATAAAACCCGTTTGCTCTTCTGACGTCTAACCCCTGGTTAGCTCAGTTGGTAGAGCGCTCCACCTGTAATGGAGAGGTCCCGGGTTCGATACCCGGACCAGGCGGATTTTTTCGGTCGCTCACCAGTCACCTAGCTGTGTTTGGAGATTTGTGTTTGTCCTTTGTCCCTCTTGTTCCCCTTCTCCAGGGATTATTTTCGTTATTCGTAGGTCCGCAAGCAGGCATTCCGGGATTGGCAACGGCTAATGCGTCATCCGTCAAACCACGTGATCACGCTCCTTTCGTTACACGCGCACAGAGAGCGGAGTGAAGCGATGAAAAGTCTATCGTTTATTGGTCCGCCGAGTGCGCACCTTCTAAAATGCTTTCAGCTTAGGGAGAGAGAGAAAACAGAGGAGTTGAAAAGCAGAGCTCCTTCAAGGCCAGAACGGGGGTGCGATCACAAAGACTAATCTTCAGGGGCATACCAACAATGAACACAACGAGAGAATGTGTCACGTATATCCTGTTGACAGTTAGACCCAAGGTTGATAGTGCAGTGGATGCTATGTGTGGCCTTGGGCTTAAGGCAGGTGCTGTGTTCAGCGCTATCACCAGCTTCGAGACTGTTGTCACGTGACCCTAACCGGATACTCGATTGGCCTCAACCACGCATAGCGTCTACTCTGCTGTCACTACCGAGTGAACAGGACAGCTCCATGAAGGCCAGCTTTTGGACTTCCAAAGCTGCACTTCCCAGAAGTGACCCAAAACGGGGCAGGTTTGAAGAAACCATATTTTACGCCGTGTAACCTACATTATAATTTAAAATGAAGAATTAATGGCGAATGCTTTTTTGCGCAGGATGTCCACAAATAAAAAAATAAATATATATATTTTGTTTTTCTTCACTGTCCTGTTTGCATTTTTGAACTTCATTTTTGAGAATCTTTGCATCGTTGTGGCATTTCTGATTGCATGGTTTGAAAAAAAAAAAAAAATTTGCCGTAATACGTTTTTCATCCGTGAGTTCAGTCTATAGCACTGTCATCAATTACAATCTTTGCGCACCACGATGACACATGGTGGGGCAGTGTGCTCCAAGATGCTCCAACGACTTGAATGTCTCATAATTTAAAGAAAAAGAAGAAAAATTAGCCACAGCGCTTGCTGATTTGTGGAATTCGCAGAACAGAGAGATAATAGGACGCACCTAAGGTAGCGCGTGCCTAACGATATTAAGTTTTTTTTTTCGGCTGTTAACTTGTGCTTTTTTGTATATTTCGCCGTTCTCGACACGGGCGTCGACGGACATTGCACCGCTGCTTACGCCCCTGCCGGGGTGAGCTTTTCTGTTTTCACGACACTCTATCGCGCTATAGACGCGTCTATTTAACGCTCATGAAGTCTCGAAAGAACTGTGTCAATTGTTTATTCAGAGCAACGACGCAGAAATCGCGAACCGAGAGACGACTGCGCCTCGATCTGGCTGCCCGCGTTCACTCTGATAAAATGTGAGCGTCGGACTCTCGAGCAGAGTTAGCTTGCTGATGATGCAGGACGCTGTTTTGTCGTTGAGAATCTTTGCCCTGCGAACGCCGGCGAAAACGTTCCAGTGCTCGGCGTACCCTAGGCAGCAGCGCCTGTCAGCGACCGCCCGCGCAGCATCGTAATCTTTCTGGAGCCTATTGGCAATCTGCGAGCGCCGACGATTTATCGTCGCGACTTGAATGGGAGCATTTTATGCACCCCCCCCCCCCCGAACATGAACTCCCGCGAACATGATCCCCGCGACGACGAACCGCCGGCGCTCGCAGACGGAAGGTTCCGATGCTGTGCAAACGGTTGTTGGGATGATCATGACGCTGCGTAGGGTACGCCGGGAGCTGGAACGGCTTCGCAGCCATTCGAAGGGCAAAGGATTCGCGACGACAAAGTAGCGTCTTGCATCTTCAGTAAGCTAACGCTGCTCGAGAGTCCCAAGCTTACATTTCCACAGAGCGAGCGTGGCCGGCCAGATCGAGGCGCAGTCGGCTGTCGCGTCGCGATTGCACCGTCGTTGCTCTACCTACACTGATGACATGTGCACCGACATTCGAAACAGCCCTCTCGAGACTTTATTCGAGTCCAGTAGACGACTTTATAGCGCGATAGACCGTCGTGACAAGAGTAGAGCTCACCTCTGTAGTGGCGTAAGCAGCGGCTTTATGTTCGTTGACGCCGCGTCGAGAACGACGAAATATACACAAAAAACAATAAATATATTTAATACAGCAGGCAGAAAGAAATACAAACATGGCAGGGACACGGAAAAAGTAGAAGGCGCGCTACAAAATACATATACTTACAAAATACACTGGAAAAGACAAATAATTAGAGCTAAAAAAAACGGAAGATTGACATGACGTCGACGCCGAAATAAGGCAATGCGCAGGGAAAGCAGCCGGCAAAACTGCAATAGTCCTATAGGCAGCTAAGGACGCTATTGTGATCGCGGGCGTATAGCCGCGGCGACGTACGGCCCGTTAACCTGGCTTAAGAAAATTCTCGCCCCGATCGAGTGCATGAATGACTGTCTTCCACTTTCCTACATCTGCAGTAAAAGAGAAAAGGTCGCGGGCCTATAGCCTAAGCAATATAAAACACTATTGAGCCGGCTAAAAAAAAAAATTGGATGGTCACGAGTCTATAGCTCGAGAGACATACATCCCTCTATAGCCGGCTAAAGCGCATTGAAAGGTTGGAGGCTATGGCTTTGGTGACATAGACCACTATTGATTCTGCTAAAGAAAATTCAATGGTCGCGATTCTATAGGTTTAGGGACATAGACCACTCTATAGGCGGCTAAAGCACATTGAAAGGTCGGAGGTCTATAGCTTTGGTGACATAAAGCACTATAGAGACGGCTAAAGAAAATTCAATGGTCGCGAGTCTATAGATTTAGGGACATACACCGCTCTATAGCCGGCTAAAGCACATTGAAAAGTCGGAGGCCTATAGCTTTGGTGACATAAAACACCATAGGATCGGCTAAAGAAAATTCAATGGTCGCGAGTCTATAGATTTAAGGACATACACCACTCTATAGCTGGCTAAAGCACATCCAATAGTCGCGAATCTATAGCATTAAGGACATACATATTTCTATAGCTCGCTAAAGGATATTGAATGGTCGCGGGTCTATAGCTGCATGGCCATAAATTATTCTTTAGCCAGCTATAGAAATCAGAATGGTCAAGATTCTATAGCTTTGAAGACATAGAGTTTTCTATAGGTGTCTATAGCGTGTTTTATGGTTTCTTATGGTTGACCATAGAGGGCTATAGAAGGTGATAGCTCACCATAGGATTTTCCATAAACGTCCATAGACCATTTTCGTATGGGAAGATTGTGGCGTACCCTACACCCGTTAAGTCTGCCACTCTCCGAACGGTCTCGTGATACGGCGCATCCGGAATCTCGACACGAAGCTTAAAATACACGTTAAGTACAATCTGCCGCGCCAGACTACTGAAGGGAGCTTTATTAAATACCGTCTGGTAGCGATGTGGCGAAGAGAACCCGGGATCAGAACCAGTGGCCATTAGATAATGAAGATGAGTCTGATTGAGTGGTCGCGTGTTCGACGAGGGAACGTACGTACAAAATGTGCACGAAGATTGGATTGGATTGTTATGGCTAAGGCGAAACGACTTTACCTCAGTGTTGCCTGCGCGCCCTCCAACTTCTCAAAATAGTTGACGTGTGTGCGGAATATGGCACCAATATTTATGAAACTAAATACAATTTACATTTACTTAACCAATATAAAATAGCGTGTTATAACAATAGAGAACCATACGCGTAATATTGGTGCTCTTCGTACTCGGCGTATCGGAATTTCTTTTGCGCACTTCTTTGCAATGCGGATGCACGCTTTTCTGAGGGGATCACTCGATTCGCAAAATGCCGGCGGCCAGAGAGCTCACTGAGCAAAGGCCTATAGGGGCGTCATGCAAAACCAAAAATAATAATAAAAAAAACCATTTCCCAAGCTTCTTTTTTTTTTTTTTGAATTTACTGAGTGACCACGAAATTTAGGCGCTTGTTTGACAAACTTACGGTATATTACTGTAAAGATAATGAAAGATTCCGCGTCCAAGAGTCCAAGTCTGCCCGTTATTCAAAATCCCGCTTACAGCTTTCAGAACTCGGTATTTTGACACCGAAATAATTGACACGTGCATACACCTCCAAGTATTATTTCCTGATCGTCACCCTCCTTTGAAAATCACGCTTGAGTTTACACTCGAAAATTATTTTAGGTAAATAAAGATTGTCATCTGTTCTTTATTTCGATTTCATCGCAGGCCGTCTCTTACTTTTGTTTGGCGGGAACAGCGCTAAAAGACGTAGGATCAGGACGAGGAAACACAAAGACAAGGCGCTGACTTACGTCTGAAAGTTTATTGCTATGAAAAAATAGAAATCAAGTATGTACCACCAACTAGCCCAACGACATGCCTTGTTGTTCTTACTTTTCGTTAATTGTGTAATTAATTAATTATTTATTTATTTATTGCACAATACTGCGGCCTCCATGAGGTCTTCGCAGGAGTCGAAAGAAAACAAACATATACATTCAAAAAGGCAAATAATTAAACGTGTACACACCCTACGAAACAAAAGTCATACATTTATTTAATTATTTATTTATTTGTTTACTGTAGGTTGCTGGACTTTCGACGTTACAGTGATCGGTAAAAAAATAAAAAAAACAAGAAAATAATACTAGTAATGTTCCTCCAAATCACATACAGCTACCACTCGCATCTTTCAAACAGGCGTGTCGATCGTTGAGCGTTCAATGATGTGATCATTATCACCCTTTGAAATTAATATTTTTTATTGCCCTCAGGTTTTATTACTTGTAAATTACAGTAAATGGCATTGGATATCAAGCATAGGAACTCATTTACCTTTTAAACGAAATTAAGAATGCACATTTGGTTTTCATTTACAACCTTCTGAAAAAGTTCTCTACTAATTTATTTGGCGAGGACCTGTCGGTCTAGCTTCTGAGTGTGTGCATGTTGGCTCTAAAAGTATTATTAATATTATTATTATTATTTTCAGTTTATATTGCCAACCGGGAGACTGCATATTGATAACCGCAATCGTCCGAAATAAGATAAAAGCATTACACGTTCGAGAAATGAAGTTTGAAAGCCGGTCCGAGCTCAGAAAGTAACTTCATTCTTATGCTTTCTTTCGCAGAGGTGTACGACATTTGCGAATTGCTTCGGGTGGATTTTGCGTCTCTACATTCTGCCTTGACACAGAAGATGGTGGATGCCAGGCACGAAGTTATCATCACGGACCTCTCAGCCATGGAAGTAAGAGGGCCGACTCCCCGCCCAGAGCCATTAGAGAGTAACCTCGAACCAAATTACGAACGGCCTTTATCTTTAAAGTTCTACAAAGCAGCAGTATTTAAGGAGCGAATTGTTTAGATTTTTTTTTCAGACATTAAACACTTGTTCCGGGGAATGAAGACATTAAACTGTAGTTAGAGGGAATTGCTTTATTAATTTGTCCATTAAATGTAGCTGTTAAATTTATGTCACGTGACATCATGCTATTATGTCACGTGACACCAATTGCCCCCTACATTTAGCGAGGAATTTGACGTGTGCCGGTTATTGAAAATCCAGCGCGCGCTTTCGAAACTCTCGGCATTTCGAGGGGACGGACACGTTTCTGGGATTAGGGGGCTTCGTTCAAAGCGCATTTCATGCATTCAAAACTGCTCTGTTTTTAATATTTGCCCGCCTTCTTTCTTCCTCGCAGGCCACATATTCCAAGAATGCCTTATGCAAAGCTCTGTACAGCCGCTTATTCACATGGTTAGTAAGCCGAATAAATGATAGCATACGGGTAAGCCACCATTTCGTTATTCCCGCCTTTTCGTTGTGCAGCGTGGGCAGCAGAGAGCGTTCTATGCGTAGACGAAGTCGTCTGCCTCTTGCGCAGGAGGGGCGGTGAGGTCAGAACGACGCCGAGCTCCGATTGGCTTTGATTGGAAGGACAGTGGGTAGGCCTCAATGCGAGATGCCTTCAAGTGTAGCCAGCATTTTTTTTCAATCAGCCAATAGGAGCTCGTCGTTCTGACATCATTGCGACCCCTGTGCAAGAACCAGACGAACTTGCGCTAAGCTTAGTCTCCGTCTGCTTAAGAAACGAATGGTGTGGCGAGTCACGAGCATTTCATTATCGCTTCGCAGCCAATGATATGGCGGAATTAGCCAATCAAAACGCGGAAGAACAAATCACGAGGCATGAACAACATAAGCCACGCCCTCCGTTTTTTAAGTTGCGACGGACTATGCACTCCAGCAAGTACAGATATTCGCTCAAGTTACGAATCTAAAATTCGGCACACGGAGATAGAATTCGACAGTAGCTTCCTCTCTGAAATTTCAACAGAAACTCAGCCGACTGAGGAAAAAACAGAGATATTAAAGCGTATTTGTCCTTTTGTTGCGAGCGTTCTGGTGCTGGTAGAGCTTACCCCCCCCCCCCTTTTTTTTAATTACCGCGAGACGGTAATAAGTTATAATAATTTTGAACATACTCAATAACAAAAACGGAGCCACTAAATTTTGGATTTGCACTTGTTCAAAACGGACTAAGATCTATCATGATATTGCTTTAATATAAAATGTAATTGCCTACAATGAGCTTGGTGCTCTAACAACATACCAGTAATTCATAGCTATTCCTAAAAACATCATTCGTTTTCCTGACATTAGGCTATTCTCGATATAAACACACACCGAAAACTTCGTATAGCTTCTCGCTATAGATTTCAGTGGAACGCATAGCTTAAAATTTTGGCATCTATAGGTTCTTTTTTTTTTTTTTTTTTCGTGCTCCTTTCAGTGAGCCAACGGCTCACGAGGCCCACTCCGCAAGTTTAAATTCATGAACGGCACGTGCTCCGTTGTATTGTCGCGTTATTTTTGTTCCTACATTTGCACTCAGCTTTGGCTAGAAATAAAAGTATTCTGTGATGTGTCGGGATTCGAAGCTTCAGGCCGCAACACGAATTGAATCTGTCGAGGCTGAAACAGCTTTAAGAAAAATTTAACAGGACTGTAAGATAAAAAGAAAAGTGAAAACGCTAAGGAGCAAGGCACGGTCTTTTTTTGCCTCTTAGTAATTATTTAATATGATTTGTACCATATCCTTTGCTTATCAACATTCTGCCAATGTCCGCATCCAGTTCCTTTAGCTCTTTGTTGTAATCTTCAAGAAGGTTTGCTTCAATTCCTTTCCGAAAGCTTGAATTTTTTGACAAACTATAACTTTAGTACATTTGGTTTCAACATTGTTCCTTTTGTGGAGAGTATTTGTGGAAGATAAAACATCTGGCAGAGTTCAACTATGGCGCCTAAACCTTTGTTAATGTGTACAGGTTTCTTCAGCCGAAACAGAGCGTTTTGCTTAGAGGTCAATAAACGGACGCATGACCCTTTCTACCTGCTTTGTCTTGTGTGAGGCACATAACAGGAATGCGTGCAATAAAAAAATAATTGCAATAAAACTGAACAAATTAAAGTGATGTTTCGTCAAATTAAGTTAAATTGCGGCACTTCAAGTGAACGTTGTTATAAATGGAATGTGCATTCAAACTTTCTAAGTTCGCTCTGGAGTTACGGTCGAAAAAAAAAATATCGGAGTCTTTCATTCACTTTTTAGGCAAAACGAGTCGGGAAAAGAAGATGTCTAGGTGTCCTGGATATTTACGGATTCGAAGTACTAGAGGTGAGTAAGCGTTCTATTTCTAAGTATGGCTAAGCAAGGACTATTTTGAAACGGTTTTATTGAAGTTGCAGTTTTAGGTATTCGTGAGTGCACTGTTTTATTATCAATTTTGCATTCCAGAAAAACTGTTTTGAACAGTTTGTTATAAATTATTGCAACGAGAAGCTTCAACAGCTCTTCATAGTACTTACGCTCAAGCAGGAGCAAGAGGAGTATATACATGAGGTAGGGCCTGAAACCGACGGCTGTAGATTTGAAGGTAACGTTGTTCAATCTTTCATGGCATTTTCAGGGTATTCAATGGGAGCACATAGACTACTTCAATAATGCAATAATCTGTGACCTCATTGAAAAGGTGAGTGTTTGAAGTTCAAAATGAATTATGAAGGAATGCTCAACGTGAAAATGTATTACTAACATATACCGCCGCTTTCCATATATTCAGTTTAAATGTAGCACGCACGCATTGGCCGGTGGAATTTGATAAGCCAGGCATCCCGCGTAAACTAAGTGCATCGCAGAAACCATGAAACTGTAATAGAACAATCAGGTATCATCAACTATTATAGTAGTGGGACATGAGGTAGTAGTTATTGGTGTCCGCGGAATGAGGTTAAGCTCTCGGGGTTTCTAGCTCCTCTCCTTTTGCCGTTTTAGGCTTTAACTTAGATCTATGTTAGTGATCCTCAACATGCATTCAACTTTGTATTTGGTGATGCCTCTTTCGAGTTCATTTGCAAGCCTGCCTTTGAACATCATTTGTTACCGGTCGGTTTCTACTGCGAGGATAGTATTCCGTACTTATCGCTTCGTCGACAATCGAGTCTTTTTTTTTTCTTCTGTACGTCACTTGACAAAACGCTGATGAGAGAACGGACGAGATTAGTGCTTTAGATCCCCTCATCGCAACAGACACGGGGTGCTGCATGCATGATCATAGTCGAAACAACAAAAAAACAGAGGGATACAACACTTCGTTTCACCTTACAATCCACGGCAGCGGCCGCTACAATTTCTCCCAGCCAATTTAGCACTGTGAACGATTCACGAACGTCACGCGACACTCACACTACATTGGATTGACTTCGATGACTCGTTTAGTCCTCTGCGTTTGGTCATAAGGTGATACGGAGTACAGACCAGTGCACGTTGCGAGATCTTGTAGTTGGAATGCAAAGTGAGTATATGGTGGCCTTTTAGTAAACGTCACGAATCTCGTGCCCTTGACAGAATAATCACGGCATCCTGGCGATGCTGGATGAAGAGTGCCTTCGGCCGGAGCCCGTCAGTGACGACACGTTTTTGTACAAGCTGACCAAGGTGTGCCAGGAGAGCCCCTACTTCGAGAGCAAAGGATGCAAGAACCTCATGGCGGACGCCTCCCTGCCATCTCAGTGCTTCCGTCTCAGGCATTACGCCGGTGCTGTAAGTATGGCCAAACAACTGTACAATCCGCCGTTTTCGAAAAGCGTCGTTTCAGTAGGTTATGGCGTGCAAACATGTAAGCACGTGCTTACACGAGCGCGGGGACTCCCTCGACTGAGCAAACTAGACTCTCCTAGCAATATTGAGCAGCGTTAAGAATTTAAAGGAAGCTCCTTCTACCCTCTTCCCCTTAGCAGAACAA
This sequence comes from Ixodes persulcatus, assembly GCA_013358835.2. Classification (NCBI taxonomy): domain Eukaryota; kingdom Metazoa; phylum Arthropoda; class Arachnida; order Ixodida; family Ixodidae; genus Ixodes; species Ixodes persulcatus. The sequence goes on along the minus strand of JABSTQ010011067.1, from coordinate 293,475 downwards.
GTGCTTGAGAGGAGGCAACCTCCTCTCTAGCGTTTGCTCCGCTGTAGTACAAATGAGTGGGACGGCATTCCTTTTAAACTCTCAACCTGTCACTGGGCTCTCATTCGATATAAGTATGGTTCAGATATCTGCAAAGAGCGCGTTAGCTACGACTGCCTCCGTTGTGACCGGAGCGACCGGAACGACCACTCTGCGTCGCGCGTACACACAGTCCTGCAACCAAGCACTGCAACAAGCGCAGCAGGTCTTCAGCGCAGCGGCCGCTTCTCCGCCGCCGTCAGCTGTTTCCGCGGTGCTTCTAAAAGGAGGAGACGCGCAGCCACTCACTGGCGTAACAAAAAATGGATAGACAGCATTCTATAACCTCAAGCTTTATTAATCTTTTTTGTTTTGTTTTGGCTTTTAGGGTAGGCTCGCAGGGCACAATGAACGAAAAAAAGAAAAGAAAAAGATGCGGTACGCCGTTTTAGACGATCACGACTTTAACACACGACTTTACCAATAGTACAAATCTTGCCAAGCGTTTTTTCTACGATTACAAAATAAGATGTAATCTTAGCAGCGATATAGCAACGTGGAAATATAATTTCGTGATCATACAGACGTTGTGAGCGTTCAGGAATGCTAACACTAATCACTTTCCCGGGTGATGAAAACGCGTGAAAATTAGCACCTTTCATACACGCCTCTAATTACAGTACGCACCACAAGTACCTTGAACTTAGGCCCATGCATGGAGTGCGCAGAATAAAAATCCGGGCGATGTTCGAGCACGCAAATGCTAAAAAAGCACCACTGTAATCGAGGTAAACAAACACGACGGTACGAGCGTTTCTGCTCTCTTGAGGGTGCTGCTACGAAATCGCCGCACGAGTAGAATGATCTTCTCTTCTAGGACGTGCTGGGTTGTCATCGCGACACACGACGAGAATTCAGTAAAGAATAGCGCTCTACGTGGAACTCCGAGCTTCCACCACGCCGCCCACGTCGACAATCACCTCCGACTCCATGTTTTTCATCAGATAGAAGCAGTAGAATGAACCGCGACCGACATGCAACGCGTGCGGCCGAGCTCTGCTCGACCTGTGATTGGTCCGTCGATACGGTCGCTCCGTTCGTTCCCAGACGCAGCGAAAAAGTTCAGCCGGGCTCAACGCCTTGCACTGCAAACGGACACGAACAAACCGGCCATTTGTCGCTTTGTTGCCATGGTAACTCGTCGTTCCACCCGGTTGCATTCGTTCGTAAGCGTAATGGTCGCTCTGAACGCAAGTGTGTGAACGGGCCTTTGCCTGCACCAGCCTGCACCGGTGCAACAAAGTGTACCGCGGTGAAGAAAAATGCATGGCAATATACTTCCGGTTGTGTTTTCAAATAGGCTGCACTCGTAAAGCAGATGCAGCGGCGTGCACTAAAGGCAGCTGGTGCAGGAGGTGCCGGTAAAACGAATGAACCTACTCACTTTACATTGAGCTCCCCTCATGTTCCTTCTGCTGCTATTGTGGCTTATTTTCTGCCCCCAAGCTGATTAAAATAAGTTTTGTTTCTCTCTCTTTTCTAATGGTGCACATTGTTTTATACTCGGCATCCTCGAACGCAGTATTCTGCCAAGTGGCGCCAGTTATTTCTAAAATGTTTTATTGTTCAAGGAGCCGACTGTGCGCGCCAAGCGTCTTTTGTCGCAATGCTTGACTCATTTTCCAGCTTACACTGTTGACGGGCCGATAAGCATTAGGCTTAATTAATGCCCCCTTCATTCTTTCCTTCATTAGGATGGTAGCTAGGTTCTAACTTTTTTATGAACTTTATCTGTGTTTTGCAAAACGTCATCAGTAGCTTTTTACTCTGGTCACTCAAAGCCTAAGAAATGACGAGGGCGTGTTGAGAACGTTACTGTCGGTCTTGAGCCAATTAGATTGCAGCATTATACCAATAAGAGTGCCGAAGAACGAATCACTAAGTAGGAAGCATCCACAATAAGCCGTTCCCGGCGCTTTTTTTAATATCTTAGTGTCTATATCATTGTGTTCCAAGTGGGGAAGTACATACGTCCCAGATTCAACAGAACTGTATTTCAACGAACAATTTCATTATGAGGCAAATCTCTAGGCCCACGACTTAAAAAAAAAAAAAGTTTTCTTTTGTGTGCTATGCATATTGTGTTTTTGACATTTAGCCTTAAGCATCTTGGAAGTTGGCAATGAAACTATAAAGCTATGCGGACCGCAAGTTAGTCTGCTTCTTTTGCAGGAGGTTGTGGTGACGTCAGAAAGCCGAGCTCTGATTGGCTCTGATTGAAGGATAGTGAATAGACCTCAAAGCAGCTTGCTTTGAGGTCTACCAACTATCCTTCAATCAGCTAATCAGAGCTCGGTGTTCTGACGTCATTACAACCCCTGCAAAAGAAGCAGACGACCTTGCGCTCCACATAAGCACACTGGAGAGGGTGAAACTGTGTAAAACTATAAGCTACCTAGAGAAGTAGCGACACTAGAGCTTTGCTGCAACGGCGTCGGGGGCGCCTATGCGACGTCAAAAAAATGTTCGATTCGAAGGGTCCCTAGCGTAGACTCGACGCGTTGCATAGTGATCAAGGTGTCGCACGTGCGCATTCAATAATAAAAGTTAATATTTTAATGCTTGGCTTTTGCGTATTCCACCAACACTTTTGTGGCATAGTTTGAGTTGAAAACGTCGTTATTGTTTTCTTGATAGAACAGCGCAAATGAAGAGTTATTGATCTATAAAAAAAAAGAGAGTTGTCAGTGTTTGCTGAATCCTTTCTTGCGCTCAACAATTAAAATCTGGAGTATCCTACTCCCAACCGGATTCAGAGGTTAGGGCTGATTACTGCCCTGTTATGAAAGACATACTCAGTTAAAGTCAGCGCTGATGCAAGAAAAGAATGCAACCACTGAAACGCAGGGACACATGATCAAAATTTCGCTTTTCGAACGGCTCTGAAAGCGCCTGGAAAACACGTAAAAATGCTGCGTGCTGTGCGTTTAATTTTTTTTTTTTAATTCTTGATATGACGAACGATGCAGGGAACGCGCACTGAAGCACGAAACTCATGCCAAATGAGTAAGCAGGCTCTCAATTCTACTTCAGAAGTAATTTTCAACGATATAAGCAAACAAGTTGTTGTGTGTGTGTATATATACAGCCGGGAGTTAGTCTGCCTCAGTTGGCGTCTGGTGTCTCAGCTGTAGATGAGCAATTTAGCCAGCGCGGTACAACCGCTAGCCTGGGGTCTTTAACGTGCACCATGCAGTAGTGATACACGACGGCACGCCGGTACGATGCCCATCCAGACCGAAACGGGCAGGGGTAGGGATTGAACCCAGGATCCCTGGGTTCTGCAGCGCGATCTTTCGCTTCACGTGCTCCGAGCTGGTGTGCGTTACACGAATCAGCCACCGATCCCCCACGCACCTTGCGCAACCTTTAAAACATGAAGAGGCTTTAGTGTGAAGAACGCAAAAACGCTCAGAAAGAGACTGGTGGCGAGCAGGATAACCGCGATAAATAATAACGATATAAAAAAAAAAAAAACAAAACGTAGATATGGCAACATTCTGAGCCGACAAGCCACACTCTCATTTACGTTGGAAGTCATCCAACGCAGATCTCCATCTTTTAATCTTAATACTTACCGCTTCACATCTAGCATAACTGCTATAAAATCAACTTAATCACTGGTCCCCCTCCCTTTTCCCGCTTATTCTCGTGCCAAAACGTTGTACTATTTTTTCATGCCGATTTTTTTAATGATTCCATTACTATGTGACAAATTAATCACTCTTCCCATTGGTGCTTCCTTTCGTCTTGATCATTAGATCGCAAGGTGCTTTTCAAGCTCTACCGCGACTATGATCCATTCATGTTTTCTTCGCCATACATTCCAGGGTTGGAACCAGCTTCCCGGATCGATTGAATTCAATACACACACTGAGCTTTTGAGATCTCCTATAAGCAATCATTTCTCTGATGAGTGTGTCCTAACTGTATTTTGTTTTGATTATAAATCTATTCGTTTTTTTTTCTTCCTTCTTTTTCCTTTTAATGCCTTCGGACCTTGAGTCAACCATAAATAGAAACATAAATTATTCCGAGGTATCCGGCCGCTTTCATTGCAACTTATTTTCTTCTGTTTTGAATGAAACGATATCTCAGGATACCTTTTCGGCGAGCAGTTTTTTATATTTTGTTTAAAAGATTAGGATACACAAGTTTCTCAGCTAATTACAGAACACGCGGTGGCTATGCTATACAGGAGGAATCTGAGAAAGAAGAGGAGAGTGAGAGCCCGCGAGGACGTCAAAGCGTAGAGCATTTTTTGGAAGGGTTTGGGGGTGGAAGCATAGGCTAGCTGCCTTTCTCTTTACCCCTGCATCCCTCCAATCAGAGCAAACAAGAGCTTCGTCTTCTCTTCGCGCAGTGTCTAGAGCTCGAACGCCGGGCACTGGCATTCGGTGTTCAAGCGCGTTCGAGCAGTGAGTGGAGACGAAGGCAGCTAAACTTTGTCTCTACCCCCTATTCTTTCAATGAGAGCTTGGCACTCTTTCGTTTCTTTTCGCTCTCACCTCCTCCTATCCCTCAGTTTCTTTGCGTATACTGCAGCAGCTTCGTGCTATGGGGTAACGTACAATCGGCTATCTTTCGTTTTCGGTGGTCTCCCCAAGTTACTTTGACTACTTACTTTACACCCTGAAGCAAATGATCCGCTTTTGGGTTTTAAAAATTATTTTGAACTCATCATTAAAAAGAATATGATTCATTCAAACTTCGAAAGTGAAAACATGTGTTAGAAATATAAAGAGGTCTTAAGCAGCTTATATGCTTCGTACCCAGAAGCCCCGCAGCGGTCCTTTCCAGGCCCAGCAGACTCAGTTGAATGTCTGGCGTGGCCTGTGAGATATCACGGTCGAGCGAAGATCGTTTTTGTTGGCAGCCGATATCTCGGATGTCGAGACTGGTGTTGACGACGCTGGTTGCTCTAGTTTTGGGGTGACTTTCACAGTTTGACGCGGCTTTCGGGATCTAAACTAAACTAGGAGCTGTCTGGATAACCCACTTGCGAAAAAGGTGTGACCAGCTAAACTTAGTTTTTAAACTATCACCGCCATATTTGGTCCACCGGCGTGGCGTTTCGGTTTGAGCGATCAGACAGAACCATTACTCATTTAATTGAGCGAGTTTCTTTAATCGGTTTACTGCATAAGGAACGCAGGGCGTGTTAAGTCCCAAGATAAACATTTAGTTGTGGTCTAAGGTCCAGTGCCACGAACTTGGTGGCTGTCATGTTGATTCCTTTCTGTCCTGTTCCTAGATAGTTTGCAAGGTGTCTGAACTTTTTGGGCTGCGTACACTTGTGACAAATTTATAACAGAATTCGCGTGCGTCATAAACATGTTTATATATACGCTTTTTGTGTCGCCTAATGATGTTTATAATATATTTTTGTGGCGTTTGTCATTTTCAGGTTACCTACTCTGTTGTTGGTTTTATTGATAAAAATAACGATCATCTCTACCGTGACCTGTCTCAAGCCATGTACAGCTGCGATCATCCGCTGATGAAGATTTTGTTTCCGGAAGGTAAGCCGGGTGATTTGAACATGCTCGTTTTTGCACTTTGTTTATGTTGTTTGTTGTGTGTAATTGCCGACTGCACATGCATACTTATTATATAATACCCTAGACACATTTAACTTTCTAGAATTCACTTGATGTTGAACGCTGTACATGCACAACAATTCGCTTTTGTTATTGTTCCGCAGATAATGAGCATACAACATTATAGCGTAGACGCGTTGATTTATTGCTTAATTTGTGCGTTACAAATTATCTTGTTAATTTTATTGTATAAACTAAGTTGCAGCGAATCTCGTCGAAACTTGAAGTTTAAGTTTTGGTTTGTCTTAAGGCAGTGTCGAAGGATAAAAAGACTCGCAACACCCACAAATATCTGCTTTTGGAGAAAAACAAACCTTCACGCAAACATTCTAAATATGTACATACAAAGATAACGGCACCAAGCGAAAATACAACGCATAAAAAAAGAAATAGACTGCGAACACTAAACTTTCCAAAACAACTAAGATATTGACTTATTAAACGAAACTCAAACAACAATCCGAACGAGCCGCTCTGCAACACCGACGAACCAAGAGAAGCAGAATTCTCTGAATGTCCAAACGACACGCACGGTGTCCTCGATATTAATAATGTTTAGCGTTGATAGTGTCATGAACAGCTCATCAATGATCTAAGCGCCCTTTAATATCTAAGCGCGATGTCGAGAAAATATGGTAGTCTGAAACTGGACGAGTTTAAAGTTTTAAATAAAATTTATTTTGTCATTTATTTTTAGAAGATGGTGGGGTACAGGCAAAAAGCCCCCAAAATCCGGTTTGAGTGAGTCTGCACCACCCACCCCCGCACCTCCCTGCTTCAATGATAAAGCACAATAAATGTGTACATACAAAAAGACTTGAAAGCACACTTCAGACAGAAAGCATGCAATAAAATATGCAACAAAAAGAGACCGAAAAAGATTAATTGAAACAATTAAACAAACGTTTCGATTTTAGTCCACAAATCAATCAAATTCAGTCCACAAGCGACATCATTGTTTAAAGGAATTGCGCGTTGTCTATTTGGTGATAAACATATCCAGTTTTCTGTCAGCAAATAGTTTTTATTGGCCACAGGGGCCGTCGAAGCAAGTCACGTTTCGGCTAGTAGGGTGCATGTGAAACACTGGTTAAGTCACCTTTATACGCACCTTTGGTCCAACACTTGCAACAAACATGCAATGGTTGGGATTTTGTTGTGGTGTGTGTTGAATATCGGGGATTTGCAAGGATTTATCAGACCTACCTTAATTGGTAGATGACTCTTCAGAGATTGCGAGAACTGCGGGGATGTCCATATACAGGTCCCCGTGAGAAAATAAGAAATTTATGCATCTTTCGAATGCGAGGTTTTTTTTTTTTTGTTCACGTCTTTGGGGTGCAGTAAAAACATATCTGGAAATTGTTTCACGTGTTTTAATTACGGTTACTGTTGGATTCCAGGAAACCCAAAGCGTACGACTCTAAAACGTCCTACTACAACTGCCACGCAATTTAAAATTTCCATTGGAGCCCTTGTAAAAAATCTTCAAGCGAAAACGCCAAATTACGTTCGCTGCATTAAGGTGAGCTCTACGCGTTCAATTCTGATGATTCCTGTTTAATACTTATTTTGCCCTGGAGCCTTTTTCACGAAACTTTAGGAGAATCTTGCGAGGTCATATTGTACAGGTTTGCAACCATGGCTTCTTGGTGCCGTCATCGTGTCGCTAGTGTGTGTAAATTGTGCGATAGTCCGGCCTTGCTAAGGGGTCACCGAGGCTGCAATAATGGTGGCCCAAGAAGGTCAGACTGGTTTTTGGAGCGTGAATGATTGCAAATGTGTATTAGTATGGCGATATCAGCACTAAAGGATATCAGCACTAAAGTTCAAATTACCCATTCAAACGAACGTTTGAATTTTAGAGGTAACAAAATGCGACTGAAATATGGCAACAAGCGTGCGTCATGTTTCACTGAGATAATGCGTCTCTTTTCTACTTTTTTACTTCACAAGCCAAATGAACTCAAGCAGCCTATGATCTTTGAGATGGCGCTGGTCCAACATCAGGTCCGATACCTCGGGTGAGTACTGTGGAATAATATGCACTTGCCTATATTTCTCTAGCTGTAAAAGGCAGGGTAGGCATAAATAAAATGCGCCGAACGAGATTTGTATGTTGAGTGGGTGGTTTCATTTGAAATCGAACACGCTTGTCGGGGTGGGTCTTTCGATTTCTTTTGAACAAATATATATAATTGCCCCATTTCTGGAAAGAACAAAACCGCTTTTAAAATGTTTAAAAAAAATATTTCGCTTCACAAAAAATTATTAAGTGGAGCAGGGTGAAAATCTGTTTTTAACTTCGTGATTTTTCTACCCAGTTCTGTACGCTGGTATGAATACGGGAAGCATACAAAACTCACAGTACTTTCTTGTGCTATTTTATGTTACTTCGACTATTTTTTAGTTCAAAGAAAAATACTTTTGTATTCTTGTTTATTGAGATAAAAAATGCCAAACATCGTCTCTTTGACAATCCGGTGACATCTTCAGAGCCTTGTAACTCATGAGTTATTATATTTGTCGCTTACCAAATACTATTCGGGTATAGCCCTATACATGGGCTATCGACGGGCATAAGTTTAGTTTATTTTATTTTCACAGCATTTTTTATATAAAATTTGAAATATCGTCAAAAATGAAATTAACCGATATTTTGAACCCACTTTATCGAAAAACGCCATTTTTTATTTCGTTCAATTTTTTATTATTGCTGCCAATTATATGGGCTTTCAATTGGCTTGATGTGATTTTTCTCTTTTTTTGTTGTATCTTCTCTAGAAGTGATCGAAATCGCTCCCACGTGACAATGCGGTGACAACTTCAGAGCCTTGTAACTCATGAGTTATTATATTTGTCGCTTACCAAATACTATGCGGGTGTAGCCCTATACATAAAATATCGACGGGCATAAGTTTAGTTTATTTTATTTTCACGCAATTTTTTATATAAAATTTGAAATATCGTCGAAAATGAAATTAACCGTTACTTTGAACCCACTTTATCGAAAAAGGCCATTTTTTATTTCGTTCAATTGTTTTATTATTGCTGCCGATCATATGAACTTTCAATTGGCTTGATGCGATTTCCCCCTTTTTTTGTTGTATCTTCTCTAGAAGGTATCGAAATCGCTTCTAGAGAATTTCGCAAAAGGGCAGCATTTGCTTCAAGGATTTTTGTATCTTGCAGCAGAAATTTTGAGGAATACATTCCACTTCACAAAATTTATTACGTTACAGTTTGTCTTAGAAGTGAAATTTTCTTGGGGGTCTTTGGTGTCTCACGCTTGTGAGCTTTACTATGTTCAAACTGAAAGTCAAGAAACAAGCAAAAAAGAACTGAAGTGAGCTATTTTTTTAATATATTTTGTTACCTCACATGAGGGAGGATGCTTCACCATGGCGCATATCAACAATTAATATTTTAAACCAAAATAGGTTGATGCACGGATATTCAGGAATATTTTGTAAATTTTGAACCTTCTGAAACATGGAAAAAAAATGTTTATCCGGTCCATTGCTGATTCTGAGGATGAATTAAAATACAAAACCATGGCGCTTGTCTTTCGGGGAGCTACTGGTGTCATACTTGCCCAAGGTATTTTTTTTTTCACTCAGGCATGGGATTGCATTCTCGCAAAGAGCACTCATGTTAAGATGTTTTTAACTGTCTAAAATATTATCTGAGGTGTCCACTACAGGGGCCTGCAACTTTCTAGTTCGGTCGCTGTTCATGGCAAAAATGTTTTGTAACCACTCAGTTGGATCTGAGGCATTGTTCGTAAAGTGACACTGACACTAACCAAAAAAATTTGTTTATATTTTACCAGGCGATTTATTAGGGTGTCAGAAGACTCCTCAAGCAATATTTTGCTGCCGCGTCAAGTATATTTCTAAATAAAGTCTAATAACGCAACTGCTCGAAACCAAAACCGAAATTCGACTGGTGATGGAGAAGAAATATAGAGGAGGACAAAGTTACCAGAAGTCACGTGGCTGTGATACTTTTCTTTTTCAATCAACGTATTTGCAGCTTTTTAGAAGCCACAACAAATGAGCATCACATTTTTTGTCCATTTTTAGTATTGACTGTGTGGCTGTTATGACCCACGACTTTGATTATCTTTCGTGGTTGTACCTAAACCACAGAAAACGGCGTGTGAGCACGGAGAAGAGAGTGAACGCCACTCAAAGCGTCCAGTTCTCGATCGGCGGTTGTTGGGCGGAAAGAAAACAAATTTCGAGCCGTAAATTGTGTTCTGGGTAGTTGGGCTCTCATATTTTTAGTACAAATCAAAACCTTGGCGAGCATAAATACCCTCTTAGTGTCCTTATAATCATGCATGCATTGGCTCATTTTATGATATTATACCTACCGGAGCTTTAAATTTTTTTTCCAACAAATCTATAAGCCATGCTTATAAAACTGTCCCTTAGTTTCCCATATCTAATCAACTGACATAGTAAACACTGGCGCGAAGGGAAGAAGGGACGAGGAACACAGCACTTCAAGGTCAGCAAAAAAACGTCATTAAAGAATCTCTGAAAAAAAAAAGTTTTTTTTTTTTTAAACAGTGCGATAGGGACATGCGTATCAAAAGATAAATTTTACGCAAAACAAATTAGAGCTATATTGACGGCGAGAGATTTATTTGAAATTCTGCGCGCAAAATCCATGACGTCACTGAATGGTCCTTCGCTCAATGAAATGGCCATTCGGTCTCTCCACCTCAACGTGAAGGCGAAGGCGATCCACCTCTGCTCCACGCGTCCGAAATGCCGAGAGAAAAAACAAGTGAAAAGAAGGTGGGGACTAAATCGCGTCTCGCGCCGTCAATATTGATCTAAAATTTTGTTTTTTTGCGTAAAAGTAATTTTTTTACACGCGTGCCCCAATCAGATTGTTTATAAAACTCATTTCCTTGTTCTTTTCAGGGGACCTTTAAATAGGCCCATGAACAGCCGACTGGCACAATTAGTGTCAACACAACAAAACATCTTTGAGGAACTAGGAACTACCAACAAAATAACTTTGACAACCGAAGGCACCAACACAACGACACAGTCCACCAACGAAACAGGAGCCAACTAAGAAGCCTGATTATGCCTGAGGAAGAACAAGCAGTGTTTAAGTGCTTGTTCCTCCTCAAAAATCGGTACCGAATCGGCCACCTACTCTATGAAATCCAGTGCCTAAGTTCGCCTTCATCTACCGTAAACAACAAACAAAAAAGGCCCCTCAGCACCCCGAAAACGTTATTAATATTACCGTAAAATTCGGAATGAGTCTTGAACTACGGTATTGCGATAAAATGGGTAAAATTGGGGCGGAAGGGAGGGGGGGGGGGGGGGGTGATCTTTCGGGGGTGGGCGTTTGTTTGAGATTTTACGGTAGTCTATTAGTCGTTCATCGTACGAAGAAAACATATGCATTTTGGTTTGGATCTTTAGTCTAGTCATCCCGAAACGTTTCCTTTTCCTCTTTTTCCTCCGGCTCAGGCTGGTGGAGAACCTGAAGGTGCGGCGCGCCGGGTTCGCCTTCCGGCAGGAGTACGAGGCCTTCCTGGAGCGCTACAAGCTGCTCAGTCCGCACACGTGGCCTCACTGGTCGGGCCTCCCCGTCGAGGGCGTCACGCTCCTGCTCAGGGACTTGCCCGTCCACCCCTCCGAGTACGCCTTCGGCAGGACCAAGATCTTCGTCAAGAACCCACGCACGGTACGCTTCTTCTCTACCGACCGTTGAAGGTTAACGCCTAGGCTGGTTTGCTGCTGAATGCGGGTGTCTCTCCCGGTGGTAAAAATAGCCGTAAGGTAAAGTTTGAGGTCAGGAGACCGGCTTCGTCCGGACAAAAAACCAAAGGAACCTTACGCTCCAGGCAAAAGGCTGCCATGAATCTGTCCTTGTTGCGATTATTCAAGTCCGATATTGTGTGCAGAAAGAGAGTGAACCGTCTTTAAAAAAATCTGAAGGAAATTAATCGAATTCGTGTACTTTAGGAGCGGAATATAAAGTAATTTACTTGTAGGGGTTTTAAGAAGAAAGGAATAAAAATATTAGAGGCGAGGCTTCGATCTTCTGAGCGAAATTGACTGGAACGCTAGGTACTTTCTCGCCGCGGAGCCGGTCAGGTGACCTGGAAATTTCTCTTGTGGTTATTTCAACTGCCAGGAGAAATACCCGCGTTAACGAGCAAACCGGCCCTGGAGAAGTACACTTTGAAGGACTCTTGAGGATGCGTCTTTTTCCGGATTCATTTTTCGCATTTGTTTTCTGAGTTCTTGTTTTCCCTCATTTGGGATTATGTTGTGTTACATCACAGTGGCGCGCAGCGTACTCCACGAGCCATCAATCCAACACTGTGACCGTATCACGCACTTACTGTGCCCCTTCCGGATATCGAGTGGCATTTACACACCATTCAATTGGCTCCAATGACTCGAAGCGTCCACTGCTGTCTATTGTAAAGCGAAACGGAGGATACTAGCCGCGGCTGACGTTGCATAGCCTCTGAATCAGCTTGATCGGCTCGGAATTTATTTTTTCACTCTATAGGTCGACATTTTTGGTTTTTCGATTTTATATAGACTTAACAATTTGAAGGAGCAGTTCTGTTAAATGGAGTACTCGAATAAGCGAATTTGGTATTGCTTCGCAGCCTGGTACGTTCACGTGCAATAAATTGTTGTGTGTGTGAGCAGCAGGTCGTCTCATTTAGAGTCCACCAAAAACGTTATCGGTTGTTAGTCTTTCGGGATCAAGTAGCCTGCGTCAGCTGCACCCATAGAAATTTTATGAAAGACCTTACTCTTACCTTCAGCCGTTTTCTCTATAGTAAAAGAAATATCAGTGACAAGTTCATAAAGGTTCTTGCAAGATACACTGGAGCACTCGTTTCTCGATCAACAAACTTTACCACCAATAGCCTAAGAGGCGTAGGGGGGTGGCGGCTTTATATGCACATGCTTCTGTCTTCCTGATTCGCTCTTTGGTGTTCTTATGTGCGAACTGAGAGTGAGGTGCACAAGACTTGCCACGCACTGCGTACAGTCGCCGGCCATATGAGCTCCATCGGCCGAACGCCGACCGGAGCAGCGAAAATCCCGCATGCGGCGCGTCGAGCGTTGCCGCGTTCTGGGAGCCGGGCTATTGGGACCAACCCATTCCGTTATCAAAGGGGTAGACGCAGGACGTTGAATAGTATTCCGCGTTTTGGAACGTGAATCTAAAGCACGGCCGATTACAATTCCGCTTTCGGTTCTAGGTAAACGCAGACGGCTTATCGAAATTCTTCACTGCATAATATCTCTGACGTGTTATATGCTACGTTCTTATTTGCAAAACCGGTTTGTCATTTTAAATATTTCCTACCGGAAGAGTAATCCTACGCACAAGCCCCCTTTCTTACAATCTTTCTTAAACCTAGACTAGACAATGACAAGCGATTTTAAATAATTTATTTAATCTATAAGGATAGGCTATAGATAACAAAAAAAAAAGATTTGTGTCAAAGCAGAATAAAAATTCACGCACTTTTCATGAACGCGTTTTATCGAGGAGACTCTATTGTTCTGCGCTCAGTAGCGTGTTGCTTCGCCAAGGGTAATTCTCTACACGATGACTTTGCGGATGGCTTCCTGATCGGCCACTTCTCGCTTGCCAAGGGATCTTTGTTGTCATGCCTAATATCATATCAAACATAGGGTTTTACATTTGTAAACATCGATCGAACACTGCTACTTTATCTACGCCTAAGCAAGCTCCAGTTTATCAGCAGTTATAACATCATCTCCGAACACTTGGGGCCAACACCCGAAGACGGCAATTCTAATCGGCCATGTTTTTGTGATCCACACTTCTAAAGGCTGGAATCCCGATAAATGCTATGCGTCCACCCCTTTGATAACGGAATGGTTTGGTCCCAATAGCCCGGCCCCCAAAACGCGGCAACGCTCGAAGCGCCGCGTGCGGGATTTTCGCTGATCCGGTCGGCGTTCGGCGGGGTGGCCGGCGACTGCACCTTAACCTATCAGTGGACATGGTAGGCTGCTAAAGCGCGGAGTCGCCATAGTCGTATTACTGAGTAATAGTGGCATTTAAGGAATCCTAGACTCGTCAAACACAAACTTGTGGTCGAAGCTTATGGAGCGCGCCGATTGGATTCTCGCGTCGATCACGCCGCGCTTTTGTCACAGAGGTCCAATCTCGAGATTATGGGCGCCTGTAGCGAGATTGTGGGCGCCCGTAGATTGCTGGAGATTGTGCGCGCCTGTAGCATTTAGTTCAGTGAAAACGCCTATCAGTTAGAAAGACAGTATTGATGCGTGCATGGCCGACAGGAAACGCTTCTCCGTACTTCTGGGAGATTCGTGTTTATTCTTTCCCCGAGCGTAATAAATAAGGAGGCCAACGTGACCTTGCCGAGTCAGTCTCCCGATTTATTCGATGCTCGAACATTCTAAGCGCAGTGTTTGGGATACCGTAGTAGCTAAGGATCCTAGCGTGGCCTTGCCGAGTCCCTCTCCGAACGACGATACACTGAGGCACTCCCGCGCCAGCCAGCTGTCACGCCGACACGCCGACGCTGGCTGCTGCCGCTTTCGACGCTCGCTGCTGCTTTCTTGACGCGCATTCTTCCTATGTTTCTGGCACAAGTTCGCCGATTAAATGTTTATGTTCAGTTTTATGGTTGTCGATCCTTTTCATCTGCGACAATATTGTTTTCTTACTCGCTGACAAGTTTTTTTCACTGACATAATTGCTACATGCGCCCTTAATGCCATTTTCAACTTGATGAATATTAGGCTGAGATGGACATCGGCCCATAGATGACGTTTGTTTTACTTTTGTATCTTTTGAGCCAGGTAATGTCATGTGCTCAAACTTTACCATTTTGTCATCACTCCCAGCGTCACGTGCTCACAGAGTTTCAGCTTTCTGCGATGCGTAGTTAATTTATGCGCACCGAAAAAATCAGGTTTAATTTTCTAGATATCACCCTCTAGAACTGCTTTTGCTTGCTGTGCGAGTTTGCTAAGTAACTCGTACGTGATTTAGGTTTACGAGCTCGAAGAATTCCGGCATGAACGGCTGCATGAGCTGGCCACCCTGATTCAGAAGACCTGGAGGGGCTTCGTCATGCGGAACAAGTTCTTGCGCATGCGCGAGGGTCAAGTGACCATCTCAAGCAACTTCAAATGCTGGAAGGTGAGGCGCTCTTGGTGAGATTTCTGTACCGGTTCACCGAAAGGTCGCAAGGTTCAGGCGGTTTTTAGATCGCCACTCCAGCCAGCAATTAGTGGGATATGTTCGCCTGGAGAATCGGTAATTAAATTTTGAACAACACAAAGAGGGCCTTTGAGGAGCTTTCAGCTCGTTATCGTGCGTCTAAAACAAAACTTTCCTTTAGAATAGAGCGCCCGTGATATTCTCTATGAGCGCTTTGTTGCGTCACTATTACCCGCTAACTTGTACTTTCACGGGTATTAGGGACGTTTTGTGCTATCGTCTTTCTCGTGTTCGTAGAGTGTGCGTAGATGCAACGGGCTTTCCTATTCTTAAACGACAAAAAAAAAAAAAGAAAAGGGCGCCACGCGACCACTTACCGACGCCTATGCATGTGATGCATGACTGTCTTTTTTCTTTCGTACATTCGGCTACACCAATAAAATTGCGCAAACATATCTACAAGAATAAATTTGCGCAAAACTAAAAGCAGTGCATAAATTTGAATAGATATTCTTGGCTGGAGTGGCCCTTCATGTTTACAAGAAAGTCGACCACGGTACTGCATTGAGGTGACTGCGTGTTGTCAGTGCGAGAACACACACAGCATGAAAGCTGTGCTGTCCGTGTTTCGACCTTCTATGTGTGATTATTTCGCAAGTTTTTTTTTTAACCCAGTAGTTTGTTTGGTAAGGTGACGTTCCTTCGGTAAGATTTTGTTGCACGTGTTTACGTGAGGAGTTCTACTTTTATTGAAGGTGCGTTAATCAAAAAGTTGATTCCAGTGATTTTAAAGTGATCTAAAGTGCATCTGCCAGCAGTAGCGCCGATTTGTACGTGGCGATTGCGTCGTGAGAGTTTCGAAAGCGCGAACGTCATTACGTTGAATTGTGATTTCACAGAAGACTGAATATACGTTTAAGAATTTAAACTAGATTGTATATCTAGTTGTTTATCTCCTCTATTAATGCAAAAAAAAATGCTTCTGCTTATATTTGTTTGATAATGTTCCAAGCTGACAAAAATCACTAACTTACTAGAAAATTAAAACTGTCCCGCGAAAAGGAGTTGTTAATTCTTGGCGCTAAATTTTCAGCAATCTCTAAAATTGATTACGTTGGCGCCATTTTGGATTTTGTATGGACACATTATTCACTGTAATAATAGTCCACGAAAACTCGAAACAATTGAGAAGAAAAAGCAAACTATAAGGCCATTGCTTCATATGAAGGTTTTTGGCAGTACTTTTTGTACTTCCAATAATATTTATTGAGCGTACAAAGTTATATGTTGTAATGTTTAGAGTGAAGGTGGCAATTTTGAATCGAGACTTTCTTTTTCAGCCTCTTGATTTGATAAGCTCAACTTGTAAATTAAGGTCATTGGCTCAACGAATGGCGGGGAAAAGTGTAGACGAATGGGAAAACGTCTTTTTTGTTTTTATCTAGATCACTGATTGATTGTGTACTGATTGGGTCGAGCATCCACGCCACACAAGCAGGCGTATCCTGTTATAGCCACTCACAGTTCTAGAAGCACAGGGTTTGGTTAGCTCCGGGTATCTCAATACCGCTTCGCAGCCAATGAGACTACGGAATCGTGACGATTAAAAGCGCTAAAAAGACGAGGACTAGTAGAAGACACACACACACACACACACACCAAGAGGGCACTAGCAACTGAACTTGAATCTGAATCGATCGAACTGAAAAAAAAAAAAAAAAACATATATGCCTTTTCAACAAAACACCCATGTTATGTACCATAGCCTCGAGGAGGCTATGCACGTACGCACATCGTCCTACTAATCTACATTTATTGTTTATTTTTATTTTAAATATTGCCAACTCTTGCGGGTTATAGCAGGAGTGGATACAGTAATACATGAAACAAAATACAGGTGACACAAGAAATTATACATAGAACAATCATTCTCGCAGGTGCAACTACTCGCCATAAAACCAGTTCATCAACTTTTCTTCAAATTCTTCAACAGAAGAGACGTCAGAAAAAAAAACACTCGGGGGTATTCTGTTTCATTCTTCAATTGTTTTTACGAGAAATGTATATTTAAAAATAACCATATTGGGCATAAAAGGCTCAACTGACAATTCGTTGTTTAGTCGTCGAGGCCGTCTTCCAGGAGATCTGATATAAGTTTGCGTGTCAATATGGAGATACTTAAAATACAACAAATAAAAAGACTTCACCCACGCGATTCTTCGTCTTGACGCCAAGGAGGATGATTGGACTTCCCTCAACAATGCGGAAACAGACTCGTGTCTATCGTATTTAAAAGAGATGAACCTTGTTGCTAGCCTTTGAATGCGCTCCACTTTATTTATTTGAGTTTGTGCGTAGGGGTCCCATATAATCGATGCATATTCCAATGTTGGGCACACTAGAGTTTTATAAGCGTTGGTCCGGATATCCAAGTTCGTCCCTCTTAGAGATCGCCTCATAAAACAAAGTTTCCTATATGCTGAATTACATACATTTTCAACGTGGGTATTCCAGCTAAGGTCACCCGAGATATTAATACCAAGATACTTAATAGTGTTAGAACATTGCAAGACTACAGCATCTATTTCATACGAGAACATCAACGGAGACTTCTTTTTGGTTATGCTTAAGAAAGTAGATTTATCAAAATTAATTCGCATGTCCCATTTTTTACACCAGTGAAATCTAGTTGTCAAGGAGTCATTCACTATTTTTTGATCATCTACAGTTATTACGGGGATGTAAACCAAACAACCATCAGCAAACAAAGGCACCTCCACAGCTGGGTTGATATCTTAAGCGATATCGTTGACATAGACTAAAAACAAAAACAAAGGACTGTGAATACGCCTTTTACAAATCATAGAGTGTAATCGATGGGGCGCTAAAGCATATATTGTCAGCGCAATTCTTTATAAAATGCGTTTTTATAATTTCCCTCGTCATTTTGGTTTGATTCGGGCCAAAGATAATTGTTTCCTGAAGCTTTGGAACACAATCGCATCCATTGTAGTGCGCCGCCAAATTACCCACGGGCGACGATCTCATTGCCAGTGCGTGCTCCCTTAGTCGATCATTTATGCAGCGTCCGGACTGTCCTACGTAAACTCACTCACAAGTTTAGGGTATTCTATATACCTCCCCTTCCTTGCCCTCTACAAATATAGTCACATGCCTTAAGAAAGAGGAATACCTTTAACTTGTGAGAGTGTTTACGTAGGACAGTCCGGACGCTGCATAAATGATCGACTGAGAGAGCACGCACTAACAATGAGATTGTCGCCCGCGGGTAATCTGGCGGTGCACTGCAATCGATGCGATTGTGTCTCAAAGCTTCAGGAAACAATTATCTTGTGCCGGAACCGAACCAAAATGACGAGGGAAATATCAAAAAAGCATTTCATAAAGAATTGCGGTCACGATACATGCGGTAGCGCCTCATCGATTACACTTTCTGATTTGGAAGTGGCATATTTACAGTCCTTTTGATAGGCCAAGCTGGTAAGAATAAATGTAGATTAGTAGGACAATGTGCTTACATGATATGGGTGTTTTTTTGATAAGGCATTTATGTTTTTGCCTGCTCGATCAATTCAAGTTAAACTTCAGTTGCACATGCGCTCTTGGTGTGTGTCTTCTTTTACTGGTCCTCGTTTTTTCTTAGAGCTTTAAATCGTCAAAGTGTATTACCAACCAGTCCAAGTGAATACCCTGATCACGAAATTATCAGAGAAGGATGCCGAAGAGCCAATCACGACGCAAGACGCGTGAATATATTAGGCCACGCCCTCCTATTCTAAAGTTGACACTGATGATAGGCACCGTTCATGTGAACCCGAAGGAAGAATCCCAGTTTGTGATTTAACACTTCTTGTATAGTTTGTTTCAAACTTTTTGTAGCTTTGTAGGCAATCATTATGGATACATGATCGGCACATGAACGGCTTTCTTTTATTTTCTAATCTCTTCAAACAGCTAGTTATTGAGAAAATCATTAGCTTAGGGCACTGAACCGTACTTTTCGTCATCCAAAGGTATCCTCCTAATTATTGGTGAGTTGCTTCGAGTGAATTAAGGAGGCTGCAGCTCTGATTCCTATCTTATACCTCCACGATTTATCGAGGTTAGAATGTCGCCCCATATTATACTGCGTGAGCCTGTCTCCACAGAACATGTTGCAACCGCCACTTACCTGTTGAATTTACTTTAAAGTATCTTAAATCGCATTTGCAGTTGGGAAAACATGCACTAAGACGACAATTAACTGCATAATTTTATATCTGACTGATAACGCTGTGTATTCACCGATGTTTCGAGGAATAGTGCAAAACACAGGTGTGGGCGAACACCACAACTTGTGATCGGCAGTATTTTTTCCCCGCATAATATATGTAGGAGTACTGAAATAGGTGTAATAGCGCAGGCTACCTGGTAGACGGTCATAATTAAAAAAAAAAAAAACACGGAGACAAGGGGAAAAAATCAAAGAAAAAGAAAAAAAGGAACTACACTGTGTTGTGTTGTCCATTTTTCTTTTTCGTTTTTTTTTTTTATTGTCTTGGGATTTTATAACTATACCTCTGTAGGGCACAGAAGTTGGCTCTGTTGGATTTTTTTGGTCCTTTTTTCATTGTTTTTAGAATAAACTTTTTAGTCTTTAAGGAGCGGTGCAGAAAATGTTCAAATGTTAGAAAAAGGGTTACTTGGTCGGTAAGCACTTGATTATGGAATTGTGTGAATCGTCATTTTATTACTAGAATATAATATATATTTTTGACTTTGATGTATCATGTGTGGCTACAACTGAGCGAGTTCTATTTGCACAACTTGTTACATTGGAAGTAAAGCGAAACAAATGTTTCTTCAAGGTCTCACGCCCCCATGTAGATTTCACGCACTCGTGGAGTGGGGGATAGTGACCTTCCCATTTAAAGCGCCGTTTCTATCTACACATGGCAGTTTGTTTTTTATATAGTTAGGCATGCTCGTTTACTTAATTATTTACTCGTGTTTTCTTTCTGTTTGCTTCGATAGGCTCGCCGCGAGTTCTTGCATAAGCGACAAGCGGCGTCCACAATCGCTGCCTTTTTTAGAGGATGGAAGGTTGTATACAACATTCTTTTCCGTTCTTTCCTTTGATTTGGCTGTTTCCCTTTCGTGTATGGTCGCTTTTTTGTGTTTTCTTCACTCTCTTTATGAAAGAGTTAAATGGACTTGTTGCCTCTTTGTTACGCGTCATTTGTTCGAGTGCCCAGATATTGCGTCATGCCTAGATGTCAATCCAGTAATTACTTCTTTTTTTTTGTATCCTAGCGAGTGACAATTAGCGCCAAATCTAATTTCACTATAACTTCGAAATATATTAAATAATTATTCTACATTGTATAAGTTCCCGCAGATCACACGATGGACCATTCCCTACGACCTGCAGAGTACATCGTGCATCCCCTCTCTAAGAAATAGGGGGTGCATTCGGGTATACCCCTTGTCCCATATGCAACACCCCAAAACAACAATTCGAAGTTCAGTCCACATACGGGGAACAGACGATACCAATTTTCAAGAACGGCTTGATGGTCGACCGATACAAATTATGAAAATAGCTAATCTACGCATTAAAGGCTACAGTAAAACAATCAAGTTTTTTTTTTTTTTTTTGGTCCTGCGGCAAAACCTTAGCTGGTCTTTGATACGCACATTAGCTATTTAGTACGTTATAGCCAACATCTATCAAGCCGCTCGTAAAAGTTGGTATCACCAGCTCGAGGTCGGTGGACTGCACGTCTAAACGTAGTTTTGGGGTGTTGCATATGGGACGAAGGGTGTACCCCTATATGCCCCATATTTCTAAGAGTGCAGCAAAGTATGGAGTTCAATGTAGTCAACGATAGATTAAGAAACGTATGGCTAAGTGTTCTTAGGTGCATGTTTCTTAATTCATTACTCGGTTTTCGGCCTTCTTATTGTCAAATTCAGGCATCTCATTTGCTGCATGAGCGACATTGAAATGTCCGGGACTCGCCCCTGCCACTGCGTTTATTAAACTGTTTCTTAAACTTAAACTTCTCTCGGACAGATTTGGGCAGGGCTAATGATCATGATAATGACCTTCTCGCTCTTCCTACGCACATCACATTTTCGTGTGAGACCGTTTCTTTTTTTCCGCTTTAGTTGTTTGCATGGCGTTCTCCACAGGTCGCAGTTACTGCGCGATTTGTCATAATTGTTATGAAAACCCAATTATGGTGGTGCGCGTCAATTATAAAGATATTTTAATGCAGAAGTACTTTTTCTGTTTGCTTTTAAAAAAATTAAACTTTTTTTTCTGTTTCTTGTTCGCCATTTTTTTACAGTATTTTTTTTTTCACAAAGCAAAACGTTCGTTTGCGTTAATTTCAACAACAAATCCAGTAACTCAAGAAGGATATTGATTTTAGCAAGTTCGTTTTATCGTTGCTCTTTTTAGAAATTTATGACTGAGAGCAACGGATCTTCGAGACAAATTCCTGACATTGTTTTCTTTGTTATAGGCAAGAGGAGAATTCGAGAAACGGAAAAGATTTTTGGTAATTGTCTGTCTTCACACTAACGCACGATGTCCACGTGGCTTTTGCTCCTCATTCTAACACAAACGTTAAATTTCAGCATTCGCTGCATTTATTATGCGTCCTTTAACATTCCTGCATACCTCACCACAAAGGTAGTAGCTGCACGCACATACATTAAATGCATGTACAGCTAAATAAAATCTTAGAAAAATAATAAAGCTTTTGGTTAGATGGCTTTGCAGCAAATACTCGTAATAATCAACACGAAACGGCTGAATTTGGCGTAACCGGTAATTAATAAATTGAATCAAAGTGAATGGCAGTAAATATGATATTAAACATAATTGTTATTCCTTAACAAAACACTTTAATAGGACGAACGCCCTAATATGGGAAGTAAAGTTAAAAGAATATGGTTCCCTTTCATATAAAAAGCTTGATGCAAAAATGTAAACGTTGTTTATCTTTGCACTCAGTCTACACACTGAGTGAGAGCACTAAGGTGTAAATCGAATTTAGGTGGTTTTAAAAAGCGCAAAAAAGACAGGGACGAAACAAAAAAAAAAAAGACACAAATGACACGGACTGGCGCTTACTTTCAACTGATTTAATCAACTCTCCATCAAGCGATTCACCCGCCTGCAGTGCCACCACCGTCACATCATCCTAACATGTTTACGTCCTTATGTGGCGGTGGTGGTATCATAGGCGTCTGGACTGCTGATAAAGTTTTGATTAAATCAGCCCAATGTTAGCGCCCGTCCATGTTGTTTGTGTCTTCTTCGTCTGAGTTTCTATCTTTTTTTTTTATTACCATTGTCGTAGAAAACCAACTAGCTCAATCTTAAGTTTTAAGTTAAGTTAGAAATTGAGTATTTAATTCCCAGGAAAGAATATATTTTTTCCCTCGTGCTAACTTTAGTAAAGTGCTTACGAGGATGAGCACGCTTCTTGACGTCGAGGGAAGGTTCACGCAACAATTGATTCCTCCCGTCGTATAGACACAACAAACTGACAATGCGCAAAAAAAGCGTCCTTTTTTATAGCGTTTTTTTTTTAGGTTGAAGCATAGCGTACAACGAGTTTTATTTCCACAATCTGATGTTTTCAGGCGGTTTTGTAGATTTATACGGCTCTAGTTTTAAATTAGCAAAACGTGCTTCTTTTATCTTTAAAAACAAAAAATCACTAAACTGAAAAACTTCTAAGTGCCTAAATAGGACACGTACGCCACAAAGTAAACTTTCCCTTACAAAATAAAAAAGAAAAAAAAAAACAGAAAAGTAAGAAACACTAAACAAATGAGACGTTCTTCTTTTCACAGCTTAAGGTACTTCGCCATACACTCGAGGTATGGTAACTGTATAAATCACGTAGATGAGAAATTTAACCCGTTAAGTTCCTCTGCTAGCCCGAGGTCTTTAACGTACATAGTGCAGTAGCGATACACGAACGTACGCCAGTACGATGCTCATTTAGATCGAAACGGGAAGGGTGAGGTGTGAACGTTTGAACCCGGGATCCCTCGGTTCTGCATCGCGAGCTTTCGCTGCACGTTCTCCGAGCAGCGGTGCACTAACACACTCGGCCGCCGATTCCCTAGGCTGACGTTTTGAAATAAAGACATATTTCGGAATAGCTTTGAACTCAAAATACGTCTCAAGACGTAAATAGTGTGCTTAAATATATTTTTTAAACTTCATTCTGGGATATACGTGTCCTACCTACGTACTTAAAGCATGTTTATGTTTTTTTTAAAGTTTATTGTGTTTTAAGTTCCACTATGACTTTATCTTCAGTGGGCGTTTCGCGCCTTCACTCAAGGATTAAAAACTACCCTAGAGATTGTTGAGAGCGCGATGTTCAGAGCTGCCACGTCTTAACTTTTTTGAGCGAGCGTCCGACTTAAACGGAGGAGCGCAATCCTCAGCTACATGTCGCATATTTAGTACGCGGCACAACATACTCAACTTCGCACTTGGGTGACTAGACCGACCCCTAGGGCGACCAACTAACTTCCCGGCATGCTTTTTCTATCTGGTATCTACCACTACCAACGAGCCAGCTGCAAATTACCTTAGCCACATATTGCGTCGTGTTTGCCCGTCAACCACACTTCAGAGATTACGTGTAATCGAAGTTTGCAAAAAATGCTATTGCTTTTTGCAGTGAAGCAATAGATGAGTCACGTTTGTTCTAAAACAGGTTCACGCAAAACACAAGCGACACCATAATCTTTTTCATTGCATTTGATAATACCCAGCCCGTGCCTTAGAGGAAACGATTCGGTGATTTCCAGCTTGGTCTTTAATACTGGTACAATCAATGACAGCTGAAAAAAAGCGGGGCGTGACGACTGCCGAGCATCTTATTATTGTGCCGAGGGCAATTTTATTGCAGTATTCGCCGATATACTTCGTCTCACCTTAGCATGGACTATTGTTAGCCGCGCATGCGAAAAGCGCGAGCCAGTTGCTTTGGATGAAGCCTTGGCGGCTGCGCGCGCGCTCGTGCAGCGAGTGCTCCAGTCAGGGCAGTCAAGGCTAGCCGCTCGCGCTTGGACAGCCTTCGCAGTTAGTCCATACTAAGGTGAGACGATGTATAGAAACGTCCAAGAACGAAACACGAAGTAAATGGTGTGAATGTAATATAACCGCGACCTGCGTTTCTCGTGTTGTCGGCGACCATGTATGGCTACAACAGGTTCAGCCATCCGTCAGGCGCCTCAAATGTTCGACTACCTTCCCAAATCCCCGTGCGCGGATTGGGTTATTTATGTCACGTGACAGGTAGTTGAAAAACAATGGGAGTTCGTCATAAACCAGGCGGTGCCGCCACTCGTCGTTAGACAGAACCGCCTCCGCCTCCGAGCTCTTAGTCAATACCACCTAGAACACAAGGCCTGCGCGTTTCCTCCTCTAAACGTCATCACTAGTAGATCCCCTCAGCGCCCCCTAGGTAGCCCGGATGAGCACCGTCGTCTGCTACATCATCTGCGACATCGTCTGCTCCATCGCCTGCTTCAGTGGTTTGTGTAGCAGATAATGAAACAGATGCTCACGCCGAGTGTCTGTTGCTATAGCATACGATGAAGTTAGACGTTCACGTGGAGCGTCAAATGCATGAGTGAAAATGCCTTACTGCTGTGCGAAGGGCTGCAAAGCCCTTCGCTGGACGCTGGACGCTGGCACTGGACGCCATTTTCGAGGGCGCTGTTTATACTCCGGGTCGCTGCTTTGAAGCGTTCTTCCGCAGAACAAGCGCGCGCGCAAGAAATGCTCGTCTCAAAGCAAGGAGCGCGTGCTAGCTCGCGCTTGTGGCCGAGGGAGTGTTCGCGTGCGCGTTGCAAATGAACTGGAAGCTCGCAATCAGCTCGCGCTCAGCAGTCACGCACACAGCTGTGGCCGCAGGTGAATGCGACGTAGTTGCGACCATAGAGTTATTACAATAAACGCTAGAGGCTCAGCTGGCGCTAGTGTGCTGTTGCATTTTGAAGCAGACAGCAAGCAGTCAGAAATTGACTTCCGGTAATGCATTTCTATGGGAAAAAGCGAGTGCATTTTCTCTCTGCGCTCGATTATGAGAGCAAATATCACGAATAATTCGTAAGTGCTAGGCACATTGGAACATTTCTCAGTCACGCAGACGAAATAATTGGTCAGTTACAGCATTTTTATTTGAAATTCGTGGCATGAAAAACGGTGTTAAAACCACTTCGTACGTGTATTTATGTGCACTGTCGGACACTGTTAGCGCGAACACGGCGTCGGCGCTTTCCAGCATGGGGGATATACGTGCCGAACGAACGAAGGACATGTGGAAAACCAAGAGAGACGGCAAGAACTACGCAGTGACACTGGATAAGTAACACCTTGTGCATGCAGACGATCAAAATAAATTGAAAGTCACGTAATAAAGTCCGGTTTGCAATAAATAAGTACTGCTTTACTCTTTCTGCTCATGAATATGTGCGACGATGCTTGTTCTGGGTTCAAATCATCACCCGCACGCTCCAAATCTTTGCAAATAGGGAGAAGCCAAAGAACAGGTGCCCGATAAAAACTGCCCGACATAGAAAATAATAAGAAAACACACCTATAGTAGCCCACGTACTTTATTCTTTACGTTTCGAACGTTTTTTTTTACCACTCGTAAAGATGCACGACCGGGTCATTTTCATATAGTGACAGGACGGGCATATCAACAATATATAAGCACCAACGGAATGCTGGCGAACTTTGAACACACTTTACATTCTTTTCGATCGTTATTTTGCTTAGAATCGTCGCTCGTTTCTACATACCTGCCATGGAACAGAGGTTTGGGCCTGAAATATAGCGAAGTTTAACATCGTTCAGCGGTAAAGAAAAAATGCTGTAACTAAAGCAATTACACTTTCACCATATTAATAAAGGTACATACTATCCGGTACAACCGAAAGAACAAAAGTTATTCATGTTATTTTCCGGCGAAGAGACAAAATTCACGCGCGTTTTCCCATAGGAATACACAGGAAGACTGGAAAAGTAGACTGCATGCTGTCTGCTTCAATTTGCAACCGGAAGTCCCATAGACACTAGCGCCAGCTGAGCCTCTAGCGTTTATTGTAATAACTCTATGGTTGCGACGCGGCCCATACTCTCGTCAAGCTTCAGCCTGTTTGCCGCTTGGGGCGGGTCGGGGATCTACTAACGAAACGTCATGCGCAGGCCTTGTATTCTAGGTGGTATTGTCTTAGTACGGTTACGAACCCGCGGCCTCAAAGCGCCACCGGTGTCGCGAAAGCGTCAGACCACACCGGCATTTCGTTGCATGCCAGCTAGGGCCATCTCTGGACATTTCGTTTTATTATTGTGTCGGTCGCTAAATTGAGGAGAACATGGTGCTGCTTGTATAGTGAAACATTAGTGCAGGAGATCCATAGCCGAAAGGACAGCGTCTGGAGCCGAAAGGACAGCGTCCATATCCGCCTACGTTTGGCGCTCATGCTGCAGCGTTAAGTTTGTGGAGCACTGTGCACATGTGGGTCTTATATTTGGAGGGTAACACACACCGGTTACGTTAGGCACCACTTAACGGACTTCGACGAGTTTATTATTTGTTCCAGCTCACTGTTTGGGCAAACAAAACAGTAGTTATTGACCGAAGGTTCCTGACATGCGTTTGTGGGCTTTAGGATGGTTAGAAAAAGCCACAACATAAAGCATAACTACATAAAATGGAAGAAGTAAAGGAAGAAAAATTACATTGGTGTATACATTTCGAAAGCCCGCGACGATTTGAACTTCGAACTCCATGCTTTCGTTGAAAAAAGAAATAAATTAAAAGGACAAACTTCAAACATTTCGTATTCTTGTTTTTTATGGTTTCCTGGTTTCTCACCTGATTCTATGACTCAGGATGCTGTATCAGCACCAGGCAAGCTGCGTGTGAAATACCTATACAACCTTAAACAAGTTCACGGTTCAAGTAAGATAAGTAAATGCCTCCATCGAGCAACGAAGTTTAAGCTAAATTAAAATGACTGATCCCTAAAAATACTTTTCAGATATAGTATATCCCTCATTTAGTTTTGAACAATGACGACAGGGATGATATATGCACGACAATTTATGCTAACCATTAAGGTGTGTCAGTTCTCAGCGTGCTTATTGCTATATTGAAGGCGTAGGAACTCTGCACTAGGTAAACAACTAAAGACGTCTTGATATCGATGCCCACTTA
Organism: Ixodes persulcatus; assembly: GCA_013358835.2. Lineage (NCBI taxonomy): Eukaryota > Metazoa > Arthropoda > Arachnida > Ixodida > Ixodidae > Ixodes > Ixodes persulcatus. The sequence continues at coordinate 266,297 of JABSTQ010011067.1, read as the reverse complement.
AAGACGCCTTTCCTTTCGAAATTAAATAATCGCCAACGACGGGGATGCTTTCTGTTTTAAAAGAGATTAAAATCATCTGGCTTTATTATTTTATATTCCTTCGTAGAAATGTGCCGCTGTTGCTCTCTCTGACCAAAAAAAAAACGAACAAACAAAAAAAAAGCTGCAGGACCTTTTTACAACGAGGGTTATTCGGTCGTAAACAAATAATGTACACACAAACCAACGAACTGAGTGCCATTAAATTTTTTTACAAGGGTGTCTTCTAGGTGGTGCATTTATCATACTCAAGTTTTATGAGCGTAGGTTTTAAGAAAACAAAGTAAAAATAAATAACTTTTTTTTCCTATGCAGAGGGAGGAAAACGGCAAAACAAAGTTCCAGTTGACGCTGCTCCTCACAGATGGCACAACATAAAAAAAAGGTTTTTCAGGCTTAAATTTTTTAACCTGAAACCTACGCTAGTAAAATCGGACTATGATAAATGAACCGCCTAAGGACACTTTTGGGAAAGGTTTCAATGCACTCCGCTTATGAATTTCTTTATACAATGTTTTTTTTACGGCTGAATAGCGTTTGAGATTATTCCGTAGAATGTTTGGGCTGGGTTACAGCGGTTGTATATGATGCCTGGAGAGCGCGTCTTCGGCTGGCGTGTTTAGCGTCTTATCCCGCGACGCACCTACATCAAAAAGGAGTCACCGACGTGGCAACAAATGGCGTCACAGAACCAGGAGCGTCATGATGTAGGATGTCGCGTTCCTTGCGGTTTATGGCTAGACGTCCCGGCTGAAAGTATACGATGCTAACGCCAGGAGTGTCGCTGTCGTCGCAGCGTCCCAACTCCTGACCGCCGAAGCTTCCGTGGTCTGCCAAGTTAGAGAGCAAACAACCTGGCTCGCATCAGACACCTGCCACATCCACCACCGCTGCCGTGACACCACCAGGATCGCGGCCGGCGACAGCGTGACACTCTTATGACGTCATCAGGCATAAATGGAGAGGCCACATTTTAGGAAGCCGTAGCCATACCAGTGGGAGACGCGTTCGAAGCACCAGAGTGTTAGACACTTGTTAGATAATTGCAACTGGCCTGCTTGCTGTTATCGTTCGAGCATACATTCTAACAGATAAAATAGTATGTAAACATTTAATTAAAAAAAATCCTCAATATTTAATAACATTACAGGCGCATCAAATATGAGAGTACGTTGCATTTATAAGCAGTTGGCGCCCAAGGCGCGTATAGTTGTTTCTGTATTTCTACTAGGTTAGCTATGACAACAACGTAGACTGAAAATCTTAAGCACTTAGGTAAGAATAACCGCACAGCCAATAGGTTGTATTGAAAGCACCTTAAAAGTCCCTTCGATATAGCTGTAGGCTAGCCTGGCACTGCTACTCGAAACGAATTCAGGAAGACAAGCATTTGAAAAAGTGCTTGTCACTCCTCATTGGTCAGAACCCTCTTAATAATGTTTTACATCATACACTTCTGTTCCAGATTTATTTATTTGAGGTGATACATCTTCTTGCACAACGGTATATATTAGTTGCAGTGTAAGTATATTCTGGAAGCGCCATGTTTAAGCGCAAGAGCCTTCCGCCTCTTCGTGAGTGGTTGATCTAAATCTTCCAAGCTAAACATCTTTGTGGGTTTTTTTTTTTTGTGAACTATTTCTACCATTGGTCGTTGAAAGCCTCGCTCTAGCTTCTCTATTCAGAGATCTGACGTCGTACTAGTGAATTACTTTTGCGGTATAAATGACACGTATTCAATAGAGGATTCTGCATAACCACACCTCGGATCCCATCTCTTCCCTTACGACATTACAAACATTCCCGGGGTCGAGAGTATACCGGTGACGAGTGTTCCACCAGTCTTAAGGGGATCAGCCATTGGCTACCCGAACATCTATTGACTAGTCGTCCTGCGTCTGCCTATTGGTGACGTCACGCAATTAAAAGCCGAAGATTGTACTTGTTCGTTGTTTTAATGGCATATAAATGTCACTTTGATATGTCAAAGCGAATTTATCAAACAGAGATACTAAAATGTTTCACCTTTCCTTTCAATGCGTTTCTATTTGGAGAAGAGAGATTAGATGCAGAAAGGTAGGGTTCCGCTGAAGAGAATTGACTCACTAAATTTTGAGCTTGGCGCACGCGTTTTCACGTGACTATAGTGTGATGGGCGAAAAAAAGTATTTTCTCGTTGAAGGTTATGTGGTCCTTTTGTAAATCGCGGCAAACGGTGTCCCCGGGATCAAGAGAAGAGTTTATGCTAGACAACACCCAAGCAGCACAGATTTGGTCCATCATTGGCCAATTGCTGGCAATGGTCCTTTGGCCAGTGGCCAGACAGTGGCCAGCCATTGGCTGATGACTCGCCTTCCTCTGGCCACTGGCCATGAGCCATCAGCCTAGCCTTGGCCGATGAATGGCCACTCTTTGGCCATTGGCCAAAAGACCATCCCCAGCCAATGGCCTATGCTTGGCCAAAATCGATGCCACTTGGGGCTGCAGCTTTTAAATAATGTCCATATAAACAGAAATAACATGACTGTTGTCGTCACGTAACAGTATGCGAAGTTTAAAAACTTAAAATCGGGAGACTATTTTTTCCTCATTTTAGTCCTCAACATATGCGGTGCTTTTTCGTTTGCTTTTCGGTGTGCCTTGGTTAAGTAATAGCATCTTTATTTGACGACGCGACGACGTAGTGTGAAATAATAAGAGTAGCAGCGACGCACTTTCGTGTTCCTCCAAGGTACAATACACCATCCAGGTTTTACTTGGTTTTCTTTTAAAAATAAGTTTGAACAAAATGAACGTGATAAGTAAATGCAAATGATAAACACCGCAAGACGCGTAAAGCTCCTTGCTGAAAGCGACGAGAAATATTTCCGAGAGAAAGCTGATTTCTAAAGTGATTTAACCTGAACTACGTCTGTCTTTAGCATGCCCCTTCTTCGGGCGCCAAAATAATGTCAATTTCCATGCGCCAGCGAACCGGCCATAACTTGATGGCTACTGTAAAACTGTAAAACATAAATTCGTTTTTTTTTTTAGCGGCCCGTTTTGTGAGTGTAGATATTGGTGAAAAAACCCGGGAATGCACTTCAACACAATAATAACGAAAGACAAATAAAGTTGAGTGTTACTTGCAAATTTAATTGTTTTATTTTTACTTAAATGTAAGTTTACATATTCATTATGTACTTTCTAATTAAGCTATTCAGACGCTCAATAATACTTTTATGAAAGACGACGGCCCAATCTGGCTTCTTTTGCTGAATCGTATAACGAACGATTTGCGAGGGGCTCTAAATTGAACACTCGGCAAGAAAGTCGGCAAGATCGTCTACTGCCGCGATTGGCCAGCGCCAAGGTCAAACGCGGCATTCACCAGTCGCGTCGGTCGACGATCTCGCCGATTTTGCCGCCAAGTGTTCAACTTAAAGCCCCAGATCTAACGCAAATTTAGTTCTTGTTTCAGGCTAAAATTCTACCATTGCGTGGGCCTTTCAGCTGGACATGGTAGCAAGAGGGCAAACCTTTTGCCGTATTTGTTTTTGAGTATCTTGCATATTGAAAGTCTTTGCTGCTGCTTTTGACAAAGACGTGGCATCCGTGCACATCTTGCTTCGTCGTAATCTGTCTCTCAGCATGAGGAAACATGAAAGAACTAAGAGTGCGAACAAAAGCAACGTGCACCAACGAGGTATTTGACCCTGACTCCAGTGGGCGCCAATTTGATCTAGGGGCTGCAATTGTGCCAAAATACAAATTACTCTCGTAGGTACCTCGATTACATGACAAACTACAAAGATTGATACAAAATAGGCTACTTTTTTCTAGGTGCCTAAAATGAAGAAAGGCGCTCACTTTGCCCACAGTTCGATGGTTGGCCAGGGAGGATCTCGCGCGCGCCTCAAATCAAGGAACTTGGCCTTAGCGGTCGGCGCGAGCGGAGGAGTTTGCGGCAGCCGCAAAATCCATCAGTCGCGATTGCCTCACGCACGTGCGACGTTGGCCAACAACAATGCTAATCGTTTCCGTCTCGCCTCTTCACTGTTTCTGCCGCGCTTGGCGAGCATTTATAAACGTGTTTTATATAAAAAAATGCCTGCTTTCAAATATTTTATATGATTCAATTGCGAACGTCAAGTTAGCTCCCCAAAAAGACGAAAGCAGAAACCCATTTAGTGCCTTAGAAATTAACTGCGCTCACACGTCACTTGCTGATCGCGTGACGTTGAAGTAGTTGGGTGATAATATAGTTGTAGCCACTGCCAAGGTGAGAAAGGCAGAGGGGAGCTTGAGCTGTCCCGCCTCCAGCGCGAGCTTCATGCCTTCCACAACGGTTCGGCGCCTCGCGCACCTCGAGCGCGTGCGCGCAACCAATGCACCGTGGTAGGCATGGAGCTCGTGTTGGATTCCGCGCGTTCGAGAGACATTCCCCACCGTTCTTGCTCTCTCATTAACTAAAACAATGTTGCCTACTAGTTCTGTTAGCTCGTTGGTTTCAGAGCGTGCGCAGAGGAGTTTTGTGATAGGCGTCGGTCAATTTGACTGGCTCTAAGCTGCGTCCATCCTCGAATTTTTCTTTGAACAGAAAGCTCTTGCTTGCACAATTGACGTTGCGTTCACCTACCGGCAATAGCCACGCGAGAAGCACTGCTTGCCCTCTCCGACACACAAACGCACCGCGTGTGCCTGCCCAATTCCCGCCAGTGTGCACGAGCCCCGCATGCGTTCCTCCCCATCCCGCCGCTTTGCGTCTCGCACTACCGTTGGCGGCTCCAATGCCGAAGCGCGTGACGTGGCCGTGTATATGTGTGTGTGCATGGACATGTGCAAGACGAGGGAGCAGTTCCACGACGTCGGGCAGTCGAGGCGAAGGGAGTGGGCCGCCCGCGTCCTCGCCCGGTGCTACCGCTTCTCGAAGGTGAGCACGAACGCTCGCTTCCTCAGGCATGGTCTGCGATGCAGCACTGCATGCGCGATTGCACTCCGACGCATGTTCACCCAAAAACGCGAAGCTATATATCATACTGACAGTGGGCATGCTTCCACCATGCAATCGGTTTGGAACTAGGTCCCTAGCACGTAATGTCATATAGCTCAACATAATCTTGGCATGGCACATCCAGTCGTTCAAGTCAACAAGAAAACCGAGTTTGACAGAGTGAAATTAATACGGAAACATCCAGACATCCGCCTGAAAAAAGTACAGTTACCATGACCTTCGTGGCGTCAGCGCAAGCTTCAATTGATGTACCTGGGTTGAGTAATCTACTCGTGTTAATGAAATTGTTCATAATTACATCTTCATCAAGAAGTGCAAAATAACGATTAAGGTGGTCACAAATAAGATTTGTACGTAGTTTGCGGCATCTCCTCAGGCCTGTGTACTGACAACTTAGTTTTGTTCCGACCTGCCTTATTACTTCCGTGTTCTGGCCACCAGCTACAGTGCATTGCAAACAGGTTGGAAAAACATTGTTGCCATACTTGAGTGATAAACAGTGAGCGTCCCGCTACGTACACATGTACGAAACTTCCGCTAGTCAAACCTCAAACCGCGGCAAACTATACTCTCACCTATGTTGCAGGTTTATACGTTTACTACATTAAACATTGTGCATTAAGTATCTCAATGGAACGTGTACTGTTTTCTTTTCGGGTCTTCGTTCTCATGAAATGCTACTGCCAACATCCGTGCTCCCTCAAGTACTCCTGCAACCCCTGCGAATAAAAATGTGTGCGTTCCTCAATTCCATGAATTTCGCAACATCAAGCCCGCAGGAAGAAGATACCCCCTTATTTTACACATTTATCTCAATCCAGTTAATTTCGTTCGTTGTGACGCTTATGAACAGCCAATGCCTTACCTACGATGTAGGGAAATATTAGTTATGAGTTAATAATGGTTCAAACACTGGGGAACTATAACATAAATGTGAATATTGATTTCACTTACAGTATTCCACGAATGTTGCAAAAGTGTCATTGACTTAGTTGTATTAACTCCGGTACCAACGAAGTAGATATGTCCTTGAATCACTTTCGAGGAGATGAGTAAATATACACATGCGTGGCGTCGGCATTTCGAGAAAGAAAGCTGCTGTGCATGCTTAGAACAGGTTCCACAATCCCAGTAAACAAATACGACGGCACGCGAAGGTAATAGGCCATTTGCTATATTCCCCAGCGCCCCGGCCCGCACTCGGAGAATTATGGGAACGGTGTTCCTTCAGCTCCGTAGTGATCGGCAATTCCGACCAAATCTAAGGTTACACAGCTTTGAGCGTAGTTTGGAGTCAACATGAACAAGCGCCTTATAGAGCCCAAGAACCTGTTATATCACTTGTAAAATTTCTCATCAATGTCAGCATTTTTTATACTGTGCATGCGATCCACCTTTCAACCTGGCTGAGCTGCAGAAATCTCTTACAATATTATCATTCTCGTGATTGTTCACAGCAACAAAAACCAGGATTTAGCTCGGAGTCAGCGGGGCTGTTTGTAGCATTTTTAGCCTTTCTAACTTAATATCAGCGTCTTTGAAGCTCTACGGGAATGATAATAACGTATGAGGTTTCTGCAGGTCAGCCAGGCTGAAGGGTGGACAGCGTGCACAGTATTGAAAACGCTGACATTGACGAGAAATTTTAAAAGTAATGTGACAGGTCCTTGGCCACTATACGACGCTTGTTCAGGATGACTCCGAATTACACCCAAAACTGCTTAACCATGGAATTGGTTGAAATTACCGATCACTAGGCAGCTGAAGTAACACCGTTCCCTTGATTCCTCAAGTGCAGGCCGGGGCGCTTGGGGGTTTAGCTAATGGTCTATTATTGGAATGGTGTAATGAACCCGTAAAGAGTGAACTGTGTCGGATTTGTAATTGGCGCAACATTACTCACTATTTCAAATTGTCCTGTTTTTGGATCGGATATTCACAGCACTAATAAATATATACCACAGTGATTTGCAAGTTAAACATTATTTTGCGCTGCACGAAAGGGCTAAACTTTGAGATTAAACTCATGGCGACTGAGAAAGGTATTGCACTGCATCTTACCACCACGCTATAACTTGGAATCAGATGACTTTACATCTCAAGAATATTTCGCGTACACGGAAGCTTTTCCAAAGAAAGCAGTTAACCTTTTGAGCTCTCATTACTCAAAAAAAAAATTATGCTAGGTCACCACGGTCGCATATGACGTCTGATGAAAAGAAAAACTTCAAACGACAGGCTTTGATAAATTTCTAAGTGACATTCACTGTCCACCATCGTTGCGTCACCTGCTGCTGAACGCTAATCAACAGCGAGCATGCAAAACGGACACACAGTAAGCGGAAATCGTATAACATTAAACGTTTCCTTTTCAGTCGGGTGCCACTAACCTCCTGCCCAGTGTATGCACTAAACGCTGACATTAAGAATCGGGACTAGTGAATGCTTTTGATTTGTATAGCCTTTCTGCCCTACCCATGTGCATTTATGCAAGACGGGAACAATGCCTGTTTGTTATTTCTTTGTGTTGGGTTTTTTGCTCGATCAAGAAAGTAAATGATATACAGCTATATATTGAGGTTTTTCATTCTCATCCAAAACTGGTCGAAACGTACACTTCTCGATGTGCAACAAATTATTTTAACGTATAGGAGACAGAATGTGACGAGTGACTCCGTTTATCTCGAAAACATTTGTGTCATGTGTAAATTGACAAGGTGTTTTGTGAAAATGAAAAACTCGTGATCTGCAGACTATCTAGTCGTAGAATGTTCAAGGAACTCCTCTAAAGTATATCACAAATCAAATAAGTTTCTAAATCAATGGTAATTTTACTTTCCGTTTTCGTCAACTTGTGTGCTCAGAAGATAACTTGTTGCACATCAGTATGTACCAAGAATAACTAAATTGTGACAGACGTACTTATGAAAGCTTCAAATACTATTGCACATTTTGTCCCCGCAATAAGTGCAACTTGCCTTCATCACTGAATGTTTTAACCTTCAAATTAGTTAAGAAGTTTTAGTAAAATACGCGAGAAAAATAAATTATAAAATTGAGAAATATACTTATGGTAGACCTTTAGGGCCATCAGTTTTTGCGGTGGATGTGATGGGTCTATTCGGGGACTATTTGGGCCGTCAGGCGAGGCGGAAAACTCCCCGAGATGTTGATTGTTTTAAGGTAACATTGCTACTTTTCTAACACAACACTGTAACGACCTCAAGTTCTGGCACTAGATAAAGGATTCATAGTCTACTGCTAGAAGGCTTCTGAAAGTACAAGGCGAATTTCTAAAAGTAGTGCGAATATTGGGGCCTATGCTGTCTTATCAATTTGGTCACGTGTCACTTTTTTGTAAATAAATCGAATGGCGTGGGAATTCTGGCTAAGGAATCGCAGCTTTATTTTTTTTGTGTTTTTTACTTCTAGATACGTAAAACATGTTTTTTTTTATTTATATACCCAAACTGACAACTTGTTAAAAGTTTAATTGACACCGACTTTCAGTGTAGGTGTCTCGTATGTGTTTGGGCGTTACTGACATTATTTCTTGTATTGCCATCAAAATTGTTGCCAAGTGTATTGAAAAGTATACTTCACTTTCACGGGTTTTTAAAATCATTGACAAAACTTATTGGTTTCCGTTTATTGGGTGTTGCAGCGAAGACTTTCGAAAATTCCTACCATACGGCGGTTTGAGAGAAAAAAAATATTTTCGAGAACAATCTGCTAGCCATGGCGGATGTCATCGACTGCGAAAAACATATTAATCAGCTAAATATTTAACAAAAAATGACAAATGTTATTTTTAAGTCGGGGAAATAAACATATCATTTCAATTAGAGACTTGCAGAGCGTCATAGAAATCCACGAAATCATTAGGCGTACACAAAGTACGTGTGAAGCACGAGAGTACTTTGAAGCTCCCACTCGTGCATCAGGTACAAGGCTGGGGATACGAAAATGCAGATAATAAGAATATCATCCGGATATTCTTATTATCATGCGAGAGAAGGGCACCACCGGATAGGTTTCCCTGATTCATTTGATACGGCAGAAAGGAGCCGATATCTGCCATTTTAAATTAAGACACACTGCATTCCCTTTGTTGCTTTGGGTTTTTCGCATCAACGGATTGTTAAATACGTGTTACAATTCCCTGATTAACGCTTAAGCATGCTATGTCCTTAGGCCTGTGCATTTTCGTGTAATGCAATATTCGCTTGTTTTGTCTCGTAAAAACTGCTTAATCATGTGCTTAGGTAGAAATAGTTTTCATGCATGTATGTTTTTACGCATAAATCACTACCGTGCATGCTTGCCGAGTGTTACAAAGTTTATACTTTTTTGTAGATTAGGTTTAAAATAATCTTGTTTGTGTACGTATGAAAATCTTATTCCGAAAACCTATCTCACGAACATTATAATACTAAAAAGACATAATTGAAACAATTGCCACAAGGAAGCTGGTGAAATGTTTATTGAATTGTAAGTAAGCAGGTTTACCATTTCCACATAAAGCTTTTGATGACCATTCTTTCTTGTTGACAATTAAACCCTTATCTTCATTTACAAAAAAAAAAATATTTTTCCTCCGCTTAAGAATGATTAACACACTGCTTCCCTGGAGATACGTATGTTTAATATTACAGCTTTTTTGCATCAAGCATCGAAGACCTAACAAATTTCAACGAACGGTAAAAACGAGGCATGCCAAAAAGAAAAGAAAAGCATGCAAAACTTAGCTCGCGTGTGGTTTAAACAACTGAGCTCTTTTGATGCTGAAATATTACAGTAGATATTTAACCGCTTGCGTAAGTTTAGCTGTTTATTTTTGCTTATATTAAAATAAAGTTTTAAACGTTATGAAATATTTAACGAAAACGTATTGTACAAAACCCAGTATACTTTAGTTCATAACTTCTTTAAAATTTTTGTATTTTGTTGCTGTTGCTCGTGAGCAAAGTGCTGGTACTTTGCGCGCTTTTTAAATGATATCTCCATTTAAACAATTCACAGCCCCAGACTCTAAGTGACGGCCTCACTTAATGTGAACATATTTTACGTGTGACCTGGTCTAAAGTTGGCTGAAATAATGACTTTTCGTTTTGTTTATTTAAAGAAAAAATCTTTAGCGGAAGTTGCGGCGAATCTTTAGACGCCTGCATCAATTAAGTGGCTGAACATTCTGAGTATTTGAGCTCTCTACACACATACACAACTGCACTTTACATGAAGCGTCATAGTTACTTAGAAAGCAGTGTGGTCTTTCTATACTTCCAATAAGATATTTTTATTGTATCTGCCTTTTTGGAATCGCCTCGTCGTTTTCTGTTTCTGAAGATCATGTAATACTCCTTGATACATTTCTTCTTGTCTATCACGTACTTGTACCTAATTATATTCATCACTTTCGAATTTTTTTTCAGCAGCTTTTTGACAAAATGTCTTGAATGGTCATAAGCAACAGTAATATACATAGTGACTGACCTACAATGAAATTGACGCGCTCCTGAACTAGAAGCAAGAATACAGGATACGGGGAAGGAAGGTCTAACCTTTGCTTACGCCTATATTCAGTGTCTTATTTTCTTTCAATAATATCAATTAGACTTTGCCCACGTTAGGCTTGGATTTATAGATCTAAAAAAAGTGAAGTCAGTTACTTAGTGGTTTGATTTATTTCTGTACTTTCTGTTAATATTCCGTTAGCTCTGCCAACGTCAGGGTACCGCGTCCAAAGTTAGTTTCGCCTTCGTCAGAAGCGTGGGGCCTGTTGTGAATGAAGCATGATACAGTTATAAAGCAGTGAGCATGATAGCACCGCAATTCGGAAACTCTTTAAGCAGCTGAGGGTGTCTTTCAGCGTCGGCGGTACCTGCTGTGGCTGGCACACAACCTACCCTCCGAGTCACCCCTGGACCGGTCGTGGCCGCCGGCCCCACGCTTCCTCCATACAACCAGTCACATCCTGAAAAAGATGTACCACAAGTGGAGGGTGGGTAGATGTACCACCGGTGTTATAAGCCTCTCGTGAAAATTGGATTGGACTAAGGAAACTCACGTGTGGTGTTTTAAAAAGTTTTTTTTTATTACATCGGGATGCTTCTTTAGTTTACCTTATAATTTATTAAAGCAACAGACGACGACTAGGAATTGCCCCCCGTCCCCCCCCCCCCCCCCCCGGCCCCATCTCTGGGTCAAAATAATCCAAGATATTATCTCTGCTTTACCCGAACCTTGAACCTTGTCTCATCTTATCTATCGTTTTGCAGCTCCTTGTTAAAACTATTTTTTTTAAATATTTTTCTGTGTCTTTCCTCTGACTTTTAAGATAAGTCTTTCTTGCGTCACCGATTCTTTGCTTCAAGTTTCGATTTCGGGTAAAAGTTGATCTTGTTCTAGTTTAATTAGTCAGCCGTTTTACAGGCTATGATTCTTTGGTAAACAATGGCTCTTTCACGACCTGTGTGCATATTTCTTTTCTATGCATCGCGTATCATCTGTTTTTGATCTAAACTTCACTTTTGCCAGGAGGCACAGTCAAAGGCATTGAGCCTTCGGGAAAACATTGGTGCTAATAATATTTCAAGCATCAACCTCCCCTTATTTTGTAGGGAGTTTGTGTAACGAGTAAACTATTGAATGTAGTAGCTGCCAGAAGCAAAAATAAGGTACATGTAAAAACTATATGCACTATCACGATCAATATGAGTGTGAACACCGCTCCGCATGGCGCGCTGTACTATCAGTGCCACCCATCGCTTGCCCCATGAAGTATAAAGGTGCTTAGCGGGCGAGACACGTCGCCTCCAGTGATCGTTTTACCACTCTGCACTTCCGGATCGTCTGCTAGCGAAGAACGATTGGCACAACCGCGAAACTGATAACCAATAACCAAGAGCATTTTGGCTTGCTATGTGCGCTAGCAAAAATACCTTATATAAATATTTCTGCAGGGTAACTTTTTTCTTAGGAATTTCAGTAAATTGTTCATATGACTCCGATAACAACCTCCGATACTCCGCCGACGGCTTTGAGCATGCATCATATTGTTATCGAAAGTATCCGAACAATCTAATAAAGCTGCCTATTATTCACTTCGCGTAAGTTTTGCGAGAGCAAAACTCCCCAAATCCGCACACGCAAGAAGTTAGCGCGGTGCAAGCGTACGGGAATTCCGCTCCCTGGAGCAGTAAAAGCAACGTGACAGAGCGTAAATCAATCGCAAACTTCCCGAGGCGACTTCGGCGTCACTCCTAGCCTTTATCATGCGATAACCACTGCACCACCTTCAGCAGTTTATGCATAATCCACGCGAGGAAATCAGTCGCGAGAGGGGTATTACAGTTGTTTGCCCCGTCACGCACACACCCGCGCGAGCGCCAGATTACGCGCGCACTACAAATTGCGGATGACACCGTCGGTGCAAGCAGACGACCCGGAAGTGAAGGGCGGCACAACGAGCCCAGAAATCTACTTGTCTCGATCCCCCTTGCATCTAAGCTTTACGGCGCATTCTATAGGGGGTGCTGATAGTACTGCGGGCCACACGGAGCGGTGTTCACACTCCTATTGATCGTGATAGTACGTTCAATCTTGTTAATGAGGGACAGTAGGTGTCTCGGATAAAGGATCAATTATTTAACTACACACCTGAAGGCCGACTCTGAACTTGATTTTCTCTTGGCATCATACTCTCCCAGACAGCCAGCGTAACAACGAAAGAAAAAAAAGAAAAAAGAAGGGAACTGAGTATGGGAAGGAATTAAACTACATAGAAAAGAAGGGAGGAGGAAGGGCGACATTTATACATCGACGGTTGAACTAACTCATACAATATTCTAATGCTAGAAGTTTGAGCCCCACCCTTAATTGATTCACCCGGGAGGTAGACAAAAACAGCTTTGAGTTTCTTCAAGGTGTAGGATTTTGACCAGATTATCACTTATGTGTTTGTCTTTTCTCTCGTAGTGTTCCAAGTACAGAATGAGGTTTGACCAAACAGCTCGAAATCGAATGCGAGAAAAGGTCACCGCGAGCATCATCTTCAGGGATCGGAAGGCTTCCTACGCGAAAAGGTGAACGGTGGTTCTTGACAATAGCTACATTTGTTGGCACCATAATATTGTTCACTCCCGATATCCTCTTTGTGGCCTGCAGTGTATCCCACCCTTTTCGAGGGGACTACGTGCGCCTGCGGCAGAACGTCAAATGGAAAAGACTGGCCAGCGAAACTGGCGACCAGTACGTTGTCTTCGCGGACATCATCAGCAAGATTACGAGATCAAGCGGCAAGGTAAGCCTTTCTTCTGAAACTTTTTTTTTTTTTTCGAGACAGTGCGTTATTGTATTTAATCAATGCCGCCTTGTTAATAAAAAGCGTACTACTCGAAACACTTTTTTTTTTTTTTAAACAAGGGCACACCGTTGGTGGAGCGGTGCAACAGCAACGGGATGATTTGTGAAAGAAAGAGGGTACTGCCCGACATCACGGAGATTTGACCGGGTTCCTGCTTCTAAAACAGTTTGTGTGTAAAGCTTTTGTTAGTGATGCTTTAGCAACGGCGCTATACTCACACTTGTCCTCATACCAGATAAAATATCTGTACTGTGTATTTAATCGAAGTCGTAGCGTAGTTCATCAAGGTTAATAATATAGTCAATTGCTCTATGTATATGGGCTCATCAGATACAGTATATTATTTTCTAGATATCCGTATGAATTGTTAGTCTAGTGAACATCCCGCAAAGATTGATTACTAGCTGAACTTTGTCAGACGACGCATGTGAATAGATTATTTTGCTGTACATGCATCTAGAGACTAAAACTTACCTGCGCCACGAATAAGAGTTAAAATTGTCTTAAGATTGATTCCGTCATCAAAATCTCGTCCCTTTCCTGGTAGTCACCTGTCGTCCCCAGCCTCATCTGATCGCATGACACCGACCAAAATAACAATGTATTGTGGCCACGTGACGGTGTCAAACGAGACAAAAGGCTCATTGAATCTCCTTTGGCAGCAGCCAGAAATACCAGAGAGAACGCGTAGGTTTATCTAAGTATAGTTCTGTCTCCAATACTCATCCCAGTCTCCAGAATTGTACAGCGATACAAGTAACCTAATATTGTGAATATCTTTTTTTTTCCCTAAGAAAAAAGATAACAACAACGGAGATGCCTCAAGCTGTTTTGTAGCCGTCACTGGCATAATTTATATTATTAGTCACATCTAACCGCTTCCGCTACTTACCTTTCAATGCATTCGTAAGTTCCTTAAAGTGCCCCTAAAAAAATTGTTTTTTAAACCGTCTGTTGGGACACGCATGTAAAGAAATGAATTTTGCGCAGTAAAAAATAATAATAATTTTAGAGCAATATTAATGGCGAGATATTTATTTGAAATTCTGCGCGCAAAGTCCATGACGTCACAGAATTGTCATTCGCTCTTTCCACCTTAACGTGAAGGCGAAGCCGACTCCACCTCTCCTCCTTGCGCCCGAAATGCTGAGAGAAACAAAAAGTGGAAAGGAGGTGACTACCGACTAAATCGCGTCTCGCGCAGTTAATATTGCTAAAAAAAAAATTGTTTTCGCGTTAAATTTATTTTTTAACACCCGTGTTCAAATTATACTGTTAAAAATATTTCATTTATTTTTTCGGAGGCCCTTTAAGGGGTCGCAGAAGTGAAATTCGTTTTTGCAGTTCATGGGGGATATCATATAGCGAAGCCCTTTCAGAGCTGCCGATACAGTTATACCTCCAAGACGAGCTTCGCGGCTTCAGAAAACCGATTTCACATAAATATAGAACCATCTATATATACCCGGGACATTTTGACAACTTTTTACTATAAAGTTTTTCCTCGCTTTAAAAACGAGCTCTTTGTAAAAACGTGTAATTTGATACACATACTCCACCATACCTCTCTTGTGTCTTGCAGTGCGTCCAGGCGCTATTTGTCGTTAGCACTAACGCCATGCTGATCATGGACCAGCGAACGCTGCAGATCAAGTACCGCATTCCCGTGGGAGACATCTTCAGGATATCCCTCAGCCCGTTCTTGGATGACATCGCCGTGTTCCACGTTCGCACGGTGTGTTCAGCACTTTGCCCGACGCGTACATCGCGACGCTTCGGTGTCGGCTCCGGAATCGCAATGACGTACTGAGTCTTTTTGTTAGAAGAACAACAGAGAAGGACATGGACAAAGAACTGTGGGGACAGGACAAGCTTTGTAACAACAGATGTTTTAATCGACAAGAATAAGAAAGCTATGAAATAGGTAGCCTATACACAATACTAGAAAAAAACAAGAAAAGATCTGGGAATAATGCAGGAATGGAAATAATATAAATGAAAGGAAACTTCTGTTTTATATATAGTATCATTTATAAATTCCTCTTTCTTGTCTTCCTTCGTCTTGCCCATTAAAACGCCAGTCTTTAGTCAACGGCCGCGCTGTCTCCGGTTCATCTTCTCCTCGTACTTCTCGTACAACGCTGTTGTCTTTTAAACTTGTTTCCCACATGCGCAACAAACTAACCCGGCAGCATATTTGAACTTCTTCTATAGTTAGTCTGAAACCTCGAATTAACAATTTTTTCGATACACTTTTTTACTACTAAGAGTCAGCAGTATCTAGTGCTTGCGAATAGGGCGAACAAAACCTACTTTGAATTCATTTATATAAGAAATATGAGATAAATAGAATATGCTCCGAACTGAACTCAAACTGGCGATAAAGAGAAAGGAGAGTGTTGTTCCCAGATTATTGAGTTTGCGGTCGTGTTACAGTATTTGCCTTTAGTAACATATTCTACACAATTTTTGACAAATAAAAAAAAATGCCAAAGGGGCCGTAATATTATAAAGGTTTAAACGGTCACCTTATCGCTAAAAGAAACAATTACGAGCCTAGCAACTTGCAAATAATGCAAATTTTACACAAATGTGCACCGCGGTTTTACAGTTTCCGCGTTGTTTATTTGTGCCCAATTCACGTTTGTAACTTGTAAGTGTTGCAGTAAACGCTCATAACATATTCAAGTTGCATACGCAAAAATCGAACTGCATGCCACTTGTTTTTTAACTTGTGTAAAGCACCGATATTAATCACGCTATGATGCGTCTTTCTCAATTCCAAAGATGGTCATGCGTGCGAATTATACCATGACGCGTCCTTTCAGTAACTCGATCAACTTGTCACAACCTTAGGTGGCGCCAGCTACTTTTCCCGTTTGTCGTGTTATTTTCCTCATCTCTTTCTGACGTTGTGCCGCCTCTTTCGTTATTCTTTTACGCTGCTTCATTTACTTAGACGGAGGCCACCAGGAAGAAAGGCGACTTTCTCTTCGAGACCGGCCACGTGATTGAGATCGTCACGAAGCTTTTCTTGGTCATCCAGAACGCAACTGGGAAACCTCCGGAAGTTAACATCGCAACCGAGTAAGTCGCCCCTCGGCACCTTAAAGAGATTCAGGAGACATTCATTTATCGAGTATATTCGTCACTGAAATACTTAGTGACACTACATTGCCATAGTGATGGCACTTCATAACGATGTGCAGTTGATATGAAACAAACACATTTTGGGGACAGAACGAGCGGGTTGGTAAGGATAATTAAACTTGAGGAAGAAAACGAGAAGGGACGGACAAAACACAAACTTTCAACTAGTTGGCTAGTCTGAAGTTTGTGTTTTGTCCGTCCCTTCTCGTTTTCTTCCTCAAGTTTAAAAACACATTTTATTCATACAAATTTTTTACTTTAAGCTTTCTACCAAGAACGGTTTTTCATTGGCGAGATTCCATACAAGGTAGAACATTTACCCTGCAAGAGATGCTCCTAGTAGGTTCACTGCATAAATAAAAAAAGTCTCTTCACAGACAGCGCTTTCCTATGATAAAAAGGACGAAGTGGTAGGGTGTCATAGGACAGCCACAAAATAAGCGCAATGGATAATTTAGAACATCCATTTAAAAATGTAAACAGAGATAAGGCTGTGGCGCCACTTTTTATGTAGCCACAATTTCAATCGAAAAAAAAAAACGATAATTGTTGTTCTTTATATCTACTATAAATGTTGTCCATACATCGGTTCTATTGCTTGTTTCCGTTATTTTTTTTACGGCTGCCTTTCTTGAGGGGGTACCGTTCAGCCCCACCTGCGTGATGCGCGCTCGTTCCAATATATTTTCAAAGGCCTAATAAGGTGTCTTCCAGAGCACGCTTTTCTTCAGTGAGCTGCGTGTCCTCTCTCTTTGCTTTTTTTTTGTGTACGACCGCATCTCATAACAACTTGATGGTCCCTTTGATCTCTGTTCAGACACGCCTCCCGAAGATAAGCATAATCCTAGCTCAGCTATTAAGCCTTTTTACACAAATGTCTTTTTTATTCTTCTTTTTAACTGGTATAGGTTTTGATCTCACTTGTTCTTCAAAGTGACAGAAGTTTCATCGTGGGGATAGGTATGACAGATACGACGATTTGAGAAGAGGCTCCCGATTAACAAAAGCAGCATCTGGCAGGGTTGGTAGTAGCAATTAGATTAGCGGCGATCCGTTCCTATTTTTTTATAATTATTGTTTTCAGGTACACCTCAATCCGGGGGGCTCGCGGCGCCAACATTATTCCACTAGCGATCATTTCTCTAAGATATGAAGACATGTGTAACATGCTTTCGGGGTCCGCAGATGTTTATTGGATACGGAGGAACGAAAGTGTCCCATACGTTGACACGCAAAGATAGCGAAGCCTTAGCAGCCGTTACCTTTAGAGGTGCTGAGTTAAAAGAAGAAAAAAGTCTCCCCTTCGACAAGGAGGGAAGACAAACAGTCTCTTAATCTTCGGATGATGAAAAGAGTCAAAATCAGCAAAACAACGACAGCCGAGACATTTCAAAGACGACTCATTTTAGTTAAAGACTTCCAAAAACGCTTGACCAACGGCAAAGGCTTTTAACGTGCAACATTTCGGAAGAGGATTCCTTTAAAACGGGAACAGATTCCAGAAATATTGTGAGCATTAAAATGCTCTGATTCTGTTCAGACTGAATGCGAAAATAGATGTTTCTTAAGAAAGAAAAAATCTTTTCCTGCAGTAGTATAGGGAGTATTCACTGGCGGCCATAGCTGTGTGCGCGACTGCTGAGCGCGTGCTGACGCCGAGCTTCCACAGTTCTTTCGCCACGTGCATTCCGCACCATCAAGATTGCCGGTTTTAGCAGCCTATTAATGGGAGCTCGCTCTGAGCATGCGCTCTAGACAGCACCCACAAATATGGCGTCCTGTGAATACTCCCTGTACTGCAAGCAAGGCCACTGGTCGCCGCCATGTCCCTGCTCGTGCGGACAAGCCCGTGAAATTTCAAGCTTGCCAACGCTATTTTTACGCGCAAGCTGTTCGTGCTTGAGCTCACCGGGCACCTGTCGGGGCGCCATACTTACAATTTACTACAGTCCGTAAAATATGTAGCCATGTTTAAATGTTTGCATTCCAAGCTGTGCGAACTAGTGCGTACAATACGAGAACTTGTTTTTAAAAATTGCTTGTTACCACTGTGGATGTACCACCCAGTGCCGTTGGCGAGACAAGCTGTTCCACCCTGAATAATAATTAGCAACAAAACCTGACATTGCCTCACCGTTGTGTTAGCTCTCGCATGTTCCTGCCGGCGACGCGCGAGGTAGCTGCGAACACGTATGCGATGTGAATAATACTTGCGGTTGCAAAATCATTGGCGACTTTTAGCAAACCGCTATCGTGTTCCGCGTACTGCACTACCGAAGCCTTTGAAGCATGCTTTAAGCGCGCCCCACGGTCACAGTGTCACCCGGGCGCGCACTTAAAAGCATTAGTCAAAGGCACCGGTGGTGCGGTACGCGGAACACGGTAACGGTTTGCTAAAAGCCTCTAATACTACCTGTAAATAAGTTAGTGTGGAGTAGGAATCACGGTAGCGATTCCTCCGAAACAAAACAAAAGCGTCCACACTCTTCTTAGTTTGTTTCAAATTATTAAGAGTTATAAAAACCATGGAAGCTAATAAAAGGACACGAACCGACACTCATGTTGTTTTATTAGCGTGAAGTTCTACATATTGAATAAATAACGAACCCCCAGTGCGGACTACGCACCAGCCTCGAACGGTAGTCCGGAAAGTCTATGCCAGGGGTGGCCAGGCTGACCTGGCCTAAGAGCCGCAAAGAAAACCACGAAACTTCCAAGAGCCGCAGGGAGGGGGGGGTGGGGGGGGGGGGGGCAAACTTTTGCCCAGAGCAATAAACGCAACTCGAACTCCTTTCAATCTATCCGAGTCAAAAGTAGTCCAACTGTACGTAAGGTAGCAGTAGCACAGAACTGCCAAACCGCAACCTGTCTCTCGATTTCAAACGCGTTTCATTTTTCTTTTTCGGGAAGTGCTCATGTGACCGGGAGGGAGGTGGGGGAGTTTGGGGGTAGGGGGGGGGGGGGTAGGTAGGGAAGGGAACTGCGAGCCTCACTTTAACACACGAAGAGCCGCATGCGGCTCGCGAGCCGCAGCTTGGCCACCCCTGGTCTATGCTGTACGGGCTCAACGTTTACTGCGATTTACCTGCAAGACGTTTGTTTTTTAGCATTCGGTATAGCGTTTCAGTTTCGCTTGTCAAGCTAGTTTTACACAGTAGACTAGATACGAGGGTGGTGGACGATACTTATTTCATAAGTCGACTCCATTCTTTCGTCTTTGTGGTGTTGTCTGTCAATGTCTCGAGATCTGAGTATGGGGTAACTTACTGTTTCGAGATCTATGTCAATGTGTTTTTACCAATGTCTCGAGATCTAAGTAATGCCCCTTTATCCATGTAAATATCTTTTTACGGATGTGTCGAGATCTGTCAGTGTCTCTTTATCAATGTCTGGCGATTAAAGTATGCGGTAATTCAATAGCTTAACTCGGACTTTACCCCCTCGTCTTCTATGTGCTTTGCCGCAGGTTCGAAGTTAATTTCGGCAAGGAGAACGTGGTCCTGGGCTTCCGGTCGTCGGTGATGACCGACGTCCAGTCCGGCCAGATCAAGATCTCCCGGAAGGGCAACCGGATGGAAGTCGTCTTATGAGGATCGCTTCTATAGGCGGTTTTTTTCAATTGCACTTCCAAGGACTCGTTCCGGTGGAGGACACTCTGCATGCACAGACGTCGACGCTGTTTCACTCACATCTCGACTAGCTCTAGCCTAGCGCTCTTGTTACTTTCTCTCGCGATTACACGTATACTTGCCTTAGGTTTTCGCTCGGAGACCAAGCGTCTTGCACGCGCTCTGAGAATTCTCTTTCAGAGCCTGCCTTACGAAAAAAAAAAAAAAAAATGAACTCCCGGCGCCGCCTGTTCAAGGGTCTTCCAAGACGGCGGCCCCCCGATATGTCAATGTTACTGGACGACAGAAATGTTTCTTCGTGGGTTCGCGCGAGTTTGCTTGTCATACTTTGACAGTATTTGTTTTAGACCGTTGGACATTCGGTGTTTAGAATCACCCTCCTATTATATTTGTCTGAGGCAGTAGATACAACGTACGTCTCACTAGAACGTTGCATCGCAGCCCCTGGATCGGGTTATTTGACTTACATACTTTTTTCTTACCATACCGTCGCATTCTCACATGGTGTATGTAGTCATATGGCGAGCATTGTGAACCGGATTTTCCTGTTCAGTTTTATCTTCGTTTTTCTTTCTATCTACGAGTGCGTGATCGTGTGAGTGTCTGTGAGAGCGACTGAAAATGCTAGGTTTACCAAGGTTTTAGGGGTAAACTAGAACTGCTCCCATTGCTCAAAAAGAAAAATACAATAAAAACACAGCACTAGATAAACTAATAAAAACATGTATTTATTCATCTTCACTCGAGCGATGCGCTAACACCTCACGTAGGTGGTGTTGCATCATTTTTAACGTTCATCATCGCCAGCGTGGAAGTGTTGGACATGCATGGGTGTATCTAGCGATGCATTTTAACCGTGGACATCATTTCTGAGTCGCTTGTTTGGTGTTAATTCTGACGAAAAAGTATCCCGTTCGGATGACCCTTGTAAATATACATTCGTCGAAAATAGACATGTCGCGTTTTTTTTTTTTTTTTTTTGTTGTGATAGCTACGAGACGTTATTTCAGATACTGACTTTGCTAAGAAGTCCTCGTTGAGAAACCTCTCAAGTTATCTCTTCGTTAAAATAGAGCCGGTTCGGTAGTAGAAGGACGTAGTTTCATCTCTTAATCACGACGCGCATATTATTAAGTAAAATGGCATTGTTATTCAAAATCTGAACGCTGAGTAGGATTATGGAGCAGGTTAGATTGAAGAAAGCGCTTTCGTCTTATTTAAATGCACGGAGCACCGAATTCTGAAAATTGGTGAACAGTCACGTGTCTGGATTCTTATCCTCATGAAGCCGGAAATTCTGCACAAGGCTTTATATACATCGTTTTATTCTACCGTAAAACATTACGCTGTTGGATGAAACTGGATGTTAATATCATATTGGTTGGCACTTCCATATCCGGCTACGAATTTAGCAATTATGAAAAAGATAACGCAATATTCAAGTTCGCATTAACTTTCACGTAAGAACAGCGCTAAACACAACAAAAGCACGAGCTTTCCCTTTTATCTCAGCGAACGTAATATGCGACATCAACTTATAAGATTTTTTTTAAATTCATTAGGTAAAAGAAAAAAAGATGTGATATTAGGAATTACCGCCATAAAATACGTACGCCGATAAATCGTGTGAAAGAAGACCAAGTGTGCGTTCAGGTTAGGCGCGGTTCGTAGGGCACCTATGCACTTGCATTCACAGCTCGTTGACGTGACCACCACGGCCAGCATACATCGCCATTCACTAGTCACGGCAGAGGTCGTTACGCTTCCAGAGGAATAAAGCGAAACGCGAATGGTGGAGCACGTCAAGAACGATACTGGGTCTTCTTATACTCCGTTTCACATTAAGTTGAGCCGGTTGACAATTCTCCGATCTGACGGAGCCGATCCAGCAGCACCAAAAAGTGCCTCGTCACTGCGCTCATTTTTGTTTGCGAGTTTGTTATCACCGGCTAGACTAATCACGCTCAGAAAGAAAAACAACGCAGGATTGCGGTGCATTCACTGTGCGTGATAGTGGTTTATTCGGCGACAGCGAACGCACAAAGGGCGATGAGCGCCGCGACGATTCAACCTTTTACCATTGCTGGATCGGCTACGTCGGGTCGTGGCGTTGGCTTGCGGTAGGGGCCTTTGTGAAAACAGTGTAGGGGATGTCGTTAACCCGAACCGTTTTCCCTTGGTGATTGTTCCAGAGTTGCGGGACACGAAGAATCCAAATAATTCGACCGATTGCAGGAGATGTAAAAAAGAAAAAGAACCCAGCATTTGTTTTTTTTTTGAATGGGCGCAATATCAAACACTCGCTGCATTTGTTTGTCGTCGACAATCTTCAGTCAGATAGTGATTGTGCCAAATTACACTGCCAACGTGAAGCAGGTGAAAATGATCAAGTTTGCCTTCGGACTGTGTGTTTTTCAATGCCTGTCTTAGGTCAGGTGAGCTCTCGTTAGTATTGTTACAAAAAAATGTTTGCGCGTGAGTATTTTGTTTTTACCAGTTTTAGTGTTATAGTCGGCAGATGTTAAAAACTTTCGAGTCGATCTACGTGTAACAAACCCGGTGCTGCTGTCTGGAAACTGAAAAACAAATGTGCCACATTTTAGCGCCGCTTTTCACTTTGAATTTGTCTACGTAATTTAAAACTCTAGATCTAACAAAAAACAACACACACACACATACACTGCATGTTTGTCTTTTCATTCATAGCATTACAGTATAGAATCTGTTTATAATAAGTTTAGCTGTTTTCTAGGGTGCAGGATTCATTGGGTAATCTGTCTTATATCCAAGGCTGCTATTCCCAACCGTAGGTGTACCGATAAATACTTTGTAAATATACGCTAGGGTATAGGTCAGCATCTTAACAGGAACTATAAGAACAAATCTAGGAAATTCAGCGAACGAGTGTGCCGCTAGTCGTTTGGAGTTTTTCTACGCGAACGCACCTTGTTATTTCCTCGCTAGATGTCCGGTTAGGTGTATGCAGGTTAGCGTGTAATGCTCTGATTTTTTTTACGTATTCTTGCCTTTCAACGGTTGATATAAACTACTGTAGGCTCTACGAGTATATGCAAAGTAACCTTACATTAAGGTTAGCTACATCTTTAGTTGTAACGAAACGCGAGACGATGCCGAAAACCTGAGTGCTGGACATTTTTTTATGGTTAACATTTTGTGCCTTTTCCTTCCGGATTAGATACCGTATGGTTATTTTAGTTCATCCCTTCTTACCTGCTCATTTATTGCCGCAGACAAGTATCTCCGGTTGTTCGTCCTTGTAATATTTGCCTTTAGTTGTAAACTGTTTTAATGCCACGAGTTCATTGTTTTAGTTGTAATGTCCTTCTCACTCTGACCACTGAAAAGGAGTTGATATAAAATATTTGGTTAGCCTTTTTATTTCTTGTTGATGTAGACAAAATACATGCCTAAATAAATTTGTGTACACAGTATAAATACATATATAGTATACATATAACGCGTCATGTGTACAAAGTTGAGAACACGAGAGCAGACGATGCAGCCAGCATTGTCTGGTTGCGAAGAGTTAACGAGAAGGAAAATAAGTTATCATAAAGAGGACATTGAGAAGTTTATAAGCCAAAATGTTTTCATACTAATTTTATTAATAAAAGAACAACCAAAACATGGTGTGTATGTGTGCTTTATTCACTATACTGTAATCGATTCTTTTTATTCTGCGGCTTTCAGCTCACACCGTATCTATGGTATATCTACTTATTGATAATAGCGCATTGCTTTGATAAAGGCAGTGATATCTAAAACTCTTGCAAATCCGATAGTGTGAGAATTTCGCAAAAAAGTACTTGTGTCAATGTTTTTTTGGATTCGCACCACTTTAGCACTTAGCAAAACTTTACGAGTTCAAGGGCATGAAAGAACGACTCATCAGATATCGCTTTATAATTCTTCTTTTGAACCAAAATCCTTTTGAAAAACTTCAAATTGATCCGAAGCACACGTTGAACACGGTTCTAGTGAAAGCTGGTGATAGCAAAACCGCAAACTTTCAGTTTAAATCGTATAGCCGTGTACTTTAACGTGAAACGCTCTTGGCTAGGTGCTCAGCATTTGGCGAAGCCTGATAAGTGAAGCGTGGTAAGCGTGGCTCGATGCTGATTGGATAACCGCGTAGGTCACGTGACCAGAGGGGTAGGCAAGGATGGGTGAGGTAGGCGAGGAGGAGCTCGACCGCCTTTGCGCCCTGAGGGAGAAGGGCTCAATTGTATAGATGGCTCTGCAAAAACGCCAGGTTTATCACCTCCGCCTACGTGAAACTCAGAGGATCTCTAAACGTTTCTGATGCGAGAATGCTTCACGTGTGCAACAGATTCCCTAGCAATTTGCCATAAATGTTTTTGTATACTAGTATTTGTCCTAGTTTTTGCACCTTCCTAGTTGGGTCTTAAATGATCCGTAGTATCTTCTGTTTGTAAATATATCAGCTTGAACTAAAGTTCAAGCTGATATATTTGCAAGTATGTACCGACAAGCTCAACTCTTAACCGTTATCCTCTACATCAGGCGTCTCCAGACACCGGCCCGCGGAGGCGTTCCTGGCGGCCCGCAAATGGCCGCGGTCTTTCCAGTGTGACGCCTGGCCGCGACCCGCTGCTACAAAACACAAGAATAAAGGGGCGTAAAAATTAAAAAAAAAATCGTTACAGACATTTAAGACTGCCTACGTGTAAGAATGCGGAAGCATTCCTACACGCAGTGCATTCCTACGAGCAGCGCGCCAAGTCTTCCTTTTACACGCGGTGCTCCGGCGGTGACATCACGGTCCCCCACTGCGCAGGCGCGGCGCACCCTCCGGCTCCACGGCTTCCGTGACGATGCATCTGCGTTGTTGTGCTTTTCTTGGTGTTTTATTTCTGAGGCGCGTCCGCTTTGACCTTGAGCGGCCCCGTTGGCTTCAGTGACGAAGCATCTGATATGACGCGTCGCAGCCAATGGGAATGTATCGCTCGTTTTGCTGCTTTGCTCCACGGGACAGGTAATGATTAAGAAGAAACGGCGTCGCGACAAGCATTCAAAACGTAAACAAAAGTATTAGAAAGAATAAGAAGCAGCTGCATCAAAACGTTGGTCCTTTCGCCACACTATTTATTGTACATTCTTATCACCAGCATTAGTATTTATTTATTTATTTATTCGTAGTCCCTTGTTTCATGTCTGTGTAGCTGCGTTAAAATTCCTTTACTTTCTCGTGTATATTGTGACTCAGCCTCCTGTGTCACTATTACATATTGTCATGATTATATCTACCATTCTCATTAGTCTTCTGTCCCTTGTGAACATGCCAAAGTTCATATACGCTATGACTTAAGCCTGGTGAGGTTTCTAGGTCACAATTAGTTTTAATCTCCTCATTAGCAATATACTGCATTACAAAGTAAAGTATATGTATTCATCCATTTTACAAATTTCAATTGTGGCTACGTAGTTGAATTGTTTGCATTTAAGTTCTAATTTAGGTTTATTTAATTAGTATTCTTCATTTATATTACATTATTTATTATCCGGCACTTGAGACTGTGACAGATCCTCAATCCGGCCCATTAGCTGAAACGTTTGGAGACCCCTGCTCTACATAAATAAAATAAAATGAAGCCTAGTTAAAGAGGCAAACATTCGTGAGTTTAGTAGCCTGTCTTGAGGCAGTCACACAAAATGAGGCAGCCGGGAACAACACGCCTTGGAGTACTCGAAATATCACCAAAAGAGCTGCAGTTGTTGTGCCTGACCACTGCACCTCAAAAATAGTTGTCCTGCGCAATAAGCAACTAACGTTTTTGTTAAAAGGTGGACCTCTTAAAAAAAGCAGGCCGCATTAAGAACGATTATGGCAGAAAACCCGACGGCGTTGCCGCTCCTGATAGCGAGATCATTTCCTGAGCACTGTCGAGAAGACGCCTAACCAATCATCTGCGCACGTTGTCAGAGCGCTGACAAACATACAGAAGCTTCAGATGAAATTTGACACATAAGCAGGACTGGCGGTAGATGGCTTAACATTGTTTCAGCGTCCCGGGTCCCCTGGACGACGCAGAATATTTTCGAATAATGAATATGATTCGAATATATGAATCATGAATATGTACTGCCGGAAAGTTGTAAGCGAACGTTACTTGGAAAGAGAAGCATTTACGGCAAACAGTCAATGTTGTCTACAATTTGCGCACGCCCCCTGCTGAGAGTCCCCGCGGTCAAGGTTCTGACAAAAGTCCGATTTCTGAACCAGCTGTAAAGGCTGGAGCCGTCAAAGCCTAATATTCCAAACTGTATAAAGATATGGGATTCCGTGCTAGGGTGCACACAATAAGCTTAGTGCTGGACGCTGTCCGGTACGTGGTGTCCACCTCACCACAAACTTCTTCTACCGATAAAGGAAGTGATGAAGAAGGAGACTAGCTGAAGAAGCTAGAGCTCGAAGAGATGATCGAAAGATTAAAACCCAACAGAGTGGTGTGCTTCAATCATACTGGTACCGAAGCCCTCCCGTGTCGTCAGAGTCTGTGTCGACCTAAATCAGCTGAACAAGTTTGTAAGACGGGAACGCCACCAGCTCCAAACTGTAGAAGATATTATGGGCAGCTTTCAAGAAGTGCGTGTGTTTTCAAAACTCGACGTCCAGTTTGAGGTTATATCAAATACGGCTATTAAAGTCATGTCAAGAGCTCACGACCTTTATAACGCAACAACGGAAGTGTTACATGAGGCTACCTAAACTGGCATCATCATCACACTCGTCCTCTTCTTTATAGTAGAGCTTTTATCTCCTAAACCCAAAGGAACGTAGAGGATAATCACTACTATGTATGATTTGCAATATTCCACCGACGTTTTGGTCCGCACTTGACCGTCAGACCAAAGGACCCCCCCTAACATTCGGGCAAAGGCTGCGGAGACCCTAGTAGAGAGAGCACAGGGCTGCTTTGTCTTGGAGGACTGTAGTCGACGGGTGCGAAATTAGAAGACTTTTTTGTAATTGGTTTTACGTGCTTTCACTCGTTCAGCGGAAGACTTGGCAGGTCGGTATATATTGTTCTTTGCTGCCCCGTGTGAAAGGCGACACTCTCGAGTATGATCACAATGACAGATTCTACGAGGTTCACTGTGTTTCACTTCCACAGATGACGAACTTGCCAGTTGCAGTACAACTCCAGGAGTTTAGGAAGCAGCTCTCCTGAACTTTCGTGTAAAAACAACCTGTGATGGATGAGAAAGAGTTCCTTGCACGTTCTTCAATTGCAGCCTAACTTTTGTTTCAGTTGCATCAAGAAGCTCACAGAGTAACTTTTGTTTCAGCTGCATCAAGTGTACTTCACTCGGCATGTCCGGTTCCATCAGACTCAGGGCTGTCTTTAACTTCCTGCCTATGGGCACCTCATTCTGACTATAAGCCGTCAGTTAACGTTTCGTGGTTTTGGAAGTGAGGTACATTCGTTCAGTCTTGGTTTGAAAGTCTCCAGATGATTCTTTTTTTTTTTAGCATTAGTTTCACCGTTTGTACAGTGCGTTAAGCGGCTCTGTTGAATGCTGGGCGGTCAGAGCGGAATCAACCATACGCCAAATTCCAGTGCGCCTAAAATATTCACTGCATTTGTAACTTATGAAGGCTTAGCCGTTCTTAAAAACGACAATGTCTGGTTGCACATACGTAAAAAAAAATTTTGCCGAGGACGCTTGGTTGGAAAATTAACAGAGAGTGATGATACCAGAATAACTTCAACATACTTAAAAAATGTGTCAACCAACACAAGGGTAGTGATGCCCTTTGAACCGTCCACCAACGTCAACACAAAGACGAGACCATGTTCACTCTGGGAATGGCCGTAAGATAAACTGTACCTTTCGACCGGAACGGTTATGTTCTTGATATACTCGACGCTTTTGATCTTTAGCCGTAAAACTGTCATTTACCCCATCCCACCAAATATAGCTGTTTGCGATGGTCTTTATCCTTCCCACACCTGAATGGTTTTCGTGCAATAAGTGTAGCACTTGCTTTTGCAACTTTTTTTTTAATGATCACTTTAGTTTTGTGTTTTTTTTAATTTAAACAATATTTCTGAATGCTACGCTCAGTCGGCTTCGCTCGAAACGTCAACCAGTGTGGTTTCCTGGGTGGTCGCTGACAGACCACAGTGTATCTTTCACACGATGGCAATACTGGTTCGGTTCCGGTATGTTGGGCAACGACTGCAACACCGAGAACCCGAGCATACGCCCGATTTGTTTTTATAAAAATATCACCTGATCTTTGAACTTGGAAGTCGTCTACAGGCAGGGGTAAACGACCCAAGGCATCGGCATTGCCAATGCTTGAGCCTGCCAGGTAGCCCAGCTTGCACCTGCAAGTTACTAGCACAGCTGCCTAACGTTATACTCGTGGTGATCCTATCTTCGGATGGATTCGTAAGGCACAAGAAGCCAAAGAAGAGGTTTTTCGTCAGTGATGGATTCAAACTGATTTCCACGGAGATACTGATGAAAAACAAAATCTTGTCACGTCGAGAATCAACGCCAAAGATCCGGAGCTGGCTGTAGATCAGTTGTAAGATTGCACCTTTAATAGTGCTTTTTTGTGCCCCCGTTATTAATCAAAAATTTTCAAAGGTCCCAATGTGGGCCGATTTTAGTACTTTTAGTATCAGCGATACTTTGGCGCGCAAAATCCAACTCTATTCTCAAGCTACACCGCTGGATGTTGAACGCGCGATATGCCACGCTCACTCTTACAGCTCTTACAGCTACAACGCCCATTCAACTCTGACACCTTCTACGTTTCATTCGAACTGGATCTCACGGTCTTTAAGTACACCACGGAGAACGAAACGGTCAAACATTTGTTTTGGAACATACACGAGTACTCAATCCAAGAGAGTGATTGAATTTCTCCAATTTAATTAATTTTTAGTTATTTATTATTGTTAAAAATTAGGATAAGTTGGGCTTAACTGCTTACTTCTTAAGTGCTTACTTCCACAATAATTAGAAATCACTTCAATTTCGGCTACTTTTGCTATGATTCGCACACTGGAGCACAGTTCTATAAAGAGCGACTAGTAGGACAACAAGCGCTGCACAAACACTAAAGGCCGGTTCACAGACTTGCGTTTGACTGTGCCAAATGTGCCAAATGTGTTACGACCTCTTGTACCCGCTGGCACACTGGCTCTAGCTATCCAATGAGTTAGCCTTAGAAAACTCCGGACCTTCGTATACATGTATCCTTTTTATGTATATTTTTTCAACATTGACTTCACATATTTTGACAATGTTATAAGCGACTATTTCTCATAAATAGTACGTAGATGAACCGAGAGTCTCGTTATGCACAGGCAGAAAGTCAGGTGTTCCCGAGAGGTGGCGCCAGTACGCCTGCGGTTACAAGACATCACAACACACTGCAGCACACTCGGTACACTAAAACTTCCGAAGCTCCTGGTGCTTTTTCAGTGCCAAGACTGCGACAAAGCGTTGATTCGGTACGAGCAACTGGATAAGCCACAAGGAAACTGATTTGTATGCCGATTGGATTTTGCCCTTTGTTTGCCAATGCTATTTCTAAGTTTTTTTTTTTTAACGCTGGAATTTGAACTGCATGCAGATTTTGTTATTTTGCTTACGCTGCACAAATGTCAATCCGGGGGCCTTCGGCTTTGTCAAGCTGCCCTTGTGACAGCTTTCTTCGCACGCCTGCAATATCATGTATTTAGTACCTGATGCAAATAAACAAATCAAATCAAATAAAAAGTAACAATGTTATCTAGAAAATGTTACAAAGCCCGAGCGCGTCTTTCAGTGCCTATATGCACAATTACATTATGTTTACTTTGAAATATCGTGGTACAACAAAAGGTATACCAACCTTTAATAAAATTGAAAAATAAGAAAACAACAAGCTCACACTGCTGTCTAATCTCTACGTCCGTATTGTACGATTAATAAAGTCGATGAAAAAAAGGTAAAAAATGTTACGAGTTTAAAACGCTGAATGCTGAATCATCTTTAACGAGGCAAGAATATTTCAATATTCATTACAAAGCAAAATGCGCCGCTTCGAAATCACTAAGGCCCGCGGCAGCTATGAAAAAGAAATTAACTGCGGAGGTGGATGCGTTACTACAGGTAATTTGTATTTACTTTTTATGCACCTCTAATTCTAGGTGTTGTAACATTTTAACACGAAATATGCTTAATGGCTCTATTTTTAACGCAGGATGTTTTGAAGAGCTGTTATGCGTATAGCGACACGTTCGAGCGTAACAAAAAAGCGTTACTCGCAGCGCAATGCAGTATGAAGCATGCATAGCCCATAGCAGGCAATGCGTAAGCACAAAAAGCAAATCAAAAGCATTACTAGAGCTCCATTAAAAGCGCACCATGTTTCTGTGCGTGTTTTATTATCGCTGAATCAATCATAAGCAAAAAAGGCAGTAGTGACTTGCACTTTTGATGCTGCTAGATTGGTCCCTTTAGTTCGTTGCGTCGGCTGCGTCTGGACTTAAGCCGAAACGAAGTATTGTAGTACTCATTCGTACGTAGTCATAATAAATCGTATCTTTCGTAATTCTCAAAATGTACCCAGTTGCGCACCTGGCATCGAACTCATGTCATTGCTATCCGCAGCTTGCACCTTTTCTCGGCACCACGAGGAAGAGGCGAACGGGAGCGCTAGCACCTGGACTTAGTACGACTCACACCAGCCTATACTCTGTTTCATAATTAGCGTGCAACGCTGTCAAAGCTACTGGCGCGAGCGCGTGGCTTCATCTATAGTTTTGTTTTGCGCGAGAACGCGTGGAAATGATCAACGAGATCAAGCCCCACGCTCGCGCCAGTAGCTTTGACAGCGTTGCACGCTAAGTATGAAACAGAGTATAGTCTGGCAGATGACTGTCGGCGCGTTCCTCTGGCTCCGGAACAACGAGGTGTAGCTCTCCACGTGACCTTGCGTCGTCGAGGGTCTTGAATAAAATTAAATTCGCCCCGATAATTCTTATCAACCCGGGAAGCGCATGTAAGTGTTGTACGTGCAACGAATCCGAAACCACCCAGAGTTCCTGTAACCAAGCACAACAAAGCATAACGCATGCATAATGCACGCGTGACACTTTTGTGGTCTCTGGTTTTGTCAGAATGATGAAGGAAAGTTTAATGTTCAAATGGGTTCCGATATGACGGAACCGGGAAAGTAATTGTCCGTCGCAAAACCCCTGCGAAGTTGCTGGGAAGTTGCATTCACATAAACACGCAAAAAAAAAAAAAGAAATGACGTGAATCCTACAAGCGCTTTTAGCATAAAATTATAGAAAATGCCCCCCCCCCCCCAAAAAAAAAAAAGGAATCAATAAAAATACTGGGTTCTTTATACCTCAAAAATAAACCATGCGTCGCCGAACGCTCATTTTCTGCCAAAAGGTAGCGCTAGAGGTTCGAACCTGATGCCAACATTTCAGCACGAACCGATATTTGTTTCGTAAATTACAAGCGATTTTTTGAAAATTTCAATAGGAAAATGTTCGCCGACGGTGCTCTCGACTACATGAGGCTCTATGAAGCCAGAAACCAAAAATGGGCGAAAATAGGCCCCATTTTCTCGTTGAGATATTCAGAAAATCACTTATAACTTTTGAATAAAACATCGGTTCGTGCTGCAACTTTGGCATCTGGTTCGGAGCGGTAGCGCTACCTTTGAGCAGAGAATGAGTGTTCGGCAATACGTTGTTTATTTTTCTGGTGAAAAGAACCCTGTAAATATTTTTCGGGGACACCCTGTGCATCTATAGATGTTCAGTTTAGTTCTTGCGTGTGAACGATTAATCTTTTTAGCGCTTTTTGTTTACCAAAACTGAAGTTTCGCTCTAGTCACTCAATCATGCATTTCTGAAAACGTTTAGCGTTGCCTCGTGTGTAGCAGATGGTTTGGGAGGCGCATTTATTTTGCCAATGAACACCCTTTTAAACTTGCTTGGTCTCCTACTATTACACAAAAAAAACTAATGCGAGATATGTTTTTCCGGAGAAATTATTAGTGCACGTTTGATAGCCCTTGCTCGTTAATGACATTTCACTTTGTTCTCCACAAATGCGCATCAGATCTCCTTTTATTTTTTGTCGCCCGAACGGAAATGTCTCTTCTCGGATGTCATGTTCAGAGCTTCTTTATAATCACGAAAATAAAAACTTAGCCATATTTTGTTCTCCTCGTAACATGAAAAAAAGAACGCTTGTTGGCCTCCTAATGACATGTGTTTGGTTTATCCGGCTTTAGAATATTTATTATATTGTATTTCTGCTTCTAGCTATGTATGATGTGCACATGCATGCAGTCCTAGGACAAAGAGTTGTTTGTGACCGCACAAATCGAAACAATAAACAAAAAAGTATATACAATATGTGAAAAGGTCGCTGACATGATGTTTTTGGCCCTCCGCGGTACACGGAAGCAGCCGTTTGGTCTCGGGTGCAATGACACCGTGCCACTTCGCGGTAGGTGTTCGTTCACTGTTGATTTAGCTCCCCAGTCGAAAGCATATTTTAATTGAAAAAAAAAACGCCGTCAATGTGGTGTTAAGAAACGTTTTTATGGACTGATTATCATATTTATTTGTTTTCTGTATAAATGACTAAATAAATAGAATTCCTTTTACGAACCGGTATAGTTTTGACAACGAGGCTGACAGACAATCATCGTCAAAGAAAATGGCCCAAGTGGTCCTCTATTAACAGTAAAAACTGTAATATTTTCTTCTCTATAAAGGATTGTGCAAGCTCTTTGATGAAATTCTAGTAAAAAAAAACCCGGTTGAAACATTTGTAAAAAAAAATACCCGTCTGATTTAAATTGGAGCATGTGAAAATCGACCCGTACTATTTTCACAAAGGCAGCCTCCCCGACAAATTCACCCTCTCCCCCCCCCCCCCCGCCCCGTTTCTGTCTGGATCAGTCTTGTATACATTACTCGAAAAAACTTTATCGATTAAAATCACTCTGCTTTAAAAAGTATTCAATTAGGTTGCTTTGTCATACTACACGATAAGTGATTGGCCGTTACTTCAGAAAGGTAACCGTTAAGTCTTTAATTACTTCAGATTTTTTAAAACGACAAAGTTTTCTGCCTGTTTAAGAACGGGTACTTCGTGCTCTGCATTATTAGATAAAAATCACAGAAGTTTGTTCTCTCTATTTCTTTTTAATTCACCAATTTTGATAAACCATCATCCTATCGGATATTTGGTTCTAGAATTTCTTAAAAGGAAACTTGTAGGAACCATGGACGCCATTAGAAACGGCAGGGAAGAAAACTGACGGTTACAAGTAATTTTCTAACTCTCAAAAGTCATCAGATTACTGTTGTAATTACTACTTAAAGACGAAAGACGTTTTCAAATCTCTGTACTAAGAAATTAGAGCGCAGCACTTGCGGTAATTTGATTTTGCAATATACCGTGCTAAACAATTTGATATATATATATATATATATATGCACAAATAAAGGAGGGTGCATTCTGAATCTGCACCCTCCTCCCCTTCAGTGTCCTCCTCCTCCTTCTTACCCTCCCCTCCGTATCCTTCCCCCCTCCTCTTCCGTACCCTCCCTTCCTCCTTTTTCGTACCCTCCCTCCTCCTCCTCCGTACTGTCTCCTCCTCCCACAATTTCCCCCTCTAAATTTAGCTGGGAAATTCACGCAACGTGACCTCAACACCAATTCAGTTTCTCCGTTAAGTTTAACGGGGAAAATAAAGTCACATGAGTTCGTGCCACGTAACGTACGAACAAATTCAGTTTCTACGCTAGACTAAGCGGGATATTGACGTCACGTGACCTGAACACCAATTCATTTCCCCGCTAAATTTAGCTGGGAAACTGAATTGCGGTTGAGGTAAGGTGACGTCAGTTTTATCGCTAAATTTAGAGGGGAAACTGAATGCGCACTGTTGCATTATGAGACGTCACAGACTTACACAGTAATTCCGATTCTTCGCTACATTTAGCGGTGAATTGAATTGGTGTATAGGTCTGTGACGTCCCATAATGCAACGCGCGCGGTTCCGCTGACGGCGACGCCGCAAAACAAGGGGACGAGCGCCTAAGTGGTGCGCTTTAAAAATTAAAGAAGGCACATAAGACTGCTCACGTGTAAGATTGCAAAAGCATTCGTACACGCAGCGCATTTCTACAAGCAGCCAACCAGGTCGTCCTTATTTACCATGCTCTCCAGCGGTGACATCACACTGCCCTACTGCGCAGGCGCGGCGCCTCCACTCGGCTCCACGGCTTCCGTGACCATGAATCTGCGTTGCTGTGCTTTCCTTTGTGCTTTATTTTTTTCTGAGGCACGACCATTTTGACCTTGAGCGGCCTCAGCGGCTTCTCTGACGAAGCATCTGATGTGACACGTCGCAGCCAATTGGAATATATTCCTTGCTTTGCTGCTACAGATTACAGGCTTCATTCCATGGGACAGGGGAATTTAGGTTCCGTTCTTCGCAACTTCAAAAGCTGATAACGCCGGTTTGCTGCATGGGACAGTTGAGGCTTTCGCATTAAAAAGTAGGAACCCAGTGCACCCAGTCGTCGAAACAGGTCTGTCGTTCGTCATCGGGCAAAAGTGACAGGCGGCGGTGCGATGCGCTGCCAATGCTGCGCACTCCTAAATTCGATGATGAAGCTTTGGTAAGAACTCCGCGTCCTTGCAGCGCTGGCAGCTGGGGCTCTGGGTAATATAATATGAATCAGTTTTGCGCTTTTGGGATGTTGTCGAACAATTGAAGCACGTAAGGCGTGAAAGCTCCCCCGGTACATATCAGGCGTAAGAGCACCATCTGCGCCCGTCGGGAGACTCCGTCGGGGATCGGAATCTACTCCGTGGTCTATGTCCGTGTCCAGCTTGTCGTAGGGTGTGCGGCGACGCACGTAGACGCAGCCTTAAGCGCGTCTAACTGGTTGTATTCCCTGGACGTCATATATGAGGACGATGTTTAGAGCGCATGCTTAGAACGAGCTCACATTATTTGCCTGCCAAGCCCGACAATCTTAATGATGGGGAATGTACATTGCAAAAGAACCGCGGGAGCTCGCCGCCAGCACGCGCTCAGCAGCCGCGCACAGAGCTAGAGGCGCCAGTGATAAACTTCCTATGGTCTCAGCTGTTAAGGGAGTTAGCTGCCGTTTCTTTGGGAGTTTGTGCAAAATAGTGGGGTTGCAGTGTCCGTCGTAGCCAGAGATTTGGACAGTGTACGTGCATTCTGCAGCAGGAACACTTCAAGAGCGTATTGAGGGTCGGAGAGACCCGCAAGGAGCTAAAGGATCTTCAGAGCAAGCTTATCGGATGCCTACGCCTTCTTGATGTGGTGGTTGGAGTGCAGATGTTACTTACGTGGGGAATGTTCTCATACGGTTCGTAAGCGCAAGAGAGACAAGCTGCAGCAGTTGTATCTGCTGCTGTAGCTCCTCTTGTGGCTGTTTTTGTTGCTGCTGTTGCTGCTGCTGTTGCGGAGAAAACAGGGCCTGCATTTGGTCTATGGTGACATATTGCGACTGTGGTGAAGAACTGCTCGGCGGCATCGGTGGCGCTAGGAGCTGGGACTCCTCATGTCACTTAGGTTGCAGCTGCTGCTGAAGAGGCTGCTGCTGCAGTGGAGAAGGCTGCTGCTGTGGCTGAGGATGCTGTTGCAGTGTTTTTGGATGTTGTTGTTGCTGCTGGGGCAGCTGCTGCTGATAATGCTTTAGGGGATTCTGTCGCGCTGCTGCTGGGGATGCTGGCGGTGCTGTTTTTTCTGGGAAGTGCACTGTGTTTGAGCAGTTTGTTGCTTCTGCCGTTGGATTGCGTCGTGGGCTGTGACGGTGTGCATAGCGAGGAGCTGGCCAGCGTGGGTTCGGTTTCCTACTGTAACGGAGATGGTGCTGGTGGCTTTGCCGATTCATGAAGAACGGCGTGTTTTTTATGTTTATGTCACAGTTGGATGGATGTAGACCTAAGGTGGCGTAGAAACCGCACTGGATCGTGCAGGCAGGAATACGAGTGAGGTCATACCTATCCCGGGATCAGAATACGATCATAAAATTGGGTTTTTCGTCGGTGGCAAAGTCTGGGTGGTCATGGTGACAAAGGCGAGAGCGCTGCGCCGAGGAAGTGCCGCTGCTGCTGCGGTCTTTGCCTGAGTACGCCGTTTAACAGCTTTGATCATCGTCTTTATCATCGCCGTCTTTGTGGTCCATTTCCGGCGCACGGCTGGCTATTAGCATAGAGGCTTTGGGGATTGGTGTCACTTTAGACACGAGAAGCGGTGGTGACTCACATGAAGCGGAGTGGCGGTCGGCGTTGTTAAAAGTGGTGGAAGGATGATCGACCTGCTCCATTTCGGTCTTGGCACCCTCGTCCTCGCTGGCTTCGCATAGATTTGTAGCGACGCTAGATCCAGTCCTGTGTTTTGCATGCTTCAAGATAGGGTTATAGCGTTGGTACAAAGTCTCGAATTTCTACCGTCGAACAGTTGCGCGGATGACAAGAGACTTGGCCGGTGTAGTCTTGGCTATCGTCGATGGCGAGTCGACAATAGACGAGATGGTGCGCTACAAAAGCGGAACTAAAAGCATGCACTTTTAGTTTCGCCTTTGTGGAGGAGGGAAGCTCGACAAAGTCTTCGCTTTTGTAATTTTGAGGCGCGCGCAAACAACGTAAAAAAAACCCCCGAAAACTGCCCTTGTCAAATTGCTTTCACTTATACTTGGCCATAATATCAGGACGGTCAATATTGTTCTGCTAGTTCCCGTTTTGGGTTGTCTTTATCTATCGAGGAAGGCACCTATTAAAACTCTGTAATGCTAGAACGACACAACCTGACGCGGATATACATTAATATATTTATCTCGTTTGATACTCTTTTAAAACAGTCGGTAGTATAGTGCGCAACAACACAACACTCGGAGTTGGCAATTATGTAATCTCGCGAGGGCACGCCGGCGGCGCTGCCGATTTTAGCCGTCCCAGTGTT
Organism: Ixodes persulcatus; assembly: GCA_013358835.2. Lineage (NCBI taxonomy): Eukaryota > Metazoa > Arthropoda > Arachnida > Ixodida > Ixodidae > Ixodes > Ixodes persulcatus. The sequence goes on along the minus strand of JABSTQ010011067.1, from coordinate 229,089 downwards.
GCCGCATTTGGCCACGGTGGCGCCGATGATCAACAGACGGTGACGTATCCGGCTAAGCTAGGCCCATCCGGGCTGGGCCTAGCCCTTGTCCCCACCAAGGGGCCAGATCCGCCAGGGGACCGTCCATCTAGCATCCATGAAATCACCACACACTACCTCCTTTCCCATCAGGTTTATCTGCCAGCCGACAAGACCCTCACCCTGGAGCAGGCCCATACTTAGCGCCAAGTCCAGACGGAAACTTTTCCCGACCGAGCCTCCCTCACCGACATCTTCCCCTCAATGTACCACCCCTCAAAATGCCCCCATGCAATAGGGCGACAAAGCCACTCTGTCCCACATAATCAGGGCTTGCCCACAAGACCCTTTGCCCCCAATTCCTTCCCATGATGAAAGGGAGACGTCGCTCCGAAGCTCCGACCCTGAGGTGCAAAGCGCTCTGGTGGGAAGGGCTAAGGAGGTCGCCGCCACCACGGCCACAACGAGGACCGCACTCTAAGGTATTCTCCATATTCCGTCAATAAAAGCTTTTCCTCCTCCTCTTGCAGTGTTTCCGAGCGCACAGTCATTCGGATGTTGTTTGATATGAGACGCCACAGCAGACGACCCTTGCAAATGATGGGTGTGAAAAAACATGAACCAACAGTGTTAGGTAGGTGGTCATAATGTTTTGGTTGTTGAGAGTATATGATAATTTTAGGCGTTCTTTAGAGGACGTAAGCACAAGGTGCTTACAAATGAAATCTACTACAAATAGAGCCAAAACTACAGGAACTATGTTCAATCCTGACAATGAATGCCACGTTTTATTGACTCTTACAAAACTACCTAGTAATTGGAGATGCGGTATTTGTAGCATAAACATCAAACTTGTAAAATACATTTTTAACCTCATTGTATTTTAACATATATCACGCATCACCGCGCTTGAATTTCAAACATTGTATTTATATCATCTGTATGACAATAAAGTTTACACGTTTTGTTTGTATTTTTCTTCTAATATACTTTGAAAGTGAAATGGTGGGGACACTCCAAGGATAATTGACAAAATAATAGACGTAATGTATAAAGTCAAAAATATTTCGCTTCAGAATATCGAAGTTTAGCTTTATCAATTTTTTTTTGTATCGCTACTTATGTTGTACACTTATTGTGCGAGGATCTACTGAAATAGCAAATTTAGATTATCCCCAAAACGTTGCTGGAAAAAATCCTTCGAGCTTTGCCAAGTTTTTCTTTAGTCTACCCGTTCCCGCATTTAATCACAAAGTGCTATACCTTGTATAGTGAACAGTCTTTATGTACGTTTGGTATTCACTTACCGGAATGAAAGGCAAACACGACACTTTTCTCAACCTCGCTCACATTCAATTGTGCACTTAAATGCATTAATCTTGTCAAACATATCCATAGCCTATTTCAACCTTAAGCAAACACTGGATGGCAGGTATTTAATAATGCACTTTCTCAACTAATAACTCATGCCACGTAAATTTCACTGAACACGCAAAAAATGAACAATTTTTTTAATGTCCTTGTTTGCTTTAAGGAAGTACGGAGTGCTTGTCAAGCTGTATAAGCCAGATTTCTTTTTCAGGGTTTCCCAAATGTTAATGGTATAAATGTAACAATGCAGATATTCATGTTGAAGATGATCATAATCATTTATCAAGCCGGGCGTGTTAAGACAATAGGAAGTTTTAGAAAACTGTAGTCAAACATTTCGAAAATGCAAATAAATAGTGTCATTTCCATTACGCATGCGCCAAGCCCAAGCAGCGTTTTTGATTGGGACATGGCGAAGACGCTATTTTTTTTTGTACGCAAAACATTTGCAAATAATATTCTAAAACTCGGTATAAGTTTGAGATTAGAGTTAAACCAATAGGACATTCAATGTTCAACATAATAAATAGTCACTAAAAATTATAGCGGCAGGGATTTCCTTCCGTTTTCCCCCCTCAAGCGTGAGTTTCCATTACTTTCGATAACAGCCCGGCTTCTCAAAAGCTTCGGGCGTGCATTAGCAGCCAAGGCATGGCGGAGGCCAAAGCACGGCGTGCTGGCTGAAGTTGGAATATTCGAGACAGATTCCATGTTGTTATTATTAGGGCTTGGAGTCGATTAAAAATTTTAACCCAATTATTGCCGCCCTTTAATATATTAATTAATGAATTAATCGGTTGCGTTCATTTTTATAAAACATATTTTAAAAGAATGCAGCAACTCGCTTTGTCTTTGAAAACTTATTTTACTTTGTAGTACACGGCGCAAAGGATATTTAGAATTGAGGATACACATAGTTCAACGGTTCAAAAACTCAAAAATTTTGGCTCCAGCTCCGAAGACAAAGAAGTTTGTCCCCATTCTCCGCAGGACCGAGTTTCTTTGTTCACGATCATGCCTGCTGCGCTGTAGAGACGCTCGCACAGCGTTGAACTGGCTAGGACGCACATCACCCTCTTAACAATTGGCCCTAGCTCGGGAAGGAGAGAGCCCTGGGCTCGCCACCACAGCAACGGGTCCAGGTCATCGCCTGTTAGTTCTGGCAGCGAACGACAAAGCGACGCTTGGCAGGCGACTGTGGCTTCTTCACTTTCCTCCGAGAAGGCGTATTTTCTCTCTTTCTTTTGTGTGCTGTCGCGATTAGTGTCCGGCGACATACGTGCCAGCTGGGAAAGCCCTTGTCACATGTGTTCTCGGCGATCTTTGTCGATGCAGACGAGGCTCTTGAACCAAGGGTTGAGACACGTTGCCATCTCGTAATCGTTGTAGCGCAGCCACGCGCTTAGCCTCTCATCGACTGAATCCACCAGAATGGCCTTGAGGCGGCAGATGAAGGTGGTGTCACAGTTGTTTATTTTTATTTTATTCTTCAGTAGCCTAATGACTGGAATGAGGACGGACCGTGTTACATACTCGTCTCCTCCAATGAGCTCCGTTACCCCAAGAAGGGGTCTCAAAGCCTCCCAAAGTTGTTCTAGCATGTCCCAGTCGACGTCTGTGAGGCGGGGAATAGTCTCTTTGCTTGCACTGTCGTCCTCCGTGGCGCGGTGGAAGGGCTACTTAAGTTCTAGCAGGCTGTTTATCATTATGTAGGTGCTATTCCATCGCGTGGCACTATCTTGCTAAAGCTTTTTTTTCTTTTTGTTTTCTTTTTGAGATTAGATGCGTGCTTTGAAAGGGCGGCCTGGTGGTTCGAACAGTGCTTAAAATGGCCCACAGTACGGCGACAGGTGGCCAGTAGTCATTCCCCTCCTGCCACGTTGAGCGCCTTGTGGATGCAAAGCTGCAACGTATGAGCTGCACACTTCAGGCTTTGGAAGCTAGCTCTCTCTACACCAAGACAAATCTTACGCGCGTTATGGGTGCACACAGCTCCCCTCTTCTGATCAATTTCCCACGCCATAGCAGCCTCCAAAGCCCCACGGGCACATTGTTTTGCTGTGTGGCGTTCCGGTACGTGTCTCATCTGCGGCGCTGCGGATTAGGGCACCCATTCCTCGTCAATCCAATGCACCGTTACGCCAAGGTAGGCATCATTGGCAATTGGGGTCCAGAAGTCAACCGTTACGCTGAAGACGCTGGTTGCCCCAAAGTTCTGCTAGAAGACGCTCTCTTTTGGTGTTGTACAGGCTGTCCACCCTAGCACTCAATGCGCGACGCGGAGGCTAATGATAGCACGGAGATCTTAAGGCTATCTGAAGCACATTCTTCAGTCCTGGGTCTTCAACAATGTTCAGTGGCCGGCTTGCAGAAACAAGACAAGAAGTAACGGCTTGCGCGATGCTTTATTCTTTTTTCAGAGAAAGGGTCCTCGACGAGAAGGCGTCGATTGTTGTCTGCGTTTTGCGGATGATCCTTGCTGCAGCGGCGTACTTGGGTGCTTTGCTTGTAGGTGATACTGAAGCGAACTCTCGCTTCTATGTACGAAAACACGTTTTTTTGCAGATGAGGCAGTGAACTTTCTTCGAGTTGAAAAATTCACCGCTGGAGCTTACTTCAAACCCAAACTTTCCGGCGAGATTGCCTTTCACACTCGTGAACTCGCCCATGTTTATGGGTTGAATATTGGAAAAAGTAACGATGGCGTCGTTGGCTTCCCAGCTTGTTTATCTGCTCATTTTAGAGCGCAGCTCTTAGGGGCCCGTTTCCGGCTTGAGCGGCGTCGCCGTCGCCGTCGGCATAACCGTAAGGTCACGTGCCCTCCGAGGTCACGTCACCCCTAGGTCACGTTACCCCCTGAGGTCACAAGACCCCCCAGGTCACGTGACCCCCCAGGCCACGAACCCCCGAGGTCACGTGACCCCCCCCCTGAGGTCACGTGGCCCCAGGTCACGTGACCCCCAGGTCACGTGAACTCCCACGAGGTCACGTGACCCCCAGGCCACGTGGCCCCAGGTCACGTGACCCCCCCCCCCCCCCCCCCCCCCGAGATCACGTGACACCCCCCCCCCGAGATCACGTGACCCCCGTCCCTTCCCCTCCTCCTCAAGAGCTGCGCAATAATTCGGCGTTACAGGGAGTTGTAAGGCCCGCTTTAGACGGGGCAACTTTTCCAGCAATTTTGAGGTTGCTGGCGGGTTGTTCCCTAGCTTTCCCTAGATCGACACGAATTGCTGAGATCGGGTCCGGCTCGAAGCGGACGAGCAACTCGAACAACTCGGAGACGTTTGAGGCGGCAGCAGCCAATCCGGGACGCGATATTTTCACGTGACACCCCTGTGGTGGTGATGATGACAGCTAAAGACTTGGTTCTGGTTTGAAATGGATCGTTTTTGGAAATAAACCTTTTCAGAAAGTTGAGCTAGTATTCTCAACGCCATTCAAAGATATAAGGACACGTTTTAGTGCCTAGCTGGGCGTCTAAATAGTGCAAGATAAATTAAATGGAATGATGATGATGGCAAGTCGTAGCAATTCGGTTGCTGCGTGTGAACGCGAGCGGCCCATGTTGCTGGTGTTGCGACATCAAGTTGCTGGGTGAAATTGCTACGTCTGAAGCGGGCCTAAACGGCTTTCATTTGTTTTGCATGGGCAGGATGAGTAATACATCCTTAACAGTGGCGTTTCGTGGTCTCGCGGGGATCAATTGCGCGCCCGGCCTGTTTGTGTAGTCTCGGCAGATCTCTAATGTATATCCTCGAACACGTGACGCTTCACGACCGTGAGAACTGAACCTTGCCCATAGCACCTGCCGCTGGGAACGGAAAACCGCTTGGGACAGAACGACCGGATGCACACCACGCAGCGTTTTCCTTAAGGTGGAGGGGGGGCATGAGTCACCTCTAGGTTGGGCAGGTCGTTCAGGATAGAGCCGTGCGTGCGTCCAATTGACCTCTTTTTAAAGCGCAGCTCTTAGGTGCCTGTTTCCGGCTTGAGCGGCATCGCTGTCGCCATCACCGTCGACGTCGCTATCGGCGTAACCGCGGTGACGTTTCGGCATGGTGACGTTTCGGCACGCGGGGTCACGTGACGTCACGCGGTCACGTGAACTCAGGGGTTCTCAGGACCCCCCTCAGGGCCCCACGTGACCCCCCAGGACCCCCTGAGGGGTCATGTGACTACACTCAGGAAGTCTTGAGGGGGGTCACGTGACCCCGGTGAGGTCACGTGACCCCCCTGAGGTCACGTGACCCCCGTGAGGTCACGAGGGTCAAGCAACGTCACGAGGGTCACCTGACCTCCCGGTTATGCCGACGGCGACGGCGACGCCGCTCGGAGGGAGGAATAGCAGGCAGGATGAAGAGGAGGGACGAGGGGTATACCCTCGACTCAGTTCCCTTCCCTCCTCCTCAAGAACTGCGCTCTAATTTGGCTTTTCAGGGAGTTGTAAACGGTTTTCATTTTTTGGGTACAAATTAAAAACCGATTAACCGGTTAAAAATTGATCACTATTAAAGCCTTAATTGATTAATCGGAAGGTTAATTGATCAATTGACAAGCCCTAGTTCTTATTCTTTTAGTGGCTATACGCCATGCAAGAGTTTTAAACAAAGGTTTTGGGCGGATCAGAACACAAGAGGCACGGAAATCAAATGGCAAGATAGAAAGAGTGCTAGGAATGCTCGATGACGAGGCATCAAGCGTGCGCCGTCATTGGTTGAGATTGAGGAAAAACAAAGGTACGGGGGCACATTTGGCGGGTAAACAAAGGCACGAGGTGCTCAAGGAACAGACAGACTTGCGCGCCGTAGTGTGTGTGCGCACCATTGATCGGAGCACATAAATCAAAAGCTCGCTCTACAGAACCCTGGGATTTTTTAATCGATTGTCGCCTTTGCCCGTTTCAATCTGCATGAGCTCGGTTTTCCGGCGTGTGGTCGTGTATAACGACTGCGTGGTGCACGCAAAAACGTCAGGCTAGCAGTCGTACTGCACCGACTAAGCGTTAACCATGCCCCAAGAGAAAATCGAACTTACATCGTCTAAACTAGGACTTCTAGTATTTTAGTTTCTTTTATGCTTGACCCGAAAACGCGCTTGTTGAAGCGTGGTTATGGCTGCTAATAAATTGAGTGGTAAAGTTTGGGGCTTGGTGCTTGCCTGTGGAAGTAAAAGAGGTATAGCTTTAACATGGCGCTGGGGTGAACTATGTCACGCAGTGTGTTTAAAGGGGCGATGCAACGATTTTTGTACTTTATGCAAATATAGCATAGAACGGATCCCAGACTTTAAGACTTGTGAAACACCCGTTCGTTCTTAATCCCGCGCAATCAAAGTCGCAGAAAAAAAATTAAAGAAAAACGAGGAGCGTTCACCCCTTCAACTCGGAGACCGCACAAGCGGCCACGTGATTTGGAGCCGATTATATGCCGCCAATATTGATGATAGCAACGCGCTGGGGATGGCAAGGCACAAGACACGTACTAAGTTCCATGCATTGTTATGGTTCGGCTATTGTCATTATTACAGCGATTGGACACGGGCTATGCACTACCCGAATGTTTCTCGAGCTATCGATTATCACGAGCCCAAATCGACTGCCCGCTCAATGCTCGGGTCCAGTCTATGAGCCGCATTCAAATATCGTCACTGGGCGGTACTGCGGCCGCCCAGCTACGTCATCAAGTTTTGCGAAGGAGAGATTGAATGAGAACGCCCTCTTTTGTTTTTAAAATTACACCGCAACAAAGGAGTTTCTTGGTCAGTCGCGTTGCGTGCGAGTATCTTTAAGTCTTGCTAGTGCCAGTAAGCTCGTGTAAAGTAAAAACAACATTTCAATTGAGTATCGTTGCACCGCCCCATTAACGTGAAAATAAAGAAAGACAGTATTAGATATGCCACATGTTCTGTGCGCCACCGGTGCTGTGACGGGAGTGATGAACGTTTGGGTCAACATTATGGAAAAGATATCGCAAGTTCGACGAACCTTTCGCTATCGGTCGCTCAACCTGGAACTCAGTAGTCGTTGTGCCAATTGATGCCACATAAAAAAAAAAGGAATAAGCGCGTCGTGCACCAGGAAAACAAAATGTACATACACATTATATTGGCCTAAATATATTCATTCAACATCGGTAAAAACAAACGGGGGTATTAACCTTCAGCACCTGTGGGAGTGAAAAGCCGAGTATATAATCGTGGGAACTACAGCAGGGTTGCATCCTGACCAGTTGTGTAGCTGAAACTCTTCCTGCTAAAACTAGGGTAAGTCAGCGTCCCTTATGTCTTTAGGCTACACTGTGCTTGTTGAACGCGTTTTGTTGTTTGTACGAGTAACGGTCATGCTTTTAATGTATACGCGAAAAATTGTTTGGCGACGGAATGATTTATTCAATTATCTACACCACTCTAATTCCAAATTGCTTAGTCGTAGGAGAGTTGTGGTTTTATAAATATGCGAGGAAACGAGGGACCGATGAAGACAAACGTTGCAGCTGTCGTAAAATGTAGACACCCGCATGTCGAAATAAGATGAGATATAAACCTTTAAACGCGAAAAAAATATATATAATAAACCACATTAGTATAATCAACTCGTTAACTGTGTTGCGCAAAATTATTACAAGAAAACACTTGAAAGAAATAAAGCAAACAATATTAAGGATACGCTTTGCGTGGCGAAGATGTAATAACTAAATTCAAGACCACAAGGACATAGTTCCACAAGGCTAACACACAACAGATTTCAAGCGTATAGAAAAATCAAATTTTTTCTCGAAGTGAGGAATCTTTTGCACTACCACCTCATCAGAAGCATCTTTTGGGTGCAGTTAATCTAGCCCAAATAAAGCTCGCATTATGGGCACTTCCGAACATTTAGCAACAATTTTCAAACTTTGAAGTTTCGACGTGTACCCCGAAGAAGACGTTTGCAAACAGGCGGAAATGTGAAAGATTTTTTGCGTTCGCCGAAAAATCTGTCGTAGTTATGTTTCACCTCTGTGTTGATTGTTTGTTCGCTTTTTGAGACTAGGAGTTGATAGAGCGGGAAAGGCGATGGGAATTTTTGGTTGTCCTGTTTTCAGCCCTATCAAGTATTCTGGGTATACTTTGTATTATACTAACACTCATTTGTGATAGATAAAAATATAACTTGGATTTTGATTTTAACTAAACTGTGCGACCCCTGGGTGCACGGACTCGAAGTTCAGGGGAAACCTTGACTTTGGTGAACAAATAAAGTGAATACTGTAAACGACAAAATTTTCGCGAAGACCTCACTTTCGCGAATTTCGCGAATTGCCTACAATTCGCGAAAAATAAGTCCTGCGAACGATTCGGGCAATATGTGAACGCTACGGAAGCTACACTCGATTCGCGAAAATTAGAGCCCGCGAATAATTTCATATTTTCAGCTTTTGCCCGATTCGCGAAAATTTGAGCCCGCGAAAATTAAGTCGTTTACAGTAATCGTCAACGGACTCGGTCCAAAGACAACGTGTCAGTGGTGCCTGTTGGTTTCCAGAGACATTAGACCAACGTGCAACATGAAGTTTCTTGCCCTTGTCCTGCTCACCGTCATGACGGCCCTGCTTGGTAAGAGAATAAACCCGGGACCATTGTCCGTAGGCGCGAGTCAATTTCTTAAATAAACATGCATCGGATGAGGTGAAGTAAAAAGGCTCATTGCGGTGACAATTTGGCTTTTTCTTTTACACCTCTATTCTCCCCGTCATCATTCAGCAAATATGCCGTGCCTGAGAACCTTAGGATCACAAACTTACCTGTAGTGGCGTCGAAATAAGGGCGGTGGGAACAATACCCCCCCCCCCCCCCCTTCCCTCAAGACATAGCAACTCTTCCCGCCCCCTCCTTTATGGCATATGAAATCTTTTTAGTAAAAACCTTAGGGGAAGCTTTACCCCGAGGATTAATGTCATCAATGAGGACTTTTTGCCACACTGCTCATTTTATGGCAGCCTTTCATTTTTAGAACTGAAAAAAAAAGAACCGGCGATCACCTGTTCGCGTTGACAAGGTGTCAAGTAAATGTACATCATGAGTTAGGGTTCCGCGTTTTTGGTTTTTATTTTTTCCAAATTCGGCGCACTTTTTTCGGTGTTTAATTTAAAATTCAATTTTCGGTTTTTTGCGGTCTATATTTATTCCCAAAAAAGGTTCACCGTTTTTGTTTTCGGTGAATACGGAAGAAACATTATCGGACACCGGATCAGATAATCCGGTGTCCGGATCATCTGATCTGTGATATTATATCACAGCTGATTTGTGATCAGCTGTGATATTTGTGATCACTCAAAGAATAACGACACATATACATACGTGGTCTTCGCTACAACTTCCGTCAGGAAACACCTCAAAATTGTGGAGTTCGCAGGCATAATCTTCAGCGCGCTTCTTTTTTCTTCCTATTCTGACGACATGACCGTCTGAGACTCTGAGGTGATGACGGTACAGGAGCCAGCGGAACGGCAAAAAAAGAAATCCATTGTATTGATGTTCTCAATTTCAGGGAAGTTTGAGAGAGTGTGTTAAGAAAGGTATTAACGGCTTTCCTCGATGTCCTCTGAAGTGCATGAAGCGAAAAACCTTATGCTAGCTGACATCCGAACATTTTTTTTTAGGACCGAGAACTTGACACACTAAGCCCGATCACAGAAAGGACACAGATGTCCCGTGAAGGCGAATCCAAGACCTCTTTTGTAACATGTTGAACCTTGGAAGAGGGCAATCACGAAGACGCCACATAATGTAGAACTTCGCAAAGCCCTCTCTCTCTGTCCCCCCCCCCCCCCTCTTCCACCCACCTAGTTGCGGCCCTAATAGTTAATAGTTTTGTAATGAGCAGCCGCAGACTGTCGACGGGACGCGTCGTGAACGCAGGCGGGGGACTGGGTTAGCACGCTTCCCATTGATACACTCGTCGTCCGAATCCAAAATCGAAGTCTCCGCGCGTTGCTATGTGTGACGGCGGCAGCGTTTATCTCAACAAGCAGCCAATCCGGCGTGAGCGGTGTTTCTAGGGGGTCTATCGCCTGCGCCGTAAAAATATGCTTTTCGGCAGTGGACGCTATTCGTCTCCAAGTATTTGTGTGCTTCGTCGGCCACAATTTTTGTAGTGAAAGTTTTCACAATTCCAATATAGCTTGTAGCTAACTGAAAAGATAACGGCTAGTTCTGAAACTTTGACATCTTGTCCGGACCGCAAGCGCTATATTTCGGTGAAGAATGGGCATTCGACGATAAGTTGTTTATTTTCGCGGCAAGAAAACCACAGAGCAAAAGTTTTTTTCTGAAACACCTAGTACAGATGTAGCTTGGAAAATTACTTGTTGTAAAAAAACAAAACACAAAACAATCAACTGTTGTGGACGAGAGCGTATTTTACGCCATGCTCCATGTCTCTTAAAGAAGATATTTTTTTCGCTGGAAACAGGGCTTTAGTCTCGCATTTCACCTATATACTTGTTGTCACATTAATAAAAACGAAAGTTTTGCGCATTATTCATGCGCTGCGCAAAGTACTTCTTACAAGATTTTGTTCATGAACACAATACTTTTAGACTTTAAAACGCGTACCTCTTGATTGAATAACGTAAAGCTATTCTAAGATACACTTACATATATCTTAATTCAATGCACGAAAGGGCAAATTAATAACTTTCTGCGAGGGCCCGGACATTTTTACTATCGAGTTCTTGATGTGAAAGCTAGTATAGCTGTTTCCTCTGCGGAGAAATTCTCCGCATAAAAAATGAAAGCACGGGAGTATTTGTTCAGACAGGAACAGAGAATCAAAAATCAAAACTCTTTCTAAGCTCCCGGCTTGAAGTGCTTTCTGAACCTATTTTTCGGCTCTGCGTTTTTTTATTCGCTGCAGACTCAACGATGGGTCAGGTGGACCGTGCACCACGTGTCCGCAGCCCACCGCAAGGTAAGTACGAAGTTAAAATGCGTGCCATTCAATTACAAAAATAAGGCTATGGCGCAGGCTAGCTGTTAATGAGGTATGTGCCATTTGATATAGTTCTCCCCAGCTTCAAAGAAGACAACGCTTCCCATCGGAAAAGGAGTGAAGGAAAGAAGCAGAGAGCTACTGCCTAACTATGCAGACCGCAAAATTTGTAGTGGCATGGCGGCCATGTTGTTAAGCAGAAAAAAAGGGGATTAGACGCAAGCCTTTCTAGTGGCGAACACTCACCAAGTGGCTACAGAATAAAACGTACGTTCTTTTTAAAAACGGCTTTACTTTATATATGAAGTGGGCTGCTTTTTGGCAATGTCGCCTTCCGACCTAACCGAATCTCTAGTGCTCATCGCTAAAACCCCATCGTTCCCCCTCAATCTTCTTATTTCTTTTTTTTTTTTGTCTACTGAATTTTTGTTTAAAGGTAGGTTAAACATGTTTAATACTCATTTGTTTAATATTCTCATTCGATTTTACTGCCGCATTTGAAATGTAACAATAACATGCATTTATTATGTTGAATACTTATTATTCTTGTTTTATAATTTTCGCCATTCAATTTTTGGGTAGTACCGTAGCCTCCTATATACTGACAAAGCCTGGCAGATCGCCACGAGAAGCGGCCACCAAAAAGAAAAAGGTGGAGCGACAGACACGGATGAGAGGAGAGCCACGTGACTGGCGCCCCGCTGCAGGGAGACGCCGAAACACACTTCTCCCGAGCGAACAAGTGTGTTTCGGGTCTTGACCGCTGCAAAAGCTGTGCGCTGACGTCCAGGTTTTCTGAGAAAAGGATCTTGGATGCTCTGTGCTGCCAGATCCTCGCGCTCCGAATCTGCTACCGGGCACTCAAGGGCTCCGTCGTCGAACTGCCAGGTTTTGTGAGTATAAAGTAGGCTATGGCAGTACTTATGTTCAATGCGCCGAGAAACTGAGAGAGAGGAGGAGACGAGAGCGCGCGAGAAGGTCAGAACGCCAAACTCAGATTCGAATGATTAGTGAGTAGGCCTAAAGCTAGTTGCCTTTGTTTCACTATACTCGTAGAATGCAAAAAATACTCCAAAAGCCGGGAGACGTCATAATTAAAACAAGAGCACCGACTTGACAAAACAGAAAAAACAATTTCATTAGACGTTTCGCCTGGGTTCCGGAAGAAATGTCCCCGGAAAAAAACGTCCCCGGAAAAAACGTCCCCGGAAAAAAGGTCCCCGGAAAAAATGTCCCCGGAAAAAAAGGCCCCAGGTGAAAAGTACGAAAAAATGTCCCCAAAGGGTTCTCTAACGCTGGGTTGACCCCGATTCTCCTGGCCTTCGGGCGGTCCTGTCATTATCCGAAAAAAAAAAATTTCCTGACCCACCTAGAGGTAGAAAGGGAGACTGTATGTCACACAAAAAACCGAAGTAATCTTTTGTGGGGTATTTTAGAAGCCAAATTATGGCTTGCCAAAACCAAATAATTGTTTTTGTGTGTATGTGTGTGTGTGTTTTTTTTCATTGTGAAATAAAAAAAATTAATAATTCTAGCCGCACCAAATTATTGTGTTGTAAAAAAAGCGACACTGTTATCAGAAACAAGGAATTGCTAGTTTTTTGTGTTTTTCTTTTTTGTAGAAACGAAAGTTTGTCATTAAAGTTATCATATGTACTGAAAGTGCTCATCTGGGGATATAATTCAGATGGTAAAGTTTTGTTCCCACTAATACTCGAAGTAAAATGCGAAAATGCGCCGATGTCGTCTTCGCGCTAACAGTGACGCGATGTGTACCTCGGGGAATCGTATATTTTCTTATTTGTTGGGGCCGTTTTTTCCTACTTGCCACGTGGTGCCTTTTTTTCAAGGACATATGACCGGACCGCCCGAAGGCCATGAGGGTCAGGGAAACCCAGAGATAGAGAATGTTTTGGGGACATTTTTTCCTACTTCCCACTTGGTGCCTTTTTTTCCGGGGACATTTTGTCCGGGGCCTTTTTTCCGGTGACATGTTTTCCGGGGACATTTTGTTTTACACCCGTTTCGCCTCCCAAGCGGGAGGCATCTTCAGTAGTTAAAAAGCAAATGCAAGGTTCAACCTCAAGTGAACGCGATTTACTAAGAATGTCCGTATGAGCTTCGTGGAGAGGGCCGCGGTTTATATTACACACGGATGTGTCCCTGCGAACAAACCACGATTCTAGGAGTTTTCAGGGCCCCCATCTGTTTACCCTCGCCAAGGTCGTCGCGGCCGCAAAGTCAAAAGAATGCCCCATTGTCCATGCATGGTCCACCAGTTCAGTCTTCAGTCGCGTCGCGTGGGATGCGTACGTGACGTCACGCTTGTGTGCTTTGAGTCTGGTCTCTCTCCTCCGTCCGGTTTCACCAATGTAGGACGCTGGGCAGTCACTGCAGGGCATCTTGTAGATAACGCCTCTCTGGACGTTCGCCGGGATTGGGTCATTTGGTTTGGACACGGAATTTCCAATAGTTCTGTATGGCTTGAAAACAGTTCGAATGCCAAGGGGCCTTAAAGCGCGACTGAGAGGTTCGGAGACTCCTTTGACATAGGGGATGTACACTACATTCTTATCTCTTTCCGTTTCGCACGATTGCACATTTTGTTTCATTTGGTTGTTGACCTCGTCAACAAAACGCTTTGGGTAGTGACGTTTCTTTAAAGCTTCCTGTAAATGAGTCATCTCATTTGCGCGATGAAGCTCGTTAGATGGCACGGTATTTGATCTGCGTACAAACGATCGCACTACTGATCTCTTGTGTTGCACTGGGTGATGGGACAAAAAATCAAGAAAATTATCTGTTTCACATGGTTTGCATTACACACCCGTTTCAATCCTGTGGTTCGGTTCGCCTGTCCTCATTACACATACATCTAGGAAGGGCAACTTGCCCTGCTGTTCTGCCTCGCAAGAAAACTGTATCGCTGTGGGGAACACTGTTTAACTCTCGGTGAAAATCGTTAGCATGACTTTTATCTAAAATGACGAAAGTGTCATCCACATATCGGCGGTAAAATTTGACCGGGAACAGAACTTTTTAAGCACTTTCTCCTCAATATACTGTAAACGACTAAACTTTCGCGAGGACCCGGGGGGGGGGGGGGGGGCGAAACGTCTAATGAAATTGTTTTTTTTTTTCTGTTGTGTCAAGTCGGTGCTCTTATTTTAATTACTCGTAGAATGCGTTCGAGTACGGGAGCCACAAGCAGGACATGGTTGTTCCGCGTTCTAACGCGTGCGACGAGTGCAGAGTGATACTGTACGCTAAAGGTGCAGCTGGCACTAGAGGGTGTACCACGATTGCCCCGCGTGCAGAATGCACGCGGTGCTTTCGTGCACAACCCACACTAGAGTGCTGTTGCAAATTGAAGCACACAGCAACCAGTCGAAAGTTGACTTCTGATAATGCATTTCTATGGGAAAATCTGTGTTTATTTTCTCCGTGCGCTTGATTATAGGACCAAATATCACGAATAATTCGTACGTACTAGATAGTTTGGAACACTTATCAATCAGTCACGCAGACCAAAAATTGGTCAGTTACGGCATTTTTATTTCACATTCATGGCATTATACAAAGTGCTAAAACAACTTCATACATGTATTTATGTGCACTGTCGGATACTGTTACCGCTCATTCACACTGGAAGCGGATCCGCGTTCGCAAAGCGGTTGCGAACGCGGTTGTATAAAGATCCACGGCGCCTCCACCGACCCATCTAGGTACAACAATGGGCCATTAGGAGCGCACAAATGCAATGATCACGGTGATCGGGAAATAAACCTTGAGTGCATAAGCAAGCAACTCAAAACACTAAAAATTCGTGGGTTGAAGAAACTCCCTTTACGCTAAAGGATGCGTAATATAAAATTTCGGAAGACTGTGCTAAAACCAAGACCCGGCTCGGCGCCACCTGCGTGGAAGCTCTGCGCGTATCTTCGGCGCCTTGAAAAAAAAGGGGGGGGGGGGGTGTATGCGCCCACTGCCGATTCCTTGCCAATCACAAAATTGTTGAACGCGTTTCGAGGTTTTTAGGTTTTACGTCGTTCTCAAGCATATGCACCAGGCTAGTCGAATGCAAAGAGCAAGTAGTCTGCTTCTTGCACAGGAGATGGGGTGAAGTCTAAATGACGCCGAGTTCTGATTGGCTTTGATTGGAAGGATAGCAAGTATACCTCAATGCTAGATGCCTTGAGGTCCACCCTCTATGTTTTCAGTCAGCCAATAAGAGCTCAGAGTTCTGACATCATCTCCACCCCTGTGCAAGAAGCAGACGAACTTACGCCCCGCTTAGGAAGTACTCAATATGAGCCCACGATACAGTATGTAGGCAGTTCGATTTGTCATTTCTTTGAGGAACAAGTTTTCTTTGTTTTCACCAAAGAGATTATGAAGACATGCCGATCAAGTATAAGTAAATTTCAGAAGGTACCGCATTTAGTCCTCTGCGGTGAGCGTTTTAAAGTATGCGCGACTCACTGAGGGTCGTGAAAAACAAGCACAAACAATAGCGAACAGGAAGTAACACACTCCCTCCAGGTGTTTGACCATTATTTGTTTTCATTTACCCCCGCAAACCCTGTACGTAATATATGTCATAAAAACACTGAGTCCAAGGCAATGATCTGAATCATACAGGGTGGTTTCACGAACCCTTTTTCATATAAGAAGTCTCATCCTAATACTAGAATAAATAGTTCGTCTTTTTTTTTTTTGTGATTTGGGGCGCATTGGCCGTCATTTGGTTTTGTTTTGACAAGACTCCGGAGCATGGTGTCAGCTGTCAGCCTGCAGAACAAAAGAAGCGCGAGAGAGAGCGTATATAGGTGTTCTTCTTGCGTCAAAGCCACCAGTAAGTCTGACAGAACCTCTCTTGCTGTCTCCAAGCAAATACAATAATGTGAATGTGAATTATCCATAACACCGAGACAACGTATTGATCAAGGTCGCACCCCGAGAATATTGTCTATATAACGGGGTAATTTTATTAACGGGGACCATATTAACTTGACAGGAGTGCACTCATCGGCCGGCTCGTGCCCCTTAATTAAAAGTGGCATTCGTGACAAACGATTTCTCTTCATCGACTCTGCTTTCTGTCCCCAAAACCTACAGGTGGTGCCGGTGACGAGGCTTTTGGGCACCATTGATGACCATTTATGAGCATTGGTTTCAATTCATTACCAATGATTATATGTGCATTAGTGTGCCTATATTTTTCAGTGTTTCCAACTGCTTGAACGGGGTCACGTGGTTTATGGGCCGCGTTTGCTATACGGGTAACGATGAGGTGACGAGGGCGTTGATCGTCTGCAACCGTCTCCGCCTATCCGCCCGCTCTCCTCCTCGCCACGCGAAAACTCAACGCTTGCGCACTTGCAAGCAATCTGCGTAGAAGGCGTCCGCCCTTAAACTGAAAATGCCGTTTACGGTGTGAGTTGCAACTTTTATAAAAAGAAAACTCTGTTCTCTATGGGAGATTGCTGACGTCAGCGCGAAGTAAACGAAGGATTCTCGCGAGAACTTACTCCAATTGTATGTTTTGCAAAACCTTGCTCCCAAACGCTAAGGTTGCTTTCATAAGAAGCAAGCTTAGTGTCCAAGAGCTTTCAAACATTGTAGCCCATATACGTGCGGCAGATTGGCAGACTAAGAATGGTCGGCGCAAGTGTTGGAAACACTACCTCAGCACGAAATGAGTACCCCAGAATATGTTATCGCTGAGAGTCTCTTCATTTTTACCAGCTCTATGGCGGAAATTAGATGCCGATCATTACCCTACCCTAGGCGGCATGCAAACCCATCTTGGTGAGTACTTGCAGTTTTGCTCAATTTTTAGTTAGCTAACGATTAATAAACCATCGTGGCTTTGGGTCTTGTATACTCAGCAGCATTGTTTAAAGGGATGGTGAACGGAAATTTGGATTTCAGAAAAAAAAACAATGCGGGAGTTGTAGGCGGGACGCTACAATCCCTACAACACTACTCGTAAGGCGATATCTCGAATGGACGGCCGTATTTTGGAAAAAAAGAGGTCGAGATTGAACCAGGCTCACGAGGCGCGTGACGTGACGATACCTAGTTTCCTCCTCTCTTCGCTTCGCACCCTCAAGGCGGCGAGGCGGAGAAGACGCGAGGCCGTTCCCTCTCCTTCTCGGAGAAACATGACGTGAACATTTCTGTCAAATGCGCCTCCTTTTCTTGAAAAATACGGTCATCCGTTCGAGATATGTATGAGTGATGTTTTGGCGTTTGTAGCATCCCGTTGCACGCTTTTTTCACGTGTTTTGTCGAATCCAGATTTCGGTTCAGCATCCCTTTAAGGTCCCTATGACTAAACTTATAACAAAATAATTACGGAAATTCGATATTTTGGTGTCCTGGGTTTCCAGTACAAATATTTAAAATACTGATTTCGCATGCTTTCACGATTTTGCAGTAGGTGTATGACTAGAAGTTGCGGAATGTTTTTGTCACTTGTATGTAATTGCATCATTGGTTTAGCTGGCGATACCAAACGAACAGAGGCGACGGTGCCGACACGATGCATTTTTGGCACTGATTGATTGGCTCCACCGAAACGTAGCGTCGGCTGAGCCCTGCCTTAGTGTGAAACGGAGTATAAACCTTTTTCGTATGCCCTCATTTCCAACCTCGTAGTTGACAAATTCTGTATGCGAGATAAAAAAAAAAAAAAATCAACGCATTACAACTTTTATTAAGTCAAAGCGTATAAAAACAGCAAAACAGGAATGTTAGACACTCCTGATTAAAACGTTAGCTTCTCCCAGTGGTGCGGCGAGAGCAAAACGATGTTTTCTCTCATACTTAAGTTCTGCCATGCAAGATGGCGGCGCCCGCGTAATAACGGTCTCTATGACCACGGTAGAATAAAAAAAAAAATGTTTAAACAAGGCCAGCCAAGGCAACAGAAGTTTGCTCGGGCTTCGCGCATTTCCCTGCAGGAGCAGTGTAGCTCTGGAGCCTTCGCGCACGCGTAGTCGCGCGTGTCCTCCTAGAAGTGTGCGCGAGACAGGACGGCTCCTCGATTGGCTCTCATCGATCCCTTACAGGCTGCGCCGTCTCACGGCGTCGGTCAGAAATGCGAGCGAAACTACGCCACGTTTGCTTTGTGTCTGGCCAGACCGAAGCCTAACCGTATGATCGTTTCAATAAACGTTCGTTGGTCTCCTCTCATCGTGCTCCTTGGCGAGGCGCTGCAGTTCAGACAACTCTTTGTTTTTCCACCGTTTCGAAGACATCAAAAATATAAAACTCAAGGTGTTCAGTAGTGCAAGAATTTTCTTTAAAGCCACACACACTTCTATACTTACTTTAGCCTTAATTCCGGGAGCAGCCGATTATACGAACCGATGGGATCAATCAAACAGCGTCAAAAGCGCAACGTCAAAATGCTCGTAAAGTTTCTTTGCCGGTTCCCTCATGCCTGAACAAATTACATACAGAAAAAGCCCAGTGACGTGCTTTTTTAACGTGTGTATTTGTGGTCACATGTGTTCGTGCCTTCGACTATGCTTGGACATACGATGAAACAAAGTACTGCTTGCAGCATCAGAACACGAAGCAGCAAGCACAGTAAAAAGAAATCATAAGCCATTCCGCTCCGTGAAGGTACATGACAAGCGAAGCTGTTGAGCACACGACACAGACCCGACCCGAGGAGCCGGAGGGAACTGGACACGCGTGACGGGACCGCCACCCCGGGAGAGCGGAAGGAAAGGAAACTAGGCACGCAAGCGTCGAACGACGACGAAGAGAAGGCGGAGCGAGCGTAGACATGGCCGACGCGGGTCGCACAGGGGCACATTTTTGAGAAACCTATATTATCTACCTGGGAGTCTACTGATCTTGAAAATAGTGCCTATTGATAACTAATCTACTGAATAGACCTATTGCTAAATTACCTAATTATCAAAGAGAATGCAGGGAATGGTGTTCCACGAGCCGCACGTGCCGGCGTCTGCAGCAGTCCTTGTAGAGGGACAAGCCTAAAACAAATGGCATCTTGCACGCGCGTTTCTTCAACGCTTTATTTTGGGCATTTACTTCCAATCTTTTATACCGGGAAGGCGTACGCGTGCAGCGGTGAGAGCGCAGAGTTTTTGGTCCCGCACACAAAAAATCCTCGGAACCCTAGCCACAAGCAGCTTCGCTGTCAAGCCCGCAGTGGTCGAACTATCTGACATCGGTTGGTCCTACGAAAACAAAAGCAACCGCTCAATGTTTCCTGACTTACGAGGCAGGCATGAGGTTGATGCTGCCTAGGTTTTAGCGGACAAGCGGGGGTACCGACTTGGTAGTAGGAGAGCATATGAGAGAGAGGATCAGGTATTCACCACCATCACCGAATCGCTCATGGAATCACCCTAGAAACACCCACGGCCAACGATTCTATAATGGAGATTTTATTCGTGTGTCTAGAACATGGCTATTGTCACACGGCTCCAAACTCAATGACCACAACAATAACACAAGAATAAGTACAATAGAGGAACAGAAAATGCATGGGTTTGGTCAAATGTTTGTTTTTCTGTTTGAGGTGGTATTTATTTTCTCTTAGAAACTTCCTCTAGACGGCTACCGGAGAGCAACGTTTTAACTCTTTGAACTCCGTGACCCACTTGTGCTTTTAAATAGCCACGTGGTGTCTTCGTCTTTTGGAAACACTTCGTCTTTTGGAAACAATTTTTTCCTTCAGAATTGTATGTACTAGGAGGTTTTATTTCATTGCACGAACTGTTTGCTTCTGCTCAAGTTTCGTTTTGCATGATCTCTTAGTTTTATCGTAGCGCATAAACTCGTTTTTTTTTTTTTAATTTTAGTCGTTTTATTAGGTTTTAATTGTAAAGAACGGATATAAGTCTATGAAAACGAAATTTTGGAGAAGTATTTGCAGACTGTCAAACACACTATTTTGTGCTTCAATTTTGTGTTTGAATTTTCCTCAAATTTTGCAAGTATTTTGCTCATTCGTGTTGGTGTTGAACACTCTACTTATAGTTGCAGTCACCATCCTACGCTTTGAAAATAGTTTGTATGTTTTATATGCTAAGGCTAGAAGACTGAAGACTAGAAGACTCGAAGACCTTTCAATTTCAAACTTCTGTAATTTGTACACATATGGTGGTTGGTTTTCAATATCAATATATCGGCTTACAATAAGCCAAGTATGACCTTAAATAAAAATAAAAAGAAGATACATAAAGTTGATCACGATCAGAAGACTATATGACATATCTAAGATAAAGTTCGCATTATCTTACTTTTATTTGCAGCCCTATATCCGAGGTAGTCGATCTACCGCATTTCACTCCACAACATGAACATATCTTATACTGTTGTTTTCCCTACAGCTCCCCATTTCGACCGCATCTTCCGCAGAGTCGAAGGTGAGAAAAGTAAAAATGGACAGTGACCTTTTATCCTAAATCCTAAAATGTCTTGAATATAGTATTTCAGAAGACAAAAAACGGTCGTTTCTGGGAGTGACATCTAATGTTACCGCTAAATTTTGCGGGCAAACTGAATTGGTGCGTGGTCATGTGACGTCCATTTCCTCGGTACTTTGAGTAAGAAAACTAAAAAGCCGTACAGGTCATATGCCGTCAATGTTCCTACTAAATTTAGCGGGGAAGCTGATTTGGTGAATAGGTAACGTGACGTCAATTTTCCGCTAAATTTAGCAGGAAAACTCAATTTGTGTTTACAATGCGTGAAGTCGATTTCGTCGCTAAATTTGCGGGTAAACTGAATTGGTCTCAATAGGTCACACGACGTCAGGTCATGTAAGGTTTATTTTTCCACAAATAAGCGGGAAACTGAACTGACGTCCAAGCCACGTCACTTAAAGTTTGCTGCTATACTTACCGGGGAAATTCAATTAGTGTATCTGTCACGTGACGTCAATTTTCTCGCTTACTTTAGCGGGCAGACTGAATAAGTGTTTGTGTCCTACGAGACCAATTTGCTCCGCTAAATTGAATGGGAACGCAACAAACGAGCAGACAGTTGAATAAAGTTTTGAGATTAGTAAACCATTTCCCGCTTTAAAAAGAAACAAGCGCGTAAGTTAATTTTGTAAGTGTAGCCGTGGTAATTTGTCGATTTTGATTGAGTGCACCCTATGCCGGTTCACTCCGTTGTGTTGGTGGACTGCTTTCCAGTTAAGATCCGAGTCAGACACAGGCCATACAAAGCCTGCATCGATCACCTGTCCTCCGGCATTTGCGCCAAATTATCCGGACACAGGGTGAGGAGTTGAGGAGCTCCCCGAAAATTCGGCGGACGGCGGATGCATATAAATGTTGGAGATCGGTGGATGGCGTAAGCGTACAACCTGAGCCCACTTCCTGTACCACTTTTATCTGACACTTTCTTGACCACGAAACTCCGCGGAATCTAGCAGTTTTGTATGCGCGCATGTTCCGTCTCATTGAACGCCGGGCCGCTCGTACGTTTTGGATAAACGAACGTTCGGTCAATTGAGTCAGGCTCTAAAGGGCTGCCCGCCAACGGCAACAACCACTCTAGATTTTTGCGGGCACGATGTCAAGCCCCATAAGAGATCGAGCAAAAGCCGTCCTCTCTGATCCGATTTCATGCGCCTCAATGGGGCGCAAAATCGTGTCCGTTAAAAGTGGGAGGAGGTCGTGCTCCGTGCGGAGAGCGCTTTCAGTTTAGCGCGTATTATACGATTAACGCTAAATTATTTTGACCCTTAGTGCACTTTTTAGCACAATTTTGTACGTATTCTGCTAGCACAGTTCTTTAGGCCGAAATTTGCTGCTTGTTTTTGGAATTTAAGGCCGAAGAAGTCAAGGTAGAGCAAAAGTTCTCCTTCTTTGGCCTGAGTCTGGGTGTGTCCACCGTAAATCACTAAACAAGAGCCAAAGCTAGGCTTCACTAACTGGTAATTTGCCTTTCATCTGGCACCTTTGTGCGTCAGTCGTCTAAAACTTGCCAGAGTTAGGCTTCGCTTCTGGTTGTTCGGTTTGCATGGGGTTAGCTTGGGCCAACATTGCCATACAAGTGCCAGAATTAGGTTTTCTGCTTGATGTTAGGTTCATTTGTGGTGTCTTTGGCTGCTCTGCGACTTTGGCAGCTATATGGCGAACCAGAGAAAAGCCGAAGAAAAAGTAAAGGAAAACAACTTTGGCTCTAACTAAGGCCTTGGAGCAAAACCGTATTCGGCCCTAGTGTAGGTGCTAGGATTGCCAAACTTTGGCGAAGTTATTTATGTGCTACCTGTGTAGCGTTTTTATATTGTTCAGGAACATGACTTTTATAGAAGACGGTTCGCAATTGTTGGCTCTTTACAATGTAATAATGGCGTCAACATTGTTATTGATCTCACCTACAGTTTCAAGTGGTCTAAATGATTAATAACGTACTGGTCATTTTTATTAGTCCCTCGAATAAATATTTGTCGGTTGGGAAAACTAAATATCAGTCCAATGCATGTATTTTGCAGACAGATCCGTTGATCTTGTGACTGCTCTTTCCGTTTTGCGCTCCAAAGGTAAGTCCCATAATAAACGACAATAACAATCACTGTAGGGGCCTGTTCCCAGAAAGGTCACTACCTGAAATTAAATTTTACTTTGCCGACTGCATTTTTGTTGAAGGAGAATGGTGTGCTTATAATTGAAACATTAGCTGCTCAATTTATTTACCTTGAAGCCGGCTTACATCCCTCAGATAATCATTTTTGTTTAATGTTTCTGCCTCGAATTTCATGCTTTCCTTAGTTAAAAGGCAACTCCGGTCAATGTTTCTTTTTTAATTTGGGAACACGATTGTTTTTAGCTAAGGCAGTGTCCCTGAATTACAAGGTATAATTTGTTCTTCGGTATTGTGTGTAGTTATATATATATCACGGCTGAAAGTTTGGTTTTGGGCGTCTGCGGAAAAACCAAAACTATCTGCTAGAGGGATGGCAACACTGATCATCAGCCGTACGGCCACGTCGTGGCGTCACACCGGTGCTGCGTTACGCGGTACAACCAATCAACCACAGCTCCACCGGGACTTGACGTCACAAGGGAGCTAAGCCAGTGCTCCTTGTAAAAGCTAACCCGCTTGCCGCCCGCTAAAAAGCAGCTGGTCGCATCTTTAAAATTGCTTCTAGTGCAGTATGCGGCTTCACTTTGACCTGATATTCCAGCTGTGATCATATGTCGCGCCACTAAAGCGATACCAGTCATTTATTTTGGTTTTGTTTTCGACCGGAGTTGCCCATTAACATAATTGTTTACAAAGAAGATGACCCAAATGAGACACAGGTCAATGTGTCATCATGATTATTATTTGAAATTTCAAGCTGAAAGTAAGACGTTATAAATTTGGTTTTTGTCATTTTAAATCTACGCGATCATTCTTATTATAAAATATTTGGCTCGCTGCCTCTGGCCCTCATGGTATGATCACTCCCGCTCACAGCTGCAAACAGTCATTAAAGCAGGTCGACACTACCGATACGCAGATTCAAATCAGAACAACCTGTTGATCGAAAATCACAAAAGATCGAATCATTGATATCAAGCAGCCTGCCTAGCATATAGTAGCTTCATTCTATATACCTGCACCTCCTGCACCGGTGCAGAAAAGTGTACGGTGGTCTACTTGCGGTCGTATCTCAACACGCATACCGGAAGTACACTTTCCTACACTTTTCTGCAACGGTTCAGGTCTTGCAGGTAAATCGAACGAAACTAGTATATACGTCTACGATCACTCGCGTTTAAAGAATTGCTACCTCAAGTGTTCAGGAAAAGTTTAGTATAAACGAAGTGACTAAACCTAAGACGGCGAACAGAGCTCAAAATAGTAAGAAGGACCCAAAAAGCAGCCAGCCTAAATCCATCCGTACTTTTACCGCGAGAGATTCTTAATAAGTGCATCCTGCCATTTTGAAATCCTTGTATTGCAGTTCAGGACCACGACCACGTGACAGGCGGTCGGAAAAGTGAGTAACAAATGGAATGAATTAATTTTTTTGACAGTTCGGGTTCCCACATTTTGCACCCAAAAATAAAAAAAAAATAACTAACAGTCAAGAATGAAACTGCACAGGTGAACATGTGAATTTTGATACGGAATACACTGTTGACCAATCACTGAAATCAACTAATCTAGTTAAAGGGGTACTCAAGCGCTTTCTTTATAGTCACCGATTTGCCTGAAAATTTGCTAAAAATCCCAACCAAACATCACTGAAATAATAACCCAAATATTGAGTCAAAAATAATTTTTTTTCGCGAAGTTATTGAATTTACAATTTCGGTCCTCACCGCGTTTTTAAAACTGAAAGTCTCTACGGGCAACAATGAAAAAATGACGTCAGCGGAAGGCCGGGGTTCACTATGTGGACCGTAGACTTTTCTCAACGGATTACAAGCAGTTTCATAGTGTCAAATGAATGCTTTGGAAGCTCGGTCCAGCACCCGCACAGCAGCACGAAACAGATGCTCGGCATAGTACATTTTTAGATTGTCCGCACGACCCGCAAGCATGCCTTCCTCTGGCGCCATGGCACTGAAGAGCGCAAGTATATTTGAATGTTGGTTTCGGCATCATATTCACTTGCCGATTTCTCAATAATTATTCTGTATTTCGCAATGTTTCATAGCCTACCGGAAAAAGTAAAGACCGGTGATCCCGAAAATATGCTTAGTTGGGGTTGCTAAAAAAAAAATATATCCAAGTTCACCTTTAAGTGAATAAAGAAGCAGAAAAAGCTGTTTAGCTTGAACATGCCATCTGCACAGGGGCAATGAGCAAGCGAAACGCCATGCTCATTGTCTCTGCAAGATGTCGTGATCGAGTTCAGTCGACCTCCGAAGGACTTGGTTCATTGGGTCCACTTTGTTACCTCTTTGCTCGGGGGAGGAGTAGGTACTTGGGAAATTTTAGAATATTTTTGTACGACTAGTCTATTTTTATTTTTGATTCACTTCGTTGTACTTTTTCTTTTGCATAGCACGTTACATGGCGAGGCGGTTGTACTTTTTTTTTTTTGTAGAGACGATTTTAAGCTAGGATTATCTATCTGACGGAGGACCCCATCCCCAACAGTGCATTCCCATCAATGTCTGGACGTATGTACCTACCCAACGTTACGGTGAGAACGTTAAAGGGGGGACACGAAACAATGTTTAGAGCGGTATACGGTGCCTCTTTCGGGCGAACTCCGGTGACATTCGTACGCCAAAACCACGTCGTCACGGGGAGAGAGTGATAGCGCCATTGCAGCGTCTCCCAAACTACAAAGCATTAGCGTTCCTATCGCATGGCCTTGGGAAGAGGTCGTCAAGCGCCGCGGTCGAGCGCAAAAGTCAAGGCAGGATGAGTGGATCAGCTGTGGTAACAATGACTTTATTACTCATACAACATATTACACCGCTAATTATTGGTATGAAATTTCACATGAAACGCGTATAAGACAGCTCGAGAGATATAGGATTGGTTTAAGCAGAAAACATTGAATGGTGTAATTATTGCTATTGGTAGTGAATGTTTTATACCAAATTATTTTCAAAAAATCGCGAGATACGTAGTGAGGTGGCAAGGCAAATGCGGATCACACTACGGATCAGGTAGACCTAGTTAACGCGGACAGGGCAAGACAAATGTCAGTAACAACCAAATAGAGGCAATGTTAACGCTTGGAGCCACTGAATTCTTGCATGTATACCCCCGCCACACGGCAAAGTTCATGTAATTTCCATTTAATGACATTATACGATCGGCGAATCTGCTCATGCCACTCCTGGCACAGCGCGGTGCAAGCACGACGCTTGTAGTCAGGATCACGAGCTGATCGCCAATCACATAAGGTTATTTCACGAAAATAATAGTTCCTTTGCCGTGTGGGCAGTGTATTAAATTTACATACCATTTGCAATCAACGAATGCTCTAAATTTTTCTATGGCCTCGAGCTAACTTAAAACAGTCAAATGTATTTGCTTAGTCATTTTACATTACCATTACACTAATACAACTAGTCTTGTATTCTGAGCGCGGTAAATAAACAATAACATTAATATACACACTTAGAGGCAATGGTAGAAATTGACAGAATCTATGTGGCGCCCAACTGGTTTAAGAAACTGTCAATAAAGTCAGCATTCGGTATGTTGGAGGCAAAAAGGAAAAAAAAAAGAAACGACTTTTTAAAGTTATTTTTTTAAGGAATTTATTTTCTAGGAAGTCCGTTTTACTTTCGAGCTACGAGCAACATTAAAAAACTGCTTAATCTAAAAAATGAGACTACAAAACTTTTTGAAAATGAGTGGTACTGTTCTTGTCCTTCCTGTGTTTTAATCTTTCAAAAAGGTATTCGTAGAAACAACGGACTTGTAATAATTGCACATGTTTTTTTATTTACCTTTCAATTAAGACTAGATTGTTACGACGTCAATTTGGAAATGTCTACACAATTAAGTACAACTCACGATAAAAAACGCGATTCCGTTCCACCACGAGATTCAAAGCACCGACTACAACATCCTACTCGCGTCCTACACGACCAACAGGGACCATAATTAAGTTATATTTTATCTCTCGATTGTATTCATATGTACCGCAGTATCTGTTATCACGAAATTGAACATGAACTCCAAGGCCCCTTCTGGGGTCTTTCGATAATCCATCAATGTCTTCATTGAATCGCTGCCACACATCAGTTACACCGCAACAGGACGTGTTCTGTGTATCCATATAAAGGCCGCAGTATCAACAAAAGAAGAACCACACAGAACAAAACAAACTGGCACACAGCACCACTCGTTCATGCGAAACAGAACAAAACGGCTGAACCATTGGCCGAAACGCTTAATACCTCATTCATACTGGGGGTTGAACCGCTACCGCAAAGCAGTTGTGAACGGGATTGCTGGAAAATTCAGTGCAGTTGCACGAGCATTCGATGATGAAAACAGGCAGATCCGCTTCGCGATTTCGATTTGAGCGCAAGTGTGAACGCAGCATCAGAGCGGCGCCGCCATGAACCCATATCTTGCTCGTTGCGGTGGTAACTGGATGTTTTCGTATTCGTGCTATTCTGCAATGTCTCGGCGTTTCTCAGATACTCACCACGTCACACTCAACGTAAATGCGCCAAAGTCGGAGCCCACATACTGGAAGAAAATGTCGCCGTTGACTCGCTGGTTCACTCGAATAGCGTGGACAGCTCCGGGACTGAGTGGAGTCCCGCGGTTACGGAATTATCACCAAAAATATAAACTTCATAGTGTCATCCTTTCTGAACAGTGTATATTGTCTATATATATTATGTAAACAACAAATTATAGAAGGTCTGAGATTTAGTATTTTCTTAACACCGGAAAAACCATCCCGAAGAAATCACGTGAGCTCCGTGAGCAGACAACGTGGCTGGGTAGCGGGCGCCATTTCTCAGCTAGGCCACTTTTCTCCGGCATTGCTTACGTCACGATTGGGAGCGCGGAGGCTTTAAGGGCGGTTCAGACATCTGCAACGAGTGCGTTGCGACTGCATGTGTTGTGACCGGAGCGACTGGAACAACCGCTCTGCCCGCGCCTACACACTCTTGCAACCACTGCAACAAGAGTAGCAACTCTGGTAAACATAGTCATCAACATGGCGGCCGCTTCTCCGCCACCGTCAGCTGTTTTCGCGGTGCCTAACAGAAAATGAACCGACAGTTTTGAATAGACCCCTTTCGAAATTCACGTGGCGATTATTAGAAGGTCAGAACCACTGCACAATGGCGGAACAACTGACGTCGTGAAACGTGCAAGTCATTCCATATGATAGCGAACGTCGGAGCGCGGCCAACGCTAATATCCGACCACCCAATCAAACAACGTCGAAAGTGCAACGTCACTGCGCTAATCACCTCGTTCTGTGGGTTTCTTTTTTCTTCTGCTCCAACCAAACGCATAAAGTGTGCCGTGACGTTGCGGCTTCAGTCCGCCATTGTGCAGGGATTCCAAAGCTGCCAAAAGAGGGCAGTATTTCGAAAGGGGTCTATAGCCTGAATATTTATTTATTGCCATTTTTAGAGATTAGAGCTCGCAAAACTGACTGGATGAAAAAAAAAAAACAACATATTGTCAAGAATGACAGACGATGAGGCAGGAGAAAACGAAATAAAGACTTAATGAGGGCAATGTTGTGCCAGAAACAAAACAAAAAAAGAAAAAGAACAGACGTCGAGAAAGTAGCAGCGGCAGCAGTGAACGACGTTCCGTAGAAGTAACAGCTGGCTATCGTGAGAAAGAATCAGTGAATGAATTGGCAGTACGGCGCACGGCCGTTTATCTACTATGCTCGTCATCTCGAGTGTTCGACCTAGAATGTTCGGGGAAGACCTAGGGCGAGACTGACTAGGCACCATTCTGGCCTCCTTATCATTTATGCTCGGTGTAAGGGTTTACATTAATCTTCTCGATGAACGGAGAACCTATCTTCTCGATCATGCACGCGGCACTACCCCCCCCCCCCCCTCTTAAAAGCGCATCGCCCTGATACAACACAAAAAAAAATCAAAATAATGGCACGCTAAAAAATACATCTGGAAAACGAAATGTCCACAGTCCTACTGAGTGTAGAACGGCTTGAGTCGAACGACGTGAACCGCCTCGGGTCGTGGTCGGTGTCACGATGATCTTGGCATTCCGTCGGGCACCACTTCGTAGTTGAGCTCCCCGAGGCGACGAAGTACCATGCACTTCGTCTGTTTCAGCGCGTCCTTACAGGCGGTCCACGAGGATAAGGAGGTCTTGTGATTCTCAAACCAGTGCCTGGCCATTCTTTCGAGCGTGAAGTACGGAATCTGCAGGCGCTGTTCTTCCGCCCATCGGTTGTGCTGGGCCACTCGTTCGTACTGCTGTAGCCCGTCCTCGACGTCTTAAAAAAAAAAGCTCACAGTGGAAGGACGCGGGCGTACGTGCGGCGACAGGTAGGACGACGACGGGTGGGGAGGTCATGGTTGGTCTAGCTCTTGGCTGGCAGGGGACCAAACTCCGTGGACTTCTTTTCAGTGCGGCAGCTTGCTCCTCCAAACGTCTTCTTCCGCTGAGGAGCGGGCTAGCGCTGCGGGCCCTCGTGGGGGTGCGCTGTATGGGTTGCGTTACACCGTGACCGCACCTTCGCCGAAATATTACAAATGGCAGACGATGAAGCAGGAGAAAACGGGATGAACTAACGATTTAATGGGGGCGACTGCGGCAGCAGCAAGCAATGGTGCGTCGACGTAACAGCTGGCTATCGCGAGAGAGAATCAGTGAACGAATCGGCAATACGGCACACGTCTTTTTATCTGCTATGCTCGTCATTTCGAATATTCGACCTAGAATGTTTGTGAAAGAGCTAGGGATAGACTGACTAGGCACCCTTCTGGCCTCCTTATTTTTTATGCTCGGGGTAAAAGTGTACGCGAAGATTCTAGACGAACGGAGAAGCTGTCTTCTCGATCCTGGACGAGGCAATATGCCCCACGCCGTCTTGTTGATCATCACGACTTTAACTCGCGACTTTAGCAACAGTACAAATGTCGCGACACATTTTTCGACGTTTACAGAGTACGCCACAATTTTAGCAGCGATAGAACAACGTAGAGATGTGATTTCGTGTGCACATAGACGTTGCAAGCGTTCGGAAATGTTACCACTAATCACTTTTCTCAGATGATAAAAACGTGTGAAAATTCACATTTTTAAGACACATCCTAAAAAAACAGTACGCACCAGTAGTACCTTGAACTTGAGCGCGCGCATAAAGTACACAAAATAAAAAAAAAATCCGGACGATGTTTGAGGGCACAAGTGCTAAGACAGAACCACTGGAGTTGAGCTAAATAAACAGGTCAGCAGGAGCGTTTCTGCTGTCTTAAAGGGCCTCTGACACGCCAAAAAAAAATATTTTTTTTTTTCATTCTAAACGTTGCAATGGCTTATCAGGACATTACAAAAAAATTGTTTCACTATAGAGTTGCGTAGTTTTTTTTATAAAAATAGAAATACGAGGCCCAATTCAAAGTTCCCGCCGTGCATTGTGACGTAACAGTGTACCGCAAGGTGTCGGGGCGGTCAGAAGGGAGGCATCACCGGAAGTCACGTGAGTTGTATCCCTCCTCGTGCTTACCGCGAGCGCGTGTAATCTTTTTTTAATATTTTTGTTATTCTCCGCACCTCCACGAGCGATCCAAGCAGACAAGGTTTCTTTTATTTGCTTTTCATCGCTTAATGTTGCTGTAAAGGTAGAAGAAGCGGAGTCAGTCAATTGACGTGATCAACTACAATGCCTAGAAGGTGCTGTGTGAGGGACTGTCCCGGTATTTCAGCAACTGAAGAGATCACACTGCATGCATTTCTGAGAGACATACATCGGCCGCATGTGCACCTAGTAAACAAGTTCTACTCATGCTCTAGACAAAATACGTACTTTGTGCTCGACGTTTACTTGTACTTGGTACACTCACCAGTTCGTATTCTTTAGACGGCAGGCATCTACAGCCTGGAGAGTATCCGATGATTCAACGACCTCGGTGTCTCAACCTTCAGCAATGCGATCGGGCGTGTCGTATGCTAGCAATCCTAATTTCTGCGAGCGTTCTAAATTTTTTTTTTCAAAACTTGATAGCTTGTTTTGCGCCCAGTATAGCCCTGTATTATCGGACTGACGGCATGCACTCGTCGATCCACTGACTCTTCGTCCTCAAATTTTACAGCACGCAAACTAACCAACGGTGCAGGGATAAAGAGCTAGTGGAACTGAAACTTCGTTTTCTACGATCGCTCGTACGAAGAGCAGAATAATAAAAAGAAAAAAAGTCTTAGGCACGGTCGCGGAGAGCACGAGGAGTGAAACTCACGCGACTTCCGGTTAACCCACTTTTAGTGACGTAGCTCGATGCCTCCTTTCTGACCGCCCCGACAC
The DNA here is from genome assembly GCA_013358835.2 of Ixodes persulcatus. NCBI lineage: Eukaryota > Metazoa > Arthropoda > Arachnida > Ixodida > Ixodidae > Ixodes > Ixodes persulcatus. The sequence continues at coordinate 197,782 of JABSTQ010011067.1, read as the reverse complement.
CTTGCGGTACACTGTTACGTCACAGTGCACGGCGGGAACTTTGAATTGGGCCTCGTATTTCTATTTTTTATAAAAAAACTACGCAACTCTATAGTGAAACAATTTTTTTGTAATGTCCTGATATGACATTGCAACGTTTAGCGTGAAAAAAAAAATATTTTTTTTTGGCGTGTCAGAGGCCCTTTAAGGGTACCGGCCACGACATCGCCTCACGAGCAGACAGATATTCTCTTCTAGGACGTGCCGGCTTGTCATCGCGACACACGACAAGAATTCACAGTCAAAGATAGCGCTCTGCGAGGAAAGATGAGCTTCCACCACGTACCATGTCGACGATCACCGCCGACGCTATGTTTTTCAGCAGAAAGCAGGAACCACGACCGGCATGCAACGCGCGCGGCCGACCTCGCCTCGACACATTATTGATCTGTCGATGTGGTCGCTCTGTTCGTTCCCAAACGCTGCAAAGATGTTGAACAGGGCTCAACTCGTTGAACTACATGGCGTTTTTGCACGTTGTGGACACGGCAACTTGTCGTTCCAACCGGTTGCATTCGTTCGTAAGCTTAGCGGCCGCTCTGAACGCAAGTGTGTAAACGTACCAGTCTAGGAGGTGCTGGCCATTGGTCAGGCTTTCACCCCTCCCATCGCCGTCGCCCTTCGCGTTGTCCCCGATCTACTAAAACTCCTTAGTGTAAATTTTCCTCGAGCGGAGCGAAGAGTAATGAGGGGTTGCCGCGCGTAGCGTGGCTTGTTTTGGTGCCTATAGCTTTGAGCCCAAGCTAGCGTTGCCGCGCTGATGTGAAAACTCTGATTAGGTGTTGCACATACACCGTCGACGGGGCCTGACGCCGAGGAGAGACAGTACCCAGCACTAGTTCCTGCTCATGTGGTTTTATCTAAACTCAGCTTGAGTCCAACACAGACAACTACAAACACTTTCTCCGTCCGAAGGCTTGCGATGGCTGACTGACCTTTTTCACTTTTTTTATGGTTGGACACACACACGTACACACGTACCCGCAAGCACAGCACCGAATGAGTCGGGAATATATACTCCGTCACGCTCGCCAAAACCAAAAAAGTAATTTTCTCTTACACAAAATTCACCAAAAAAAACTTAAAGAAATGTTCATGTTCAGGTTCATGAAGACACTTAGTTTTTGGACCGAAATGAACTCACTATATGATACCTATCGAAACATTGGATAAATTGCACAGAATACACCATTACATGGTGGCTAAGAACAGTGAACACAACAGAACAACACGCTGAACAAGAACAATATGGAGCACACTGAGAATGCCACATTTAGCGGCAAAATTGCCCCGCTAAATTTAGCGGAAAAATTTCCCCCCTAAATTTAGAGAAAAACTTTCCCCTAAATGGGAGGCGAACAGGAGAGGAGAAGGGGCATAGCCTCCTCTCCGTACCTTCCCCTCCTCCTCCTCAAGAGCTGCGCTCTAATTCGGCGTTACACGGAGTTGTAGACGGCTTTAATTTTTTAACTTCTTCCTTTTTTCCTTCCTTTTCCTCCGCTGGCCGCGAGGCGAGGATTTTTCGTACTCTGGCGCGAAGGACACGGTGGGACACACACACACACACGTGCCCGCACGCACAGCACTGAATGAGTCGGTAATAGACTCCGTCACGCTGGTACTATATTTCGTTTCAGCTTCGGTCCGAGCGCGGCCGATGTTATGAGCCGAAGGGCCAATCAAACAGCGAAAGAGGCACAACGTCATGGCGTGCTCTCTGCAGTTGATAGGACCAGCCGGTATTCGCCGTCTCTTTGTGCGTGCTCCTCCGCCGGGTAATCTTATCAAGCGCAGAGAGCACGCCATGACATTGCGCTTTTTGCGCTGTTCGATTGGCCCTTCGGCTCATAACATCGTCCGTGCTCGGACCTAAGGTGAAACGAAGTATAGAAACGCCATTCGGAAGGCGACGCGGCGAACGCTGGCTTCACACGCTGCGTTCGCGTGCGTGTCTATTGACACTCGGTGACCACAGCAGACGGACTTTATCGTGCGGAAGGAAAAGGTAATGCGGCGAAATCAGGTGCGTACTTAGGCTCTTTCGCAGTGCTTTTCAATGGCCTTATGTCTTTTTTTTTTTTGAACAAAACGAATTCAAAATAGCGACTTAACGCTGATGGTATATATTTTCCAACTCCTAATATTTTGACATGCCTTACGGAAAGGACATGTTTTTTTTAATGCGTTAGCGTTAGTGCTTATATGAGAGAGAAAAACTGACTGCATCTGTCTGTGGACAAAAAAGTGGAAAGGGAAGCGCGTCACGTAGAGAGGAGGAGAGTAGTGAAGAACAAAGGCGAGAGGGAGACGACGCGGATGCTGGGAAGAGTCTGAACTTGCAGGTGTGCGGAGCGCTTATGCCTTGGCTAGAGAATGCGTAAGCAGGACCCTTGGGAAACGCCAAACACGTCCCCCTTTAGGAAACGCTTACACTGACCCCGTAACGAGACCAAAAAGAGGCATAAAAAATAGAGGAAGCAAAAGAGATAGCCAACACAAGAAAGCGAAGGGGTCAGCTTTAGCGTTTCCCAAACGGGGACGTGTGTTTTCCAAGGGTCATGCTAACGCATTCTGTAGGATCCATCAATGAATCTTCCTTTAGTTTTGCCATCCTTCTTCAGTTTTCTCTTGTTTTTTTTTTTTCTTTTCTGAAACGTCGAGCTTTAACTGCCACTATACGGATGTTCTGAGCACAATATTGGTCATTAATAAGTGCAGGTAATCCCCCAAAAAAACTACATAGGTTAGTTTGATGAAGTGATATGTTTTAGCTTGACGCGAGCTGCATTTAACCGCGTTCTGTTTCAATGACCATCGACTTGACCTGATACTTGCCTTGAACTTCATTCGTTTACAGACCCCGAGCTTGACGCACATTTCGAGCTTCTCCAAGGTGAGATCTCTGTCCATGCGTTTCTTCGGTTTAAAATTCTCTGTTACCTGCGGGGAAATGTGAAAGCATATACAACAGTTTTGACACTAACGAATTTTTTTTTTTTGCTCTCAGCCAAGATCATGCAGCTGTCTGGAGCCCTATTTAACCTCCATGTTGAAGGTATGATGAATGAAGGTCGTGGATCGCTTCGTCGTGATGCGCCCTTTTAAAGCGATAGCATAGGATGACAGCCATCGCGAACCTTGCAAGATTGGCCACGGAAAGGTGCCAGCAACGAAACGCACCTGCCGTTTGACGCGAGTAGCGGCCAATGTTACTAAATGCCCCCCGTCCTCGTCCTCATCCGTACCCTCTCCTCCTCCCGTGCTCCTTCCTCCTTATCTGCTCCTCCTCCACCCCTTCTTTCCTCCTTCTCCTCCTCTCTTGAGGTATTTGAGGCGGCACACAATTTACCAACTTTGTCTGAAGTGCCACTGAGATCGATGGGTACAGACCCGTACCTATGTAGATGGCCGCTTGGATAACGACGAGTACACCAGGTTTTCATACGTACCTCTGTGATTTATGAATGGTGATATCACTTGCCTGCACAAAGGGTAGCTGGCATCTCCCCTCCTCCTCCTCCTTCCTCCTCCTGCACCCCTCCCTCCTCCTCCCCTCCTCCTACCCTCCTGCCCGCACGTTACATTATGGGACGTTTTCCATAATGCAACGCGCGGGACCCTCGCGACGTCACTCGTGACCCTCGTGACGTCACTCTTGACGTCACGTATGATGGCATTATAGGACGTTTTCCATGATGCACCGCGCGGTTACACCGACGGCGACGGCTATGGCGACGGCGACGCCGACGCCGACCTCGCTCAAACCGGAGAGGGGTGCCTAAGAGCTGGGCTCTAAAATATTTAACGCATGATTTAATGCACAGCTCTTGAGCGTTGAGAAGCTCCTCGCATCCTCCACTTTTTAGGTTTTTTCAAGGGCCGAACATATCCTTATTATCGTGACTATGGCATGTTAACTTGTTCCAGACCCTCGAGTGTATACTTAAAACCACCCTAGCATGTATATAACACGAACCTGCAAGAACCCACGTAGAACACCGCGCCGGCGTGCGTATCCATCCGCGCATCTCGGAGCGGTGACGTGCACCTCGGAGCAAAAAACCACGACCGGGTTCTAATTGCCTTCGGTTTGGATTTGGCGGATCGTAGTTCTGCCTCTTAATGCGTCATAGGCTCAGACAACGTATAGTTAGGGATCCGTGTTTTAGGTATAGATCGCTCATACCCCCCCCCCCCCCCCCCCAAAGTCGAGTTCTATCAAAATCAGGAAAACAAAAAAGCCCTCCGATAAAGTAGTCCTCGAATGAAAAAAAAAAATAATAATACAAAGAAACCCAATCTTCACTGAAAGAAATCGTGATCGATGGCTTTCCTTTGTGTTGACCCGAAACGCAGCCCGCATAATACCGTTCATGAGTCTGCTTCTTCTTTCGACAACCACCCCGCCTCTCTATCTCCATATCTTATCGGTATTGTGATATTTTCAAAGAACTTGGGCCAAACGCATGTTTCTTGGATGATGGGCGCTTCATGCCCCTGTACTGTTTTCTTCAACATAAGCCATGATAAACGAAGATTGTTTGTAGACACCCAAAATTGGCAACGAGAAAACACCGACAATTAGTGGTCAAAAAGAAAACCCTTAAATCTGAGCTGAAAAAAATTAAACTCCGAAAACAGGGGATCCTACGCATAGGAAATGAAAACCTAAATGCGAAAACATTTAAGGACCACAACACTACGGCGTAACAGTGGATGAACCTACACCATCCTCAAGAGCGACAAGCACATGTATAGTTGCGTTGTCATAGCTGGGTATACAATATTGTCGTTAATGCATGCAATATGATTGATGGCAGAACAAAGTAACATTTTTTATGTTATTTTACGTACTATTAAAAGCGTGAGGTATATTATGGCGCGCCGAAAGAACTTATCAATGCAACCTTCTTGTTGTTCTTGTTCTTACAGCGATGCGCAACACACCGCCTGCCCTTGCCCGTTCAACCGGTGAGTTGTGGATAGCTTCCACCTCATCGGGACAGTGCACCAAAAAAAAAAAACATAAAGAACTGATTTTGTTATTCTGGACACTAAGTTTCACCTAAACTTTGTTTCACTTTAAGTCAGAGCATGGTGAAAACAAGAGAAACAAGCGCATACACACAGAACAAAAGGGAAAAGTCAGGGCTCACTCTCTGCGCTTGATTGAATAAACCAACAAAAAGCACGCACAAAAAAAAAAGAACACTGTAATTTCGCACTTTTGGAACTGCTTAATTGACCCTCAGCTTTGACCCTCAACTCTGCTCGGACTTGAGGTAAAACGGATTATAGCTGATATACGTCCTAAAAACCTACGTGCTAAGCTTGAGACGTTTTAAAAACTATTACTCTGCGCAGGCTCATGTAGTCGTTATAGAGTAAGGATGAAATAACAAACACATTTTTCACGCCTTGCGAAATTCGAATTCCAAACGTACGTCACTTGAAATTCGACACGCAAACGTAGTTTCGCGAGAACTTTTATTTATATTTTTAGAGCTCAATTTTGGTGTAGTAAAATATTAAAAGTAAATAAGAATTGGAAGGTGCGTGCATTTTCAATGTCCTATTTTAGCCTGTATGTCGTCTGCACCCTATTTTATGAGCTCACTCTAAGAAGGCTAGCTCCACGCAAGAACACTAAAAACCAATACAAAATGCTGGCAGTGAGCAAGATAATCGCGATAATTATTACGTTTAATAAAATGTATCAACAATGACCACCTAGCAGTATAATCTCACAAAGCAGTGTGCAGGTGACGAACATCCGGTATCGGGCATAGGAAATGCACGACAGCCGTTTTACTCTATTTTTAACATGTTACCACCTCTGACTTGAGCTAAGAGAAAAATACATTTAAAACGTTTTTGCAAAACTACATTCGCGTGCCCGATTTCAGCTATGTACGTTGTCAATTCGAATTTTGCAAGTCGCGCCAAATGTGTTAGATCCTTTAGGCCGCACCCTTAATAAGACAAGAAAAAATAAAACTAAATACTGCTATCCCAATAGAAATATTTGCGTTCTTATCTTCCTGTGTGAAAAATTTTATTTTCACGTCTTCCGATATTTTTTTTTTTTGCTATAAGAGCGTGGTCATGCTACAGGAACCTTAAAAACATTGCTTAAAAACACGCGAAGTGAAGCTCAATTCTCAGCAACCTTGCAAATCAGGGAGAAATTACTCGCTTCACTTGTAGTCTAACTTTATTTTAGCGTATGGAGAACGGTGTTCGTCATTGTTTTGCTTAGGGAAAATATCCAATTACAACTTCTTCTGGGACGCGCCGTATGTTTTGAGATTTAGCATTTTTGGCAACCTTTCTAGTATCGCAATTCCATCCCTCTTCCTGAGAAGATACCCGAGTAGCACAGTTCTTTGAGTTAAACTCTGGTTTTACAGCGATAGCTAATATGGGCTTTTACCCCCATTAGAAATTACGTGTACACTGGTTCATAAAAGAATCACGTTAGCAAAAACAAGCAAACAAGCAAACAGAAAACAGAAAGCAGGGGAAGAGGGGGGGGGGGATGCTGTGACGCGAGGTCAGGTCACGGCCCTGGGATGCGCCATGCCGGCATATTGAAAGAAAAAAATAATCAGTTAAACGGATTTTTTTTTTCATCAAAGTGTTTTTGTTTATTTTTTTTTTAAAGTGAACATAGTGGCAACGCACTTCCAGAGATCAGATAGTCATATATCTGCGGAAGTACTTTGGCCATACCTGTGAAAGTCGTCATAATTAGAATTCCTTTTTGGGTAGGTAACTATTGGCGCTACCATTTACGGAACGACACTCATACCGCGACTTCATATGAAAGCGTCATTGGTTGTCGCCAAAGGGCCACCATGACCGCTTACGCCAGCCAATCGAACTGAGGCACCTGTGAGCGTGCCCTGCTGCGGTATTGACGCTTTATGTAGTCATCTTCATCATAACGCTTTAGAGTCTTACGCTTTCCTCACTTTGCCTTCATCAAAAACGTATTCCACGTGAAGATGTGTTTTTTCAAGTGATTCCATTCTTATTTCGAGTGATAGTCCCGCCTCTTGCTTCGGTATTCGTTTTTTTTTTTTCCTCAAAAATACAACAATCTCCTTTACTTCATAGCAAAACTAGGAGGCTCAGGGCTCGCTATGCCCCTTATTAACGGGAAACGTTCTTTGGCTAGGTAGTTCGGAATTTCGTGAAGCCCAGATAAAAGCGCGGCCGCCAGGCTCGGCACTGATTGGTTGACGGGTGGTAGAGGAGGCGTGACGTGCTCGTCCCTGATTGGTTGACGGAGAGGTCATGTAACCAGAGGGGTAGGCAAAGAGCAAAAAAACAATAGGTGGAGAGGAGCTCTACCACCTGTACGCACTGAGGGAGAGGAGCAGGGGAGTTTGGAAGGCTCCGGAAGGTCGCCAGGTTTATCAGCCCGATTAGCGGTAGTATCGCCTTTCTCTATAAAACAAATATCAAGTTATCAAGTATACAGATGGTACGCGTTAAACTATCCGATGAAGGGCGCTGTGAACGTAGGTGTACTAGAAAGTACACCTACGTTCACAGAAATACTAGAAAGTATAAAACACGAAGGACGGACAAAACAACCTTATTTACTTCATAGCAAAACCAGTGGATTCGGGACTCGCCTTGGTCAACGCGCCAACACCAACGCGCTCAACAAAAGTACACGTGTATTTTTGTTTTTGTTTTCCCAGCTAGACCAAGAGTCAATTGTGCTACTCTTGCGGTGTCGGCGGTGTACACGCTAAGAGGATTTGCTTTTTTGAGTACAACAGAAGTTGCACTTCAGCCTTTGAGAGCAACAAGGCATGTGTGATTATGAAGGTTACCGGCGTTTCGCGAATGCGTGTGATTTTCCTTTTTCCGGTGATGCGTACAAGTTGTAGGCTGCTCAACACTAGCAGCGTAGTTGATTTATTTTCTTCACACTACTCCCTTTTCACTGGTGGTTTCCAGGAGCTGAGCGCGGACCCAAGTAAGGCCGATAAGGGGACTCCTTCCAGTGGACACAGAGTTGCGTGCGCTGGAGCAGACAACTCTTTCGTAAAACGGGTATTGATATGGTGGTGGTAATTTGAAGTGACCACGAAACCTTTTCCTGCAATTGGGTTGACTAGTGTTCAAAATAAAGTCTTCACGTTGAGAAGGCGTTGTGTACTGCATCCATTTCTGTTTGTATAAGTGGGCGCATGACAAAAAAAGTAACCTTAATAAAAAACAAATACAAAGTTTAGCGGAATGTGTCCTTTTTTTTCTGGGGGGGGGGGGGGGGGGAGGGGGTGGAGGGGCCTCCTGCCAACAGTAGACTGCATGTTATCGGCGTGCAAAAACAATGTACTCTACTCTGTTTCACGTTAAGTCCACACTCTAAAAAAAGCCCGTGCGTCTAGTTTCCCACACAAAACTTGGAGCGCCAATCACCGAAACTTACGGAGGCAGCTCAATGTGTTTGGACCAAGAAACGCAGTCTCAGTTGTGAAATTAAGCAATGCTAGCGTGACGTTTTGCGTTGCTTAATGTCACATCTCAGACTGCGTTTTTTGGTCTAAACATATGTTTCGGCATCGTCATTCGCTGAGCTGCCTCCGTAAGTTGCGGTGATTGGCTTTCCCGAGTCTTGTGCGGCAAAGTAGACGCACTGACGTTTTTTTAGAGTGCAAGTCGCAACCGACTCGATCCGGCCGAACCAATCAAGCAGCCCCAAAAGTGTATCGTCATGGCACTCGTCTTCTCTGTGCGTTTGCTATCGCCGGCTGAGCCAATGAAGAAACCGAACCCGAAGGCTGATCTTCAAGTGGCTACACACTTACCAGTATTGCGGAATGTACTTATATCTATGAAGTACTCGAAGTAAAGTAGAACATAAATGAGTGGTTATGTACTTCAAGTAAAGTAGTAAGTACACCGGGCGCTATGTACTATAAATACAATTCACTTTTAAAGTAAAGTACGAGGTTTTGCCACAAAAAAATCACACATTTGTTTTTTTTTTTGTTGCAAAAATAAAATTTGCATCACCGAACGATCATTTTCCGCACTAATGTAGTGCTAGAGATCCGAATCAGATGCCGAAGTTTTAAGCTAACCGTTATCTTATTCTAAAGTAGTAAGTAATTTTCTCAAACTTTCAATGGCAAAATGGGGCCCATTTTCGCCCGTCTTCGGTAACTGGTGCCGTAGAGCCATCACGTATTCGGGAGCTCGGTCGGCCGTCCTTCTTCCACTAAAGAGTTCAGAAAATCCCACATAATTATTTAATAAGATAACGGTTAGTGCTGAAACTTTGGCATCTGGTTCGGACCTTCAGGGCTACATTTGAGCAGAAAATGACTCTTCCAAAGAATATTTCAGGCAGTCTATAGAAATCGTGCTGCCATTTTTACGACTTCTTGAACTTCCTATCCAGTCACGTTGTATCAATTATTTTCAATAGGCTTACCATAGATTTTCAACCGAAGTCAATAGAGTACAGATGAAAGAAACACTAGAATTTTTATCACCACGCCTCATTGACTTTCCGTCACCATATTTGTATAAAATTTCTTTAGACTAGAGTTGATGAAATAATAATACGCAGTGCGGAGAATCGACATCACACCCAGTTGAAGCCTCCTTGAGGTGCTGATTTTTTCGACTCTGTAAAATAAATATCGCCTGTTGCAATTTTTTATACCTTGAGATGCAGTTCACCACCCTTATATTTATACCACATTTCGTATAAAATATGCTCGAAAAAGAAGCAACATATTTGTCATCTTTTCATCTTCAGGGATGGTCCACGTTCAAGTGATCGCCTATCAAGTGTATTGTATATATAGCGGGGGAAGAGTCAACACTACTAAGGTTCTTGTCATTTTATTGTTATTGTGTGTTTGTTTTTCTTTCTTCTGCTTTCCCCGCCTCTCCCTCCCACCCCTATTGCATCAGTGATTTCTTGGCATTACTGCCATGCATCCCCCCGCCTCTATTAAAAAAAAACAAAGCTTGTTATTATTAACATTACTGAATTACTACTGTTGCGAGTGCTCTGTGGCGTGTGTATTTTTAATATCTGCGTATGCGCACACGGCAAGGCTTGTTTCCCTGGATATATCGGGAGAAACCTAAAATTAAAATTAAGAATTACTTTTCGAAAAACTAGTTTATTGTCGTTAGAAAAAGTACAGAAAGTTTGGTATTATATTTATGTATTTTATAGAATTTGTATGCAACTTAATATAGCCTAATTTTTATAGAAAGACTAAAGAAACAAGGGGTCAAAAAGGTATGACAGTGGACAGAAAAGTATATACATTTTCTTTAGAACACCTATAGCATCTATACACTATTTTCTATAGACATTCTGGAGAAGGTGGATACTTATTTTTGTAAGAGGAGAGTTTGGCAATGCGTGGTTTATTTTCGCGGTAAAAAAATATTTCGATTTTTTTGGGGACACCTTTTTTTAACTTAAACTTCCATAGCCCTATTACACTGGTATGCATTGCCCTAGGGGTAATCGGAGTGCCTAGTTATTTTTGGAAATGGCGGCGCATACTAAATAAAGTCAAGTGACCACAAAATTGTTATTTTCAGCAATTGGGTAAAATTCGGAAGTTCTTTTGACTTCCGAATTTGGTGCCGCTTGCACCCAAGGCCTCCCGCACTTTCGAACGCCGAGTGCGCATTGATGTGTACCTTGTTCTGCAAAGTTTTTTTCTAAAATCCCCGATTATCTTACTAATGGACTTTCAAACTGCACTGAAAGGTCGGGAAACTTTATTCGGACCCCCGAGTGGCACAATCCCGGACACACAACACCTACGTTTAACGCTTAAAAGTCTACTTCAACTATCCATGTTGTTCTCAGCTCTCTAGCCCTCACGTTAGGCCTTGCCCCCGGGTCGACTCCGCCACGGCCTAGTGTAATCCTGACCTGCCCGCTGTCGCTAACTGAAATGTCTCGCTTTGCTACTGGGGGCGCTGGGTAAAGACTTTACTGCGACCCAGACGCGGTTCACAGCCTGTCTAGCGCACGGTCCGCATGGCGCACAGCTGGCAATATCTGTTTCTCGGGAAAAACCTAATTTAGCTTGGCGCAAGCAGGCTGTAAAAGCAGCAGCACGTAGCAAGGTGTATGGCTGTCACGTTTGTTCGAATCGAAAGAGTGCATTTCTTTGCCACGGAAGCGCAAGGCGTTTTTTAGCCCCGGCAGCTCTTGTGCCATCGCCGGAAAAGGGCGCGTTCTCGGATCACCAATAAATAGAGTGTGCTGGCATTCGGCGCCTGTTGGCGACGTGAGCGATCGAAAGCGTCGCTGTGGTCGGCCTGCCACGATTGGCCGAATGCTGACAATGACGTCAGCAAAGGATTTCTCATCGACGGAACTAAGAGGAATGTAAGAACTACAATTTTGACTGTGTTGGCAGGCTTCCACCATGCCCATTACAAACACCATCAAACTTGTTGTTCACAAGGTAACGACGTCACAAAAGGGAATCGAACGAGGGCGCCACCGAAACATCTCGCCGCTAATAGTGAAGAATCTATCACGCGAACACCTACTGACTAGATCCCGCGAGGTCCACGAGGAGAGCAGGTCAGGACCAGATAAGGCCGCTGCACCTTGCGCGCCTTCGATTCATGTGTGGATACCCTAAAAAAAAAAAAACAAAAAAACATCTGTGCAGCGCCACGAAGTCATACCGTGACGAAACGCTGAGGCAGCGGCCATGCACTACAAGGTGCGCGAAGGCAGATTATTCTATGGGCAGGTCAGTATTACAGTAGGTCGTGGACCCCGCACCCAGTGCGCTGCTGCCCGCCCTGTCAGGGACCCAAACTGCTCCTTGAGATCAACACCGTGGAAATCGATCATCGCGAACCATCGACTGGCGAACTGTCGGCACGACGCCGCGGTACGTTTACACAACTACCATCATTCTAACATTTTCTGAAAACATCGAACTCGCCAACGTGGATCCACATACTGTATGCTAGAAACCGACGTGCTTAATGCCGCTGGTCTCAACACCATTAAAAAAAAGACATACACCAAAGTGCGCATCATTCAAAATCTTCTTGTCATCGCCATGTCTACAGGCCCTCCACCGAGGCCAAGCTCCTGACTATAAAATCTGTAGCAATTCAAAACACCCTGCACGGGATTCGAACGTAAAGAGACAATGACCCTGGTAACGCACGCGGAGTCATTCATGGAATACCCACGTCATTGGCAGAGGAAGACATTTGAAAGGACCCCTAGAGAGAACATGCCAAGCTGCTTCACCGCAGACTCATCGGCACATCACACACAATAATGGTGACGGTCCAAGGACCACGGCTTCCTCGCTATGCCTTCATGAATCGCGTGGCAATCAAACACCACCCTACAGGCCACACAGCGCCCTCCACACGATCTGCTGTACGATCAGACACCGCTTTCCGCTTGGCCCCAACAAAAGGCAACTCACCAGATACCTCACCTGCAGCAATAAATGCTCGCTAGTCAATGCCTTGCCTCACCCCACGAATATGAGCCACACTGCCTCTGTAGCAAAAAAGACCATCCGCCCGCTTCCCTTGTAGACCGCTCCGACAGCAGGTGGACGAGGCAGCCAAGACACAGGCCTTCCAACAGAAATGATATCGTCTCCAACCTCTCGGCTCACGAACACTGCAGGCATGACCGAAATTATATCCACAACCGCTTTGACGTTCCCCAAAGCCCGAAAGCACGACTTAAAGCACCATGCCCCAAATTACCATAGACCGGTCAAGGAACCACCGGCTCACCCTCCAAGGTGAGCGAGCCAGCTCCCCCGAAATCGATCCTCCCATCCTCCAACCTCCCCTTCCATTTACCACCTAAGACATTGAAATTTGTTACGTCTAACCGATTCCATACTCAAAACCCGTAACACTCGCAACACCGACCACCACACCGTACCCTTTCCACCAAAATAAAAAAGGTAGACGCCCAAACGACCAAAGTAGACAAGCTAGAGGACTCCATGTCGGCACTTCAGGCCACCACACAACAGATGCAACGTTATAACAAACGATGCGACGCACCCATAAAAAAACCTATCGAGCCCAACCAACTTATGGCTACCCGCCTCGAGCTGTTTCCTGTGAAAGGGAGTCAGACCAGTGCAATTTTGAGCAGCCCGTACATGTACCTTTTTCCGTTCATTCAAAACAGACGAACACGCTTGTGCAGGAATGTAAAAATAACACGATGGGCGCTGGGATTAAAGCACTGCCAAAATATTTTGAACATCATGTGCCTTTAATGTTCAGAATTTCCGCATATGTTAATACAGGGAAGTCTCTCAAAGTATATCTTCACGCACCAATTCTATCTGAACTCCAAAGAAAAAAAATATATTCTAAGCTCGCACAATTCGTATATGAAAGAAACATAAAGCGCAACAATCATTAAGTGATGTCCTACGGTATAACAGACAAGAGAGATCCGGTATAGGAATATAATATATATGTAATATAATTATGACCACTGCCAAAGAGCGACTATGTCCTTCGCAAGCATGAGTGATGCTGGCATTTCAAAAGATTGGTACAATTCGCGCGCCATGCTCTTCTTCAAATGTAATGATATTAATTGAGACCTCAACAAAGCATATCTACGAGTCACTAAATACTGATTGTTTTGACAGTCGACACGACCGTATAAAGTTCATACGCACTCCCATAAAAGGCGATCGCAGAGCCCTCCATCACGCGACAGCATAAAATAAGTGTGTGTTGCCGAAAAGAACAAGCATGAACCACAGTCCAATAAGCGCGGGAACAGGGAGACGTTAAAAACAAATGCGCAGCCCTTTCTCGTACGGCAGCTGATAGGCCGAAAACGAGCACGCCATGCGTGAAGGAACTAGGGCCAACATATCGCACTTGTTTCCCATGAGCCGTCATCAAGTCCCCTTCAGTGCCACGTCAGCCCCCGTAAAGGCTCTGTTATTATCCGACGTCAAGCGTAGCAAACGCGGCGTAGCGCAGCGGACAGCGATACTGATTGGTCGAAGATAACAAGTTTCTTCTCGCCGGCCAATCAAAGGCCCACGTTTTGCGCTACGCTACGTTCGCTGCGCTCAACGTCGAAGTATAACAGAGCCTTAAGCGTCCCAGTATCCGACAGCGACGGCAGCCCCCTCCCCCCGCGAGAACCTTCCCTCAAGGAGGCGCCTTTACACTCGCGCCATGAAAAGCTTCAGAGCACAGACGCGTACGCGTCGTAGACTGCGCGCAAGGTCAAGCCCATTCATTTGAGCAAGAAATCAAAAGTCCCGTGCATATCACTTTCCGGTTCCAACACATTCGATTGCCAGTCGATGAACTCACGTTCTCAACACAAAGTCACTCGATATCATCACGAGCTGATATCACGGAGTCCCTCAATATCATCTCACGCACTCAGAACCATATTACAGAGTCACTCAATGTTATGTCACGATCTTAGACTTTTATTACGGAGTCACTCAATATTATCTCACGAACTCAGACTCAAATGACGGAGTCACTCAGTATCATCTCACGAGCTCACTCATATCACGGAGCCGCTCAATGACAATATCATTTCACCAACTCAGACTTATATCATGGAGTAACTCAATATCATCTCACAAACTCAAAGTCATACCACGGAGACTTTCAAACGCACTCACAATCACGTGGTGAGTGTGAGTGAGCCTGAGCGAGTGAGTTTGGGACTGAGTTTGACGAGGCATGATTCCGAGGTTCTTCGCCGCGTATTTACTCCATTGTCAGCTCCGCCACTACAACAGATACAACAGCCACAACGTGCTGCTGTGATGACAGACCACTCCTCATGGCAGCGTTCCCAATCCACGTGGTGAACATCAACCACTATTCCCATCTGCTACTACTGTGGAATACGTGGACACGTCACCGATTCTGCAGAGGCCGTCGTGCTGACAGGACCGCAACTGGCAGTCACGTAGTAATGTGTAATTACGCATTGCCACCTCGGGACCACCAAGGCTACAAACGCAGCAAAAACTATGTCGATACCGCATCAAACTCCCAACAACACAACCCTCGACAGCGCTCACTTTCTTCCTACCGGCGTCGTTCTTCTTCGTCTCCTATGAATGCCCGGTCTGGTCACATGTCTTTACCCTCTGAAAACTAATATCTGCCCTTTCCAGAGAGTGCAATAAAACACCTCCGAAAATCCAGGTACTGCGAGGTACAGGAACAAATTCCAAACAAGCAACCACCTGCTGCACCGCTCGAATCGTAATCCAAGATAATGTACACACTCTCGAATTTTTATTTCGACCGCAATGTACACCCGATACCATTCTCGGGTGCGACTTTATAAGGACAGCTCAAGCTCTCGTTGATTGCGCTAACTGTTAACTCTGGACTACAAGCGAACTTTCATCCAAAGATACCGCTCTGGGTACCGATATCAAACTCTGCACACCTAACGACATAATACTTTGACCATACACAAAAACTCCGATTGACATATCGGTTTCGTCAAACATATCCGCCGATGCCCAGCTGAATCCACATTACGAGCCAAGGTTACGTAAAATATTAGTTCTTTATCACAGTCTGGCCTCACTACAGCTGGGATTGACCACTATTTCTATCACACACTGCGGAAACAACCCCTTATTTTGTCCAAAGGATTTTCGATAGCCCAAGCTCAATCCTTTGAGGAATCTACATTGCTGTCCTTGTTCCAGATTCATCTATGACCCACCTGAAAAATATGCTTTCATCCTCCTTACTCACTGAAATTTTTGAAACCATGAACAAATTCCTTGACTCCAGAAAAACAGCGTTAACTCCATGCTCTTCTTTAACGCTTTCGTGACTCATTCGGTAGGGCCTCATTCCCCCTGGGAAGATCCACTGCCGTGGGCATCACACTGAAACCGGAGGTGCAGCAGCTGTCCACGACCGGTCATATCGGGTATCCCTTGAAGAGCGTCAAATACTCAATAACATGGCGAGGATATGCTAGTGGAAGTAGTTGTCCGGTCGTATTCCAATCCCTGGTCGTCGCCAGTAGCACTAAAAAAAAAAAAATGCAGTGGCTTAGCTTGGCTATGCCAGGATATACGTAGCGTGAGCTTAAGTTCAGCTGGTTATTCTTAGCTTTCCTGGTTGTCTAGGATTAGCTTGATTATCATGCTTATTGCTGCTTCAGTGACACACACACGGTATACGCATTATGTGACTACTTCGGGATCCGATGAGTTAAGCTTCTCCGCTCTTCTGCGCCTCTGAGCAGCAATTTCGCTCTCCTTCTCCATGGCTATACCACACTGGCAAACGCCCCGCTATATGTAATACCCCCACTGATACCTCTGCGCATGCGCACAAAATGGGAGGCGCTATCAAGCGGCTCCGGTGCAGCGTCAGACTTGGCTACTGCGCAACGGAGGCGCACAGCTGGGCACGCGGCGGCGCCAGTGCGTCTGCCGTGGCTATGACGTCACTCCTCTGGAATGCGCAGACCGCCGAGGCGCGGGCGGCGGCAGCGGAGCGCGCGGCGGCGGCGGCTCTGGCGCGCCAGCTGTGCAGCCGCGTCGGTAGCTCTGAGGCGAGAGCGCTGGCCTACGGATCCCCATGTGGCGGGTTCGAATCCCGGCTGAGGTGCCCGCAAGCTGACGGAGGCTTATTGCGGAGGACGCGGCGTGTAACCGAGCTTTTGGTTGCACGTCAAAAGATCCCCAGGTGGTCCAAATTAATCCTCAGTCTTCCGCTGGGGTGTTCCAGATGCCCGTCATTGGTTTGGCAGGTAAAACCCCCAAATTGACTTTTTTGCGCAGCTGTGCGCCGTGTGACGTCACTGCTCCTCGCGCATGCGCAGCATGGCTCTCCAGGAGCCACGCGAAACTGCTCAACCTCGGCCAGTGTAGCTCACGCTACAAAAGACGACTCACTTCGTTTCTGCGTCGACTACCACCACCTAAACAAGGTTACCCGCAAGGGTGTCAACCCGAAGCATCACATTTTTGACGCTCTGGACAAACTTCAAGGGTCATCATCTATCTCATGTCTTGATTTGCGTTTTGGATAGTGGCAATATCCTATAGCTGAATAACACAAACAGAAAACAATTTTCGCTTAACCAGATGACCTTTATGAATTTAACGCCAGGCCTTTTGGTCTCTCTAATGCACCAGCTGCATTCGAAAGGATGACTGACTTTGTCTTATGGGGCATGGCATGAACCACTTGCTTATGCTATCTTGATGACATCACTGTTTTCTCCTGCCAAATTTGACGAACATTTATTGCGACTGTTTTAAAATCTAACTTGCATTACCAACGCGGGCCTCCAACTAAATACAACAAAGCGTCATTTTGCAGCAAGAAAGGACAAAATGCTTGGTCACGTTGTCACGCATGCCGGTGTAGCTCCTGATCTTTACAAAATTCGTGTCGCCCTTTAATTTTCATAGTCGAAAAACATAAAGGTACTAAGAAGTTGATTAGGACTTGCGTCATAGTTCTGTCATTTCGTTCAGGAATTCGCCACCATTGCCGAACCTTTGTATCATCTGCTTCGCACTGACATATTGTTTGACTGGAACCCCACTTGAGACCATTCCTTTAATTCTCTTGGCATTGCCCTGGCGTACAACCAATCCTATGCATTTCTGATCCTTATACTCCTACTGATATACACACAGACGCCAGCGGTCACAGTTTGGGAGCAGCACTGATTCGAAGAAACCTTGAAAATAATCGAGAGTGAGTCATCGCGTTTGCGAGCCGTGCCTTGATAAGATAAAAAAAAATAATTATTCTACACCAGAACATGTGTGCCTCACTGTGATTTGGGGAATAACTAAATTTTGTCCTTGTCTTTGCTGCCGCCCTTTTGACGGTGTTATTGACCACCAGGCTCCCTGCTGGCTCTCGTCATGGAAGAACATGTCCGGCCTCCTCGGCCGATAGACGCCTCGCCTTCAGGAATACGATTTTACAATTCGATAAAAGCAGACATGTACACGTTACCCAAAAAAAGTAACTAAATACCGTTACTCGTTACTCGCTCAAAAAGTAACTAAATACGTTACTCGTTACCGATTCTCAAAAGGAACGCGTGAGTTACCTCAAAAGTAACGAGTTACTTTCCACGTTACTTTGACGACCAAATACACAACTGTTTTTGTTTCATGGTTTATTGTTTTCTTTTTAGTAGTCATTGCCCTTCAGCAGCAGCTGCCTGTAGACGTTTTCATCAGTTATGTTTCCCCGCTTCCTTGAAAATACATCTCCGGCGACGCTGAAGAGTCGTTCTACCGACGCGCTTGAAGGAACGGCAGTGTTGTGCTTCAGGAAGAGCTGGTGAATCTTCGAGAACTGCGCCTGCATTGAGGACAGCGGGTAATGGGTTAAGTCCCTCCCCGTGTTTGCAACCTCCGGGTTTACATTCGGTCCGTACCCGTTTCTAGAAGGTTCAACCAACGAACCTGATTGTGCTCGCTGGGTGAAGGACATTCCCAGCTGTAGAGTTCAGTACAGCAACGTTTATCGCTGGACACGTCAGTCGAACCGTTCGACTGACGTGTTCAGCGATATACGTTGCTGTACTGTCATACTGGTTAGTTGTTTTTCGGGTTTCCCATCTGCCTTTGTCACAATAGACGCATACTCAGGTTAGAATAAAAACAAGGCCGTTTAAGCGGTGTTGTACACGTTACTCCTCAAAAGTAACGAGATACCGTTACTCGTTACTTGGCCTTCAAAGTAACTAAATACCGTTACTCGTTCCTTTTCTAAAAAAGTAACTAAATACGTTACTCGTTACCGAAAATAGTGACTAGGTACAAGTAACTCGTTACTTGTAACGCGTTACGTACATGTATGGATATAAGTAAGGACAGAAGCACAGTGATGCTGACTGGCTTTCCCGCTCTCCGCTTTCCCAGGAAATTTCGTAAGTTATATCACATATCACTATTGACTTATATCCAGTTCTTGCGACGCTCACTCTTGACAGGTTTCACTCTGCTCAACGCCCTGATACCTGGATTTAGCCCATGATTGACCACATTAGCGGAAACTCTTCCACCGACCGGCGCTTTGTGCAGAAACCCCGCCACTTTGCAATGCACAAAGGACTCCTTAGAATCATGACTATGCACCCGATGGAAACCGCTGGCTGTTTGTCGTTCTATCCTCAATGCGCTTGAAAATTTTACGATACTTCCACGATGACCCCACCGCCGCTCATCTTGGCTTCTTCAAGACATATGAGAGAATTTGACATCGTTATTGTTGGCCTGGATTGTATCGTACAGTTGCCATATGCGTCGATTCGTGCCTTCCATGCCAACATCGTAAGCGCTCCGCATCACTTCCCGGTGGCCTACTTCCTCCTGTTCAGTCACCACGACATTGATTCGAGGTTGTGGGCACTGACATCTTTCAATCACTACCTCTATCCACACAATAACACCATTATATTGTTGTGGCCATCGACCACACGACCTGATACGTGGAGACCGAACCCCTTTATGATACCACAGCCGAAGCCGTAGCACCGTTCATTCTTCACAACGACCTCTTACGCCACGTTACTCTTCGGGTTACCATCAGCGACCGTGGAAAGGCCTTCTTATCTCGTACTGTGGAAGCCTTGTGGCAAGCCGCTAATGTGGATCACGGACTGACATCGTCATACACCCTCAAACAAATGGCCTTACAGAACGCGGCAGATTGATACTTTAGACCCATGTTGCGGATAAAAAAAAAACAGGACGCGGGATGGCCAAAAAAAACATGCTTTTCGTGTAAGGCTCTTCAAATTATGAGGCGCTGGAGAAATTCAGCCTTCTGCGTTAAGTCCTTATTTCGAACTCTTTTTGCTCGCCTTCCGCCCATTGAAAAGCATGCGGTAAGGGCCTTAGAACGCACCTGGTATCTCTGCGCCGCAGCGTTCTTCCGCACGTCTGCTTTCCTCGCCGTCACCATGGCAACGAACGCCGAATGAATGGAAGCACTTCGGCTTTGGCTAGCAGACGGCGTTCGTAAAATGGCGTCAGCTGTTGCTGGCTTCACGCGGCGGTACCGTGCGTGCTTCCATTCATTCGGCGTTCGTTGCCATGGTGACGGCGAGAAAAGCAGACGTGCGGAAGAACGCTGCGGCGCAGCGATACCAGGTGCGTTCTAAGGCCCTTACCGCATGCTTTTCAATGGGCGGAAGGCGAACAAAAAGAGTTCGAAATAAGGACTTAACGCAGAAGGTTGAATTTCTCCAGCGCCTCATAATTTGACGAGCCTTACACAAAAAGCATGTTTTTTCGGCCATCCCGCGTCCTGTTTTTGTTATCCGCAACATGGGTCTAAAGTATCAATCTGCCCAGAACGCTTCAACAACACACTGGCAAAGATGCTCTCCATGTACAATTCCAAATGCAACACCAATTGAGACACCGTGTTACTTTTCGTCACTTATGCCTTTAACACGGCTGGCCAGTCCACAACTTGATTCTTCCCATTTTATCTGTCGTACGGCAGTACATCATTCACCACAATTGATGCTCTTTTCCCCATCCACCCGACATTACAAATAACAATGTACTTCCCACACAGGCTTGCCGCAAACTCGCCATAACGCGCACACAGCTTTATCAACAGGGCTCCAAACAATATTATAATGAACAGCACCGAGACCGCCAATAAAGTACCAATGAATTCGTACTCATACACTTCCCCACTTACCTAATTGGCTGTTCCGAAAAGCTCCTTTGAAAATACCAAGGACCCTACCGCGTTACTTGCCAAACTTCACCTGTGAACTGCAGCAACCTACATATGACTGGCGGGCCCACGGTCGACACGTCGTGCACTTCAGTCGCGTCAAGCCCTTCACTCCACGCGACACCAAGTTTTATCTTATTGCACCAAACACTTCGATCGGCCAGGATGGCCTTTTTGAAAAGGGAGCATCTGTGGCGACGAAGTGGCACGCACAAGGCAGCACGTGTTTATCCGAGGCAGAGCTCGTGTTTTAAAATCGACCTTTCAGTGACCTTAAAAACCATAGACTTTGCTTATTCTAGAGCTAAAATGCACCACAATATGAATATAATACAAGTTTTTATACCATTTTAAAACGGAAAGCATAAAGTTGTAAAAAGATAAAAGCAGAAATTGTAAATTTGTGCAGTCTTGTAAGATCAACTTCTACTTCATATCTACCAGCGATGCGGATTGTGAAAAAAGGGTTGAATACGCAAAAGAGGAAGCGTGTTTATCCCGGCGGAGTCTCGATGGCATAGACAACTTGAAGGCCACTTTCAATCCTCACTTTCTGCCCTTATTTAAAAGTAGCTCCAGTGTCCCGAATATTGTTGTATTGATTTTATTTTTTTTACAGTAGAAAACGTATGACAATGTTACGCAAAAAGTCAATGAGCCTATCTAAGAAGGTTTGATTTAAGTTTTAAACGTGCATTGTAGATACACCCCAATTCTAATGTGTTTATAACATGGCCACCGGGATCAATAAAACTACTGCAATATTAACAGAACCTAGAGAGCTATTCAATCTATCTATAACATTTAAGGAAAGCTGAAGAGGTTCTTGAAAAAAGAAGTTAGAGAAGAATTATAGAGGCTTTTCATTTCGTAACTTTGAATATCACGTTCAGTTTCTCTGTAACTAAACGCGTGAAGACTTGAAAAAAAAAAACAAAGACTAGTCGTTACGTCATCAAATAATCTTTAGGCCACCAAGCGCGTGCCACTCGTGTCGGCAGGGCGTGTTATTGCAAGCTTGCCAGATATATTTCCCCGCACTGACACTAGTCGTGACGTTTTGAAAATAGCAAGAGTGCTCGTGCATAGCTTCGATAGGCGCTGAAGATGCGCGACAGCAGAGATTCCGAAAAAATCTTTTTATGACGTCACGCTCCGGAAAGGATGGGCTTCAGCAGTACTTTGTAAATGATTTCCTTCACTCTTAGTGCACCAAATTGAAAAATAATCTCGATATTTGTGATCCTGGAGGCCAAATTAAGACGATTTAAGAGTATTGAGTCAAATACAGAATCGCTTCAGCTTCCCTCTAAGTGAAACGCGTAATAATGCCTGGACAAATGAATTTAGGTTTGGTTGATTCCTATACTGTTGAGCAAGTGTTCTACAAAGTGTCTTCGGCACATAAGAAACCGCGGACAGGCACGCCAATCAAAGGGCAACATAAAGGACGCTCAGGGAACGCGCGATTACGAGGCAGCTAGCCAAGCACGCGCCGCCATTTTTCGAGCTTCGGGGAAAAAATAAAACCACGTGGGCAAAAAAGAAATTATTTGGGGGGGATGGGGGGAGGTCAAACATATTGCACGAGGTGCGCAAGAAACAGACGAACTTGCACACTGTATAATGGCGTCATTCACACCGGTGGTTGACCCGCGTTTGCGAAGCGGATGCGGTTCGCGAGCTACCCTGTTCAGTCACACCGAGACGCGGTTGGCGGTTTCTCGGTGATCACGCGTGAAATGTTTAGACCTTGCGTTTGGCAACCCTGTATTACAATCTAAAATAAAGTTTAATTCACGATCCAAAGCCAAACTTTAGCTATTTTGGCACTCTGAAGATTTTTCTTTAAGCTGTTCGCACGCATCACGAGTTCAGGCAGTGAAAAAAGAGACCCGTAAAACCCGCCTGCGGTTCTCTCGACTTTGCTCACATGCAAACCCCAGCTAGGCGTTCCTTGCTGACTCAGGAAAGGATGCCCCCGACCTTTTTTTCGAATTGGACCCTTCCCGCATGAGTAGCTGACCTTGTACTCGGGGCTTATCGGTGTTGGTTGTTTCTGCTTCTTTCTCCAGTCTATCGTGGATCCAAAGCCGCAATATTATTGGTCATACATCATACAAAATAAACGGTTTTCATTGCAGAGATGATGGCCGAATTCTTTGCGAACACGTTGAAACATGTTTGCATCATGTTTTTTTTTTGTTTTTTTCTTTCTTTTTACATATGTATGCTTCGAACATTTATGCAGACAATGTTTGTATGATCAGTGTGACAGACCGTCATACCAGGAAGAAATAGGTCTCAGATAGTGCCTGCAGAATATCTTTTTTTTATGATGTATAAGCAGTGTGGCCTCGGCCGAAGGCATAGTTGAGAGTAGATTGCTGACCACCAGCCGATCCTTTTGCGTCCGTTGTCAAGGTTGGTGATCCCCGGCTCAAAGTAATAACTCAGGATGGTCCTTTCCGGCGAAAATGGGGTTTCATATCTAGCCTTACTTGTTTCTGTAAATTCAGAATATATACTGTACTAAGTGCAGTGTTGTAGGCGTCACCAAAAGAAAGTAACCAAATACGTTACTTGCAAATAAAAGGAACGCGTCACCGACCTACGTTACCTCAAATAAAAGAAACGCGTTACTGCTATCGATATTAAGACAAGTAAGCTTTTTTGCGTTATTTTATATTTATAAATTAGCAGCAACAGAGATGTTTTTATGGGTTTCTTTTGGCCGGGGGGGGGGGGGGATGTGGGTGACAGCCTTTTTTGACACTAGGACAAAGGGCGTAATGTGGGAGTTTCTCTAAACTGGTACTTTTTGCGCGAAGGAAAAACTGTCAAAATTTTGAGGGTATGAGGAATGAGTGAAATAATTAATGACTTGTTACCCACACTTCGTTTCAGCTTGAGTCCAGACGCAGCAGACGCTACGAGCTAATGGAAGCGATCAAGCAGTGTCAAAAGCGGAAGTCACTGGACCTTTTTTGTGTATGATCGCTACAGCGAATATGGAACACGCACACAAACATTACGAACACAATGATATCGCTCTTTTGCCGCTGTCTGATTAGTTTCATCAGCTCGTAGTGTCGGTGCGTCTGGACTTAAGGTAAAATTAAATACAGAAACACAAAAAAAATGTAAGTGTACTTTTTTTCAGATTTTGGGAAGATGTAACGCGAAACGTAACTACGTCACCCGTTACTCGAAATAAGTAACGTATGTACGTACGTAACCCGTTACAGTTTTGAAAAAGTGACAAATATGTTACTACGTTGCCAGAAAAAAGTAACTCGTTACCCGTAACACCGTTACTCATAACGTGCTACCGCCATCACTAACTAAGTGAAACTAACTTATTCATTTGTAGAAAATTTGCATACGAATCTCAGAACACCCCTCGTGCTTTGCCATGTAGCAGTTTCGGACAGCACGTTGTATGCAATTCTACTGCTGGCGTGTTGAGCTAGCAACAGAGCTGTACAATAACAGGCTTACACAACTTTCGAGTATTCACTTTAAATTGTTGGAATCATCAACAGCCTGAGGGACGTAGCCTAATCAGAGGCCGTCGCCAGTGCGTTACCAACTCGCCAGGAGTTGGTAACGCACGGGGCTGCCAGGCCGAGAAACAGATTTGAACCCCGCTTGGTCAGCATCTCTTTTTTATGTTCTGCAATTTTCTGCAAAACTCCAGCCCCTCCTCAGCTCTCATCGAGATTTATGGTTTCAAGCATTCCTGAACATACCGCACGTATAGAAGCAGCGGTACCGCGGTTATTCGAAACAGTTGCCCCTCAGTCGACGACGAAGAATGTTCGTTACGTTCTGTTATTTTAATCTCCACATTCGTCTTTCATTTTTCATCTAGGACATTCTGCTGGAGGTGCTAGGTACTGTTCACCAACGCTTAACACCCCCATGATGACGACGAACACCTTCGATGAGGAGAACGAGCACAAGAGGACCAAGACGACTAGGATGACCGACGATGACCAACGACGACGACGAGCCACGTTGAACGATGGCGAGATATAACGAATGAAGGAAACTCACCAGGACGAACCGCGACGATGAACCACGACACCGAACAACGGCGACGAACAACGGCGACGTATAGCAACGACGACCTAGGACGACGACTTACGGCGACGACTTACATCCGCGACCTAAGACGACAAGCTACGGCGATGTCCTACAGCCGCGACCTTCGACGACGACCTACTCGACGACCTATGAGAACGACCCAGGACGAGGGCTCTAACAACAATCAGTGCTAAGAGCGAACAACAAGAAATCCTACCTTTTCACAAAAAGGGCGACCATGTGACCGTGATGAACTGTGGGAGCGTCACGCATTTTGTTGTTGGGTTTAATACCTCTTGATTTTGCATGTTTTTAAATAAGCTGCTGTTAACTGCTTTTAAAGCGATAGCTTTACGGGCAACATTTTGCAGAGATTTCGAGCTTGTCAGCCGTCGTCGCCGCTATAGAAAAAACCTTTTTCTCTTTCCTCTTGGCGCGAAGAGAGGAAAGTAGAAACCCTTATTCTCTTCCGTCTCGGCGCGAGAAGAAGGAAGTCGGGTTTTCTTGTCGGGCGCGCAGCGCTGAGAGAGAAGGGAGGGGAGCCCCGGCATACAGGCAGGAACGACGCGACGAAGGGGGAGTATTCCTCCCGTCTGCCTGAAACAAACAGCTATTTTTAAACGTTTTTTGCGTTATACAGAATCCCACTTTGGCAGTATCCAGTTGTTACGCATAATGTTGGAGGGTTTTAGAAACTTTCATCGCGCTTACCCACTGTTGCGAAAGGCCCCAGGAGACGACCTTGCCCTTTCTAACCGACCGGCACGGGTGAGCGCACTGAGGCATCGTCGCCAGACGCTACGGTCAGCTGCGCCCGGAGACAAAGCAAGAGGCGCCTTAAAGTCGCCAACGCACCTTGGTACACGGGGAGGATGTGACCTTCTCCGAAGGATCATCGGGTTGACCCACGCCAGTGTAATCTAGCCGACTTTGCCATCCGGCCCCTCTCCTTGCCCTTTCTGTCTGGCCTCGACGCACGGCGACCCGACAGCCTTGGGACGCCCTTGACAAAGGAGGGGGCTTTACGCACTTTCCCCAGCTCAGATCGCCCATGGAATTATCCCCTAACGCACGAAAGCCAGGACGCCTGCAATTAGAGATCTCTTCCGCCATCCGAACTTCGATGGCGCCATTGCCCGCTAAGATTGACCGGGGACCCCGTGGCCAAGGACGTCTGGTCCTCTGGTGTGCGTGACGCAGGTGGCTGAGTGCGAGGGAGAGAGAAATGGCGTGGCTGGACGTTACGAACAATGAACCCTGGGGATTCCCTGCTAGGGATGTGGGGAAATGTGACATTATAAAAGAATTGGGCATGTCGCAGGACGTTGGCGAAACCCGCGCTTACCGTGCTCGCTGCCATTTTCTGGTCGATGGCAATGCGGCTTCCCTCATGTCGCCCCATGATTGTACAGTAGACTACCTTTAAGACGAACACGAAGGGACCTTGAAAATTTGTTCGACTTATCAGATGTTCGCCTTAACAGAAGTGCCCTAATTATCATGCTGGGCATGTCTACATTGCTGTTGACCAATAAACACAGAATGAAAAGGCCTACAATGAAGAGATACTTAAAAAGGGACATTTATTTGGCTTACAGCGCCAAAAGAAGAAAAAAATAATGTTTCACACACCACTGGTGGGGGAACCGATCCATTCGGTGATTTTTGACTGCCGCCTCCTCTGTACAAATCGGTGTCTAGCAATGAAAGACGACATGTGGCCCATGTTCCTGAGAAAACATGGGCCACATGTCATAATTTAGCCTTAATCATTGTCATCTCATCCGTCAGACTCCTTATGCGACGCCTCCTCCCAAAGGCAGTAGTCTTCAGTGCCGTCGAGCGCATTTGAAATCCCGCACTTCTTGAAAGAGCGAGCGACGAGCGTGCGCCGACGCAGTGATAACCCGGCGCGGCGCATAAAGCGAGTAAAGGCTCTGTTATACTCCGACGTAACGTGTGCGCGCGTGCGAGCGCGTCACAGCGACGTCACGTCGGCTAAGACCCGACGCTCTATACTCCGGCGTCGTGGCGTAACCGGCGCGACCGGTGGCGTTCGACGCCGCCTGACCGCCTCGACGCCAAAATGAAGCATGCCGTATTCCGCGCCGGCCGCGCTAGCGACGCGGACAAGGATGCATCACGCGCTGGCTCCCGGCAGCCCTCGCGCGGGAAGCACGGCGAATACGAGCAATAGCAGACGACGGGAGCACCACTCCGTGTGGCGTCATGTTTGAAGAATCGGACTCGGTCGTCGAGAAGCTGATCGAGGGAATTTGTCCTCACCCGTGTGTCTCCGACACGAGGAAACTTGAGTAGTGTAGACCGTGCGCTTGTCAAAGATGTACCGTATGTACCTCGACCGCCTACGCTTGCGGCACAGGTGGTGCACCAACAGTGAAGGCGCGAGTTTTCGTCGTGCAAGGTACGTCCATGCCATCGCTCGAACTTGGTGCTCAAGAAGCGCGGGAATTTTCGCCTGCTATTCGAAATGGAAAGGAACCGGAAGTGGAGCACTCTCGCAGGAAACGTGCACTCGTAGTCAGATTCTGCGCATGCACCGCGCTGGCGGCCCACCGACGCGCGCCGCGGTAGCCGCCAGGGCCGCCGGAGTATAGAGAGGGCCAATTTTTGACACGCGCTGCGTGACTGACGTGACGTAGCCGACTTCGGCCAGCGTTCGCCGGCGCGCGCGTTACGTCGGAGTATAACAGAGCCTTAACCCTATGTCGGCTCGCCAAAGTTCTCATGCAGCAGCTCGATGTTTATGGCAAGGTGCCGTTCACGCGGCTCTTTTACAAAGTTATGGCGAGGTGCCGTTCACGTTGCTCTTTTACAAAGTCGCTGAGACTCGCCTCGACGTTGTTAGAGGCGGGGTTTAAGCCGCACGTCCGGAGGCTTCGTGGCTCGTGACAACGACCATTACCCGAAGTGAAGAACCCAGGGGTCCAGAGGAGGTGGGAGAATTGGTGACGTAACGAACGGTTTAATTACATGGTTGCGATACAGTCGTCAGATCCGAGAGAACACGGAGCAGCCTCACGCTCCGCCTTATATAGGGTCCGTTTTCTCCCTCACTCTCCGCCAGGGCAGCAGGTGCGACGTAGCAAACCGCCGCCAAGTGCGTTGCAGCGAAGTCCGCCGCGTCGTAGCCAGAAGTGCGTCGTAGCCATGGTTCTCCGCAGTTAGGCCATGCCTCTCTCCCCTTCCGGAGCGCACGAACCCACACGCACACACACACACGTCCCGTTGACGTCACGTACGCGTTGAGACTCGTTTTGGGCAGGCTCCGACAGGTGGGCGACAGTCCCGGACAGATCGTGACTCGTTTCCGCAGCGTTGAAACTCGGAAGAAGGTTGCCGAAGGTTCCATTCTTAATAGCCCCTCCGGGGCCAGGGAAACCTCGAAAGGCCGGTGGTACAATCGCTGGCCTGAAGAGGTGGGCTTGGAGTAGGCCTTGAGAAGACGCTGCAAGCAGTAAACAAACTCCCAAACCTCTTACAACGGAGGCATCAGCGGAAACTTCCCCCAACACACCACGCCACACCGCATTCAAACGCTCGGAATCCGCCAGAGACCCGCCAGACTGGATTACGGATTACCAACATTTGGTACAATTCCGGGTATCGAGACCCCCTGTCGCCAAAAAAAAAACTCATTTTTCCAACGAGGCCACTATGAACAAAATACAAAAGACAAAACTTCTTCGCAATTTGTGAGGTCATTTTGGGGTTTTAACGAAGTGCCCCCACTTTGATCCTCATTCCCGTGGATGACGAAGACCTCTGAGATCATCCCTACTGTTTTTCGTGATGTCAGAAAAATTTGCTCAACCCATCGGCATTGCCGTTAAATTTGCCTTTCCTTTTTCTTACGCTGAAGTCATAGTGATCGATTTTCACTTGATTTCTAGACGTGAAAATGCGGTCCTTATAGCGCCGATAAAACAATCCGCCTTTTTCATGCCCCGTCACATTGGTCCTAGCAATCTCCTGAGCTGTACCGCGAAACCCTGACACACTAGGGTCGTTCTTCTGCTCGACTGTTAAAGACACTCTGTCTACTCGTAGCAGAGGACCAAAGTTACGTGACGCCGGAGCTACGAGAGATCTTTCACTGATCCCGTCTTCCTCCGCCTTTTTCGCCGGCGCGTTGGGACGGCGTACGCTTTCTAGTGCTACGAGGTCAGGCTGTTCTACAACCTGGTCCCTCTCATCCCGGTTTTCTGCCTCCAACTCATGGAGTGCTTGCTCCCCGTCAGCTGCCTCTGGCTCTGGATCACTCGTCAACAAAGGGGCGACCTGACGCGATTTGGACCTCGTACATGACTGAACTAGCCCTTCTCCCAGTTGTTGACCCCTTTCGCGCAGCAGGAAATCTGACCGGTCAGAAAACAAATAAGGATATATTCAAACGGGACTGTTTGCGAAACAGCCGCCTCTGTCACTAGCTCTCCGAACGGGCCAGTTATTCTTACTGTCGCCATAGGCAGGCAGACACTATGCTTTTCGAGCAGCTGCTTGATCCAAACTACCTTTCCAGTAAAATCGGATGGCGTTACATACGACGGATGAACAACGTCCATCGTCGCTGCACTGTCCCGAAGCACCCTGCACGGCTTTCCATTTACCTGGAGCTCGTGAAGATAGGGACGAAGAAGCTTCAGGTCCTTGTCACTACCGTTCACGTACGAGAACACAACCCGCGGTTTCTTACATCTGGCCGCTGTGTGTCCCAGCTCCTGACAGTTGTAGCACAGGAACGGCTTCTTTGCCTCGAACTGCCCTGTTGGGCTTTTCCGCGCCTCGTCTCCGTTCGAGTGTTCTGCGCTCTTTTCTGGGACCTTTTGTCCTGCTTCGGGCTTCTCGAGCCCGTTTTCTCGCGAGCCGTTTCCCTGTCGGAAGGTCTTGCGCTGATCGCTCCGGCCGGGTTCGCTTTCCTCGCCACTCAGCTTTCTACGCGTTGCGTACTCTTCGGCTAGCTCAGCGGCCCTTTCGACAGAGTCGACTCCCACCCTATCCTGCACCCAGAGCTTGACTGACTGCGGAATGCTACGAAAGAACTGTTCGAGGCACACACACTCGACTACCTTGTCTCGGCTTTCGTGCACTTCCTCGATCTTCAACCATTCTATCAAATTGGTTTTAAGCCCGTACGCGAATTCCGAGTAGCCCTCGCTGCTCTTTTTGGATGCGTTTCTAAACCTTTGACGGAACGCCTCGGCAGAAAGGCGGTACCGCTTCAAAAGGCTGGACTTCACCTTGTCGTAGTCGTCCGCGTCTCCAGCACTAAGGCGCGCGACAACCTCTGCAGCCTCACAGGGCAACAAAGTCAAAAGCCGTTGCGGCCACGTTTCTGGGGCGAAGCTCAACTTCTCACATGTCCTCTCAAAGTTAACTAAGAACAGGCCCACGTCTTCCCCAACTTTAAACGGCTGCAGCAGCTTCTTCATTTGATACGACTCGGTCTCACTTGCTCGTACCAGAGCCCCAACTCTACTGTTCTGCGAGTTTAATCGCTGTTGTTCAATTTCGGGCTCTAGCCTTTTCAGCGCTCGCTCCTCGGTCGCAGCCTGCGCTCGTTCCTCTCTCGCTGCAGCCTGCGCTCGTTCCTCTCTCGCTGCAGCCTGCGCTCGTTCCTCTCTCTCTGCAGCCTGCGCTCGTCCCTCTCTCGCCGCAGCCTGCTCCTGCTCTCGTTCCTCTCTCGCTACAGCCTGCGCTCGTTCCTCTCTCGCTGCAGCCTGCGCTTGTTCCTCTCTCGCGGCAGCCTGCTCCTGCTCTCGTTCTCATTCCTCTCTCGCTGCAGCCTGCTCTCGTTCTCGTTCCTCTCTCGCTGCAGCCTGCGCTAGTTCCTCTCTTGCTGCAACTTCGCTCTTAGCGGTCTGAAGCAGTTCCCACGGAATTTTAATTTCCTCTGCTTCCGCGCTCTCTGAAATCGCTTTACTGATCTCAGATTTCTTCATCTTTTGCTCCACCTCCACACCCAATTCTTCACATAAACAGAGTAAATCTGTTCTCAGTAACCTCATTAGATCCATGATCGCTGCTCTTTAGCTTTGGGTTTGTTCAAAAACATGTCGCGAGGTTGTACCAAAACCTAGCGCACGAGTCAAAACCCAAGGATTCCCAGCAGTTCAAAATTAATTACCCATAATCTGAAGCCTGGCGAATCTCAAAGCAAAGTCCAAACGCTCACCCACAGATGTAGCACGATGTCGCATGGTCCGATCCCAACCGCTGCCAACCAGTTGTTCGAGGCAGGGTTTAAGCCGCACGTCCTGAGGCTTCCTGGTTGGTGACGACGACCATTCCCCGAAGTGAAGAACCCAGGGGTCCAGTGGAGGTGGGAGAATTGGTAACGTAACGAACGGTTTAATTACATGGTTGCGATACAGTCGTCAAATCCGAGAGAACACGGAGCAGCCTCACGCTCCGCCTTATATAGGGTCCGCTTTCTCCCTCACTCTCCGCCAGGCCAGCAGGTGCGACGTAGCAAACCGCCGCCAAGTGCGTTGCAGCAAAGTCCGCCGCGTCGTAGCCAGAAGTGCGTCGTAGCCATGGTTCTCCGCAGTTAGGCCATGCCTCTCTCCCCTTCCGGAGCGCACGAACCCACACGCACACACACACACGTCCCGTTGACGTCACGGACGCGTTAAGACTCGTTTTGGGCAGGCTCCGACAGGTGGGCGACAGTCCCGGACAGATCGTGACTCGTTTCCGCAGCGTTGAAACTCGGAAGAAGGTCGCCAAAGGTTTCATTCTTAACAACGTCCGCGCACACGCCATTCTTTGGGCTCCTAAAGCTTCTTCTCGTTCCGTTGCACGCGAACACAGCATGCTTTTGTCGTCTCCATCCGCGAATGCTGCCCTCATTTACGGCGAATTGTCGTCCGGCAGCACTGTTTGCGATGTCTTCCGCAACCAAAAATCTTTTCTTTTGTAGGCGACCGACGACCGTTTTCGCGCCAACGCCATTGCCGAGACTGACTGTGTACGAATGGTGGCGCCTCGGATGTTGTGAGTTTAATGATGATGATAGCTGTTTTGAGCGCCATATTGCTTCGAAACCGAAGCTACGTCAAACAGCGTTAGATCGCGCCTCATCGAAGCTGAAAATTAGAAAAAAAAAACTCGTATTATATGCGGGTTTTTACGGTACATCTGACATACACCTCGGCTGGCGCAATGCGCGGCGTCGCCGTCTGTGCAGTGCTATCGCGAAGGGGACCTATGAAAGTTCGAGTTATCCAAAATGCGCACACAAAGCGGTTCGTGTTAAACGATGCCTTTTTACATTGCGTCTATGGGAAACCAACCAAATGTTCTTACTTTGTTCGGCATATCCGAGAATTCCGCTTAAGCGAGTTCGCCTTAACGGGAGTCTACTGTATTTGGTTTAGGGGTCTTGATAATAGTTTCTTACACACCACAAATAAACTAATGGGTCTAATTATTCGTTTTAAACAGTTAACGTGGATATAAAAAGCGTGTCCTCGATCTGAACACGTGACATCGCAGATGGTTTCGTTTTGGCTTCAACCTTCAACTGCAAGCGATCTGGCCACGGCGCAAGCGCAACGCCGATGTACGCTGGAAGCTAGAGCCGGTTTGCTTTCGTTGTTTTTGTTTGACCGGAGAAAATCTGGCATCAACACATGGCCGGCATGGCGCAGCTATTGTTTTGGTGTGACGGGACGCGAGAAGTTTCGCATAGAGCTTCGCAGTTTGCGAGCACATAGCGAAGACGTGACCGGAAAAGCGCCCCTGTGATGTTCCCGGAAGACGGAAAGCATCATTCGCAATCGCCGTGTGTGCTTTGAAAGCGCAGGGAGTCGCAGGGTCCACGAGTGCGCAACCGCAAGCCAAGGTTCACGACTGCGCTGCGTTGACTTCGGCGATCTCGTTCTGTTTGGGGCAACACGGCGATGTGAGAAAGAGCCGAAACGTTCGTGGTGTGTGGTGCGATCCTTGGAGGTAGAAACCCATGCTAACACGGACCTCAAATTGGTTCTTGTGGAGTAGAGGTTCAACGGGTTCAGTCTCGTCATCGTCAGCTGATCCGGTCCAGCTGGTCCGGGAGGACGCAGCGAGCGTTTTTAAAAGTAAATCTTTCTTCGTTCCGTTTCAACATGTGGAAGATTCCCGACGCATACCGTGAGTAAAAAGCTCCGGGCGTTTTCAACAAAATTATGTCGTTTTAATTGAACAATGGGCTTCGGATTGTTGTCCTAAATCTGCCGTTTTTATGCTTCGTGTTGTTGGACTGCATTTGTACAGCGACGTGTTTGCACAGCGACGCACACCGCTCGAGTAGATGATTTTATCCTGCAAACGACCGGTTATAAAGAATTTCAGGGAAACTTAAGTCACCACCGATATTTTCCTGTAAATCTCGCGTGACTCGTGTGAGTTTGTTGCGCTGATCATGCGGTGTGAATAAATTAGGGCAAGATTTCCTACCTGCCCACAGATGCATGACCTGAGACCATTTTTTACGTAGTGAACATAGTGCTTTTTCTTTACTTTGGGAAGAGGCGTTGGTGCATTTATTATGGTACAATCTTTGAGAGTTGAGAAATCGGGAGAGCGAGCAAGCTTTCCCGATTTTGCCTCTTTTCTCTCTGGCACTGCCCCTATACTTCGTTTCAGCTTCGGTCCGAGCGCGGCCGATGTAATGAGCCGAAGGGCCAATCAAACAGTGAAGAGGCACAACGTCATGGCGTGCTCTCTGCAGTTGATAGGACCAGCGGGTATTAGCCGTCTTTGTGTGCGTGCTCCTACGCCGGCTAGTCCTATCAAGCGCAGAGAGCACGCCATGACGTTGCGCTTTTTGCGCTGTTTGATTGGCCCTTCGGCTGATAACATCGGCCGCGCTCGGACGGAAGGTGAAACGAAGTATAGTTTCAAGATGCAGTTTCAGTAGACATACCTACTAGCAGGTACAAACTGCTCTAAAGCAGGTGAGACTGGTAAGTCAGGACGGTGCGGACTCCGTGTTTTGCGCTTTTCGCAAGGGGACTGGGTAAATGCTTTTGTGAGGTATGCGGAATATGCAAACGATTTTGTTATGCCCGTCGTTTGCGTCTCCAGCAAAACGAATAAGATGATCTACAAAGGCACAAACACAAGCCAAGATTTACGATAACAGTGCGTTCGCTTCGGTGGTCCGTGTAGTTGTATTATTCCCTGCTCTCTGCAACACCGTGTCATGACGAAGAGCTCGAACGGTCACGGTTTGTGCTGGGCTACCGGTTGACAGAAACCCGCATCGCCCGCATCGGCACCGAGTGCACTTGAGCTGTTGATGCTCAAGCCTTCCATCCGCGGCTTGTCGCCAGCTGATCCTGCTACTCGACGGTGAGGAAGCGGCGCGAGTGACCACTGAAGTAAATGTAAATCCTCGTTCATCCAGTTATCCGGTTTCAAAGTGTGGAAGATGTCCAACGTGTACTGAGGGCGGGAAGTTCGAGCGGTTTGCCTTGCTTTTATAACCGAAACCAGAGCGGCGAGATAACTGCCATTGCGTATTCCAAAATGACGGAAGCAATAAGTTTCAACAGGTCGAGCACGTCACCGCGGATGTAGGCGAGACGGTGCACACTGTTTAAACGCTTGCAGTATCCACGAGTGCTACCAGAAAAACGACGTCAACAGATAAGGAGCTCGCGATTCAGCATTATGCAGTGCCACGGGCCCGTGAATTTTCAATGTTCGGGGTAATGGCGGTATAAAAAAAAAATATTTAAAAAAAGCATCAGCGCCACATTAGTGATCACGAATAACACCGGTCACAAACTCCCAAGCCCCACCGCTCCACTCGACACCGACACGACTTACGACAACAAAGTGCATCAAAACGCCCCAAAAGTGAAGGCGTCTGCTCCCGTACGCGTACTACAACTAGCGGAAGTGAACTGTTGGGCGGATGTCCTTCGCAAGAATATATAAAAAAATGCTTTGCGCAAGGATAATTTCCATTGATTATTGAATACATAATGACAAAATCGTAATAATTTGTTTTTCTATCTGATTCAAGCTAGTCGGACGGCTCATAACATGCCGAGCATGAAAATAACAAACATTTTAACTTTTTCATGGCCGGTTTAAGATTTATTTTTAATACATCGTTGTTTTTCGCAACGGATTAATTTTACAGATTTTGCCTCCACACCTTTTAAATGCAAGCAGTTCTTACATACGGCTGTCCATTGTGCCGTGTTTTGTGTCTTCTTTTATAAATCTGTAACGGTCAGCGACCAAAGAGCTCACCCGCACATGTCAAGCTTATATACGCCGCGGGGAGAAAAGGGTGTTAGTAGGAAGTGTCGGGCGCAGTGTCGGGGTTGTGTTTGTGTATGTGTCGGTGCAGTGTCCTACGTGGTGCTCGTGTTGTCTGTGATGTATGTAGGGTTGCTGTCTACTTGTGATAGTTGTCGGCGTAATAACTAACTCCTTTGTTTTTTCTCACTGGCTGCTAGAAATCTCACTAGGTGGCGCAAGTTACCGCCTGACTTCAAATAGTTTGCTCGAGCTATTTATCCATGCAAGTTCGGTTTTCGTTTTTTTTTTTTTGTCTAGCGGTTCCGTGTTCCGTCGTAGCTGCCGACGACGCACGTACGTACCTTTGCACGTAGCTACGTCCGCCGCTTGGAGACTGTTTACTGTGTATAAAAGACATCGAACGAGAACAAACGCGTCCTGTGTGCTTTCAATTCGGCTAAAAGGCGCGCGGCTCGCTGGGCTCGTCCCTCGCCTGTTCTCGGCTGCTGGCCGCCATGTTTCATAAGTAACACGCTGGACCGTGTTTCTCGGAAAGCAGGCACGGTGTGGCGTGTTAAGTTTACACGGCACCTCGTGTGTAGGCGAATAACAAACATGGCTGCGTGTAAAACAACTTTCGACGTGTCCGCTATGGGACAACGGTTTACACGTCTGGACGTGTTATTTTTGCTAACAGTGTACAGTCGCGACCTTCGACGACGACCTCCTCGACGACCTATGAGAACGACCCAGGACGAGGGCCCTAACAACAATCAGTGCTAAGAGCGAAGGACAAGAAACCCTACCTTTTTACGAAAAGGGCAACCATGTGACCGTGATGAACTGTGGGAGCGTCACGCATTTTGTTGTTGGGTTTAATACCTCTTGATTTTGCATGTTTTTAAATAAGCTGCTGTTAACTGCTTTTAAAGCGATAGCTTTACGGGCAACATTTTGCAGAGATTTCGAGCTCGTGGGCCGTCGTCGCCGCTATGGAAAAACCTTTTTCTCTCCCCTCTTGGCGCGAAGAGAGGGAAGTAGAAAACCTTATTCTCTTCCGTCTTGGCGCGCGAAGAAGGAAGTCGGGTTTTCTTGTCGGGCGCGCAGCGCGGAGAGAGAAGGGAGGGGAGCCCCGGCATACAGACAGTAACGACGCGACGAAGGGGGAGTCTTCCTCCCGTCTGCCTAAAACAAACAGCTATTTTCAAACGTTTTTCGCGTTATGCGGAATCTCACTTTGGCAGTATCCAGTTGTTACGCGTAATGTTGGAGGGTTTTAGAAACTTTCATCGCGCTTACCCACTGTTGCGAAAGGCCCCAGGAGACGACCTTGCCCTTTCTAACCGACCGGCACGGGTGAGCGCCCTGGAGCATCGTCGCCAGGTGGCTACGGTCAGCTGCACCCGGAGACAAAGCGAGAGGCGCCTTGAAGTCGCCAACGCACCTTGGTACACGGGGACGAAGTGACCTTCTCCGAATGATCATCGGGTTGACCCACGCCAGTGTCATCTATAGTCGGTTACAAGTCAAGAAGGTAGGAGAAGCTACTCCCATAAGCGTGATGCGCCCGTTTCAAATCCATCCGCAGTCGAAAGAATAGTTCCCTGGAAACGCCCCTTGTTCCGCTTCAATGAATATATAATGGCTACAGAGTGGTGCCAACTAGTGTCACTGTATGCCAACTTGTCTCTGACCCCCACTTTTTAAGAAAGCGACCTTTGTATTCATCGGAGAGGGAACCGAGCCCCATAAAGTGGCCTTTGTATCCATCGGAGGGGGAACCTAACCCCCCAAAGTCGTATTTGTTTCCATCGGAGGGGGCAAATTCTAATCTCCCTCTCGGAGCTTCCAAGACGCTAAGTCAAAGTCGAAAGAAAAATCAAATATTCACAGGAAGGCAAAACCCTCTCCCGCGTTTGCCACGACGTCACGGAAACGATGGGACGCTATTGGATGCGAAGGTGGCGGAGGAATATAGGAATCCCTGTGAGGCGCATTTGCCGCTACCCTCTTGACCAGTAACTTACTATAGCCGAATTTGCCGTCCGGCCCCTCTCCTTGCTTCTTCTGTCTGACCTCAACGCACGGCGACCCGACAGACTTGGGACACCCTCAACAAAGGAGGGGGCTTTACGCACTTTCCCCAGCTCAGATCGCCCATGGGATTATCCCCTAGCGCACGAAAGCCAGGACGCCTGCAATTAGGGATCTCTTCCGCGTCCGAACTTCGATGGCGCCATTGCCCGCCAAGATTGACCGGCGACCCCGTGGCCAAGGACGTCTGGCCCTCTGGTGTGCGTGACGCGGGTGTCTGAGTGCGAGGGAGAGGGGAATGGCGTGCCTGGACGTTACAAACAATGAACCCTTGGAATTCCCTGCCAGGGATGTGGGGAAATGTGATATTATAAAAGGAGCAGCAGGCGGCTGCTAGCTTGTGTTCTCAAGTGTTCTCGACAGTGTTCTCCCGTTGGTGTTGTAAACTTGTCCATACGCATATAAAAAGAGTTATAAGAGACACCCCTCCTGCTCCCTAATCCTTCCCGATTCCGGCCTCCTCATGAGATCCTGCCCTGGCTCGGCTCCCTGCCGTCCCCAAAGTTTCCGGACAACCGCTCGGTCCCAACAACTGGATGGCAGCGGCGGGATTGACTTCGCCGGACCATGACTTCTTGTGTGGGTGAGTGCCCGGCCCTTTCTTTCTCAATCTGCCAGACCCATTAGCTCTAAGTTTTTCCAGTGGGGGTTGGAGATAGTCGTTGTCAGAAGGACTTTGCAACCGTTCTGACGCGACAATTTTGCGGGAAGGAAGGCCAGCACAAGCTAGATCAGGAGTCTGGAGGTATTCCTCTTGCGTAAGTTGGTACAGGTCTGTACCAAATTTAGAATCGTTTGGGGCAGATAA
The DNA here is from genome assembly GCA_013358835.2 of Ixodes persulcatus. NCBI lineage: Eukaryota > Metazoa > Arthropoda > Arachnida > Ixodida > Ixodidae > Ixodes > Ixodes persulcatus. Next base: position 159,717 of record JABSTQ010011067.1, on the reverse strand, counting down.
AAAGAAAGCCGCATATTATAGAACTCTTTCAGGCGGAAGACGTCAGCGTTGAGGAGTTCACAGAGGCTCTGGAGGAGGTTCGCGGAAGGGAACAGGAGGTTTGCGAAAGAGAACAGGAGGAACGCAGAAAGCGGGCCGACGAGAAGGCTCTCGAGAAGGCGAGATGTGAGGTCGAGACGGCGAGATGGGAGCTCGAGAAATGCGAGTATAAGCGCGAAGTGGAGCGGCTCGACTACGAGTTCGAGCAGCTCGAGCTCGCGAGGAAAACGCGGGAAGTTGAGTCTCTTCGTCGGGCGACAACAGGCGTTGAAGAGGTGACGGGGAAGGCGTGTCAGAGAAAGGAGAAAGTGGGAGCTGGGGGCACATGGATGACCGAAAACCAGCGTCTTTCTCCCGACACGACCGTCGCCGTTCTTCGCAAGCCCGACCCCAAGTCCGAGCGCCGGGACGGTGAAAGTGACGTGGAGGCCACGACAGAGGTGGTGTGTCAGGAAAAGAAGAAAACGGAAGCTGGGGACACCGAGGTGACCGAAAACCAGCGGGTTTCTTCTTACGCGACCGACGCTGTTCCACGCAAGACCGACACCGTTCCTCACAAGACCGAACCAACGCCCGAGCTGCAGGAGGCTGAGAGTGATCGGGATCACGGGAAAGAAGAGAAGGCTCTTTGGGCATCCAGCGGCGGCTTCCTAGATGACGAAGGCGACGCCAAGACGGAGACGACGCCGGGGAAGTCCAGCCAGCTCATGGAGAGCAGCGCCGAGATGCCGGAGATAGCGGTCCAGCAATCAAGCCTGGATCCTGGCCGCTCTGATCGGCACCCGTGCGGCTTTGGGACCAAGACCACGGCGCCGTCGCAGGGGTCTAAGCGGCTCACCAGGACTCAGGTGATTGGGAATTCTTTCGACGAGATCAACCACACCTGCCTGGTGCGGTTGCGGAGTCCGGGCTCCAGACCATTCACGGAGTCCAGGTGCCAGGAGAACATCGACGAGCACGCGTCCGCGGTAGCAAGTCGTCGTCGAGGTTGGAGGACGGGAGACCCCAAGCCGGCCATCCCGGGGTACCTGCAACCGGCGGCGGCTGCGCGAGCAAGGGACCCACCATGGACACGATGGAGCCCGGGCGGGACAAAGCAGACCCGACGCAAGTGCACCTGAGGACGTGGTCGTGTTCGCGGCAAGGTGAATCTGAGACCAAGAACTCGGATGCCGTCAGGAGCACGCGATTGAGACAGAAGAGGGAAAGGCAGCGCCGGATCAGCGTTGTACGATTTGGCAGCGACGCTTCCTGCAAAGAGCGTCCTGGAAAGCCCGATGAGCGCCACTTCAAGAAGAGGAAGCAGTCCTCGAGGCTGGGAGGGGGAAAACTCAAGGACCCCCATCCCAACGAGCCATGAACCCAAAGCTCAGGTGCGAGCAAGGAGCCTGGAGGAGGCAACAACGAGCCTGGAACGACTCAACAAGGTTCGAGACGGAGTCCCAGCTCATCGCCCGTGGTTCAGCCAGGCATCACGTCGGACTTGGAGACCAAGGGAGATCTCCGGGATTGCATCTTCGTGCCTGCACTCAAGTCCAAGGAAAAAAACTTGAACAGTCCAAGTCAGGCCAAGAACAAACAGGGCGTGGGTTAGATGCAAAGAAGGACTTTCGAGGGAAAAGGGAGGGCTAAACGTATTTTTTTAGTATTGAGTCGACTAGGTTATTCGACAACTTTATTAGCTTTTCTTTTTTCGGGAGTCCGAGTTTTGCGTTTTGTTCGGCTTTGACTCCTTGTGCTGGCGGTAAAGTTCCTTTAAAGCGGTTTTCTTCTCAATATAGTTTAGCTTATGCAGGACGCCCTCGAATTTAATAGGCATATTCCCTATGTGTGTTACGTTACGGTTTGTTATGTGTTTTAGAGGCGGAGCATCTCTTGCTCGGGTCTATGTCCCGCGGCGTCGGCGTCGTAGTCCGCACTCACACTACGCATGCGCAACTCTCCTCCTCTAGTCTCCTCTCCTTCAAGTGTGAGCGGTAGCGCGCTGCGCGCGTTCCCCATCACGTGACCGGGGCGGGGTCTGAGGCGAAACCGTGTTTCCCCGGAGGAGGAAAAGGAGGAAAGTTTTCGGCGCGCGGGTCGCAGCGCCAGGCCAGGCCTTTCTAGTGGGGTGAGCTTTCCCCGCAACTCCGCGGCTGTCGTCTGCTAGCATTTCCCGACCGCTCGCGTCCGTTGCAGCCTAGATCTCGCCGGCCAGCCCAGTCTCGACGATGAAACTTGCAAGCGCTGTTATTGCATTTTGCGCCGCCTTACCGTGCGGTCTGATTAGACTTTCAAAGTTACTCGTGCTACATCAGTTCACCGCTGTTGACTCCACTTCACTCCGTTCTTCCGATGAAGTGTGATGGAAGCAACAGTCCCGTCAGTTAGTGGGTTGGCGCAAGCAAGCGTCAGCACCACCCCGATGCTCCGCATCACCCCATGGTTCCCCTCGGGAAGATGGTGTAATTTTTTTTGTTCACGGGAGTCCATTCCCTATTGAAAAATATTTTTACCGGAATGTCATTTCCAGTAAAATTCTATTTTACTGAATTATGGGACTGTTTTCACTTCCAGTAAAGCCGCAGTTTACCGGAATGTCACCGGATTTTGTACTGGAATGTGACTGGTTGTTTTACAGGAATGTTACCGGATTTTTACCGGAAGTATATTTCCAGTAAAAATCTATTTTACTGGATTATGGGACTCTTTTCACTTCCAGTAAAGCCAGGATTTACCAGAAGATCACCAGATTGGCCAAAATTTATCGTGTTTTTCTTTCTTTTTTTGGACGTCAACGGAAGGCACTTAGGAGGAAGCCGGTGAACCGTGGTTGGTGTATGTTTACCAGATGCTGAACGGTTCGCTAACAATTAAAGTGGTTAGTCCATAGCTTGTTCTATGTATTTATTTAACCGGGTCGATACCAGTGATACAATTTGCAGAGCTGTAGACAAAAGCAATCCGACCAAATAGGAACAACCAAGTCCTTTGCCGCAAAAGATATCTTTCGAGGTACTCACAATGCCTCTGGGTAAATTCCTAGATGCACGGTAGTTCAACTAATAAAACCGCGCAGGTGCACCACACGGACACTCACACGTATACTGTCAGCAGCACGTTTAGCGAAAACCACGAACGCGCTGAGCGAACATCCGCCGCCGTTGAGAAATCCCGGGCACACTCACGATGTCGTCCGTGATGCCGTCGCCGCGGGTGCACCAGGCGTCAGTAGCACGCTTAGCGAAAACCACGACCGCGCGGAGCGAACATCCGCCGCCGTAGAGAAATCCCGGGCACACTCACGATGTCGTGCCTGATGCCGTCGCCGCGGGTGCACCAGGCGTCAGTAGCACGCTTAGCGAAAACCACGACCGCGCGGAGCGAACATCCGCCTCCCTTGAGAAATCCTGGGCACACTCACGATGTCGTCCCTGATGTGATGCCGTCGCCGCGGGTGCACCAGGCGTCAGTAGTGCGCATCGCGAAAACCACAGTGAATAAGCATAGAGTGGTCCCACTCAAGGCCCCTTCCGGTATTTGGGCGTTAGGCAGCGCCCCTCACCACATATCGCGAACTAAACACTTTTTATGTTTCCGATTTTTTGTTACAGAACGCCGTGTAAAGGTAATCGTTATAAAACAAAGGAATTACACCAGTAATGCTAATTTTTGAAAATATAAGAGACCCAATTTTTTTCGGGAAGGAATAAAAGAATGCTTGACCGAAAACCGTTACACGGTTACCCAGGGTTACGACCAATGAGAGGAGTCGAGGCGCCGGGCGACGGGCTGCTGCCAGGCTGCTGCGGAGATTGCGGAGTACACTTGCGTTTTTGGCGTTTAAATTCGAAGCATTCGAAGCTCATAATAAAGCACCCGCTGAGAAGCTGGTAAGTTGTCTATTATAATTTTTGTTATTGCAAATAGAATTGTGTTATATATTATACTTATTACTTCGCTTCTCTGAAAGTCGTCGTTTCCGTGGTTAATATCGCTGAGGAACTCTCTGTTACACAGACTCATAGTGGTGAATTATAAACGCGTGTATATTCAGTTCTGTGAGGTGCTGCTTTTCCTCTTTGCATCAATGAAGCAAGAGCCGAATCGTCTTTCTGTTCGGAATCATGAACAACAAAGTAGCCGCGGCTTTGCACATGTAGAGAGGGGCTCGAAACTGATGCAGCCCAAACGAAACTGAAGAAATCGTACTCCGGCGTCGCAAGTTTCGATTTAGAATTTACAGATCGCGTTCATTCTAATGTGTTCTCAAGCCGTGCCCTTGAAATAAGGGCACCCATCTAGTGCAAACATATGTGATCGTTCTGGTAGGTACAAACCCTAGTTCAAATCGTGTTAGAAAAGAAAAGAAAAAGAAAAGCATTCCTCGGTGAATTGCTGCGTTGAAAACGGCACTACTCCTTGTCAATCGGTGTTCGGGAAGAATTAAGTGTTCACATCAGCTTAAAAGAAAAACAAAGAAACATATGGGGATGTTGCTGCTCAAACTCTCTCACATGTTCTGTTCTGTTCATGGTATTAGTGCGCACAAAACTAAAGGAGAGAATGTACGAATCGTCATATGTGCCATTCCCTTGATCAGTAAAAGAGCTCCGGGCGCTCTAAAAAGCCTGTGCTTTATTTAAGCAACAGAACTTATGACACGGAGAACAGTCAGATGCTTTCAATTCTGTAGATAATGGGGTGTGCGTGCAGTTTTGAGTTTTTATTGTATTGTTTACTTGTGCAGTAGATATATGATTTGATGTGCTCTATTTTTCATGCTGTGTGTTCGATCATTGCGTTTCACACTTGCCCTAAAAGCTGCCATCCACAATATTTCTGTCCTAACATGCCAATACTCCGCAAAAAAAAAGTGTCGTCGGCCTTGTTTCATGTTTGTAAATTGACCGGCATCCGTGCAAACTTTGTTCTATGGCTGTATTATGTGCTATGTTTGTGACTCTTTTTGATTGAATTCTACCGTGCAGAGATTCAATAAACAGTCCCCTACGTGAAAAAATGCTTTCTTGTCTGAATGTGATCGCCTGGAAATAGTGTCCTGTGACGGGCGCCTCAAATTAAAGCAATATGCAATGCGAGAACGCGGGGAACAGGGAAACCAAAATTCCATGGGGACCGCCATCTTTGAAAGCAATAAAACAAAACAGAAGCATAAAAAGTGGTTTAGTTCGCGATATGTGGTGAGGGGCGCTGCATGCAAAAATACTCTCAACACCATGTCTCCCGATTACCACAGGCTTATTCTACTGTGGGCAAACTGTATATGATAAACTGTGGCGAAAACCACAAACGCGCGAAACGAACATCCGCCGACGTGGCCCGCCGCGGCATCCCCGCCCGCTCTCGCTTGGCTCGCCGCGACTCCCCCCCCTCCCCCCCCCCCCCCCCCGCTCTCGTGGCCCGCCGCGACAACCCCCTGAGCGCTGCACCCAGGGCGGTCCGCCCCCCCCCCCCCCCCCCCCCTTGTGACGCCAGTGGTACCAACTGGCCCATCGGTCACTATTGATATATTCTTTCCATCTGCACACCCAGCTGCTTTGGAAGATACAGACCGCACACATGGAACGAGAAGCCGATACTGAGCGTTCGTTCCTGGCCCGCCGTTGCTCGTTGACGGACAAAGAAACCGGCTTTCTTAAAACAAAAAAAGTCAGCAAAACGACCCTCTCTCATTTTCCCCACGAACCCAATGCGAGGGAGAGAGAGTGCGTGGGGACTTGTCCTTGGTGCGAGGCACCATAGTTGCACACCAAGTCCCCGGCCCGTCTCGGCTTCCCCCTCCCCTCGCGTCGTCTTCGAGTAAAGGTCGGTAAACAGAGAAGCGAGTCACCCGTTTCGGGTAAGATTTCTAGGAAATCCGGGTCGTCTGGTATATGAAAGTGGCTGCCGGTGACATTCCAGCGAAATCTGTTTGCCGGCAAATAATCTACCAAAGATATGGTAAACTGGTTTTGGATGAAAACGGGTGAAAGTGCCCACCTTTTTGGATCGTAAAAACAGCTCACTGCACGTACTTCTTGAGGATTGCAACGTCGTCCCGAGCTAAAACTCGCACTCACGAGAATGCCGCTCGAGTGGTCTCGTACCTGCTCTGGCCGAGACTTTTGCCTGTCGCAAATATCAAGTTGCCGGTGATCGCTGCCCACCTTTTTGGATCGTCAAAACTGTTCGCTGCACGCACTTCTTGCAGAATTGCAACGTCGTTTCGAGCTAAAACACGCACTCACGAGAATGCCGCTGCATTGGCGGCCGCCATTACAAACTCTGTCCCCCTGCTCGTCTTGGCCTCCTAGACTTTAGCAGTTCCCCTTGCGTCCGCTTCCAGTGATGTTCGGTGTCCGGCAAACGAGAGTGGCTTCCGGTAGGATTCCAGCGGCGGGTAATCGAAAGTGGTTCTGGTAAACGTCCAGCGAAAGTGGCTACGCTGGTTTCTGGTGTAAATGAGTGGAAATTAACCCGTTTCCGCCGAATGTCACTGGAAGATTTTGCCGGATTTTAACCGTAAGTGGCTCCGGTAAAAGGTCCAGCGAAATCTGGTCACTGGAAGTGGCGGCCGGTAATATTTGCACCAAAAAACTGGTAAACTACGCTGGTTTCTGGTGAAAATGAGTGGAAATTAACCCGTTTCCACCGAATGTCACTGGAAGTTTTTGCCGCATTTTTCAATAGGGTTGTATATTAGGTTGAGCGTTAGTGGACTTTTATCAGCCTGCAAAAGTTTCTTTAGCTAGAGCAATTTGTCGGAGGAAATAAGTTTCTTTGCGCGTGTGTTTCTTCTTTGATAGAATAGCACGGAACTTTCGCGAGGCCATTTTTGTTGTTCGTTTTGGTCTGGCGGATGGGAGAGATCGGGGGATGGGCGCTTGCCTGCGCGGAGTTTGGTTTGGTGTTGTTGGTCTTTGTTACGGCCACTTCGCAGAGTGGACCCCGGACTGGGCTTTAGTCGCCAGCCCAGCCATGAGACCGTGTCTTTCAAGGGACCAGTGTGGACTGCTCCCCCTCAAGACACTTTTCCTGGCGGCGGAGGAGCTGTTGTGAAAGGCCCCGGAAGACAAGTTTCGCCGTAGAGTTCAACCGCCACAGGTGAACGCCCTGTAGCGTCGTCGCCGGGTGGTGACGGTCAGCTGTGCACGGAGGCCAGGCAAGAGGCGCCTTGGGGTCGCCAACATGCCTCTTGCGAAGGGACGACGTGGCCTCCAACGAAGGATTATCGAGTTGATGGACGCCAGTGTCATCGGTCTTTGCCTTCCGGCCCCTCTCCTTGCTGCTTCTGTCTGGCCGCTGACGCACGGCGACCCGACAGCCTTGGGACGCCCTCGACAATGGAGGGGGCTTGACGCACTTTCCCCAGCTCAGATCGCCCATGGGATTATCCCCTAACGCACGGAAGCCAGGACGGCCTGCAATTAGGGATCACTTCCGCCGTCCGCACTTCGATGACACCATTGTCCCCCGAGATTGACCGGCGACACCGTGGCCAAGGACGTCTAGCCGTTCGGTCTGCGTGACGTGTGTGGCAGAGTGCGAGGGAGAGGGAAATAGCGTGCCTGGATGTTACGGACTATGTCCCCACCATTTTGGGCCAGACATGGACCATGGGGATTCCCTGCTAGGGATGTGGGGAAATGTGATATTATAAAAGGAGCAGCAGGCGCCTGCTATCTTGTGTTCTCGAATCTGTTCTCAACAGTGTTCTTAGTGTTCTCCGAACAATGTTGTAAGCCTGTCAATATGTATGTATAAAGAGTTATTCGAGACACCCATCCTGCTCCCTAGTCCTTCGCGATCCCGGCCTCCTGATGAGTTCCTGCCCTGGCTCTGCTCCCCGCCGCAAACCAAGTGCCCGGACAACCACTCGGTCCCAACACCACTTGCTTTAGGGATCACCGAGCGCTCGTGGCTGTCGTCAGTGGCATCCACGAGGCCTAGCACTAAGGCTACGAGAATTACTCACGTCGCATCTTCGTCCTCAGGTGCGTGATGGCACCTTTCCACCCCGGGCTACACCTATAGCTTTCATTTCTTCGCACATTGTTTTTATTGACATACGTTGCTAATTTAGACACGCACGCTACATTACACATGACTAAAAAAGTCGCATTTATCGACCACAGTGTGCGAAGAAACAAAAGCGATAGTTGTAGTGCGGTCGCGCAATGCAGGTGAAACGGTGCCGTCACATACCTAAGGACGGAGGTGCGACGTGGGTAATTCTCATAGCCCCCGTGGTTGGCCGCGTGTACTCGGCGATCCGTGAACTAAGTGTGTAAGCGCGGTGGAAGTTTTTAAAACCATCCAACGTTACGCGTAACAACTGGATTTCCCCAGTTGTTACGCGAAATACCCAAAGGGAGATTTCGCGCAACATGAGTAATGTTTGAAATGAAGTGTTCAAAGCAGACGACAGGAAGACGCTTCGTTACTGGCGGCAGGCCGGGGCGCCCCCTTCTCCCCGCTCCGCGCTGCGCGGCCGACGGAAAATCTCGACTTCACTCTCCTCGCGCCAAGAGGGGAGAAAAGAAGGGTTTTTTCATACGGCGACGACAGCTCACGAGCTAGAATTCTCTGCAGAATGTTGCCCGTAAAGCTATCACTTTAAAAGCAGCGGCCTGCAGCGTATCTAAAGATATGCAAAATGAAGAGGTAATGAACCGCATAACAAAATGCATTGACTCTCTCACAGTTCATTAGGGTCACGTGGTTGCCGTTGTCGTGAAAAGGTAGTGTTTGTTATCGTTCGCTTTCAGCATTGCTTGTTGTTACGCTTGTCGTCTTCAATCGCCTTCATAGGTCGTCGCGTAGGTCGTCGTCAAAGGTCGTGGATGTAAGACGTCGTCGTAGATCGTCATCGAAGGCCGCGAATGTAGGTCGTAGCCTCAAGTAGTCACCCTACGTGGTCGTCATATGGATCGTCAATCATTGTTTTTCGTCGCCGTTGTTCGTCGTCGTCGTGGTTCATCGTTGGGGTTGGTTCTGTTAGTTTTTTTTATTCGGTATATCTCGCCATCGTTCGACGTGGCTCGTCGTGGTCGTTGGTCATCGTCGGTCATTCTTCTCGTCTAGGTCCTCTTGTGTTCGTTCTCCTCACCAACGGTGTTCGTCGTCTTCTTCGTGTGGGCGTTTAGCGTAGGTGAACACAACCTTGCACCTCCAGTGGAATGTCACAGATAGAAAATGTTATAGGAATGTGAAAATCAAAATAACAAAAGGTATCGAACATTTTGCGTCGGCGATGGAGGGGCGACTGTATCGAATGGGCGCGTCACTCCTGCTTCTATACGTGCGGTTCTTTAAAAGATGTTTCAAATCAGAACAATCGATGAGAGCCGAGAAAAGGCTGGATTTTTCCAGAAGATTGCAGAATATAAAAAAAAAAGATCCGAACCGAGCGGGGTTCAATCCCCGTTTCTTCCGCGTAACAACCCCGTGCGTTACCAACTTCACTACGTGCGAAGCGATGTAAACATACTAGTGTAGCCTCTGATTAGGCCACTTCCCTCAGGTTGTTGATGATCCCATTAGTTTAAGGTTTCGAACATGAGCGGTGAGTTACTGGAGAGGTGTGTAAGCTTGTTAGTGTACAGCTCTGTCCTAGCTCAACGCGCCAGCAGGTAAGTTGCATAGATCGTGCCGTCCCTGACTGCTACATGACCACGCACGAGAAAGAATTTTCTGAGATTCGTATGCAGTAGTTGTGTCGGGTTGCTTCGCGGGTACTAGAGCGAGCTTTCAATTCATTTATTTGACAGCATGAAAGAGATTGTAATCAGTTGGGAAAAAGTCTACAGTCCAAAGGGTGAACCCATAAGTCCGATGACGTCATTTTTCATTGTTTCCTGTAGAGACTTTCACTTCGAAAAACATGGTGAGCCCCAAAATTGTGAAGTTCAATAACTTCGCGAAAAAAAATGATTAATGATTTACGCCCAATATGTGCGTTACTATTTCTGATATGTTTGTTGGTCTGTTTAAGCAAATTTTGAGGCAAATAGGGGTCGATGAGGAAAGCGCCGTAGTACCTATTAAAGGGTTGCTAAACCGAAACTTGGATTTCGCGTTGATATCTCAAACGGACGGCCGCATTTGTAGAAAAGGAGGGCGCGATCTAGCGAGTACTATGACTTCACGATCCTCCTGAACCGGTTGAGAATGAGGGGAGGCTCCCTGGCTTTTCTTCTCCTCGCTTCGGTTCACGAGCTCCAGGGGACGAAGCGATGAGGAGAAGGAATGTGAATCGTAACGTCACTTGTCTCATCAGCCTCGTCAATCACTCATTTATTTTCCAAAAATACAGCAATTGGTTAGAAATATCGCAATATGAGTAATGTTTTGGTGTTTTGCAGTGTCCCCGCCTATCGCTTAAGCCTTGCTTTGTGAGTTCAAAAGTTTTGTCCAATATCCCTTTAAGGGGTGTGTATAGGTGATCGTTGATAGTCCGTGCGAGTTGGAACCCGTTCGGGGTGGTTTATTTGTATTCCCAGGTTCCTAGGATGTGTCGTTGCTGTTGAAGTCACCTAATATGAGTGCGGGATGTGCCTTGTATTCGAATGAGTGTTTAGCAAGTAATCGAGTTGCGTTGGGGTATTTAGGTAGCTAGTAGACGTTCGCGATTTTGGTGCCTCGTGCGTTGTACCCTTACTGGCATTGGACCGTGATGTTTTCATTAGAGGGTGTGTTGAGGTGGGAGGTGTTAATTTCTATAGTCACTATACGTTTGGATACGTAGGGGGCGGTCATGATAGGGATAGAACCGCCTGCATGTGATCGTTTGTCCTTCTGCGTTTGCATCTGGGGTGGCTGATTAATCTCTGTGTTTCGTGAAGGAGAACGATGCCTGGTTTGGGGTCAGCCACCTGTATACATTGCGTGAGGAGCCCCTTTTTCTGGCGAATGCCTCTGTAATTTCACTACTATACGATGTACGCAGCTTGCGATGTGTTTGGGGGAAGGTTGGGTGTGCTGGCTGGTGTAAATGGGTGATTCGACATCTTGGTTTATATAATTAGCCTTTCTGTCTGTGTTGTAGAGCACTCCTCCCTGAGCGCTTCGGTCTGCTCTTTTGCGGGGTACCTGTAGAGCATCTATGGCCTGTTCTAGCTTGAGTATGGTGACTTCTTTTTGCTTGAGGCGGTTAGCCAGTCGTTGCTTGTTCTCGATAATGTTTTCTTTGAGTGTGCCGCGTCGTTGTTATCACATTGCATCTGTTCTATGGCGACCTTAAGTGCCGACATGGCATCCGCTAGCTTGACTACTTTGGCCGTTAAGGCCTCAAGCTTTTACTCAACTGCGTTGGAAGGGGTAGGGTGTAATGGACGGTGTTGCGAGTGTTGCGGGTCTGGAGTATAGGATCGGTTAGACGCGACAAATTTTGATGTTTTAGGTGGTGATGGGAAGGGAAGGTTGGCAGATGGGAGGACGGGTTTTGGAGGAGCTGGCTTGCTCACGTTGGAGGGAGAGCTGGTGGTTTCTTGAGCGGTCCATGGTAATTTGGGGCGTTGTGCTTTTGGTGGTTCTGCGGTTTTGAAAGTCTTGGTCGAGAGCTTTGTGAATGTGTTGTCTTGTGTTCGGTTCTTGCTCTTTCTTCTTTTCTGCTTTTAGAGAGAGCCAAAGCGGTTGTGAGTAGGCAATTTCGGCCATACCTGCAGGGTTGGTTGGCCGAGAGGATTTATATTGTGTCTTTTTTGTAGCAAGGCCTGTGTCTTGGCTGCCTCGTCTACCTGATGTCGGACCTGGCGACTCGGGAGGTGGGTAGATGGTCTTCTTTGTAATTGAGTCGGAGTGACTCACATTCGTGGGGTGCTGCAGGGCATTGGCTCGCGGGGAATTTCTTGCTGCAGGTGAGGCACGTGGTAAGTTGCCTTTCTTGGGGGCAGGCATCAGGGCAGTGCCTGATCGCACAGCAGAGCGTGGAGAGGATGCTGCGCGGCCGGTACGGGTAGAGTCTCATGGCCACGCGATGGATGAAGGCGTAGCGAGGTAGCCGTGGTCCTTCGACCGTCAGTAGTGTCGTGTTTGATGTGACGATGCGCCGGCGGTGAAGCAGCTCGGCATGCTCTTTCTCGAGGTTCTTTCAAATTTCTTCATCTGGTACCGACACTGCAATTCCGTGAATGACTTCGCGTGCTTGTGCAGGGTCACTGGCTTTGCACGTTCGAATTTCGTGCCGTGTATTCTGAATGGTAACAAATTTGAGGGTCAGGAGCTTAGTCTCGGTGGAGCGTTTGTTGGTGTCGAAGGCAAGGAGGTTTTGGATGCTGCGTACTTTAATCTATGTTTTTTGTTTTATTTTTATTGTGGATTCACACGGCGAGTTTTATGTTTCCGCAGAAGTTTACGATGATGTAGTGGTTTGGCAGTCGAGGGATTAATAATGATAAAATTATGTTGTCTTGATCTCAAGGAGCGGCTTGGGTCCCTGACCGAGCGGGCAGCTGCCGCACTCGGTGCGCAGTCGACACGGGTGCGAGGCATACCATGACATCTAGCGAGCCGAGCCCCTCATGGATGGCGTAAGTGAACTTTCAGCGTTAGAAGCCGGTCTCATGAGTCCGGGATTGTGTCGCACGGGAGATCAAATAAAGATGACTGACCTTTCGGTGCTACTTAGGAGTCCAGCTGATAAATATTTGGCGGCTTCTGGAGACCATTTCCAGAGCACGTTACGCAACAATGCGCACTCGGCGTACGAAAGAAAGCGAGCCCTTGGGTGCAAGCGGGGCCCAATTCAGAAGTTGGAGAAACTTCCGAATTTGGCGCAATTGCCAAAAGAAACAATTATGTGGACACTTTGTTTTACCCAGTATTCGCCGTCATTTTCAAAATTAACTGAAACATTCTGATTACATCAAGGGCAATACATGCCAGTTTAAAAGGATCATGAAGGATCGTGTTAAAAAGTGATTGTGCTTTACTTTAAAAGTGCATTGTATTTATAATACATAGTGCCCGGTGTACTCGCTACTTTACTCGAAGTACATAACCTCTTATTTACTTTGTAGTTTGCTTCAAGTACATTTTAGATGTAAGTACATTACCCAATACTGGTAAGTGTGTACCTACTAAAACATCAGCCTTCGAGTTCGGTTCGTTCATTTCGGCCCAGGATCACGGTGGATTCGCTGGACCTCATTGGCTTAGCCGGCGATAGCAAACGCACAGAGAAGACAAGCGCCATGACGATGCACTTTTGGAGCTGCTTGCTTGGCTCGGCCAGATCGTAGAGTCGGTTGCGCTCGAACTTTACGGGAAACGGAGTAAAGTACACTGTTTTTGCACCCCGATAACACTATCCCATGATCTCCGGCCTTGTGCATGCAGTCTTCTGTTGTCGGAGCCCCCCAAGAAAACATTCTACTAAAATATCTTATTTGTTTTTTTTATTAATGATATCTTTGGTTGTCATACGCACACTTATACAAGCAGAAATGAATGCAAGATGCAATTTTCAGTGCCTTCTCAACAAGAAGAGTTTATTCTGAGTACTAGTCAGCATAATTGAAGAAAACGATTCCGTGGTTACTTAAAATTACCACCACCATATCAATACCCTTCATCACAAAAATTTATCGGCTCCAGCGCACAATACATTGTGCCAGCCGGAGGGACTTCCATATCGCCCTCACTTGGGTCCGCGAACAGCTCCTGGAAAACACGAGTGCGAAATAAGTAGTGTGAAGAAAATAAATGAACTGTGCTGCTAGTGCTAAGCAGCCTACAAGTTCTGAGCATCGCCGGATAAAGGACCGTTTTACTCATTGGCGGAACGACGAAAACACTCATAATCAGACATCCCTTGTCGTTCTCAAGGACCGATGGGCAACTAATGTTGTACGCAAAGAAGCAAATCCTTTTAGCGTGTATACCTCTGAAACTGCCAGGGTAGCAACTGACCTACCTGTCGGTCTAGTTGGGAAAACACAAAATGAACACGTACTTCTCCTTTTTCATTTTGTTTTTTATAGCAAGAGCGCTAATGGTGCTTTTGCTATAGCTGACCTTTGAAATTACTTTCTGTATTCGCTGGGGGCTTAATGTTTTTCGCCGTCTTCTAAGTAACTTGTTTTTAAACACTCTGATATGTGCCACTTGTTGAACGTAGGCATACGTTCGACAAGTAGTCTAAAAGGTAAGAAATAGCTTTTACGGGTGTTGTCCTATGGGACACAAGCAAGATGAGACTGAATTTTATCCTAACTTTAATATTTTCCGGTTAACAATCCTATTGTCATTTTGATGTTTCGCATAGAGTCACCGAGCTTTCGTTTAGCACGTTTAGAATTTGGCTGACACGCAAGGCATGTTTCTTTTACAATTATGCATTTTGCGATTTGCTGTAAAACAATGCGATGCTGCTGTGAGTCAAGATTTTATTTATCCTTGTCTCAGGGTTTAGATTATGTTGAATAGGGCTTCCCTAACAAATAAAAGTACATAATGACCCCAGGCCAGTGAACAGGAGGCGCCTCGATAGACTGCTAGTCAGTGCGGCTTCTTGCTAAAATGGGCGAACTTCTGAAGGCCTTAACCACGGGGCCTTAACCACGGAACGATTGGACGCGACCTCTTCGTCTGAGTTCGGCAGGGCACGCGGAAGTTCGAGCACTGCGATCGCGGGTCGTCCGAGAGTTCTAAAAATATTGTACAAGATGGAACCCCCTGTCGAACCAAACTTCATTGCCCAGGGGGTATAGGCTTCCGAATGAATTTGTCGGCTTATTACAAGTTTTGAGTCTTTGACGGATGTGATAAGCGCTTTCTAACACCCTAAGATTCTTCTGTGGTAGTCTTTCTCCTTGTGGAGGTGCAATATAGATATCTTAACATACCGATGTTTGTCAGAACATGAAAGATAAAACGTTTATGTCTCTGATCAAAAGAAGCTAGCGCGCTGTGACTGTTAACGAGAAGCGTGGTAGAAACAGAAAATCAAACTCTTTGATTAAAGATAGCTGTCTGTCTCAAAGCTTCGAGTTTCTACGTCTTTAAAACAAATAACCTCTATCTCCATTTTATTGCCATACAGGGAAATAAAATGTATGGCAAATTGCTAGGCAAGAGTTTTGCATACATGAAACGTTCTAGCACTACAAACGCTTAGCGCTACACTGACTTCCTAGACGCCTACGTTCACGGCGCTCTTCATCGGATAGTTTAACGCGTACCATATGTACACTTCACAGTTGTTCCTAGACTGAAGCAATACCACCGCTAATCTACATGATGAACCTTGCGATCTTCCAGAGCCTCCCATACTCTCGAACTTCTCTCCCTCAGTCCCGAAATGTGGTCGAGCTCCTCCTTGCATACCCCTCTGGTCATATGAACTCTCCGTTAACCAATAAGCGTCGAGTACCTCACTCTTTCTCTCCCACATGTGAACCAATCAGCGTCGAGCCTCGCTGCCACGCTTTTATCTGGGCTTCACAAAATGCCGAACAACCTTGCCAAAGAACGTTTCAGGGGAATAAGGGACATGGCGAGCACCGAGCCTTTTATTTTTGCTCCGAAGTAAATAAGATTGCGTCATTAGCCTGTGTGAACGCGACGAAACGATTACCGATGCAAAATGTGTATACATGATGGGCCAACCTTGCGTTGGCCCAAAAAACACATCTTGAAATAGAATACGTTATTGCTGAAGTGGAAATGAGGAAAGCATAGGATGCAAAAGCGTTGCGATGAAGGAAACTACATTTAGTGTCAACACGGCATCAGGTCACGCTCACGGGTGTCGCCTCAGTCCCATTGGCTGGCGACAACAATCATGGGATCCTATAGCGACAACCAATGGGGTTCTCATCGATACTCGCGAAATGACTATCGGTACATTATAGCACCCTCATTTACCGTCCTAAAAACGTATCTTAAGTATGACAACTTTGTCATGTATTGCCAAAGTACTGCAGCAGATATTTGACTATCTGAACTCTGGAAGCGCGTTGCGACAATGCTAACTTTTTTTAAAACAAATTATGAAAACGCATTGATGAGATAACAAAGAAAAAAATCCTTTTAACGAGGTTCTTTTTCGAACACGCCCGCAGGGGGCTTCCCGGGGCCGTTCCCCTGCCCTCACGTCCATGCGCCCCCCCCCCCCTTTTTTTTTTTTCCTGTGTTCTTTGTTCTCTGCTTGTTTGTTTGTGTAATGTACTTCCTTTATTAACCACTGTACCCGTCGCTTCAATCACGTTCTCCACTCGCTTTTGGGATATAAGCTTGAGGCTCCGTTTTATTATTTATTTTTCTATGTGCAACAGTTAATCGTTCTGAAATACAGAATATTCTGAGCATTGTCTACCTACAACGTAAATAAATGTTATGTTCAAAAGCTTGTGCCGTAGTTTCGTGGTAACGCGCCCGCTTACCGCGCCGTCGACCTAGGATCAATTTCCGAGAGCGGCAAGTGGTATTTCTTCAAGCATTTGGCAACGTCGCTCGCGGCCACGCCCCATTACGACAACTACAACATCAACAAAATTACTACAGCTACAACCACAACGGACGTCATTTCCAATGGTGGTAAGAGCCCATAACGGCTATCGCTCTAAAACCAGACTTTGACACAAAATCTGCGCTACTTACACAACTTCTAAGCAAAAGAGATGGTCTCGCGATACTCGGAAGCTAATCATGTCGTTTAACACCTGAGAAGTGTGGTGAAGAAAAGGAAGAAAAACATTATTGTCGAAGTAACAGACACAGAAGGGAACGTCTCAAACTCAGCTAACTGGTTTATTTCTTAGGCATCTTATATATATCAACACTTTCACTCTCAACCACCTTCTGCTCAGAGATCTTTTTTGCTGAAAACGCTTTCAAATACAAAAAAAAAACACATTCACAAGAGAACAAACGGTCCAACCCACAATACTGTAATTGTCAATCACCTTCCACGCAAAGATATCTTTTGTTGAAAGCATTGGAAATGCTTTCAACAAAAAATATCTTTAAGCGTATTTTTTTTCGGTAGCTCTTAGTCAGAGGTGGTAAGATAGAACAAAGATAAAGATAGAACAAAAACGACTGCCGGTCGTTTCCTATGCTCTATGCCGGGTGTTCGTCGTTTGCACACTGGTTTGTGAGTCAGGTGGTCATTGTTGATATATTTTGTTAAGCTTATTAATTATCGCGAATGTATTGCTCATAACAGCCTTTTTCATTTGTTTTTAGTGTTGTTGCGTTCAGCGAGCCACCCGGGAGTAAGCTGATAAAGCAGTGTGCCGACGACAAACAGGCTTGTATAGGAGATGTGAAATACGTGCCTCCGAATTTTATTTATTATTATTATTTCAATCCAGCAGAATTGAGCTCTAAAAAAATATACATAAAAGTCTCAGAAAACTACGTTCGCGCGTCCAGTTTCAGGTTATGCACTTTCGAAATCCGAAGTTTGCAAGGCATGCCAAATGTGCTAGTCCTTACGGCCCCACCCTGTTTTAACACTACCTGAGTCTACGAAGAATAATCAATTTTAGAAAATCTGAAGCATGGCACATCCGTTTTTACGATGTATATCACCTATACGTATACCGTTTCACCTCAAGTCTGAGCACAGCTGAATGTACAAGCCTTGGGTCAATTAAGAAGTGCCGAAAGTGCAACGTCAGTGTTGGCTGCTTTTTTTGTGCTTGTTTTTTTTTCGGTTTTTTTCAATCAAACATAAAGAGTGCGCTTTGATGTTTGTTTCGCCTTTGTGCCTCGTGTATGCGCTTGTTTTTATAGTAGGTTTTGACCGCGCTCAAACTTAAAGTGAAACGAAGTTTAGGTAAAACTTAGTTTCCGAAATACCCAAAAAAGATTGTATCTTTTTTTTTTACTCGCTGTATTGATTGGGTGGCAGATATCCCTGACTCACCGGTTGAACGGGCAAGGGCAGGTGGTGTGTTGTAATACGCTGTAAGAACACGAACAACACTAAGGTTTCACTGTTAAGCTCTTTTGGTGCGCAAAAATACACCTCACGCATTTAATGGTACATAAATGCGACATCATAAATATCGCTTTGTTCCGCTATCGACCATATTGCAGGCATTAACGACAGCATTGTATGCCCAGCTATGACACCTCAACTAGATGGGCTTGTCGTTCTCCAGGACGGCGTAAGTTCATCCACCGTTGTAGGTCGTCCACCGCTGTAGTGTTGTGGTCCCTAAATGTTTTAGTATTATTTAGGTCTTTCATTTTCTATACGCACAATTCTTTGTTTTTGAAGATTTGTTGTTGTTTTCTTTCGTTTTTCTAGGGGTTTATTTATGACGACAAATATTCCGTGTTTGTTCGTTGCCAATCTTGGGTGTCGAACAAAACCTTGGCTTTTATCGGGGCTTATAATGAAGAAAACAGAACACGGGCATGGAATTGCCCAACTTTCAAGAAACATGCGCGATGTCCGAGTACTTTGATAATATCACAATACCAATAAGCGATCGAGATGAGGGAGGCGGCGTGGTTCCCGAAGGGAGAGGCAGATTCATTCTAGGCGGGCTGTGTTTCGAATTAATGAAAAGAAAATCCGTAGATCAAACTTTTGCTGGGTGAAGACTGTGTTTTTTTATTTTGTTTTTTTCAATCAAGGCTTGCTTTACCGCTGGATTTTTCAGTCAGAACTACAAGCCGTCAAGTTCAAGTACGAGCCCATTACAACCCGGTTGTGGTTTCTTGCTCCGACGTGCACGTCTGCGGTCCGAGACGCGTGCGGACTGATATGCACACCGTAGAAATGTTCTTCGTGCGTTCTTACAGGCTTGTGATAGATACATTCCAGGGTGCTTTTAAGTACGCTCGAGGGTGTGGAACAAGCCAGCATGCCCTAGTTACGATAATAAAGATAGGTTCGGCCCTTAAAAAAACCTAAGCAGTGAGGGATGCGAATAGCTTCTCAACGTTCGAGTTGTTCCTTGTATTAGCGTTAAATATTTCTCCAGTCTAAAGATCGTGTTCGGTAGTAATCAAGCAAGCCTACAGCAAACGCCTGCACTCTTCCCAGTACCTTCATTACAGAAAATAGAGTAAATTCGTACAAAACAATAAGAAAAAAGTCGCTTACTTAGACATTCCGTCACTTGTAATAAAAGTGCAATAGCACTTAGCTGGTTTTCCAACGAGAGATACTTGCAATCGGGATTATATGTAATGCTACAAGTGGCGAATGAATTGTGAATGTAGAAATAACTTTTCTTCTACTTTCCTGCGGGCCTTTTCTTGGGGCGTCGCAGAAGTATCTTTGAAGTTTGAAATGGCTCCGTGCCTACTAGATACTTTTACCAATACGGAGTTCAGCCTACATACCTTTCCAGCGCTTCTCACCCAGTCGAAAAATGCCGAGTCAGAGGGCTCTGCACGCATGCGGGCGTCTCATATTTCGTATGAGATAGCTATTGCGCACGCTCAAAACGCCTTTCACAGCCCAGTATGCAAAGATGGAAGCGCGCAGAAGGCGAATATTGAAAAGGTCTATACTTCGGAGCCCCTGTTTCTACATATTGCAAGGGGAATGGAACGTTGGCGCACTGCTCAACAACCCCCCCCCCCCCCCCCCAAGTCCCCTTTCCCCATCGTCCCACCCGGCATTAAGCCATTGCCAACGTTACTAGATTAGCTCCGTTATGGAACTACCCATAGGTCTGTTGCTCCCGGCCAGGGGGTACAAGGCTGACCATAAGACGCGACCATGTAGTGCCCGCACCGAGCACAAAGCTGTACTGCAGCGTTCGATTATGCACAAGTCACGGTCGTTTACAAGCCTCCGTCAGCATCTGTCTAACTGCGGTAAAAGGGCATCTGAATCCACAAAATTAGTTAATATAAACAGAAGAAAAATGCAGCTCGCGCCTTCGGTGCCCTATCAAAACGATAAGTGTGATTTTATTATAGCTCTTTTGATCTTGTCCCCTACTTCCACACATTTATATCCACCAATAAAATTCTTATAGATTAGCGTACCCGACGGATGTGAAAAAAATCGGGCCACGGATCATACGGCCTGATGCGTTTAGACAGCGTTTTTTTTTTTTTTTGTATATTTTCGTTTACGCTCACACAGTCGGTAAATTTTCCGCCAGATTTAGCGGGGAAGCTGTTTTTGTCTGCAGGGCCCGTGACGTCAGGTGACGTAACATCAATTTTTCGCGCCAAATTAAGCGGGGAAACTGAATTGGTGCATAGGTCACGTGACGTCAATTTTTTCCGTTAAATTTGGCGGGAAAACTGAATTGGTGCATAAGTCACGTGACGTAAATGGTTCCGCCAAATTTAGCGGAGAAGCTGTTTTTGTCTGCAGGACCCGTGACGTCAGGTGACGTGACATAAATATTTCGCGCCAAATTAAGTGGGGAAAATTAATTGGTGCATAGGTCACGTGACGTCAATTTTTTCCGTTAAATTTGGCGGGAAAACTAAATTGGTGCATAAGTCACGTGACGTAAATAGTTCCGCCAAATTTAGTGGGGAAGCTGTTTTCGTCACCAGGGCCCGTGACGTCAGGTGATGTGACATCAATTTTTCGCGCCAAATTAAGCGGGGAAACTGAATTGGTGCATAGGTCACGTGACGTCAATTTTTTCGCTAAATTTGGCGGGAAAACTGAATTGGTGCATAAGCCACGTGACGTAAATGGTTCCGCGAAATTTAGTGGGGAACTTGAATCCGTCTGCAGGTCCCGTGACGCCAGGTCACGTGACATCAATTTTCCTGTCAAATTTAGCGGAGAAACTGAATTGGTGCATAGGACAATTGACGTCAATTTTTCGGCTAAATTTAGCGGGGAAACTGGATTCGTTTGCGCCCACGCCGTCGCGAAACCGGGGGGAAGAGCCCGTCACAGCTAGCGATGTAAAAGCGTGATGACGCACAATCGAAATGCGACCGAGAAGCATTCGACTTTGCTCGCAAGAGGCGCTCTCCAACGTTGAGAGCTACATGTCTATGGACGCTGCTTCCCTGAGCGATACCCTGCGTCTTCCCCCACGGTGCGCCTTCCGTCGTTCGACACGCCACCGTTTTCAGAACGGCTGCCATGCTAACTGCAGTGTATGCTGTGGAATACGTATGCCTTGAAGCATAGCGTCTAAATGGCGTTTCACCGTCCCCTATAAAACACAATGTTTTGAAAGGAAAATCTAGAAACAAAGGGAGGTGGACTGAAGACGGTGTAAGGGAGGGGAGGGGGTCGGACGTACCTCTCAGTGGGAGTTTTAGAACTGAACTAATCTAGTTACAATAACCATCGCTCGCGAGCACCATGACGTCAAGAAAACAGGTGCGCCTCATTGCTGACACTCTTCTCGTTGCCTCGTCTGCAAGGTGCGCTGATGGTTGTCATCTAAAGCTATTGCTTTAAACGTGCGTAACAGGACGAAACGATCACGACATTCGCTCGTCATACCTTGATGATAGAGGTTGCAGAGGGCTCCAGCCAGCTGCAGGATCTTGGCTAGGGGTTAAAAAATACAGAAATCTGTTAATAATTACAACGGCTCTATATGCCTCAAAAAACAGTAAAAATCCCAATGTTTTCACATTCCACCGCACGTCACGGACAGTCTTGGGCGTAAAGAACGAGAGATCTCACCTTGGAGAAGCTCAAAATGTGCGTCAAGTTCGGGGTCTGAAAACAAAGAAAGTTTACAGCAAGCATCGGGTCTAGTTAGTGATAATGGGAATTGAACGCAGTTAAATGCTGCGCGTAAAAAGCTAAAACCTATCCCTCCATGAAACCAACCGTTCTAGTTTGTTTGGGATTGCCTGCATCTTATAGTTTCCTGCATTGTGCTCCGAATATGCAATAGTGCCAGTTTAATACAATAGCTCCTCGTTCCGGGGGACACAAAAAACAGAAGCAGGATGCTCAAACACCATATTTTATTTCTTTATTTATTATTTATTCTTTAGCTTGCCCACATCGCCAGAAGGTATTACAGTGTAGGGAGATATATACACCCATAATATAAAAAAGACACTCTATTACAGCATCTCAGGAAGCTCATATGCACATTTTAATGGTGAATTCATGTGGTTGCCTTTCTCCCCTGACCTTGCTTGATTCAACGGAGCACCCCCACCTCGCCGCCAGAGCTACTCGAGATCCTTTTCAGCTGATCACAACTGCTGGGCTCAGAGCGCTATGACATTCCCGTACCAGTCACGGAAATAAAAGTTCTAAACATTGGTAATGGATTAAAACAAAAGATTTTACAGTGCATGATGTAGGATTGAACTATTCTACGCATCAGCATGTAAAAAAAAAAGAAATTAGCAGCACGTTAATTAATTTTTGCAGAACAGAACGAAAGCCAGTGTTTGGGAATAGTTGTGAAGTCATCGCATCTTCGGCAGTGAATGCGCTGCAATAGCGGTCATGCGTACGGCAGAACAGGCGAGTCGCAAATGATTAATAAAAGGCATTTTTCTCACGGCGGAATATCGCGCAAACATCGCCCACGGGACATTGCATGTAAAACAAATCACAGTGCAATATAGTTTCCTCTTCCTTTACTGTAGAACACAAACCTTTAAACACACTTTTACCACACCTGGAAATCTTTTGAAGCTCCCACAAGAGCCAGTAAAACAGTGGCGAGCCCTGAGAACCGTTTCTTCATCAGTTAGGCTTAGCCGGTTCACCGCCGTGAGATGAACGATCTCGTAAAACCCCTAAGAATACTTTCCAGGTCGAGTTTTCCTGTCACTCTCCGAGTTTTTCCCGTCCATTGTAACCCTCGCACCGCCGAACGCACACGCTCCTTCTAAAACCAGACAAACATCGCCGTCATGCCGGACCCCGCATACCCCCGCCACCGGCAATCATTAACAAGCGCTCTTTTTCCCTTCGAATCAAAATTCTTTAATAAAACCTACTAGCCAAGTGGGACGTGATCCCGTCCAAGATGACGTCATCGTCATCGTCACTGATGACGTCACACGTGACGTCACTGATGACTTCATCAGTGACGATGACGATGACGATGACGATGACGCTAAATTCCCCGCTAAATTTAGCGGAAAAAATTCCCCGCAAAATCTAGCGAAAAACATTTCTCCGCTAAATTTAGCGGAAAAAGTTTCCCCGCTAAATGTAGCGGAAAAAAGTTCCCCGCTAAATCTAGCGGGAAATGTTTCCCCGCCAAATCTAGCGGAAAACATTTCCCCGATAAATTTAGCGGGAAAACTTTCCCCGCTAAATCTAGTGGAAAAAATTTCCCGCTAAAGTTAGGGGAAAACATTGCCCCGCTAAGTTCCCGCCAAATTTACACAGGATGCTCTCACCAAAGATGGGCATTTTCTGCTACTTGCGTTAAGCACACGCCGATCCACACCCATGTTAGTAGTGGGGGACTTTCCACCTTCTCCCCTCAGTACCCTTCCCTCCTCCTCCTCAAGAGCTGCGCTCTAATTCGGCGTTACTGGGGATTGTAAACGCCTTTCATTTTTTGTTCTGTCTCCCTTTTTATAAAGTGGAGTATATAAATTGAACTGAATTGAATTGAATATTCAATTGGAGTGGTGCCATCTGCCCGAAGTGAAAAAAAAAACTATTCCTCCCTTGAGCCTCACCACGTTGGAGCTCCCTGGGCGTTGGCTCCTCCGGCCCACCAAGGATTATCCGCGAGACGTAAGCGCGAAACACATGTGCGACGAAACCGTCCGATCCGACGTGCGGAGCTGCCGGAATGACCTTGGGGGGGGGGGGGGGGGGGGGGGGGGGGGGGGCGAGGGTTTTCGTAGCACCGGAGAGCGTTGAGAACCCTCGCCTCCGACCGTCGTATTGCCGGATCGGACGTCGGATCGGACGGTTTCGTCGTACATGTGTTTCGCGCTGTATGCGCGTCAAAACTGTCCGATCCGGAGTGCGAACTACCGGAAAGTTGGCTGTTCCGACACGCCGCACACGACAGTTCGAGACATGCGTCCGACGCGTCGTTCCGTTTAGCTCCGCCTAATTGGTCCCATAAGTATGACGTCATCGCTCTATACAAACCTTTGCTGGGTTCGTTGTTATGGACGACTCCATGGGACTGGATTTCTCTCCGAAAGAACGATCAGTCAAAAATCAGACGTGAAATTTAAACGTATAAAGAAAATATATACGAAGAGCATAGATTTCACACTTACCGCGAAAGAAGTATGTCAAGAATCGGCTGTTTTTGAAATATTTGCGACGACAACTTCCGGCCCTTAAGATATCTTGAGATGCCTGCTGCAGACGGCAAAGGTTTGACGAACGCGCACGGAATGCCTGAAGTATGGCGTCTGCAACAGTCTGAATTGTTTGCACAATGATCCGATTTTGACTTTGTAATCATTTGTAACATGGCAGGCTGTTCGAGGCGGGGTTTTAAGCCGCACGTCCGGAGGCTTCCTGGCTCGTGACGACGACCATTCCCCGAAGTGAAGAACCCAGGGGTCCAGTGGAGGTGGGAGAATTGGTAACGTAACGAACGGTTTAATTACATGGTTAAGATACAGTCGTCAAATCCGAGAGAACAACGAAGCAGCCTCACGCTCCGCCTTATATAGGGTCCGCTTCCCCCCCCCCCCCCCCCCCCCCACACTCTCCGCCAGGGCAGCAGGTGCGAGTAGCAAACCGCCGCTAAGTGCGTTGCAGCAAAGACCGCCGCGTCGTAGCCAGAAGTGCGTCGTAGCCATGGTTCTCCGCAGTTAGGCCATGCCTCTCTCCCCTTCCGGAGCGCACGAACCCACACGCACACACACACACGTCCCGTTGACGTCACGGACGCGTTGAGACTCGTTTTGGGCAGGCTCCGACAGGTGGGCGACAGTCCTGAACAGATCGTGACTCGTTTCCGCAGCGTTGAAACTCGGAAGAAGGTTGCCGAAGGTTCCATTCTTAACAGCCCCTCCGGGGCCAGGGAAACCTCGAATGGCCGGTGATACAATCGCTGGCCTGTAGAGGTGGGCTTGGAGTAGGCCTTGAGAAGACGCTGCAAGCACCAAACAAACTCCCAAACCTCTCACAACAGAGGCATCAGCGGAAACGTCCCCCACAACACCACGCCACACCGCAGTCAAACGCTCGGAATTCGCCAAAGACCCGCCAGACTGGATTACGGATTACCAAAATTTGGTACAATTACGGGTATCGAGACCCCCTGTCGCCAAAAAAGTAATTTTTCCAACGAGGTCACTAAGAACAAAATACAAAAGACAAAAACTCTTCGCAATTTGTGAGGTCGTTTTGGGGTTTTAACGAAGTGCCCCCACTTAGATCCTCATTCCCGTGGATGACGAAGACCTCTAAGATCATCCCTACTGTTTTTCGTGATGTCAGAAAAATCTGCTCAACCCATCGGCATTGCCGTTAAATTTGCCTTTCCTTTTTCTTACGCTGAAGCCATAGTGATCGATTTTCACGTGATTTCTAGACGTGAAAATGCGGTCCTTATAGCGCCGATAAAACAATCCGCCTTTTTCATGCCCCGTCACATTGGTCCTAGCAATCTCCTGAGCTGTACCGCGAAACCCTGACACACTAGGGTCGTTCTTCTGCTCGACTGTCAAAGACACTCTGTCTACTCGTAGCAGAGGACCAAAGTTACGTGACGCCGGAGCTACGAGAGATCATTCACTGATCCCGTCTTCCTCCGCTTTTTCCGCCGGCGCGTTGGGACGGCGTACGCTTTCTAGTGCTACGAGGTCAGGCTGTTCTACAACCTGGTCCCTCTCATCCCGGTTTTCTGCCTCCAACTCTGAGAGTGCTTGCTCCCCGTCAGCTGCCTCTGGCTCTGGATCACTCGTCAACAAAGGGGCGACCTGACGCGATTTGGACCTCGAACACGACTGAACTAGCCCTTCTCCCAGTTGTTGACCCCTTTCGCGCAGCAAGAAATCTGACCGGTTAGAAAACAAATAAGGATACTCCAACGGGACTGTTTGCGAGACAGCCGCCTCGGTTACTAGCTCTCCGAACGGGCCAGTTATCTTTACTGTCGCCATGGGCAGACAGACACTGTGCTTTTCGAGCAGCTGCTTGATCCAAACTACCTTTCCAGTAAAATCGGATGGTGTTACATACGACGGATGAACAACGTCCATCGTCGCTGCACTGTCCCGAAGCACACTGCACGGCTTTCCGTTTACATGGAGCTCGTGAAGATAGGGACGAAGAAGCTTCAGGACCCCGTCACTACCGTTCACGTACGAGAACACAACCCGCGGTTTCTTACATCTGGCCGCTGTGTGTCCCGGCTCCTGACAGTTGTAGCACAGGAACGGCTTCCTTGCCTCGAACTGCCCTGTTGGGCTTTTCCGCGCCTCGTCTCCGTTCGAGTGTTTTGCGCTCTCTTCTGGGACCTTTTGTCCTGCTTCGGGCTTCTCGGGCCCGTTTTCTCGCGAGCCGTTTCCCTGTCGGAAGGTCTTGCGCTGATCGCTCCGGCCGGGTTCGCTTTCCTCTCCGCTCAGCTTTCTACGCGTTGCGTACTCTTCGGCCAGCTCAGCGGCCCTTTCTACAGAGTTGACTCCCACCCTATCCTGCACCCAGAGCTTGACTGACTGCGGAATGCTACGAAAGAACTGTTCGAGGCACACACACTCGACTACCTTGTCTCGGCTTTCGTACACTTCCTCGCTCTTCAACCATTCTATCAAATTGGTTTTAAGCCCGTACGCGAATTCCGAGTAGCCCTCGCTGCTCTTTTTGGATGCGTTTCTAAACCTTTGACGGAACGCCTCGGCAGAAAGGCGGTACCGTTTCAAAAGGCTGGACTTCACCTTGTCGTAGTCGTCCGCGTCTCCAGCACTAAGGCGCGCGACAACCTCTGCAGCCTCACAGGGCAACAAAGTCAAAAGCCGTTGCGGCCACGTTTCTGGGGCGAAGCGCAACTTCTCACATGTCCTCTCAAAGTTAACTAAGAATAGGCCCACGTCTTCCCCAACTTTAAACAGCTGCAGGAGCTTCTTCACTTGATACGACTCGGTCTCACTTGCTCGTACCGGAGCCCCAACTCTACTGTTCTGCGAGTTTAATCGCTGTTGTTCAATTTCGAGCTCTAGCCTTTTCAGCGCTCGCTCCTGCTCTCGTTCCTCTTTCGCTGCAGTCTGTTCCTCTCTCGCTGCAGCCTGCGCTTGTTCCTCTCTCGCTACAGCTTCGCTCTTAGCGTTCTGAAGCAGTTCCCACGCAATTTTAATTTCCTCTGCTTCCGCGCTTTCTGAAATAGCTTTATTGATCTCAGATTTCTTCATCTTTTGCTCCACCTCCACACCCAATTCTTCACATAAACAGAGTAAATCTGTTCTCAGTAACCTCATTAGATCCATGATCGCTGCTCTATAGCTTTGGCTTTGTTCTAAAACTTGTCGCGAGGTTGTACACAAACCTAGCGCACGAGGCAAAAACTAAGGATTCCCTGCAGTTCAAAATCAATTACCCATAATCTCAAGCCTGGCGAATCTCAAAGCAAAGTCCAAACGCTCACCCACAGATGTAGCACGATGTCGCATGGTCCGATCCCAACCGCTGCCAACCAGTTGTTCGAGGCGGGGTTTTAAGCCGCACGTCCGGAGGCTTCCTGGCTCATGACGACGACCATTCCCCGAAGTGAAGAACCCAGGGGTCCAGTGGAGGTGGGAGAATTGGTAACGTAACGAACGGTTTAATTACATGGTTGCGATAGAGTCGTCAATTCCGAGAGAACAACGGAGCAGCATCACGCTCCGCCTTATATAGGGTCCGTTTTCTCCCTCACTCTCCGCCAGGGCAGCAGGTGCGAGTAGCAAACCGCCGCCAAGTGCGTTGCAGCAAAGACCGCCGCGTCGTAGCCAGAAGTGCGTCGTAGCCATGGTTCTCCGCAGTTAGGCCATGCCTCTCTCCCCTTCCGGAGCGCACGAACCCACACGCACACACACACACGTCCCGTTGACGTCACGGACGCGTTGAGACTCGTTTTGGGCAGGCTCCGACAGGTGGGCGACAGTCCTGAACAGATCGTGACTCGTTTCCGCAGCGTTGAAACTCGGAAGAAGATTGCCGAAGGTTCCATTCTTAACAAGGCCTACGAAAACTCACCAGGTTTATAAAAAACAAATTGCATTTGCATGCGATACAATTTCGTGTGACGAAAATTATTACAGGTACGTAGATCTGCTATACGTACAGCCAGAAAAAAACATGTTTAGAATATGATATCTAAGAAGCGTCGAGCCTTTTTGTTTATCTAGCAGTTGACGTGCGTTGTAATGAAGGAGCTATTATTTTGACTAATATGAGCGGTTTGAGACGCCGAACTTGGTATTTCAAGCTCGTATTATGGGTGTGTGTTTCATATTTGTTTGTAATCATCGCACTAAGTAAAGAATCCTTGTGATTCTTCTGTTTTAAATAAGACACAGACTTTGAAAGGAGTTGGATAATAACATCGGGTAAGTTATATACTGCCACCTGCAAGACCGAGAATAAACGATTCTTCTTACATCTAGAGGATTCGTGTTTACTCTTAACCCGCGTGTAAAAGCTAAGGAAACAAGAATGACATTGCCTAGTCGGTCTCGAACATTCTAGGTCGAATGTTTGAGATGCCGAGTATAATACAAACCACAGGGTGTCACAAAAAAAAAAAAAAAATTACAATTTTTTTTTTTACTGCAAAGATAAACTAGGCGTCGCCTAACGCTTATTCTCAGCCCAAAGGTAGCGCTAGAGGTCACAACCAGATGCCAAAGTTTCAGCCCCGATCGGATACCTTGGTCAAAGGTTATGTGATTTTTTGAAAAGTTCAATGGGAAAATGGCGGCGTGACGGGAAGCCGTCGTTGCCGTAGTGGCGTGAACACGGCTTCCTCAGCCTCAGGCAGGGAGCGTAACAATCACACTGGCGACCGAGGAAAGCTCGAATGCGGTTCAGATGCAGACAGAACCACTAGTTACTGTTGGGAACGGCAGGATTGAGAAAAAGTTGAGATCGAAGCTCGTTCCACGGTCTGCTAGTCAAATCCGTTCGGAACCCGCAACTCTAGACGCCAACGCGGAAATGGACGAAATCCCTGCCGACGACGAGAGACTCTATAAGAGACCAATACCAACCTTTGGACTGCAGTAGGCGAAAACCCGACTGCCACTTGTTCGATTTGTCACGCCGGCTGGCGTGACAAATCGAACAAGCGGCAGAAAGAAGCATACTCCAAAACCAGCTCGTGTTCCAGCAATCGCCAGACACCAACACGATCTCGGTAACGGTATACAGAAGGACTGCTGAATCTTACGTCCATCAACGTGCAGGACGGCAAGGTCAAAGTGCTAGTCTATCAAACACCGACTTAACACGTGGCGAGGGGAGTTATAGTTACGGCTTCTCTTTAGACGAAACAGCATAATCCTTAACTCGTCTCTAGTGAACAAGCCATTTTGTATGAGAATGTTTTTGTATCCAATAAACATATATGAATCATACAATATGTATGAGAACATATAAGAACCATATAAGAACTATGTAAGATATAAAAGAACCATATATGAAACTTATAAGAAACTTCTCACAAGTTTGCATATATGGTTTTTATATGTTCTTATATATCATACATAGTTATTAAATGGTTCTTACATGGTTCGTATATGTTCGTATATATAATGTATGATTCATATGTGCTTATTGGACACAAAAATTTCTCAAACAATTGAGATTTTTCAATAGGGTCGCGATATGAACGCCGACTATCACCAGGTTGTACTCGTCAGACTTATGGGGAGAAATGGAGCCTGTCTCGTAACGTCCCGCGGAACTGGCCTACCGCGATTTGTACGATTATGTGGGAAAGTATGTAGAGTACACCCGTACGTCCTCACGACAATAGTCTGCCTAAACTGCCATGCTTTGGAGCACAAAGCTGACATCTGCACTCACGAGCGGCGCTGCAACAATGCGGGGAAGAGAATAAAGAAGAACATAAGTGAGACACCCTCGCCTGCCGCCACAGTAAATTCGACAGTCACATTGCCACGTCGCCTGATTTCCCTGCGACAGCTGCAATCAACCAGACACTGCAAAGACGAGTTCGCCCCGTCCCTGCGCGCCGACAGCAGCAGCAGCTGCTGCAGCGGGGAAGAGGCGCCGTCCGCTTAACCAAGAGTGGAAACCGCTTCCGTGCCCGACGATCCCGATCGAGAAGTACCAAGCGGTCTCAGTCGTGACCACGATCACCGTCGCCCGCAGCACGGCCCCAGGGAGCGTTCAAGACCGCCGGAAACCAGGCCCAGTTCAGGACATACGTCCAAGTCACGCATTGGGGTCAACGGCGTGCCTCAGACGCGTTTACGCAGAGACATCGAGACCAAGACAAGCAAAACCCCATGTCCAGGAGCTGGTGAAAAACTTAACGAATCAAACCTTCGCCGCAAAACAGCAGCAGCTCTTGAAGGCAAGAGAAGAAAACACACCCGTTCAACCGCCAAAAGGGCAACCGCCTACGGCGGGGAAATCGAGATCATCGTCAACAGCGTCGCCTCCGCTTGTGGCAAGAGCCCCCAGCGCGGAATCGAGGATGGCTGCAAATAGAAGCACCCCCACGTCCCAGGAAGGAACCCCATGGCAGCCATCGCCAGTGCAAGTAAGCAGACTTCGAAAAACACGTGGACGAAGGACTCTCTACCGCACAAATGCAGAGAGACAACATGCAAACAAACATGCTGTCGCAGCTTACGAGTAATATAAATAACATACAGACGCAGATCATGGGCAAACTATCAGAGCACGTCGCACGGCAGATAGCCACCGCACTAGCCCAGCATGAACCACGCACATAAGGCGAAGACGAAACCCCTTATTGTTCTCCAGTGGATCTGTCGGGGGCTAAAGACAGCTCGCAACGAGCTTTCGCTTCGACTAAGAAACAACCCGTTTGACATCTAATTGCTCCAGGAAACCATGCGAGATCAAATCGATAATATCGGCTATAACAAATTTTGTGCCCCATCCAATCAACACAAACGCAAACAAGGAACCATAGTCGAAGCTCAAGCTCGTCTTTACCTCAGGAATACACTCCCAGACACGCAGATGGATATGCAAAAATTGAATAGCGCGGTACAAGAGGTTAATCAGCCACATGCGGATAGTGGCGGTGTTGGCGTACTACCCTCCCGGCACATCCTCAGGTTGCTTCTTTTGACTAGAGGAGATTCGCAAAGCACACATAAAAATCGGGGAAGATTTTATCGCTCAGCACACGACCTGGGATTACATGATCGTCGTGGTCAGGGAGAAATCACTCTACGAAGCGACCGAAGACTCGAACCTGGTCCTACTCGATGCGCCCCACATCCACTCGCGGCACGGTACAGGCGCGAAGATCGCGAGTACGACACCAGATCTCACCATCGCAACGCCGATCGTCTCGACTATGTGAAGCACGCTGAGCGCTGTCTGGGGAAGTGACCACTATCCTATATTAATCGCGTTTAAAGGTGTGGGACGAAAAGGCAGAGGAGGGCCACAAAGACAGTCATATATGATAGGTTCCGAATATGCTTTTAGACCGCTTACGAGAGACGTCATAGCAAGACCTCACGACGCTGCTCCTGACGTCAATGGAAACGGCGACCGCAGAGTGGCAAGTCGACGAAGACTCCTTGGCACCGGACACCCGTCCGCTGGTACTCTGGGAGTAGCGCACTAAGAAGTTAGAAGAGTATGAGAGTAGGGAAGGGACAACCCTCAAGGAAGTTAACGCGTTGACCAATGAGGCGCAGGTGTACGCCCAAAGGATCAGCCAAGAGAGATGTTTCGCGCAGTGTGAATCGTTCAACGAACACACTTCGCCAACCACGCTATGGCAGACCTTAGAGCAGCATCTCGGTCCAGAACATGGCACAGCTTCAAGAGAGAGGAAGTATGAGACCTCGAAGAAGCGATTGGTCGCGTTTTTTCCCACAACCACTCGCGCCACCAGACCCCGACATCTTCCTTCCGGAGACCATCACGCAGGAGCAACCGTGCGACATGCTGCTCACGATGTTGGAACTGGAAGCAGCCTTGGCACAGGGATAAAGTTCAAAGCGTACAGGCACAAAGCGTACAGGCATTTTAAGTATCCAGAGAGACCTGACGCTAGAAGCGAAAAAAAGTTTCCTCGGCTAGTTCAATATTATCTGGAAAGGAGGCAGCTTGCCGGAAGAGTGGGAACTATTTAAAGTAATTTACGGCTCTTGCCATACTATCACCTCACCAAGAGACGCTGTGGGAAAATTGAGGCGGTTCCTAACGACGCGAGAAGGGCGATCGCAGGTCTACCGGGGGGACAAAACTAGAGGAACTGAATATGTGCGTCCTTCTACCCGAATTCCTGGACACTTTGGCAATGTATAAAGACATGCACCAAGCTAGGCTCGAACACTACAGACAGGGGCGCGAGATCCTCAGGGTCCTGGGTCAACCGGTCGCAAATCTCCCCCCGATACCAGAACTTACCTCCGCTATTCTTCTGGCCCATGCTAAAAACATGGTCCCGAAGCATCCAGAGAGTAGACAAACGTTTGCAGAGAGGCATGTCTCAGAAATGGCGAATCTCCTTCAAGACCCGATATCCCTATCCACCCCAACGACTCAGGGAGGAAAGGCGCTTCCACCAGAGCATTCCACATAGTCAACGAAAAATCAATTCCCCCCCCCCCCTCGCGTTAGGTCCTGCAGGCCCGAACTAGCAGAAGCCCTGCCTGTGCTCCATGCCTTGGAGTATGCCATCCCCGAGCAAATAGAGCTAAAGAAAATATGCGTGTATACGAATTCTCAAGAAACCATCCGTTCCTGTAAACAGCACGCTCTGCAACCTCCGCGGTGCAGAACATCTTCGTCTCAGCGATCAGCCTTCACAAGTTCGACGGCACTTCAGTAGAAATCACATGGGTTCCGGGACAGTCCGATGTTCCTGGGAACGAGGTGGCCAATCAAGCCGCCGAAGAGCTCAGTCGCCACCTCGTTCTGCGCGGCAGCGGTAGCCGCCGCCAGCGTCCACCCTACCTCCCCGGCAGAAGAGCAGCCATGCGACCCAGAGTGCACGCTTCGTAAAACAAAAAAGCGCCGGATTCGGGAGCTGAGAGCTAACTTCTTTCAAGAGCCCGATCCGATACCCGACGCCTTCAGGTATCACAGAATGGTCCTCCTAGAAAGGTCCGCTCCGGAGCAGCCGTCACGCCCCACCTACTTCAGAGGTGGGACAAGGCCAAGAGGAGGAGATTGAACATGTCGTTCCAGCCTCCAGTGCACCGGTGCCCATACTGTCCGTCCGAGATTCCTCCAAGCTCGTTCATCTCTTGCGAGCGTGCAAGGCCCATGAAAATCTCCGGTTCCAGGTAATCGCAGCCCTCGATCCAAAAGACCACCCTACCAAGCCCGAAACTGGCCCCAGCCGACGGGGGATTCCGACCCAAAGAAAGGGGTGTTAGAGACCGTGCTTAGCTACCTGGACTCAATGCCCACCTCTAAGTCTTGATCCATCCTGCAAACCCCGCCGTAGCGCGATAGTTTGATTGAGGCGTAGAATAAAAAACGTTTTTCCACTCCACTCCTCTCACCACGTTTCTACTACGTGCTTCGTCCCCCCCCCCCCTTTCCCTCTCTCCCCCTGCCCCTTCTCCACATCGCTCAGACAAACCACATCCCGACCCAAGGTTGCCATGTGAATTGCAAGCAGAGGCCACGCGCGCTAGGCGTTCTGAAAGAGAGCACAAGCTTGATACTCCGTGTCCCCAGTGCATCCGGGAACACGCCACTGCGCACGCGACTCGTAACACGGTGTATGAGTTAGACCATTTTTTTAAAAAAAAGAACTAACGCGCGCAGGCAAAATTTGGTTTTCAGTCCTTTGATCCAGATGCTACAGTAAACTACCACAATTGTTTGACCTAAGTCTAAGCACTGTTGTACGGCCCCTTTAACTACGCTTCTTTGTTGGTCGTCTACGACGCGAAAAGGATTGTGCACTCGGAGGCTTGAATCTCGTGGTGGAATGGAATCGCAATTGCGGTTCTTTAGAGCCATTCGAACTTAATTGCATCGACATTTGTAAACATACGTGACAATAGTCAAGTTTTAATTGTAAGGTAAATAAAAAACGTATCGGCAAATATTGCAAGTCCTTTTTTTGCCTACAAATACGTATTGGTAGTATAAAACACAGAAAGTACGAGGACAGTAACCACCCATTTTCAAAGTTGTATGTAATCTTGATGAGTTTTTTTCTTCTCCGAAACTAAGCAGATTTTAGTTTTGTTTTAGTTTGAAAGTAAGACGTATTTCCTCGAACCGAATTTTTTTATGAAATGACTTTAAAAGGACATCGTTTTTTTCTTTTTTTTTTTTTTACCTCCAGCATGACAAATGCTGAATTTATGGAGTTTCCTTAACTCGCTAGTTTAAGAAAACTCCATAAAACTCCATAGAACCCTTAAATTTCTACCATTGTCTGTTAGCGTGTGTTTATTTCGACTAATGTAACTTTATTTTATTTACCACGCTCATCCTACAAGATTAGTTTTATTAGTGTAATGTTATTGTAAAGTGACTAAACAAACATTTCAGACTGTCTTAAGGTAGCTCGAGCCTATAGAGAAAATAAGAGCAGTCATTGATTGCAAATGGTATGTAAATTAACCACCTCGTTCATACGGCGAAGTTCGATAATTTACGTGAAATTACATTGTGTGATTGGCGATCAGCTCACGATCCTGACCACGAGCGTCGTGCGTCCTCTGCGATGCGCCGGGAGCAGCACGAACCGATTCGCCGATCACATAATTTCATTCGATGCAAATTACATTTACTTTGCCGTGTAGCGGGGGTATACAATTCAAGAATTCAGTGACTCCATTGCGTCGACGTCGCCTATACTTGATTGTTACCTCCATTTGTCTTGCTGTGTCTGCTTTAACTACGTCTACCTGATTCGTACT
This sequence comes from Ixodes persulcatus, assembly GCA_013358835.2. Lineage (NCBI taxonomy): Eukaryota > Metazoa > Arthropoda > Arachnida > Ixodida > Ixodidae > Ixodes > Ixodes persulcatus. Next base: position 124,785 of record JABSTQ010011067.1, on the reverse strand, counting down.
GCGATCCCTTTTTGCATTGACTCCTGAATACGTATCTCGCGATTTTGTGGAAATAGTTCTGGATAAAACATTATCTTCCTACTGCAATAATTAAACCACTCAATGCTTTCTACCTAACCTCTTCACTACCGAGGCAAGCATAGATTACGTCAATTTCTACCACTGTCTGTGTGTGTGTTTATTTATTCTAATGTTATTTTTTATTTACCGCGCTCAGAACACAAGACTAGTTAATTAGGTTAATGGTAATGTAAAATGACTGAGCAAATACATTTGACTGTTTTAAGTTAGCTTGAGCCCATAGAAAATTTAGAGCATTCGTTGATTGCAAATGGTATGTAAATTTCACACAGCGCCCACGTGGCAAATGTAATATAATTTTCGTAAAATGACCTTATGTGATTGACCATCAGCTCGCGATCCTGACTACGAGCGCCGTGCGTGTACCGCGATGGGTCAGGAGTAGAACGAGCAGATTCGCCGAACACATAATGTCATTTAATAGAAATTACATGAACTGTGCCGTGTGGCGGGGGTATACATGCAAGACTTCAGTGGCTCCAAGCGTTAACCTCGCCTCTATTTGGTTGTCACTGTCATTTGTCTTGCCCTCTTCGCGTTAACTAGGTCTACCTGATCCGTAGTGTGATCCGCTTTCGCCTTGCCACCTCACTACGTATACCGTGATTTTGTAAAAATAAATCTATATAAAACGTTCACTCCCAATAGCAATAATTACACCATTCAATCGTTGCTGCTTAAACCAATCCCATGTCTCTCAAGCTGTCTTATACGTGTTTCATGTGCAATTTCATACCAATAATTTAGCGGTGTAATACAGTATGTTGTATGTGTGATAAAGTCATTGTTAGCACAGCTGATACACTCATCTTGCCTTGACTTTTGCGCTCTACCGCGGCGCTTCACGACCTCTTCCCAAAGCCTTGTGATAGGAACACTTATGCCTTGTAGTCTGGGAGGCGCTGCAATGGCGCTATCACTCTCTCCCCGTGGCGACGTGTTTTTGGCGTACGAATGTCACCGGAGTTCACCCGAAAGAGGCATTAACGTATACCGCTCTAAACATTGTTTCGTGTCTCCCCTTTAACGTTCTCACCATAACGTTAGATAGGTACATACATCCAGACATTGATGAGAATGCACAGTTGGGGATGGGGTCCTCCGCCAGATGCATAATTCTGGCTTAAAGTCGTCTCCACAAAAAAAAAAAAAAGAAAAAGAAAAGTACACCCGCCTTGCCATGTGGCGTACTATGCAGAATAAAATGTACAACGAAGTGAAATAAACATAAAAATAGAATAGTAGTACAAATATATTCTGAAGTTTCCCAAGTACCTACTCCTCCCCCGAGCAAAGAGGTAACAAAGCGAACTTATTGAACCAAGTCATTCGGAGGTCGACTGAACTCGATCACGACATCTTACAGAAACAATGAGCTCGGCGTTTCGCTTGCTCAATGCACCTGTACAGATGGCATGTTCAAGGTAAAGAGCTTTTTCTGCTTCTTTATTGACTTAAAAGGGTACTCGGAGATTTTTCGAGCTGCCCCGACTAACCATATTTTCGGGATCACCGGTCTTTACTCTTTCCGGTATGCTATTAAACATTGCAAAATCCAGAATAATTATTGATAAATCGGCAAGTGAATATGATGCCGAAACCAACATTCAAATATACTTGCGCTCTTCAGTGCCGTGGCGTCAGGGGAAGGCATGCTTGCGGGTCGTGCGGACAATCTAAAAATGTACTATGCCGAGCATCTGTTTCGTGCTGCTGTGCGGGTGCTGGGGCGAGCTTCCAAAGCATTCATTTGACACTATGAAACTGCTTGTAATCAGTTGAGAAAAGTCTACGGTCCACATAGTGAACCCCGGCCTTCCGCTGACGTCATTTTTTCATTGTAGCCCGTAGAGACTTTCAGTTTTAAAATCGCGGTAAAGTTCGAAATTGTAAATTCAATAACTTTGGGAAAAAAATATATTTTTGACCCAATATTTGGGTTATTATTTCAGTGATATTCGTTGGGATGTTTAAAAATTTTGAGGCAAATCGCTGACTACGAAGAAAGCGCCGGAGTACCCCTTTAACGGGATTTGTTGATTTCAGTGATTGGTCAACAGTGCATTCTGTATAGAAATTCACATGCTAAGATTTCAAAAGTTTATCCGCGCAGTGTCCTTCTGGGCTGTTAGTTCTTTCTTTGTTGTTGGGTGCAAAATGCGGGAACCCGAACTGTCAAAAACATTAATTCCCTCTATTTGTTACTCACTTTTCCGACCGCCTGTCACGTGGTCGTGGTCCTGAACTGCAATACAAGGATTTCAAAATGGCAGGATGTACTTATTAAGAATCTCTTGCGGTAAAAGTATGGATGTATTTAGGCTGGCTGCTTTTTGGGTCTGTCTTACTATTTTGAGGTCTGTTCGCCGTCTTAGGTTTAGTCACTTCGTTTATACTAAACGTTTATACTACTTCGTTTATATTATACCGCCCATAACCTTTCTGCACCGGTGCAGGAGGTGCAGGTAAGCATAATGAAGCTACTATATGCAAGGCAGGCTGCGTGATCTCAATGATTAGATCTATGGTGATTTTCGATCAACAGGTTGTTCTGATTTGAATCTGCGTATCGGTAATGTCGACCTGCTTTAATGACTGTTTGCAGCTGAGAGCGGGAGTGGTCATATCGGGAGGGCCAGATGCAGCGAGCCAAATATTTTATGATAAAGATGATCGCGTAGATTTAGAATGACAAAAACCGAATTTATAACGTATTACTTTAAGTTTGAAATGTCAGGCAATAGTCATGTTCACACTGGCCTGTTCCTCGTTTGGGTCATCTTCTTTGTAATAAATGATGTCAAAGAGCAACTCCGGTCGAAAACGAAACCAAAATAAATGACTGGTATCGCTTTAGTGGCACGACATATGATCACAGCCGAAATATCACGACAACGTGAAACCGCATACTGCGCTAGAAGCGATTTTAAAGATGCGACCAGCGGCTTCTTAGTGGGCGGCAAGCGGGTTAGCTTTTACAAGGAACAATGGCGCAGCTCCCTTGTGAGGTCACGTCGTGGTAGAGCTGCGGTTGATTGGTTGTACAGCGTACCGCAGCACCAGTCTGACGCCACGACGCGGCCGTACGGCTGATAATCAGTGTTGCCATCCCTCTAGCAAATAGTTTCGGTTTTTCCGTGGACGCCCAAAACCAAACTTTGAGCCGTGATATATATATATATATATATATATATATATATATATAACTACACACAATACAGAAGAACATATTATACCTTGTAATTCAGGGACACTGCCTTAGCTGTAAACAACTGAATTCCCAAATTTAAAGAAAAAATGACTGGAGTTGTTTTTTAACGAAGGAAAGCATGAAATTCGAGGCAGAAACATTAAACAAAAATAAGGATCTGAGGGACGTGAGCCGGCTTCAAGGTAAATAAATTGAGCAGCTAATGTTTTAATTATAGGCACACCATTGTCCTTCTACAAAAAAGCAGTCGTCAAAGTAAAAGGTAATTTAACGTAGTGACCTTTCTGGGAACAAACCCCTACATTGAATGTTATTGTCCTTCATCATGAGACTTACCTTTGGATCGCAAGACGGAAAGAGCAGTCACAAGATCGACGGATCTATCTGCAAAATATATGCATTGAACTGATATTTGGTTTCTCCCAACCGACAGTTATTTATTCGAGGGACTGATACAAATGACCAGTACGATGTTAATCATTCAGTCCACTTGGTTGGAACTGTAGGTGAGACTGATAATAATGTCGATGCCATTATTACATTGTAACGAGCTAACAATTCTCAACCTTCTTCTATAAAAGTCATGTTCCTAAAAAATATTAAAACGATACACAGGTAGCACACAAATACCTTGGCCAAAGTTTGGCAATCCTACGGCTAACTTGGGCCGTATACGGTTTTGCTCCAAGGCCTTAGCTAATGCCAAACTAGTTTCCTTTTACTTTTTTTAGGCTTTTCTCCGGTTGGCCACATAACTGTAAAAGTTCCAGTCTTCAGCCACAGACTCCACGTTTCAACCGAACTACAAGCAGTGAAGCTTAATTCTGGCGCTTGTTTGGCAATGTTGGTCCAAGGTAACCAGATAAAAACCGAAAACCAGAAGCAAAGCCAACCTCTGGCATTTGTTTCACTACTGACGCACGAAGGTGCCAGATGACAGGCAAATTACCAGGCAGTGAAGCCTAGCTTTGGATCTTGTTTTGTGATTTAGGGTAAACACACCCAGACCCTGGCCAAAACAGGTAACGTTTAGCTCTACTTTGACTTCTTCGGGTTTTTGAAGGCCTTAAATTCCCCAGCAAACACCAAACTTTAGCCCAAATAACTGTGCTAGCAGAGTACGTACGGAATTGCGCTAAAAAGTGCGCTAAGGTTCTAGATAATCCAGTGTTAGTCATGTAACATTCACTAAATTGAAATTGCTTAAGGGCTCTCCGCACGACGCATGACTCCTTCCCACTTTAAACGGAGACGATTTTGCACCCCGTTGAAGCGCATGCAAATCGGATCAGAGAGGACGAGTTTTGCTTGGTCTCTTGTTTGGCGTGATATTGTATCCGCTAATATTCGGAGTGATTCTTTTTCCTGTGCGGGCAGCCCTTTCGAGAATTATCCAAACCATGAGCGGCACGGCGTTCAATGAGACGGAACTTGGACGCATGCAAAACTGGTAGATTCCGCGAAATTTCATGAGCAAGTAAGTATCGAAAAAACGTAGCACAGGAAGTGGGCTCAGTTAGTAGGCTTTCGTGATCCACTGATCTCCAACATCTCTCTTGATCCGCCGTCCATCGAGTTCTCGGGGAGGCCGCCTAACTCCTCATCCGGTGTCCGGATGATTTGGCGCATATGCCGGAGTACAGATGATAGATGCCGGGTATTTATGGCCGGAGTCTGACTCGTATCTTAGCTGGAAAGCAATCCATCGACGCGACTGAGCCTTCCGGCATATAGTGCTCCAATCAGAATCCCCAAATTACCGAGGCTACACTCACAAAACTAACTTACGCGTTTTTTTGTTGTTTTTTTTTTTAAGTGGGAAATGCTCTTCTTATTTCAAAACTTTGTCCGTCCGTCGGTCCGTCCGTCCGTGCATTTCCCACTAAATTTAGCGGAGCAAATGGTGTCGCGAGACCTAAACACCAATTCAGTTGGCACTCTAAATTAAGCGGGCAAATTCATGTCACGTGTCGTACACACTACTTCAGTTTTAACGATAAATTCAGCACCGAACTCCACGTGACGGGACGTGGGCGAAAATTCATTTTCTCCGCTTCTTAGCGGAAATATAAACCTCACATGATCTGAAGTCGCTTGACCTATACAGACCAATTCGAATGCCCAGCTAAATTTGCCAACAAAACAAACTTCACGAGGTGTAAAACTAATTCAATTTTCGTGCTAGATCTAGAGGAAAATTTACGTCACGTTACCTATAGACCAAGTCAGCTTCCCCGCTAAATATAGCAGGACAATTGACGTCACGTGACCCGTAAAGCTATCTAGTTTCCTTACTCAGTGAAACGGGGAAATGAACATCCCACGACCCGAACGTCCATTCAGTTTGCCCGCTAAATTTAGCGGTAACATTAGATGTTACTCCAAGAAACGATTGTTTAATATCTTATTAAATACTGTATTGAATGCATTATAGGAATCTAGATGAAAAGGTCGCTGTCATTTTTTAACTTTTCTCACCTTCGACTGTGCTGAAAATGCGGTCGAACCAAGGAGCTGTGGGCAAAACAAGAAAGGCATGTTCATGTTGTGCAGTGAAATGCCATAGATCGACTACTTTAATTAAATAGCACTGAAAAAAAAAAGATACGGCGACTTTTATACTAGATTGGACATATGGACTTCTGATTGCGATCAACTTTAGGCATCTTCTCTTTCTTCGTATTTAAGGCCATACTTGGATAATCGTAACCCAATACCTCATACTGGAACTTCCGGTATGTGGAAAAACATCTTTTAGCTATCGTCACACCAGTTGGAGACGCTGAGGTGTTAATCACAAATGCCTAACATTTGTGTTCTTCCTTTTTTATGGTCTTTGAATCATTCCAGATTGTAAGGCCTTACTTTTTTTTCATCTTGCATGCAATACTTTTCAACTACGTTGCTAGGAACGAGGGTAGACGAAAAAGGTCTATAGTTCGTTTCACATTAAGGCTGACGCTATAATTCGGTGAAACCAGACAAGTACGCAACGCGTTACTCGTAACGATTTACTTCGTAACGTTACTATTTATTTACTTTTTAGAAAAAAACGAGTATTGTACCTAGTTACTGTTAAGGCCAAGTAACGAGTAAAGCTATTTCGTTATTTTGAGGAGTAACGTGTACAACAACGTTTAGACAGCATAGTTTAAATTCTTACCTGATATGCATCTATTGCGACAAAGGCAGATGTGCAACCCAATAAACAACTGAACAGTATGACAGTATAGCAACGCTTTTCGCTGGACACGTCAGCCAAACTCTAAAGCTTAGAATGTCCTTCACCCAGAGAACACAAGAAGGTTCGTTGGTTGAACCTTCTAAAACCATGTACAGACCGAATGTAAACCCGGAGGTTGCCAAAGCTGGAAGGGACAAATCCCATTGTCAACTTGGAACTGAAGCAGAGAGAGCAAAAGAGGGAGGGGAATTCCAGATTCACCAGCTCTTGCTGGAGCACAACACTGTTCTTCCTCCAAGAGCGTCAGTAGAACGACTGTTCAGTGTCGCCGGAGATGTATCTTCAAGGAAACAGGGAAACCTAACTGATGAAAATTTCAGGAGGCAACGACTGCTTAACTGCGAAGACTACTGAAAGGAAAACAATAAAGCATGAAACAAAAGCAGTTGTGTATTTGGCCATCAAAGTAACGAGGAAGGTAACTCGTTAGTTTTGAGGTAAAGTAATGTGTTCCTTTTGAGGATCGGTAACGAGTAAAGTATAATTACTTTTTGAGTGACTAACGAACAACGGTATTTGGTCACTTTTTGGGGGGTAACGTGTGCATGTGTAAGTGGAGTCAATTAATAAGCGCCAAAAATGCATCGTGTCGGCACTCGTCACCTCTGTGCGTTTGCTATAGCCAGCTAAACCGATGACGCACTGTGAGTATGTCGTAATCCTAAAATCTCTTCTATGCGTGACTGGTTCAGCTGGTGATTGAATGCACAAAGAGACGGGCACTGTGACAATGGCCTTTTGGGCGCTGATTGATTGATTGACCCCATCGGGTCGCAACGTCGGCAGCCCTCGGACCGGTGTGAAACGGATCATAGCTGTCTATCGTGGTTAGACTGTCTGACGTGCAAGCTACGGCACCGAAGCGAGCAAACGCCTAATAAATGTTCTGGCATTTCTTTATACTTTGAATTCTCATTTTGAATACTGAACACGTAGCTTAAAGTGATACTGAACTGAAATTTCGAGCTCACAAAACAGGGCTGGATAGATAGGCGGAACACTGCAAAACCCAAAAACATCACTCCTACAGCGATATCTCCAACGGATCGCCGTATTTTTGGAAAAGAAGTTTGCGATTGAACACGGCCGACGAGACAAGGCACGTCACGATTCATATTCCCTCTCCTCCTCGTTTGATTCCCTCGAGCTGGTGAACCGAAGCGAGGAGGAGAGAAGCGAGGCCGCTTCCCCTCATTCTCAAAGTTTCCCGGAGGACAGTGACGTCAAAGGCCTCGCTTCATCGCGCCCTTCTTTTCCAAAAGTACGGCCATCCGTTTGAGATATCGATGTATGACTGATGTTTTGGAGTTCGTAGCGTCCCGTTCAACGCTTCTGCGGCCTTATTTTGCGAAATCCAGATTTTGGTTCAGTATTCCTTTAACGTTGCTGCTTATAGGTTTACGATATTTGACTACTGGCTCGTCTGACTAGCAACTCGTAGAAGTTTGGCGGTGGTTAACGCCGATAATGGCTAGTCATAACGGGGATTATCACCGTATAAAAACACGACTCACAAAACAGCGGAGGCATCTATAGTAACGACAACAGCGATACCGGTTTGTCTATAACGAGCAGAGAGACGTGAAGCAAATACCCCTGCTGCTGCTGAACCCAGAGATCAAACTTCCTTCCAGAGCTTGTTAATGACTATCATGCCAGCGTGCGGTCGCAAAGAGGCAGCGTTGCCACACCTGAAGGGCACACCAGCCTCTGGCTCTCTAAAGGTACAGGCGTCTCATGTGATTTTGTATGGCGAATATAACTGAAAGTGTGTATAATTACAATTGTATTGGAAATACCAGATATTTAAAATTCACATCCAACCGAGAAATTTTTTCCGCCAAATCTAGGTATACACAAACTACGAAATAGTCAAATACGTATTTTTGTGTATTTGTATTGGAAATACTGCGCATCCCTGAACACCCAGGAGATAAAGTTTTTAATTCATGATATTATACCTTTTTCTCTTGCGTACCTTAAACCATGCCACTTAGTTTTGAAGACCCAAAGCCACAACGGCTGCATTGAGCTCAGTACAAACTGAATAAATTTGAAAGTACTCACCAAGAAGTGTTTGCGTGCTGTCTACAGGAAGTGAGTCTTCGGCAGTAAACTTCCGCCATTGAGCTGGTAAAAATAAAGACTTCCTGTGGTTGCATACTCCGGGATACACATTTTATGCAGAGACAGATATTGGTGTTTCCAACACTTGCGCCGACCATTCTTAAAGGGGCCCTGCAAACCTATTTAAGCGTCTACTTTTTTTGCGGTTTCCACGTCTCTTGTGGTTCAGCCAACCCAGCGGGCACGGAGAGAGTAACTAAATATCTGTGCGTCATATTTTAACCGGACGACGCGGAAACCTCCTTCTCCAATGGGGGCGCCCCGTGGTGTTGAACGCGCGCGGCATGTGACGAAATCGTGACGTTTTTGGTCCTGACGTCAGCCGAGGAGAGAGAGCTGCCCCGTCCCCGGGCAGCTCTCTCTCCTCGGCCTCACCTCCTTTCCCCGTCTTCCCCTCCCTCCCCACATTCCTCAGTCACCACGGCAAGGGGAATCCTCCGGCGCGGGAAAAGGGGGGACAGAGGGCCAAGGACGTCATGAAGAAGGTTATTTTTTGCTTGTTTTTGAAATTTTAATATTTCTATAACTTTAAAAATAAAGAGCATTTCGAGAAAAGAAAGAGTTAACGAAGTTACTACGTTCAGTGCGCTAAAGTGGTGAAAATAAAAAAAAAAACAGTAAAAAAAGTAGTTGCAGGGCCACGTTGAAGCTCGTTCGCACACTTGCGTGAGTTCGACCGAATGCGACTGGAACATTAATTATTTTACGGATTGCTATTCCAACGGGGTTTTAAGTCTCATACAACCGTCAATGCTGCTGCGCTGCGCGGTCGTAGAAAGCTTTAAAACCAGTTAAAGTTGCACTCGATCGAAATCAACGCAAGTGTGTGAATCGCTTTTTAATCTACCTATCTGCCGCACGCAAATGGGTTCGAAAGTTCGAAAGCTCTTAGAAGCAAAGGTTGCTTCTTATGGAAGCAACGTTAGCGTCCGAAAGCAAGGTTCTGCAAAAAGTACAGCCGGAGTAAATTCTCGCGAGAATCGTGTCCTCCCTCCGCTTACAGCGCGCTTAAAGCGCGAAACACATGTACGACGAAACCGTCCGATCCGACGTCCGATCAGGCATTACGACGGTTGGATGCGGCTTGTTTGGTCGTGTCGAAACGTCGTAACGGCGCTGCGGCATGCGACCGACTGTCCAGAGGTGGTTGTGGTGGTCGGACGGCCGCAGCCAATGACGACGCAGGTAGCGGGAACGTCATGAGGACGTCACCTTTTGGGGAGCGGACTATTCCGGAGCAAGGATCCGGTTACGAATCCCTCTTCCTTTTCTTGACATTTCCGGGGAGAGGAGGAGAGCCCGCGCACAGCTTTATTCAGCGCTTAAAATGAGAGACGGAACGCGTGCCTGTACCTTCCACTGCATTGCCAAGTAAAGTTGTCGCGGAGTATACCGATCGTAGGAAGTCAGACAACACGCACTGGTCGCGGAACTGGGACGGAGCTGATTGGAACCGTCGGAATGACGCGTCGCAAGCTCGATCGGAAGCATGTGTCTCGGATAATCGTTCGCAGCGAGCCGGAGCAGCTACCGGACGTCGGATCGGACGGTTTCCTCGTACATGTGTTTCGCGCTTTAAGTACAAAACATATGTTTCGCGCTTAAACACTCATTAGCATCCATCCCTTCATTCGGTAGAGGAATATCCGAAACTTGGCGGAGCTGAACGGAACAACGCCACGATGCGTCGGAAGCGTATGTGTCTCGAACTGTCGAGTGCGGCGAGTCGGAGCAGCCATCTTTCCGACAGTTCGCACGTCAGATCGGACAGTTTTGACGCGCATGCATGCGTTTGGTACTTCACGCCAGCAATCTCCCGTAAATACCAATTTTTTTCCTTTTTTTTTAAGTTGCAACATGCACAGTAATAGCCGATTACACGACGGATTGAATTACGATTTTTGTCCATGGACTGTGTACCACGGGACCGTCACGTCACTAATTCCTGCAATCCGCGCCTCGTCGGTGTACGCGCGGACTGATAAAGTCTAGCGCCTTTTCACTCGCCTATTTTTGGCGGGAGACCGACTTGAAAAGCATTTAGTCTAGCTACGGTATAATGTTTTCTTCTTTCTCTTTTGTTTTCGGCCGATTAAATCAAAAATGACGCTTCGCTGTGGTTTGTGTGGTCGCCGGTTCATTTTGTCACGTGACTCTTGGTTCCACGCGTGAAACTGCAGAACTTTGCCCCGCACACGCGACGCGAATTCCGGTACTCCTCCTGGTCCGTGCTAAGAAGCTTTCGTCAAAACTCGTTTAGAAAGCCGCGATAATTCTTGCACGTCCAATCAGCCTCTCACTGACCAAGGCTTTCCTTGTGACTGTGGTGTACTAAAGTGATGTCCAGGAGCGCGGAGTGCGCGAAGGCATGTCCAAACGCCCCTCCGGGAGCCCAGAACTTCCTCGCTAATACGCCGAAGCCTTCTTGAGCAGGACCATGCCTGCGTCACTCTCATGCCTTGGGTTAGTAAACCTAGAGGCGCTTCGCGCGAAGCCTATCAAGGTGTTCTGTCTCAATATGTACGTAACCGCAGCGTCCGATTCTTTATCGCGGTAGCAAACGTCGATTTTTCTCTTGGACAACGGTGCCACCATGCGATGTTGGAATTTCGCGGAACTGTGGGGTGGCGAACAGCTTCGGTCCGTCCTCTCTGGCGTCTGCTCGTCGTCTCCTTCGTGTGAATACGCTCTGGAGACGGGCGAACCGCGGACACGTCGTAAGGTGATCATTCCGTCCGCGGATCAGTCCACCGTGTGAATCGGCCATAAAAAGCATTTGCTAGTTTAAGGGCGGACGCCTTCTACGCAGATTGATCGCAAGTGAGCACTCGTAGCGTTTTCGCGTGGCGAGGAGAAAAGCGGGCGGATAGGCGCAGACGCTGGCAGACGATCAACGCTTTCGTCACCTCCTCGCAGCCCGTATTGCAAACGCGGCCCATAAACCAGGAGACCCCGTTCAAGCAGTTGGAAACACTCTAAAATGTAGAGTTTCACTGATCACCGCATAATCAATGGTAATGAATGGCCACCAATGGTTATGAATGGTCCTCAATGGTCACCAAAAGCTACGTCACCGGCACCAGCTGTATGTAGTTTTGGGGACAGAGAGCAGCGTCGATGAAGAGGAATCGATTTTCACGAACGCCACTCTTAAATAGGGGCAGGAACGAGCCGACCGATGAGTGCACTCCTGTCTCGCTAATATGGTCCCCGGTAATAAAATTACCCCCTTATATCTATGACAAACATCTCAGGGTGCGACCTTGATAAATACGTTCATCGCTGTTTCGGCGTTATGGACGATTCACATTCACATCATTGTATCTGCTTATAGAAAGTAATGGAGGTTCTATTAGACTTGCTGGATGACTTTGACGCGAAAAGAACACCTAAATACGTTTTCTCTCGCACTTTTTTAGTTCTGCAGGCTCCAGAGCGATCGCCATGCTCCGAAGTCTCGTCAAAACGAAACCAAATGACTGCCTGCTCACAAAAAGGCGAACTATTCACTCTAATATTAGGATGGGGCTTCTTACAATATGAAAAAAGAGTTCGTTAAACCACACTGTATGATTCAGATGATTGCCTTCGACTCAGTGTTTTTATGACATATGTTGCGTACAGGGTTGACGGAGATAAATAAAAACAAACAATGGCCAAACAATCGGGGGAAGTGTGTTACTTCCGGTTGGCTATTGTTTGTGCTTGTTTTTCAGAGCCCCCTGTGAGTAGCGCATATTTTAAAAGTCTCACCGCCGAGGACTAACTGCGGTACCTTCTGAAATTTACTTATACGGAATCGGCATGTCTTCATGACCCTTTGGGTGAAAAGAACGAGCCCTTGTTTCCCAAAGAAATGACAAATCTAGCTGCCTACGGTATCGTGGGCGCATCTTCAGGACATCCTATGCGGAGTGTAAGTTCGTCTGCTCCTTGCACAGGGGTGGCGATGAGGTCAGAGCGCCGACATCTTATTGGCTGACTGAAAAAATAGTGGTTAGACCTCAAGGCACCTAACATAGAGATCTACCCCGTATCCTTCTAATCCAAGACAATCAGAGCTCGGCGTCGTTCTGTCGTCGCCCCAGCTCCTGTGTAAGAAGTGGACGACTTGCTCTCCGCATTAGACTCGCCTGCTGTACACATCGCGACACTGTTAGCGCGAACACGACATCGGCGCATTTTCGCATTTTACTCCTAAATAGTATTAGCGAGCACGAACTTTTATCGCTTACATTATAGAACTAAGTAAGCTCTTTCCGTAGCAATAATAACTTGGATGACATCTCTTGGTTTCAAAGAGAAAAACTGGAAAAGCCGGCGATCGCTTGTTCGCGCTAACAGAGTCGCGCTCTGTACATGCCTGAGAAAGACTTAAAATCTACAAACCTCTAAACGCGTTCAACTATTTCGTGAACGGCAAGGAATCTGCGGTGGGCACCTACCCTCCTCCCCTCCCCAGGCGCAGAAGATACACGCGGAGCTTCCCCGCAGGGCTCGCCGAGCCGGGTCTTGGTTTTAGCACACAATCTTCCGAAACTTTATATTAGGCATCCTTTAGCACCAAGGGAGTTTCTTCAATGCACGATTTTTTAGTGCTCTGAGTTGCTTGCTTTGGCACTCAAGGTGTATTTCCCGATCACCGTGCACTCTGAATTTGTGCGTGCCTAATGTCCATTGTTGTACGGAGATGGGTCGGTCGAGGTGCCGCGGCGACAGCGCAGCCTTTTCGCGCTTCTCGCGCGTCGCCATCTCTCGTGAGCACATCAAAGCAGGCTAGCACCTGTGACTAGCACTGTCTGCCAATGCCGTCGTCCTGCGATCACCCAGGCTCGGCGGCGTCGGTGGCTTCTTTCGTCTCGAGATAATTGAAATAACTTCACTTGGGACATTTTGTTCGTGCAGGTACTCATCTGCAACTTAAAATCACCACACTGGGGCCTTTCTAGAAACGTAGCTCTCACAGAATTGCTCGCTAGTGATCCAAGAGTCGTTGCGCACCCACCCAAACACCAGGTAAACAGAGAAGAACCTTAAGTATTCCTATCCCCTTTCACTGGCGGCCAACAGTGACGATCACAGGATGTGTTGACTTCCCTCTCGTAAGCTAGCAAAGCTTAGGAGGGGTGAGTCAACTAACCCGGCAATTCGTGCGAGCAGTGTTCCAAAGGGGGAAGTTTATTTATTTATTCATAATACCTTATATGATCTTGAAGAGCAATTGGTCAAGGGTGGGGGGGGGGGGGGGGAGCATGAGAAAATACAGAAAATCAAGAAATCAAAAAAAAAAAAGAAGCGCACAGGACAAGAACGCACTAAGTCAATCCGCCGAGAAACTGGGGGAGAGAAAGAGACGAGAGGGACGTCAGAACGCCGAGCTCTGGTTGGAATGATTAGTGGGTAGACCTCAAGCTTTAGCTGCCCTTGTCTCCACCGCACTCGTTGAACGTGTAAAGCCTGGTTCAGACAGTTAAGTTTGACTGCGTTTGACTGCGTTGCGGCGGCGAGAAACCAGGACATCCCTGCTGCTTATATCGCGTGTCATGATGACTCCTTGAATTGGATTCCGCGCTTCATACGAAGCACAGATGTGCCGGTGACTCGCTTTCGGTTCTCGCCGCAACGCAGTCAAACGCACTCAAACGCAAGTCTCTGAACCGGCCTTTAGAACGCGGGACGTCGGTGTCCCGCTTTCGGCTTTCGCATTCGAACGCGTTCGACGGGTGCAGTGAAGACAGAGGCAGCCTCAATCTTCACTGCACTCGCAGAGTTATGGTCACGTACGCTAGATGTTCAGGTGACGCGAGTGTCTATGCGACTTCCGGGGTGCAAATTGAAGCAGACAGCAACCAGACTACTTTTCCGGCGCTCCTATGCATTCCTATGGTAAACCACGTGTGCACTATCTCTCTTTGATGGAAAATAACGTAGATGACCTTTGTTAATTTGGTTGTAGCTAATAGTATGCACCTTTATTATCATTGCAAAAGTATGTTTTCGTTAGTAGAGTATTTTTCTTTACCAGTGAACGCTGTTAAACTTCGATATATTTAAGGCCCATACCTCTGTTCCATAGCAGCTGTGGAACCACGAGCGACGATTCTAAGCAAAATAACAATCGAAAGGTATGTAGAGTGTGTTTAATGTTGGCCAGTATTCCGGTGACGCTTATATATTGCTAAGGTGCCGGTCCTATTACTCTATAAAAAGACCGCTTATCGCGTGCATCTTGACGAGTAGTTAAAAACATTCAAAGCGTAAAGAATAAAGTATGTGGGCTATACAATATCTCTCTTTTTGTTATTTCCTATGCCGGAGAGCGTTTATTGTGCACCTGTTTTCTGGCTTTAACAGAGTTTCAAAGATTGTGAGCGTGTTGCGGGTTTGTTTGTTAACGCAAAACTAGCATGTTCTCATATATTCATTAGCAGAAGTATTAAATTAGTACTCATTCATTGCAAATAGGACTTTGCTACCCGGCCTTCAATTAATTTTAATCGTCTACATGCACGGGGTTTTACTGTTCCAGTGTTACTGTGCAGTTCTTGCCATCTTTCTTAGTTTGCCAGATGTCCTTCTTTCGGTTGGCACGTATATTACCCATGCTGAAAAGCACTCGATGCTGTGTTCGCTCTAACAGTGTCCGACGGTACACATAGATGCAGGTATGAAGCTGTTTTACCACTTGGTATAATGCCATGAATGTGAAGTAAAAACGCCGTAACTGACCAAATTTTTTGTTTGTCTGCGTGACTGATAAATGTTTTAAGCTATCTAATACGTACAATTAGTCGGGATATTTTCACTTATAATCAAGCCCTTGAAGAAAATAAACTCACATTTTTCCATAGAAATGCATTATCGGAAGTCAACTTTCGACTGGTTGCTGTCTACTTCAATTTACAGCAGCACGCTAGTGCCTGTTGCACCTTTAGCGTACATAATAACTCCGTGACTGCACTTGTTGAATTCTTTAGAACGCGGAATGACCACGTCCGGTTTGTGGCTCCCGCATTCGAACGCATTCCACGAGTGCAGTGGGGACAAAGGCAGCTATAGCTTGAGGTCTACCCACTAATCATTCCAATCAGAGCTCGGCGTTCTGACGTCCCCACGCGCTTTCCTCTCCTCTTTCCCCTTAGTTTCTCGGCAAAAATGATGAAGCAAGAATAATACGTATACATCATTATAAATGCATGTTGTTAAATTTCAAATGCGGCAGGAGAATCGAATAAGTATATTAAACAAATTGATATGAAACGTGTTTATTCTACCTTAAGATGGGAATGCAGTAGACAAAAAAAAAGGAGAAATGACAAGATTGAGGGGGAACAACGGGGTTTCAGTGATCAGCACTAGAGATTCGGTAAGGTCGAAAGGTGACGTTGATACAAAACTGCCCGCTTCGTATATAAACTAACGTCGTTTTTTGTTTTTTTGTTTTTTAAACGTGCGTTTCGGTCTGCAACCACTTGGTGAGTGTTCACCACTACAAAGGCTTGCGTCTAATCCCCTTTTCCATGCTTAAAAATATGGCCGCCATGACACTTCGAATTTCGCTGTACACATAATTAGGCAGTAGCTCTACTTCTTTCCTTCACTTTTCTTTTATAGGTTTCATTGCCTTCTTTGAAGCTCAGGAAGAACTACATTGAATAGCACTTACTTCAATTAACAGCCAGCCTGAGCCATAGCCCTTATTTCAGTAATTGAATAGCACATATATTAACTTCGTACTTACCTTGCGGAGGGCTGTGGACATGTGGTGCGCGGTCCACCTGACCCAGCGTTGAGCCTGCAGCAAATAAAATAAATGCAAATTCGAAAGACAGGTTCAGAAGGCACTTCAAGCCTGCAGCTTAGGAAGAGCTTTGATATTCAATGCTCTGTTCCTGTCTGAACAAAAACTCCCGTGCTTTCATTTTCTATGCGGAGAATTCCTCCACAGACGAAAAACCTATACTCGTTTTCACCTCAAGAACATGATAGTAAAATTGTCCGGGTCCTCGCATAAAGTTATTAATTTGCCCTTTCGTTCGTTGATTTAAGATATGTGTAGGTGCATCTTAGAACAGCTTTATATTATTTTATCAAGAGGTAGGGGTTTTAAACGCAAAAAAAAACACATTGTTTCTTCCTTCACCAACGAAATCTTGTAAAAATTACTTTGCGCAGCGCATGAATAATGCGCAAAACGTTTGTTTTTATTAATGGGACAACGGGTATAAGTAAAATTCGAGACTAAAACTTTGTTTCCACCGAGGGAAGATCTTCTTTAAGAGGCATGGAGCATGGCGTAAAATACGCTCACGTCCACATCAGTTTATCGTTGTTGTTGTTGTTGTTGTTTTTACAGCTATTGATTTTTCAAGCTGCATTTGTATTAAAGCAGCGAGTTGGGCTAGTTGGCACTTATGCATGGTGGTAAATACGCCTAAAAACACGGACGAAGAAAGAAGCACACAGGACCGAGGCGTAACTTGCAACTGAACTTTACTGAAGGAAACACATAAAAAGAAGAATAAAACGGCACATGCGCAAGGATGGTCTTTTATTAACCACCTGGAAAGCCTGCCGTCACCGTTGAGTGACCGATAAAAGCCTGCTCCTTATCGGATAAGGCAACAGAAGGAGCACTGATGCACACAATCGTGCCATGGGCCCTTAACATGAATGACTCATCTATCTCGTGTTGCAATTTTGTTTTGAATTTTCTCATAATCTTGGTACTATTAAACTCGGCCTGGCGCTCCACACCTAACACAATGTACAATCAAGTGCATTTGTACTGGGTATTTTCGAAAAACAAATTTGCTCTTGTCTTTTTTGGCCGCGAAAATAAACAACTTATCGGCGAATGCTCATTCTTCGCCAAAATGTAGCGCCAGTGGTCGGGACGAAATTCCCAATACAAAAGAGGTGGCCGATGAAGCGCAAAAATACACGGAGGCGAAGAGCGTTTACTGCCGGGAAAGGGCCCCATTTCCCATTCAAAAATCAAGATTACACTCAACTTTTGAAAAACATTACGGCTATACTTAGTTTCAGCTTGAGTCCAGACGCAGCCGACGCTACGAGCCAATGGGACCAGTCAAACAGCGTCAAAAATGCAAGTCACTGGGCCTTTTGTGTTTATTATTGGTTCAGCGATGATAGAATACGTAAAGAAAGTGTGACGAACACCATGATGGTGAGCTTAAGACACCGTCTGATTGGTCCAACAACCTCGTAGCGTATGGACATAAGGCGAAACGAAGTATAGTTTTAAAATTTTGGCATCTGTCCTTGAT
This sequence comes from Ixodes persulcatus, assembly GCA_013358835.2. NCBI lineage: Eukaryota > Metazoa > Arthropoda > Arachnida > Ixodida > Ixodidae > Ixodes > Ixodes persulcatus. Next base: position 106,832 of record JABSTQ010011067.1, on the reverse strand, counting down.
CATGAGCGTTTGCCTATGCCTAATTTATTCTTGTGATGAAACAAAACAAAACAAAAAAGCAGTAAATGTTTTACAAGGGACACACTGTGGATAGAGGTCTCTCCACGAGTTCCAAACAAAAGTAGACCCATATGTATTTATTTTCTTGTGGTACATGGACTAAGCTTCTGGGCCTAAAAGCTGGTTGCAGCTTCTAACCTGCATGCAAGTGTACAGGTATGCAGCTTATCTTGAACTTCTGCCAATCCCACATGCATGCTGTATGCCTGCTTACATACGTTAATAAAAGAATCATAAATATTTGCTGCTTCCTTTACCTTCAAACCACTCTATTGCACGAAATGCAGTTTTTAGGAGCGATTGTTTCAGTTGTTTGGAAGACATTAAACAATCGTTCAGGAAGTGAGGAACCTATATTTTTATAAATATTGGAGAAACTTAATGGGGATGTCACGTTACCCGAGAGGGGGGAGGGGAAAAGAGGCAAGTGGGGAAGTAGGGGGAAGTAGGACACTGTAGGAGGGGGAGGGAAAGATGAAGGAATAAGAGGAAGGAAAAGGGGGGGACAGGCAGATGAGGAGGCAAGTGGGCACTGTAAAAGGGTGGGGAGAGGGATCGGGAGAGGGGGACAAGTAAAGGAAGAGAGGAATGGGGCGAGGGAATTTAGCGGGGGAGATGGGAGCATGGAAGGAAGGGCAGCGTAGGAAAATGGGGAGGATGTGGATAGAGCGGAAAGGGGAGAGGGAAAGGGAGGGTGAGAAATGTGCGGTGGACACCCTAGGAGCACCACAACCTGGGGTTATCTAAGAGGTGCTACCAGGACAAGGGAAGGGATGGCGAGAGAAAGCGAAGAAGGATGAGGAGAAGAAATTCATGTTGCGTGACGTATATTATACCACTAGATTTAGTGGTGAATAATTGTTTTGTCCCATGGCTAAGGACGTGATGGGAGAGAGATGTAGATAGAGAGGAGGAGGTATGAGGAGAGAAAGAGAAGGGAGGAGATGGATGAAGAGAAGAAATTTGTATTGCGTGCGTATATTATCCTGCTAATTTTAGCGGGGAAACTGAATTCGTGCCTCTCATGACTAAGGAGGGATGAAGAGAGGGGAGGAAAGTCATCGTAGCAGAATTTAAAAAAAACGAACGTAGATAGAGAAAAAGGGGAAGGGGGAAGAGGAAGGGGAGAGAGATGGGGAGGACACCCTAGAAACAACGTACACCGCTAAATTTCCTCGCTAAATTTAGTGCGGAAATCAAAATGGTGTTTTGGTTAGGGGACGTCAGTTTCCGAGCTATATTTAGCGGGGAAACTTGATGTCTAGGTCACTAGTTGTGCATCTTTCCGCTAAATTTAGCGGGAAAGCCGAGTTAAAATATTAACGTGTCATCGATTTCCCAAAGATGCATTGATCACGTGATGTTAGGTTACGTGACATAAAACTTTGCCGCTAAATTTAGCGGAAAACACAGTCCGACGAAAGGCCAAAAATGTGGGAGGGGGGATACCGTTACAGAAATGTCATGCGTAAAAATAGGAAGTTTTAGAATAACCAACGCAATTTTAACGCACGCTAGCGCTAAATCCCGCGCATGCGTTAGCGCACGCTACGCATACGAATAGCGTATCTCCGGCGCGACGCAAAAGCTCAAGCATCTCGCGCTTGAAAAGTTGCAGAATGCAGTAACAATTTTTATTCCTCACACAAAATGCTGTAACTTGAGAGAAAAAGAAGTCTTTGTGGTTTAAAGTAACATTTTAGATTTGTTTAAATATGAGAATGAGACGGGACCGGTCGACCGGTCGTGTCCTCTTCCGTCGCCTCGGCAAGAGAGGTCTCACCTTCGCCGAGAAACGTTCGCGCGTCGCAAGCAGCAAGTTGCCGGTGATCATTGCCCACCTTGCTGGGTCTTCTAAAATGTTTCTGTCGTGCACCTCCCGTAGGAGTGCAATGTCGTCCTATGTTGAAAATCGCAGTCGCGAGGATGCCGCCGACGTCACGCTCACGACGAGATCAAAGCGGCAGCAGTTGTGGTCCTGGGAGTCTCCATTTTTTAACTGTGCTAGACTTGGTTTTAGCCTACCTCTCATCACGAATCCTCACTGAAGGAGCGCAAAGACTCTTTGCGTATACACGCAATTTCTGAAAAAAGCCCGTAAGCAAAAATAGCGCGCGCAAGGCGCAAACCGCAGTTAGCGTTCGGCGCACGCGCATTGGTAACGACGCTAGTCTTTGCGTACGCAAAGCTTTAGCGTGCGCTATTCTAAAACTGGATAATAAAAGGCGCCATACAAAGCCGTCTCGGATTTATTGATCATTTTAACTACCCTTTCACACCGGGTTCTTTAATATATAAATATTTATTTGCCATTTATGAGAAGCTACTATACATAGAAACATGTGAGGTGTACAGCGTGTGTCACGATGTGTACTTCACATGAACCGATGTCAGCGCGAACAGGCGATCGCTAGTTTTTTTTTTTTTTCGGTTTTAAAATTGAAAGGCTGCCATAAAATGAGCAGTGTGGCGAAAATTCCTTATTCATTGCAATAATCCGAGTGGTAAAGCTTGCCATGAATTTTTTACTGGAAATATTTTTGGTGTCATGAAGGACGTTAGGACCTGACTTATACGTAATCCTTTACAAGTAACGAAATTACTTGTTGTCCCTTACATTTATCAGTAATGTTTTAGGGGAATAATTACATGTTTTAGAAAGTAATTGTAAAGTAATTTCTTTACTTTTTTACGTAAGGGAATGGTTGTGATCCGTTACAATTTGATTTTCATAAGCGGAGGAAAAATGAGGAAACTTTTAATATTGACAAAAAATCGTAATATATATTTTTTTTCTATAACGGTGCGTGTTTCCGAAATCACAATGTCACCTGAATTTACAGAACGTAATGCCTTCCATTCTTTAGATGCTCAAAGCCTTTCTTCACGTCACCTAAAACCTCGACACAAATCTTTTTTTTCTTTTTTGTGGTTTGCTTGTTTGCAAATTGCAACTCGTCAGGTTGCTCGCCCACAACGAAGTGAGAAGCACACTGATACAAAGTACCGGACTCTCCATGCAAACAAACAATATTAGCCAAACTCCCGAGTTCAAAGGGTTTCTTTCCAACAAAATACAAATGCAAAAAAAAAGTCAAAGTGCATGCAAGTTGGTGTAACGAATCTGTGCACGCCTTTTCTTTTTGTCTCTTCATTCTTTTTTTGCTTCTTTCTGGCCAAGAGAAGAGGGAGCGAGAGAATATGAACTCTCTATGCCCACACTGGGGAAAAAAAAAAAAAGCGAAGTTTGGTGGAGCCGTAGTTAGGACACAGCGTCTCAATGGACGAACAGGATCTAGCTGAAAATCTTCGGAAGGAACAGTGGCAAAAACGTTGGACAAGGGTAAAGAAACACACACGACAGGACGACGCTGAACTACCAATTGTTGTTTAATACACAAAAAAGAAAGGAAAAAAAAAAAACAAGCATCATATTTTGTCAAGATAGACCATATCAAAGGCTACATAATTCCCTTCCTTCATAGTTGATCAAAAGTACCCGAATTCTATTTCAGATAAAGCCACTGACTATTCGCTGAGCCATCTCCTGCCAAGTACAGAGAGAAAAAAAAAAAGCCTCGATGATTTTCGTTATTACTCTGTCTGTATATGTTTATCCAAAACAGTGACTTCACTAAAATTAGGGCGGCGCTTGCAATCCCTGCAATAAAAAAGTAGCAACCCCTGATGTTTTGGGTGTCCAGGGGGTGGGGGAGGCGTTGCGACCGCGTTGTTTTCTAGCCACTCGGTCCCGCGTCCAGGTGGCATCATCCATTTGGAAAAAGGTGGATTGAAAAGGTGTTTAATACAGAAGACGACATCTTCACGTAGAAACGAGGCAAGATTTCCGATTAGACATTTTGAGAGCCAGATGTTGCTCAAGGTAACAAAAGTGTGAGTTGCGGCAACAATAACAGCTTCCATAACACTTGTGTCTTGTTTCTAACCCTAGTATAGTAATGTTGAAAGTAACGACAAAAAAGGAAAGGATTACTTTTGGAAGTAACGGTCACTTACTTTTATGAAATTGTAATTGTAACGGTAATTAGTTACATTTAGCCATGGGTAATTGTAAATGTAATTCCTTACTTTTTAGAGCGCAGCTCTTAGGCGCCCGTTTCCGGCTTGAGCGGCGACGCCGTCGGCGTAACCGCGCGTTGCATTATGGGACGTTTCCCATAATGACGTGACGTCACTCGTGACCCTCGTGTCGTCGCGAGGGTCACGAGTGTGACGTGAGAAGGAGGAGGAGGAGGGGAGGAGGAGAAGGAGGGGAGATGCCAGCTACCCGTAGTGCAGGCAAGTGCTATCGCCATTCATAAATCACAGGGAGGCACGTATGAAAAGGTGGTGTACTCGTTAGCCAAGTTTGCATCTACATGGGTATGGGTCTGTGGACATCACACGTTTTGTTTCGGTTTCGCCTCCGGCGTCTGGCAACTAGAGCCTGTGAAGGTATGCCGCCGAAGGGCGTGGGCGTCTGAGTAAAGTTTCCGTACAGTGGCCTAGAGGGGAAGTGGGCTGTCCGCGGCGCCTTTCAACGGAGGCGAGGGGGTCGCCGCAGCGATGAATGCGCAGGAGGTGCTGTGAGCTACAGGAGCGTAGAGTTGCTGTATAGGCTCCCTGCGGGAGTTAGAGTGGCGCGTCTGTTTTCCGCGTGCCGCCGCGCCGCCGAGATCCGATCGCGTGTGGAGAAGACTGAAGTGCCATGTAGGAAAGTAGACGTTGCTCAACTCCAGGGTACGTTCCCCTGCTTGAGGAAGAGGAGAGACGGGTCCCTTCATACCCTCCTCTCCTCTTTCTGAAAAGCTGTGCTCTAATTCGGCATTACAGAAAACTGTAAACGTATTTTTTTTTTTTTTTTTTAGTAACGTGTACAAGTTTGTTTAGGACCACAAACTTACCTGTAATGGCTTCGGAACGGGGAGGGGGGGGGGGGGGGGGGAGGTGTGCTCTGATATGTCTTGAGGGGGATAGGGGAGGGGGAATCGCCCCCTCCCCCTTGTTTCAACGCCACTACAGGTAAGTTTTTGACGCTAAGGTCCTCAGGCACGGCCTATTTGCAGAATGATGACGGGGAGAGGTGAGGGGTGAAAGGGAGATGCAAACTGTCGCCGCAGTGAGCCTTTTTACCTCACCTTATCCGATGCATGTTTATTTGAGAAATTGACTCGCGTCTACGGACAATGGTCCCGGGTTGAGTTTCTTACCAAGCAGGCCCGTCATGGCGATGAGCAGGACAACGGCGAGAAACTTCATGTTGTACGTTTGTCAAACGTCTCTGAAAACCAACACGCATCACTGACACGTTGTCTTTGCACTGGGGTTGCTGATGAAGAATATTCACTTTCTTTGTTCAGCAGAGTCAAGGCTTCCCACGAACTTCAATTACGTGCACCCAGGGGTGGCACAATTGAGTCGAAGTCTAAACTCATGTATTTGTGTTTAGCACAAATGAGTTAGTATATAATACAAAGTATATTTAGGACACTTGATTGGGCTAAAGACAGGACAACCAAAATTTGCCTTTGCTTTTCTCGCTCTAACAAGTTCTAGTCCCAAACAAGCTTACAAAGGCAGCTTTTTCGGCGAACGCAGAAATATTTCACAATTTCCCCTGCTTGTAAACATTTTTTTTTCTGCATGTCATGACGCTGAAGTTTAAAGATTGATGCTAAATGTTCGGCAATGCCCATAACGCACACCTTTTTAGAGAATCTTTAGAATCCTTCTTTACACTAGGGCTGGACTTACTGCACCCAAAAAATCTTTCTGATGAGGCGGCAGTGCAAAAGATATTTCAATTTGAGAAACAATTTACTTACGCTATGCCTTGAAGTGTAAAGCGTAAGTAAGTTTTTTCCCCTTCAGGGTTGTCGATTGTTTGTCTTGGGAACTGTGTCATTGTGGTCTTAAATTTAGTTCTCACGTCTTCACCACAAGAAACGCAACCTTAAGATGGTTTTCTTTTCTTTTTTTCAGATGTTGTTTTGAACATTTTTTGCGCAACAAAGTTCTTTCGTTGAGTACTTATCTGATTTTAATATTTGTATTGTGTTTAAATGGTTATAGCTAATTCTATCTCAATATGCGTGTCAACATCTTATGATAGCTGCAACGTTTGTCCTCACCAGTATCTCGTTTCTTCGCATATTTAATAAAGCCACAACTCTCCTACGACTAAGCAACCTGTAGTTATAGTGGTGTAGAAAAGTGAATAAATCGTGCCGTTACCAAACAATTTTTCGCGTATGCAATAAAAGCATAACAGCTACTGGCACAAACAGCAAAACGCGTTCACAAAGCACAATGTAGACTAAGATTTAAGGAACCCTGCCTTACCCTAGTTTCAGCAGGAAGAGTTTCAGCTGCACAACTTGTCCGGATGCAACCCTGGTGTAGTTCCCACGATTATATACTCGGTTTTCCGTTCCTACAGATGTGAAAAGTTAATACCCCCTTTTTTTTCCTTTTGTTTGACAAGTTCTAGCCAGTATGTTGTGTATGTGAATTTTGTTTTTATTGCGCACGCGTCTTTTATTCGTTGTTTTTATATGGTTGCAGGTGGCACAATTCTCCGAAAACAAAGTTCCGGGTTGAGAGACCGGCAGGAAGAGGTTCATCGAGATCTTTTTTATAACGTCGAGCCAAGAGTTCATTGCTCCCGTAACAGCAGTGTTCGATGGCGCAAGAAACATGTGGCTTATCTAATAATGTATCTATTTGTTTTCACGTTAAACACACTGCGTGGCACAGTTCACCACAGCACCATGTTGGAGCTATACCGCTTTTGTTTCCACAGGCTAGCATCAAGCCCCAAACTTTACCACTCAATTTAATAGCAACCACAACCACGCTTCATTACGCGCGTTTTGGGCCAAGCATAAAACACACAAAAACTAGAAGTTCGAGTTTAGACAAAGTAAGGTCTATTTCTCACGAGGCATTGCGACACTGCTTTACGCTGTAGATGAGACATTTTGTCGGTGCAGTACAACTTGTAGCCTGGCGTCTTTGCGCACACCACGCAGTAATCATATACACGACCGCTCGTCGGTATACAATGCTCATGCAGACCGAAACAGGCAGGGGAGTGAATCTATTTCAAAAGTCCAGGGCTCTGCAGCGCGAGCTTTCGCTCCACGCGTTCCGATCTATGGTGCGCAGTTGCGACAGCCTTCGCTGGGGGCTTTAAACTCAAAAAGAACGTCTTCCGGAGGCCACGAGACCATTTGGAATTGCGGGCCCTCGCAAGGAGAAACACCGGCGTGCGTGTGCGTGCCTGTGTGTGTGTGTGGGTCTGTCGGTGTTGGGTTTCAGCAAGAACGTCGACTCCTTACATCAGCCGCCGGAGCGCGGCCAGAACGTCGAGGAATTACATCATCTGCCCCTCGCTGAAAGAACACCCGGAAATTGCATTAGCCTCCCCGCTCTTCGGACACCTCGTGAACACTCGGAACACCGGGGAAGGCTCCTCTCTCTCAGAGGGCCTTCTCGCCCTCGAAGGGCTATATAACATGGACTTGGGGAGCCCGAAATTGCCGATTGCCGATTAACCAGTCGACCATGCTACTTGTATATTCACTGTACATAAAAGTTCTACTTCAGTACCCCCCCTCCAGGCCTGTTTCCTCGGGGCCATGCTAGCAGCGAGCCGCAGCCCCGACTCTTGGTTCCGCGCCTGAGATCGTCACCTCCCGAACGCAACAGCGCCAATAAATTATATTGCGTCCATGTGTGTCTGCTCCTCGAGCACTGTAAAGATGGGTTCGTTTCCACGATGTTGATGTTTGAGCCCTACGCGGGTGTTGTTGCGGGGCCGCGATAGTCGATGAGGTCTTCTTCGGTGATTAGGATCGGAGACGTGCGACGGATGCTTCCTGATCGTAGAGTGGAAAACTGTTTATTTTCACTATATCTGCACGAAAGCTTGATACAATGTACGCTGTCGCTTATGTGCAAAGTAGGGTATTTCTCGTTCAACTCGTTACGAGGTCAATATCAGCGGTCCAAAATCGCCCTATCTCGCTTGGGCGCGGGCTTTGGAGGGCTGCGACCTCCTCGCCATCGAGCAAGTGTTGAACCGATCGTTTTAAACCTGAATGAAGGCACGTGACGCTGACCAACCAATGGGCTTCACTGACATTCGTCACCCTTGCGACGGACGCAGTGACAGACGGGCGTATGAGCCCTCACCCACTTGTGCCTCTTTTCATTTTCCTACATAGCCAACACAAACGCCGGCTGACTGCTCCGACGAAAATCAAAAACCGTGGAGACCGCTGCGGCTGCATAGTCGGCGGCCATCATCACGGCGCTTCTGCCGAAACGCGATCGGCCCCGGAGGAGGTTCGGGGCGTAGCGACCCGCGCCACTAAACAAAAACATATATGAAAGGCACGCGGACGGGAGCAAAGTTCACTGGGGAAGACGTCATCGTTCGACAAACAAAACAAAACGACCAGGGAAGCAGCATACACACCACTCGACAAGACGACCATTGCATATTGAGAAACTAGTCGCCTTCTCCAGAACCCTTACAAGCACCTCGTGCCTTTGTTTACCCGCCAAATGCTTCTCGTACCTTTGTTTTTACCCGACTTCAGGCAATGACGGCGCATGCGATGGATGCCTCATCATCGGGCGTTCCTGGCGCTTTTTCTATTTTACCATTTGATTTTCGTGCCCCTTCTTGCGTTCTGATGCGCCAAAGACCCATTTTGAAACACCTGATCGGCGTACAGGCACTCAAAGATAAGAATGGCAGGGAATCTCCTTGAATGTACGGCCTCCAGCCAGCACGCCGTTGCTTTGGCCTGCGCCACGATTTGGCTGCTTGTGTGCGCCCGAAGGTTTTGAAGCGCCGGGCTGTTATTGAAAGTATTTAAAATTCACGCTTAAGGCGGTAAAGCTGAAGGACCTCCCTGTCACTCCAATTTTTTCAGTGACTATTTATGGGGTCCCTATCATTTCGTCAAAACTCGTTTCGTGAAATTACGTTTCGTGGACAACTTTTCAGGGACACACGTTTTATGGACACACGTTTCATCGACACTCGTTACGCGAATCGCACGCTGTAGAGACATTTCGTCACGCGTGTATCACTGGGGTGAGCTTTTGCACCCCCCTCCTCCTTCCCGCCTGTGTTCACGCCGCTTCGCGGCGACAGTCCCCGGCGGTTAATTACAGAAATGTTAACCCACCTGGCCGACCCGTCCACTCCACTTCGCGGTGACAGTCTCATGCAGCTTATCACAGAAAAAAGCTAATCTTTGTAGATGAAAGGTCGTTCGATGGACTGATTGCCACCGCTATTTATGGTGTTGAACATTGAATGGCCTATCAGTGAAACTCGCTAGTCTCAAACTATTACCGACTTTTAGAATAGCGTTCGCAAAAGTTTCGCGTAGAAAAAAATTAGCGTCTTCGCCATGACCCAATCTAAAACGCGGGTTGGTCTCGGGGCATGCGCCGTGGCGATGACGCTATTCATTTGCATGGTCGAAAATGTTGCCTACATTTTTTGAAAACTAGGTATTGTCTTCTAGTGTGCGGAGTACATAAATATTTAATACATATATACATCCAAAATGTTCTAAGTGGCCAAGTGGCGCCGCAGGGACGAACGTCGTTATGAAGCTGTCTCGAGCTGCTCGTCTCTTCTTCCACTTCTTGCGCCGGCTGTTCATCACAGTCTTAACACGCCCGACTTGATGAATGATTTTGATCATCTTCATCATAAATATCAGCATTTTTAATCTTGTACCTTTAACATTTGGGAGAGCAGTGGGAAAGGAATCTGGCCTATACAGCATGCATGGCGAGCACTTGGTACTCCCATAAAGCAAACAACAGATACATAAAAAAGCATTGTCGGTTTTTGCGTATTGAATGAAATTACTCAAGTTTACTACTTACGCGGTATGATTTATTAAGTTTGAAATGACACTACTCAATGCTTGTCATCCAGAGTTTGCTTATGATTGAAAATGGCCCATTGATATATTTGACCAGCTTAATCTATTTAGGTGCGCAATTGAAGGTGAGCTAGGTTGAGAAAACTGTGGCCTTTGCCTTCCATTCCTGTTTGTATATAGCAAAAGTAGAAAATAACGGTTCACTATATAAGGTATATTATATAACGAAGTGAAAAACTCACGGTGAAAAACAACAAACAGCGGAAGTTTAATCGACAGTTTCGCCTGAGAGACTCGGCTTCGTCAGGAGATGACTTACAAGTGAGGGCATATTGCTGCGGCAAAAAAGTTCAGAATTGAAAAAAAAAAAACACAAAAAAAACACAAGACAACACAATTGAAAATCGACGAATCGGCCCGGGATGTTCGCATTACAAAGTTACGAATGCGATTTGGTCTAGCAAATAATTATTAGATATTAATCATTTTGCGAGTGCAACATGATAATGAGAAGTCAAGCTCTAAATAGTGTACCAGCCGAATAAATATACGAGTATGCTTAATTTAGTTTAGTCATCTTGTCGGTATTAATCGGAAACATTACTCTGGGAAAATTTCTCGGTCCTAGTACTAAAGTAGCAATTACCATAGTTTTGTTTGTGATATTGCTGGAACAGTTTACATGCGAGTTCGCACATTAATACTTCGTGTCTCGAATGTCGAAGTTGAAGGGGACGAAGGCGGTGGGAGTATTGAAGACAAAAAGACGGAAAAAGACAGAACAAACAGATACAATAAAAGAACACAAGGCTCGCTTGATGCAGGTTTGGCTCTCCCCTAACAAAATGCGAAAAAACCTCCCTCCTTGCCTTCCTCATCACCCCTTAGCAAAGTTGGAGAAAACAGCCTTGTAAAGAGCTACCGTGGAGCCAGGCTGGCTCTCGGTAACCCGGCAGCCAGGCGCCTCTGAGTCCGCGGTCTTCAGCCGCTGAAGTTTCTTCGCCTTGTTGGTCGCGTCTGGTGGCGCCTTCGAATTTTGCCGCCCTTTGACGTCGTAGAAAAACACATCGCCGACAACTGCTAGAGGTTCTTTTGTCTTTTATCTTCGGATCCTTTTTCTTACGTGTTGCCGGAGCATGCCTCAAAGCGCTTTTGACCCCGCTTTCGCAAAAAAATAAAAATAAATAAATAAATAAATAAATAAATAAAAATATATATATATATACATACCTATAGATGATGACATTTTGTTGGTGCCGTTTGTGCAAGTAAGCGGACCACTTCTTTTTTCATCAGTCTTTTCATTTTGCTTTTGCTTTCGTTTTGCTTCCGACACGTGCACAATAGACCCTCCTCAAAGGTCCGCGCCATCGCCTGCCCTCCATTGCTTGCTCGCCTACTCTGAGCAAGTATTGGTCACGAGGACTGCATCAGCGTTCATCTTTTTTTAAAAGGGTCTATTGTAAGGTGCTGGAGCTCCTTTTTTGCCTTTTTCTCTCCATTTTGTTTATGTTTAAAATCGGGAAAGGGGGAGGGGGGGGGGGGGGGGAGGCAAGAGCGTCGGAATGGTTTCCGTCGCCGAGGCAGTCTTTTCTTGCGTTTTTTCTGCCGTGTACAGGCTTAATTGTTTTCTCTTTTGTTGCAATTATTTTTTCGCCTGGAACTGAGTTTTTAAAATGTCTCGTAAGTAATGTTTGCGGAGTGTTCCCGGTTAATTTTTCTTGTTCCTCATTGAGTAACTGTATAGGCTCTGCTTCCAGAGCGAGAGCATCGCGTTCTTTTTTTCCTTACGCCGCCAACTTCGTATTGGCGGGTACATGGTCACGTGTGCCGAGCTGGATCCGACCTTCGTGCGGGAAAGCAAACTTGCAGGAGATCGAGTTTCGGGCGGAACACGTTTCTGGCTTTGCATTTGCGAAATGTACAGTCGCCGCGGGAGCTAATAGCTCCACGCGAGCGCGCGTTTTTTTCCGAGGGGCGCTTGACTGGTGGCTTGCGATAGAACTAGAGATGACGTCAGGGCGAGTCCATGCGGAGTGGATGGGGGAAGCCGATTCAATTCAAGAGAACCGTTGTTATCATCCGCCCGCCCGCACACCTGAGTGTATACTTCGTTTCAACTTCGGTCCGATCGCGGTCGATGTAATGAGCAGAAGGGCCAATAAAGCAGCGAAAGAGGCACAACGTCATGGCGTGCTCTCTGCAGTTGATAGGACCAGCGGGTATTCGCCGCCTCTCTGCAGGTGCACTGCTCCTCCGCCGGCTAGTCCTATCAAGCGCAGAGAGCACGCCATGACGTCGCGCTTTTTGCGCTGTTTGATTGGACCTTCGGCTGTTAACATCGGCCGCGCTCGGACCGAAGCTGAAACGAAGTATAGTTCGAATGAAAAGGGGAGATGATTCTGCAGAAGTCGAGATCGCCGAGCACTAAGAGATGGCTGTTTGGAAAGAGAGAAGGAAACACGTCGTAATTTCTAACTTCTGCAGAATCATCTCCAATTTTCATTCGAACTACGCTCGCCCGCAGGCAGATGATAGTAACGGTTCCCTTGAAATGAGCGGCTTCCCCCGTCTACTCCGCATGGACCCGCCCTGATGTCATCTCTAGTTTTATCGCAAGTCACCAGTCGAGCGCCCCTCGGAAATAAACGCGCGCTCGCGTGGAGCTATTAACTTCCGCGGCGACTGTACATCCTACACTAAAATCGAACGAACTGGAAGGTTTTTTTTTACCTTTGGACATTATGTGTGGCCACAGGGTTCAGTATAATCGTGTAGTTTTATAATGCGAGCAATGTTTTAAAAACATGTTTTCAAAGTCTAGGAAGCAGGTGACATGCAGGACGATCGTGTTGTCGGTGTCTGCGGCGCTCGAGGAGTAATACGCGACCAACACATCCGGGCACCTTAGACCAGACAACATCGCGCAGCTATAGCCTGCGAAGGGACGACGCTTTGTAAGCTACTACGTTCTACCGTCGGCATTGTGGGAACCCTGGGGTTCCCTCTATCCCTATCTAGGCCTAGCTTCAAGCAGGCCGTGGGAGTCGTCGTCACCAATGGCGTCGGCCTCCCGGATACAAGGAACCACGAGGCCGAATTCCCCGAAGGGGCCGGCTCTCCCTTGCCCATTTTGGGTGAATGCGCCTTCGGCACACCCTTGAGAGATATAATGGACCCGACTGCTAGCGGCCTCCCCGGGTGCGTCCATTCTCCGAGGCTACATAAGCTGGCCCCGAAGGAGGGCCAGGGGCTCTCGTCGGCGGAAGCCCCGGCTCTACGGAGCTCGGTTTTTCTTTGTGGGCTTCCGACTTCCCGTGAATCTGTCTAATGCGGCAGCGCGGGAAACCGACCGGGTGATACTGGCAATTGAGCCAGCGCCCAGACTTTTCTTGTCTAAGAGCGAAGCGTGTTGGCATCTGAGTCAATAAACACGTCTTTATCCGGACCCAAAGAACCTTCTGTGTTTCTAAGTGGTAACCCCCAAAGGGAAATTCCCACATTTGGCGCCCAACGTGGGGCTTTCCATGGACTGCAAAGACAGCAGCATCCATCTCCTTTCGCTAAGATATCGAACCAGGTCAATTTCCGGCCAAGGATCAAACAGGTGGACAAAGGGAGAGGCGAACGCCCGACACCCGCTGCCACTCAACGGCTTAGTGGCCAAGTCAGCCACGCACGGACACAATGCAGTGTCTTTTCAGCCGAGCTCGCTTCCAAACGGAGGTGACTCAACGCCCGGAATGCATCCGAGGCATTCCCGTTCGGGACGACGCCAGCCTACTTCGCTGGGGAGAGCGCACCTGCGCTTTTCGAGGTCAACCCCGTTTTCGAAAAAAGAGGCAAGTGCAGCTTTTTGCGTTCGAGACGGCTCGCGGGGCCCACCCAGAGTGGACACCCCGTCAGCGCACAAACTAAAAGCGTATCTCGGAGCGAGAAAATGCGCTGTGCCTGCATCGCCCACTGCTAGATTACGCAGCGCGGGTGATTGCGAACAACACCGGTCCCAGCCTAGCGAGGGTGCGGAGACCGCCGATGGTGCCCTTCGTCGCCGCGTCGACGGACCAGTAGCCATCAGGTTGACCAAGCGACCCCCGGAACACAGGCCCTGCAGGAAAACTGAGTGAGTCAAAATGATTTCCTTTTTACTCCGTCTTTCCTTCCCGCTATCAAGGGACAGAGGACTGGCGTGAGCATGGTTTTCGGCAACTATTTAGTATGTTCCGTTTACCCGCGATCGACTCCGGCCAAAAGTCAGTGAGCGTCGCATGCAACAATAACGTTAGGAACCTTTGAGGGCCACCTAACGAGTTGCTACCCGGTAAAAGCGACGTTACTTGTGAAAACGCCGCGGGGTCCGGGCGCAGTTCAATCGTGCTACCGGGCAGTGCAACAGGTTGAACAGCGTCCCGAGATGATTGCGTGTCGATTAAGGTGACCGCCATGCGGTCACTGGACGATATCGTGAACCACGGCACTCGAGGTGTCCGTTGGCAATCGACCGTAGCACCGATGAGTTTTTGACGCGCAGCAGAACGATCCGGGGTGTAAATATGTGAATAGTTGTAAATACTTTCGCTGACTCTGCGGAGTCGGGCGGTGCGTCCGCCGGGCGGTACGCTCGCCACTAACGTCGCTAAGCAACTTGCATTGTTGCAGACGGGCTTTGGCAGCCGGGCAGCGTACTCGCCGGGTCGAGCAACTCGTGTTGTTGCCGATCGGTGCCGTAAATAGTCTTGTATTGCTATTGGCACGGGGTTTCTTTTTTGTTTGGGATCGGTTTCTGTTCTTGCTGATGCGGATAAACTCGTGCTACGGCGCTTGGCCTCTACGAACATTGCAGTTCAGTGCGGCTGTCCTACGCGGCTGGGAGGTGCATTCGGTGCTCTCCTTAGTTCGCGTTGGCCAGGGCAGCACGCGGCTCAAAGACTTTTCGAAGTTAGGTCGCTGTGCTATATCTGGCCACAGGCATTTGTGTTTTAGCCTAAGGTAAAAGCTAACATGTTTGAAAAATAACAATGTTGGCGAGCCTGCCCGATTGCAGCCCTGCATCGTTTCAAAACCACAAGAAAGGACAGGGTGGCGCATTTGAGATTTCATTGCGCCCGCAAATCGAAGCGATTAGGCATCGTGAGCAAAAGCAGCTACAAAGAACTTTGCCTCGTCGAACTGTCACCAACAAATCCATTGTCCGGGGTGACGCGAGTCAGCTTGGTATGTGGACATCCGTGTTCACATTAGGAGGAGTCGTGGAACTATTTTCACAATAACTTCGCGAGCCGAGCCAGTGCGATGCACGTGACTCACGGCAGAAAAGACACCTTTGTCTCTGCCTCTTTTTATCTCTGGGGCCTTGTGCACCCAGAGATTGGTCGAGTGTCCTCAGTTGGACGGCTCCACCTTGCTCGGAATTTCCGAAGCTTCCTTCTTGGGGAAAGAAACGGGAGAAGGGGCAAAGCGCAGGCTGCATTCCAGTGCCCGGCATTTCCCGAGTCATGGGGCCACATCGAGGTGCTATCGACTCCAGGGAGCGTCATCGTCGCCGTCGCCGCAGCGTCGCCGGAGTGCCAGTCCCCCTTCCGATCCCCAAAAGATCCGGCTCCTCGGCTGCTGACCAAGATGGCGGCAGCCACCCTCCCGCTGCCTGGACTCGTCTCCAGGCCAGCAACACGTGGCATCCAGTCGCGGACCCAAGCTGTGGACCCGTGCCGACAACAAGCAGCTCGGATCCCGTCACGGACCCAGTGACAGTGCTCGTGCCACATGGTGCGTCCCCAAGGAGAGACGCCCAGCCGCCGTCCTTCCCGTGGTTTTGCGAACATTTCGTCGTGGAGTGACCGGGCCGTCCTTCCTGCCCAAGGCCCCAAGCCAAGCCACTACGCGGACATTTCAACGCTGCTCCCGGTAAGCCTGCCAAGAAGCGTGGGCTGCAGAGTCGACTGCACCCGGCGTCCGCTTGCAAGCAGCGAGCTAGTGTTTTTCAGCATGTACCGCGCTGATCGTTTTTTTTATTTCTTTGTGCTTTTCTTTGCGGCATGCTCTTTTCGCTCCAGCGTTTTTTTTATTTTGTTTTTGAGAGCCGGTAGGCCATTTTATTTTTTAGGCCTACCTTAGCCTTGAGAAGGGGGGAGTGTGGGAACCCTGGGGTTCCCTCTATCCCTATCTAGGCCTAGCTTCAAGCAGGCCGTGGGAGTCGTCGTCACCAATGGCGTCGGCCTCCCGGATACAAGGAACCACGAGGCCGAATTCCCCGAAGGGGCCGGCTCTCCCTTGCCCATTTTGGGTGAATGCGCCTTCGGCACACCCTTGAGAGATATAATGGACCCGACTGCTAGCGGCCTCCCCGGGTGCGTCCATTCTCCGAGGCTACATAAGCTGGCCCCGAAGGAGGGCCAGGGGCTCTCGTCGGCGGAAGCCCCGGCTCTACGGAGCTCGGTTTTTCTTTGTGGGCTTCCGACTTCCCGTGAATCTGTCTAATGCGGCAGCGCGGGAAACCGACCGGGTGATACTGGCAATTGAGCCAGCGCCCAGACTTTTCTTGTCTAAGAGCGAAGCGTGTTGGCATCTGAGTCAATAAACACGTCTTTATCCGGACCCAAAGAACCTTCTGTGTTTCTAAGTGGTAACCCCCAAAGGGAAATTCCCACAGCATCAAGAGGCACACCAGACAAATGAAGGCACGACGGCGCACGCGCGGTGTGTCGCCGTGGTATGTTTTTTTCTGCTCCGCACGCCACAGTACTCCACCTCACAGCCACGCCATCCCCGCCTCCGTTTCTCCTGCAGAGGCAACGGTCGCTTCCCGCAGTGCGGCTTGAATTAAACATGGCCGCCCTGGAGCCAGTTGCTCTAGGGCGGCCAACATGGCCGCTCTAGAGTAACTGCATATGCTTCGCAAGCGGAGCATATGCAGTTACCCTAATTTCTCTGACTCATGGGTGACACTTGTCGATATGCGCATTCATATCGACAGGTGTCGCCATGGCGGACATGAGGCGAATGAGGCGTAGGTCCTGGAAGCGAGTTACAATTGGACCGGGTGTACCCCCAAAAAATGTACAGGGTTATTTTTTTTTTTTACCGCAAAATTATATTATGCGTCACCGAATCCTCATTGTCCACCCTAATGAAGCCCTTGCAGTCCGAACCAAAACCCAAAGTTTCAGAACTAATCGCTCTCTTATTCAAAAGTTATAAGGGATTTTCTGAAATTTTCAATGAAAAACTAAGGTCCATTTTCGCCCGTTTTCGATAACTTGCGCCATGAAGCTCCGTATATTTTATATGAGAAAAGCCTTCGACAAAGTTAATCATGATTGATTGCTATTGCTGAAGCTCTCATTGTATGGAGTGTCACCGACCCTTTTGAACTGGTTTAAGACTTACTTAACTGATCGTCGTAGCAGTGTGAGAATTGCGAATAGCTATTCCGACACTTTCATCCCGACGTCTGGTCCCCCAAGGATCTTACCTTGGGCCCCTACTGTTCCTCGTATTCATCAACGACATTGAAAAGTGTATAAAAAACGGTCACCGGTATTGAGAGATGCCATAAGCCGTTTACAACTCCCTGTAACGCCGAATTGGAGCGCAGCTCTTGAGGAGGAGGAGGGAAGGGTACTCAGGGGAGGGTATACTCCTCCTCCTCCTCCCCTCGTTTTTAAAGGTCCTCGGGGGGGGGGGGGGGGGTCGCGCGGTGCATTATGGGAAATGTCCCATAATGCACCGCGCGAGCCCCCCCCCCCAGGGTCACGTGACCCCCCCCCCCCCCCCCCCGAGGTCACGTGACCCCGGGGGGGGGGGGGGCTCGCGCGGTGCATGATGGGACATTTCCCATAATGCACCGCGCGGTTACGCCGACGCCGACGGCAACGGCGACGTCGACGCCGACGGCGACGCCGACGCCGACGCCGCTCAAGCCGGAAACGGGCGCCTTAGAGCTGCGCTCTAAAATTCGCACTTGCTTTTGTTTGCTGATGACATCAAGATATTCACGAATATAAGATCATTTGACGATTGCAGTGTATTGCAAGATGACATTTTACGCATATCTGAGTGGTGCTCCGAAACGTTGTTGGTGCTTAACAATGACAAAACAAAAATCTTATCAATGTCTCATAAACGCGATATATTATCTTACTCTTATGTTCTTAAATCAGCTACCATCCCACGAGTCATCGAGGTTCGCGACCTTGGGATCTATTTTGACACCAGACTTTCATTTTCTTATCATGTTTCAAAGATTGAGGCCTCTTCTGTCCGAATGATGGGTTAGCACTACCGCTTATCATGCGACTTTAAGAGTCATTTGTGCCTTTTTCGACTGTTCTTATGTCTGGTACGTGCAAAACTTGAGTTTGGTAGTGTCGCATGGAATTCGCTGACTGCCACTGATGCGTCACGGCTAGAAAATGTGCAGAAACGTTTTATTCGTCTTGTCTATGATAAGTATTAATTTATTGAAGCGAAGACTCTCTCGTGATATTTTATTTTTACATAAAGTAATTAACGGTCACATCGACGCTGATCTTTTAGGCTCAGTGAATTTTCATGCTCCTGCTCGATCTTGTAGACATCGTTCCTTGTTTTACCCTCACTTTCAAGAAACATTGTCGCCATTAACCCGCATGCAAGTCTCTTTGAACAATGTTGACTCGCCAACTTTGCACGTTTTCAGTGATTGTACCACGTTCAAGCGCAATCTTGACTATGCACTGTACCAAGTATAGGACAGGTGTCTCCATGAGATACTGTTGAATCTTTTTTCTTTTATTCAATTGTGGACATTTGTACCACCATACCAAAACCTCACGGTTTTTCTGGCGCACTGGGGAAATAAACTATTATTCTTATTATTATGAAAGATCCATCCGCCGCCATTTTCCCATTCAAAATTTAATAAAATTGCTTGTAAATGTGGAGTAAGATAACGGTTGGTGCTGAAACTTTGGCATCTGGTCCGGACCTCCAGCTCTACATTTGGGCAGAGAATGAACGTTCGGTGATACATGGTTTATTATTGTGGTGCCCTGTAACTTTTTTGGGAGGACACCCCGTACTTGCTTTCCCGAGGAGCTCCCGAGGGGTAGTGTGTGCGTATGTGTGTGTGTGTGTGTGGGGGGGGGGGGGGGGGGTCTTTGCTTTCTTCGGAGATATTTCGGATAGGGGCTTCGGCCGCCGACCCTCCTGTAGTCGGCGACCAGGACCAACTAGAATAGGGGGAGACCTGTCTATCGCGCCCCCTTCCTGTGGTAAAGCTACTGGAGCTCTAGTTGACGTTGCGGCTACAAGGCAGCGCGCAAACCTCCCCCCCCCCTTCCCATCGTTTTGAATCGGGAAGGCTGCGTGACGTGGTTATACTGAAACTTGTGATTTTGTCTTACGGGCGTCTAGTAAAGCATGTAATTATTTAACATTGGTGCTAATGTGCGGACACATTCCTTTTTATTGGATTCACACAGTAATGTAAAGGTATATACAGCATTTTTTACATTAATTAGACAAACTTCTATGCATGCTTCTCGTAGAAGCCCTACACCTTCAGTACCTTTCAGGAAGTTGGTTTTTCTTCTATTACTTTCTTTACCTGGAGCTCCTCTTTAATTTTTGACACGATGTTCGTCAAGAATGGCCTCATGAACTTCCTTACGACGGGTGTATAGCCAAGGCCACTCAGTGATCTTGTCAGTCGTTGACTCCACAGGCAAATAGTGAGTTGCTCGCAGTTGCCGGCAGAACCTTTTGAGTAAACGTCAGCAGTGACTTCCTCAGCGCTAATAACTCCGTCTGGGCGTTAGAGCAGTCCGAGGAATCCCGCTCGGCCTTTTTTTCGGACGGGGTCAAGAACGTTAGAGTGACGACCGCAAAACACACGCTTGGATTTTAGGAAACACTCACGCGTCTGTTTTCATTGTCACGCGAATATACATTCGAATGGATTGACCTTTCCGAAGATGCACCTTCGCGTGCTTTTTTGTAGATTTTTTGTTGATGTGAGCTTTGTTTCTGGAAGCACAAAGGGCACGTGCGTCCTCTTTTTTGGCGGGAAAAGCAAAAAAGCCGTTGCGCCATTTTCCTGGCTCGCTGACTCGCTCAGTCAGTTCCCGACACGCTTTGTTATGGCTGGACCAGCTTGACTTTCATTGCGACTGGCGAGGCTTAGCGGGAGACGGCATGTGATTTCAGACACAGTGTGCCATGTTTATAGACGTGCGTGGAGTGCCGCGGGGTCGCTGCAAACACAACGAGTGCGAGTGCCCCGAATTTCTGCGCGAGACGGAGCTGAATGTCAGCAAAAGAAAGGGCTTCCCATTTGGCTGGTGTCTTTACTGCGGCCATTCGCGAGCTATCCATGGACGCCTACAATATTTGCGTAAGATCCCTGTTTTCATTTGGCTTATTTGTACAAACAAAAATTGTTTTTTTTTTAATAAAGAATATAGCCCCCAATCTGAATTGTGTTTGCGATTTTTCGAATTAGTTGTTTTGGACTGTCCCTTTTGGTAACTGAAGCCTAACGAGATCTCTCTCTTTGGGTTTTTAGACACCAAGGATAAATTTCCTCAAATCTTCACACAAGTTTCACGGTTATGAACAGCGTGCAGCTAATTGGCGCAATGTACCAGGCGTAACATGCATTATCAACGCGACGTATCGGGGCAGTTTCTTTTGATTCACAACTGCCATTCGCGTATGTGCGTAATTATACATGAAGCAGCACGTTGGGCTTTATTAAACTACTCAATTCGCCTGGTGAAGTTACTAGAAAAATTTAGTCGATCGATTTTGAGCTCCGATAACGATATTAGATAACGATATGATGCATGGGCGCCCTTGTGTTTATACGCTTATTACGGCGTACGTTTTCTCCGCGCTTTGACGATGACGCCTTCTAGCTATGATTATTGGGACGATATACGAAATGCGAGAAAGCCCTATGCTCACGCCCAGAGGTTTCCAACGCGACGCGCATTTCACGCGCATAGAAGGCGTCATTATCTAAGCGTGGAGAAAACTCACGCCATAATAAGCGTGTAAACACAAGGGCCCCCTCACGCCTGCCAAGCGTTAAACCATAGCACAGTTCACGGATAGAAAGCATGAATCCTAAGCGTTGAAAAACACCACGCTTAGAACAAGCGTGTAAAAAATTGCTTTGCGTCACTCCTGCCAAGCGTAAACCATAACGCACTTCACGCTTAGGGAGCGTGAATTCTAATCGTTGAAAAACACCACGCTGAGAACAAGCGTGCAGAAAATCGCTTTGCGTCACGCTTGTTCTGCGTAAACATTTTTAGAGTGTAGCCAAGCCAATTCAGCGATCTTGTGAGTCGTTGACTCCACAGGCAAATAGTGAGTTGCTCGCAATTGCCGGCAGAACCTTTTGAGTAAATGTCAGCAGTGACTTCCTCAGCGCTAATAACTCCGTCTGGGCAGAATTGGCTGCGCTGTCGAGCGTTCGCAAAAAGTTGACGAAGCGGGGATTGTAATAGCACAGTACCCCACGGTCCAGGTTGTGTACTATTGCAACGGTTGCGCTGTTGTGTTGGGGCCCTGGTCTTGAAGCCCTGGTCGAACAGGTGACCTGAGCACAATACAGTAGACAGCGTTGTGACTGCCAACGCTCCGTGAGTCTCGGACGTTAGAAATGCGCTGACCGACGGAGCCGTTCTCTTCTAGTTGTTCACATACTCAAGGAATGTGTTCTCGAGCCAAGATAGCCTAAACGCACAAAATATGTGACGTTAACAATGTTGCATGACACTTAATAAAAACCTTAATTCTCCCTTTCGTCATCGGTTGAGTAGAACGGCATCTTGTTCGCATCTCTACTGAATATGTGAAATGGTGTACTCTTGATGTTGTGTGCGGTGAACCACAAGAAGGTTTCAAGAAACTCAATGAATCGTCGGTTCACTGTCCTCGAATCCGTAAATCCCCATGCGCGGGCCATAATCCACCAGGGATTTAGCACCGACGTCACCTGAAAAGCAATACAATAAACTTTTAAGCAGACTTCAGTTTAAAATAGTATATCTGTGCTGAATATAAAGTTGTTTCCTTAAAATAAAACATAATTCTTTTTTTTTTTGGGGGGGGGGGGAGGGATATTGCATTGAACACAAAATGTTATTGTCTAGCGCTCACCGCATTTAAGAAACATTTAAAAGGAACACTCCACACATGCTTTAATTTTAAATCATCAAAACGTTTTGATACCTCTGGCGTGAAGATGTCCACGGCGCGCTTCACGTTCATCTTTTCGAAGCTCGTGGGATACAGATGTTTTCTTGTCATGTTCCTTAGTAGTTAGAAGCCCTTTTGCATTTGCTGGATGTCTAGAATGCTCCTAAGGTACTTTGGGTCAATTCATTTTTGTTCGTTCACGAACCTGCGAGCTTTTGACGGGAACTCTGACCTTACGCTTTTGATTATGTGGCAGTAATCAAAAGAAAGGAACATCCACTGAATTGCATCGAGGGGATGCCTAGTACGTCACAAATGCAGGATTAGTACACTGCTCACATCACAAACAATAATATTTCGACGAAAATGATCACATACTGGACAACTGGGGGCATCGAGTCGTTAGAGATCACCGAGAACTGCTTCCTGTTAGTTGCGTGGTTGTCTGCGACGACTCGCATGACTACAAACCCTGCCTGCTCTATACTTCTGGGAACAGACATGGTGATCTGGTGGAACTGTGTTCCCGTCAACGCCCATGTGAAGAAGTATCGGACAGCCAACCTATGTGACAAAGAAGAAATTAAATCAACGTCTTATGCAAAATAAAACAAACATATATGTGTATTACCTGTAGTGTGTTGATAGCTCCACAAACACAAAACAAACATGTGTGTGGCGACTTCCATTTCACCGCTCTCTGCACATACTTCGGAAACAAAGCCGTGTACCTCATTTGCTTGGCGTTGGTAAAACGTCGAAGGACGGATGGACATCTCATCCAATACCAAAGAGCCTGAGAGTGCCTGCTCATAGGAGAAAAGCAACAAAAAAAGAAAAAATGATAATATTAACAAAGGTGGTCTTCAATGTTAGGGGCATGCTTGCTAATCTGTTCCCATTTGTAAATTCGGGTTTTCTTTTGGAGTCTTTGTTTGATAAGTGTAGTCACCACAGCACCTGAGTAGGTTCCGAGGTACCGTGTCAGAGTTGGTCGGCTGGGCAATTTGAGGAGTCCTGAGGTGCGAACAAGCCTGTACGCTGAGGACAACTTTGCGTACCACAGTATGCAATACCTTATTGTATCCTCTGTCCATCTAGGCTTTCTTGATCGAATGTTTTTCAGATGTTGCTGAAGAAACACAGCCGTCTCGTTTCCTTCGGCTGTCATACTCTGCAATTATAACACCAGTATACCCTACAAGGAAACGAAAAGGAAGTAACAATCTTACCCACAGAGGAGTGACCTTGTTTTATCGAAGGATATGAGAAGTTGTCTTGCCTTTTTCAGGGTGGCGACTTCACAACGAAGCTTTTTTTTTAATTATTTGATGCTTCTTGCACTTTCTAGTCTGTGTATCCATCATTGTATGATACACCTCTGCCTTCTTTGCTATCATGTTAGTCTGGACGGAGATATGTCGTGATGACTTCAACATATCGTTGTCACTTACAGTCTGACATTGCTGTAATTGCTGTATTGAGAGGTCCATCGGCTCCACATTGGCCCCTCCGATGCAGCATTCCTCTCGTTCACAGGGCTTGCCGTTCGTATCAGATAAAATCCTAGTGTCGTCATGTATAACTGCTACAAATACTCTGACAAATGAATTACACGCAAAAAGAATATGAATGCGTACCTTCTTCGCTTGTGCATAGCTGGTGCGGGAGCTAGACGTGTCGCCTGAAGTTTCATATTATGCTTTGAATTGCACTGTTTTTGGAGCGGATAATTCTTGAATACCGATGACACCGCTGTCGTTTTCAGCTTTTTTTTTTTATTTCCACATTCTCTTTATTGTCATCTGCTGTGAAATGCAGCCAGCATAGGACAGTGCGCCCGCTGTCACTTGGGCGCCACAGAGAGTTCTTTTCACCTTTAAAATAAAAATAAAATTAAAACTTGTCCTAATTGCGTTTTTTTTTTCTTTGACTTAAATATTACGCTATTATTCTTACTGTCCAAAATAGCTATGATGCATAAAAAAAAGGCGCTTATTTGGCTTTTGAGATTATTTGGTCCATTTTTCGCGGAGACTCGATGATGAAATTCGTGAAAGGAAATACTATTGCCTTTTTTGCTGTGCGAGGTACTACACAGCGGCACGCAACAGTGTACCATTTCCCCGAAACTAAAGTTGAAATTTAAATTTTGATCCCGTAACACATAAATTCCAAAGGCGTATCCACCTCGCTTCGGTGTTCCCCCAGGCTTCCCCGACTGGATCCAGTAGGGAAGAGTGGGGCAGAGGATGGTGTAGAGCAGGGGTCTCAAACACGCGGCCCGCAGGCAACCGGCTACGGGTCCCGGTTCCGATGTCTCAAGCGCTAGAAGCAGGCACGTAGCCAGGGGGGGGGGGGGGGGGAGCATGGGGTCCGGGCCCCCCCCCCCCCCCTCCCCGAAATCTTCCATTCTGCTGGGACCTCCTCTCCCCCCTCCCCCTCATACAGCATTTTGTCATGGGCGGCCCCCCCCCCCGCCCCCCCCCCCTTTCCCAAAACAAAATCCTGGCTACGTGCCTGGCTAGAAGTGATATGCGCCATTGTGATCTCATCTCGCCGATTCATTTTCGCTCAAAAAGTCGCTCCGCTCTTTTAACTTATTTACATAGTTTTTACTTATCTGCGTTCATTTGCCCTTTGTTGCGCTTTATGTTTTGCTTCCCAGCTTTTTGTAATGTCCAACAATTTTGCTACTATAGGCTGCAAGCGCGAGCGCTTTGTTGAACGATGCATCACAGCTGTGCGAACTCTCAATCAGCAGAAGCAACTGCCGAAGATAAAGCTACATGCTCAAAATTCACGCCATAGAAAAAAAAAGAATTTATAATAAAACACAAGTATGCGTGTTGTAATAGAAATCGTCGCGAAAACAAGAATTGTCAAATGACACAGTGTTTTTAGAGACATGTTGAGCTTGGTTAATTCCTGAATGAATTCAGCAACGGGAACGGCAGTGCACTTGCTTCCTTGTTCTATTAAAAATGCGAGCACGTTGGCGGGGAGTTGTCATTTTAATTCTTGTT
Organism: Ixodes persulcatus; assembly: GCA_013358835.2. NCBI lineage: Eukaryota > Metazoa > Arthropoda > Arachnida > Ixodida > Ixodidae > Ixodes > Ixodes persulcatus. Next base: position 81,643 of record JABSTQ010011067.1, on the reverse strand, counting down.
ATGACATCAGGTCAGGGCCCAAAGCATATAAACAAATGAAATCTAAAAATATCACTGAGAAACACTGAGTTTACAAAAAGCATAGAGCACGAGGTCTCTTCTCTTTTAAATCTCCTGACCCCCCCCCCCCCCCCCCCCCCGTCTAACGTTGGCCCCCGGGCTTCCCAGCGGACGACATGGAGGACGATCACGTTGCTAGCGTCTGCGGTGCTCGCGGAGTGATACTCGACTGGCACATCCGGGCACTTCGGACCGGGCATCAACGCGCAGCTACGGCTTTCGAAGGGACGACGTTTTCGCCAGCTACTGTGTTCTGCCGAAGGCATAAAGAAAAAACATGAGACAAATGGCGAGACGACGGCGTACGCGCGGCGTGTCACCGCACTATATATCCTCTCTGCTCCGCACGCCGCAGCGCGGCGCTTCACAGCCACGCCATCCGCACCTCCGCATCTCCTAAAGAAAAGACGGTCGCTTCCCGCAGTGCGGCCTTGGATCCAGCATGGCCGCCCTGGGGGCACCGTTGCGATACTCTGATCCGCAAGCAAAGCATATGCAGTTACTTTTTTCTCTTTTTTTTTCGGTGGGGGAGGGGGGGGGGGGGGGGGCCTCTGAGTGCGACCACGAGCGTTCGTGAGGAATGCGTGTACTTCTAAGCCTGCGCTGATCCACCATTCAGTACACAGGTCTCCCCCCATATTCAAGTTGGTCCTGTCGGCGATTCTACTCCGTGTCACTAGTTGTGTGCAGTGCAGGTGAAGGCAAGGCCAGGCAAAGAGGGAAAGGGCGAGCACAGGGAAGGCGGGACGGGAGATGAAGGCAGTAGAGGCCGAGAGGACAAAGGGAGAGCACTAGGAATGTTGGAGGGGAAAGAAGGTTTCTCTCCTCCTCCCCAGCCTCCCTAGTGCTCGCCCTTTCTCTCCTCGCCCGGTGTTGCCTTCGCCTGTACTGCACGCAACTAGTGACACGGAATATATGCCTTGTACTACCGGCAGCCGTTAACTATCATCTGCGTCAGAAGGTGGTAGATAACACGGATGGCGCGTCAGCAAGGTGCGTGCATTTACACAGTGTAGAGCTGGTCATAATGTTTCGACTGATCTAGTATAACAGGACAAAGCTTCTATATCCCATTAATTTTACTATACTGTCATATTCGTTCTTTCTGAAAGACCATCAAGTCTTTTTCGAAGAAAGCAAGATCAATTCATTCGTTCAAAATCAAAATTATCTTTGGTTTGGCGCTACTTATATCTACTCACAGGCTTTTCATCGGTAATTCAGAACCTGAAATATTCTCGAAGTTTTGCGATTTTCAATTTTTCTTTTCAACTTAGGCCAGTTTTGACACGCACTGATAATATGTACACGAATGCCAACGACACTAGGTTTGCGGATATGTTGTTTGGTTCTGATTATTTCTAAAAAAACAAAGTAGCTGTACAATTTATATATGCAGCTTGTCCTAAACATTATTTGCGTTACTTCAAAACTAAACATGATCTACATTTGCCACGCAAAATATGCATATCTTGCGTGCCAAAACAAACAAGCAAAAATGGACGCTCTCATGGTATAGGTGCGACTCACGTGAACAGCCGATATAGTAACAAACAAAGAGAAGTTCAAAACAACCATTGAGAAAAATAAGCGTCTATAAGGCGATTCTGTGCGTACAAAAAATGGCCAGATGAACAAGAGTCATTGACAACAAGATGTGAACTTGTAGTGGTTAAAGGGATTCAATACAGGGTATTCATGCTCGCCTAGATTTTTATTTGAACAGCACCTGTTAGAGCCAAACTACCTCGGACATATGCTGCGGCTCGAAACTCGTTTTCTTTGCGCCCGAAAAGAGCCGGCGGAGAACTGGCCGGTTTCAGTCACGCTCATTCACTTTTCTATGTTCACGTGGCGTTCAAACTATGTGTACCAAATATATTCAAAGTCGTGGGTTACCTAAGACACACATTTATTATTAAAAATAGAAACGAATACAAACCCCAATTTTGTGGCATCCAAGAAACTGCAAATACATTCACAAAAACAAAATGTTGCACAGATCACATGATGTACATGTACACGTCCTTCTCTATATGGCGACTCACCACGGGCACACCGTAGGCTGGACCAAGCGATGGCGGCGCACGACGGACCAACGTTGCGACGAACGTGGGGCGCCGCTACTTCGGCAATGTCGTTCGTGGTACTGGCCAATTGATCTTCAAGCGCTGAACATCGAGTGGATGGAATATAAGTGCGAAGCAATCGTACGACAAACGGTGTACGCAATTTCGTCGTCTGGTGTACACGCCGGAGAAGCGGGAAAAAAAGCGCCGTCGAGTGTAGTCACGTGACTTCCGGCCATGAGCTTCCGTGCTCGTGTTTCGGTTTTGGTCTCGAGCAGTTGAGTTTTTGGCATTATTGAAAATATGCGTGACTACCTGTAGCAAAATATTGATTGTGTAGTCTCCTGATACTATATTCAATCATCTTGAAAAAAATACAAAAAGCATTCTTGGGGGCTATCAGTGTCCTTTTAATTGATCATTATTTTCTGTAGCGTCCCGCTGCTTATAAAAGCTTTCCAGATCAAAGTACTTCTTTTGTTTTGGCAGATGTAATCACTTACAGCAGAAGAAACGCCTGGCGTGGACTATTTCATCACGTTCTTATCGGCTGATGCTGCAATCTGATTGTCGGCGTAGCAATAATAAGATGCTCTGGGATCTCCACGCCCTGTGAGGAAGGGCTCGCCAATCAAAGGACAACACAGATAAAGCGTAGACAACCCGCGATGACGAGTCAGTCAAGCGCGTGCCGTCATTTGTTGAGGTCGGGGGGCTACAAAAGCACGTGGGCGCGTTTCGGGTGCAAGCAAACACACAAGGTGCGCAACGAGTAGGCGAACTTGCACACCGTATAGGGAACAAATTACGCAAATATGCAATGTTGGTCTTTATTTGAGGGGGGGGGGGGGTGTAAAAGTGTACATTGTAGTTAGATGAGCCGTCTTGAGTACATTTCGATATCTTCAATTTTATGTCACGTACATTTAAAATACTCGCACATTACTTCAAGTACAATTTGGGAGCGCGTGGTGGTATCTTACTTTGGGTAAATATTTTAGTATCTTCTGTGGAAGGGGCCTGAAGTGCAATCCTGTTTTTCAAAGAGATGCTTGGAGAAATCGAAAAGTTACGTTGAGATTATTGCTTCATTTTCCTTCCAGGCGGACGAATAAACGGTGCATATTTCCCTTTGCGCAGTGGACAACTTACCCGAAGCATCTCAAAATCAAGCGTCTTTTTCCTGAGGTCGGTAAAAGCAGCACATTCACTTAATCAACCACAGTTTAATTATTTTTCGTGCTGACAATAAACGTTTTTTGAAGTTAACGGTCACGTTTATTTAGTATTATTATTTTTGTGTGTGAAATTTACCCCCTTTTGCAAATTAGCGCTATGTAAGTCGTCTACTTAGAAGAGCGAGAATACAAACGTGGCACAGGCAAGTGCGCCTCGGGCACGTTGCAAGTACTGTGGAGTTCCCGGTACTCACCAAAAGCGACATATCATCAATGCTTACTGGTATAAACGTCTTAATACATTATTTACGTTACAAACAACTTAAGTGAGCTATTCACTTTTCAATCTTGATAAAGAAAAGAGATTTAGTCATACCTATATTTTTATTGCGCATATTGGTTTTGGTACTGGAAAACATAGGTCGCATTATTTATAGCTGCATAACTAACAACCATATTTTCTAGAAACTATAGTGTGCACAGCTTAATAACCTACGGGGTTACAACGCATTCTGAATGGAAGGGTTCAAATCTCGAACAAGTTAAAAGAAGATACCGGAAATGTTTTTTTTAAGGCTGCGGTAAGTCATAACATTAAATACTAAGCAGGGCTCTCTGCATCTCACTGCCGTTCAGAAAATGTTTGAGTTTGTGAACATCATTCGATTAATCACGTTGACTGAACTTTAGGGTATTTACAAGAAACGCAACTAGTGCTTGCATTTTTTTTTCTGAAAACTAGGTTTTTTTCTTTATGCACGCGGCTATCTTTTAGCTTTGATGATCTCTTGGCCAGCAAGTTCTTGTCACTATAGGATTCCACCATCGATGTATTCTTACGCACGAAGAGAGGTTAGCATGCTATTATATTTTAATTTTATGACGTTGTTAACCTTATTTGATTTATCATAGACCGAATATTGTCAAGAATGACAAATGATGAGGCGGCGAATAACTGAAGGAACATAACGCTTAATGGGGCGAACGTGTGCCCAAAACAAAAGAGGAGAAGGTTAGCGTCGCAGGCGTCGATGTCGCCGAAACAGCAGAATCGAGCGCTGGGGCGAAACTGACTCAACTTGCCACGCGGAGCCTCTTTTGTACACACGTGGGCTTTTGGAACAATCGACGTAGAAGGTTCGGCGTGTAAAAAAAATTCTAACCTCCAATCAGCAACACGGTTCTCAAATTTACCAGAACATCCCATAAGAGCCAACAAACAATGCGTACCAGCGGCCAGGAATCAAACCCTGGCCCAGGAATCAAACCGTTAGGCCACGAGTGCGCTGCCTACTTCGTCAGCTGCGCGCGTGGCAATATACACGAGACAATCTGTGATTACACTCTAACACTGATAGAACGCCAGAGGAACGCCTAACATAGCGCAAGCTTCACAATCCTAGGGGCCTAACTTGGGTGTAATGCGGTTTTCCTCCAAGGTATAAGAAAGCGCCAGGGTAGTTTTATTTTGGCGTTTCTATGAATTCACCTTCGGTTGTCGCCTAATTGCCAAGGTGCCGTACAAGAGCCAAAGATGCGTGCATGAACCGAAGAACTAGCAGTAAATAAAACATCTGCCACTTGTTTGGCGAATTATGAACCCAAATTTTCACATTAAGAGCGGAAATCCCAGACCTGAATTCTAACTGCGGCATTTGTTTAGAAATTCAGGCCCCAAGATGCCAGATGATTGCCAGACTACCAGCAGTGAAGTCTGACGCTAGCACTTGTTTGGCGACTTGAGGTCAACATACCCAGACTCATGCCAAAGAAAGTTAAGTTCGGCTCTATATTGGCTTCTTCGAGCTTTCTAAAACCCTAAATTCCTAGGTAAAAAAAAAATGTATTTGAAACGACTGTGCTACCTGGGCAAGTACTCTCGAATGTCTGCATATCACTTAAATATATACCTTTCTAAAGTACGATGCAAATTTGAGACGAAGCAATGCGTCCAGCTTATCTTTCAATTGCGGTCTCTTTATAATACTTTATTTCAAATACATAAGAACCATTAATGTATTTACTACTTAAATTGAAGTAAATTTGCTCCATTAAACGTTCAGTTGCCTCAGTTGAGTTACTTCACTCTAAGCAAAATCCATTGGCATGGATTTTGCTTAGAGTAAAACGAGAACAAGTCAATGGTTCACTGGCTATCTTATTTCCTTATATGAGCATTTTCCAACACACAAGTAGGAATGATGACCACTTTTCCTTAAATAACAGGAAAGAGAGGTCGTACATGCTTTTGTGCTAACTGCGTCGGACTCCGAACTTAAGCCCAAACTGCTTTCAGCTCCCTGTTTTGAGCCTCCACGAAATGTGTTTTCAGTGTGGCGAGTTTCTAGCATTCAATTATCGCTCCGAAGGCCAAATGAAATTGCGGTTCAGCGAATAAGAACGCAGACTACCGAATCACAAAACAAACAGGATGAACATAAGAATCCGCACCCTGCGTTTCTTAAAATGTCAGCTCGTCGCGTTTTTGACCGTGACGGACCCCGAAATCTGTGAAGCAGGATGAGCAGATTACAAACGTCAAACGTATATACATATCTTCACATAAATAAACAAAGCGGAAAGCAACAAAGTTGAATTCAGTACAGTCTTACGGCGAATTCCACTGGCCGTTTTGGAGCGCGTCGGTATCGACTTTTCTTGAGCCCGCCTATTTCACTGGGCAATCGGATCGAGACGGACGTGTTCCATCGTCGTTTTCGATCAGCCCTCACTATAGAGCTCGATCCGGATCGGAGAAAAGTCGTTCCGCCTTTTTTGGCGGATTCGACCGGAAGACAGAATGACCATGCCCTCGGCGCGCACATGTTACTTCCATTCTCGCCGGTTTTCTCGCCTCGCAAGGATTCGTAAAGGCCGCTCGTGAAAGTCCGCCCACTTTACTGTTGCTACTGCTGCTTGATGACAGTTCGTCGTCAAGTCGCTCGAGCAGATCCTCCAGCAGCAGCGGCTGGAGTAGCAGCGACGACGAGGATTGCTTCCAACATAAATTTGACTGCCATTTCGGACCTCGTCAGAAGGGGCCAAAAATCAAGACGTGGTCTGGACACCGTTCACGAGTATTCCGATGACGAGGTAAATGAGCATCGCTTATCGACACGTATCCTTCAGATTATGATTAAATCGCTCGTGCGTTGAATACGTGTTCTTAGCGCGGGGTTGCGAAAACATGTGCTTCCAGATCCGGGACTGCTGGAAGGGAATTCCCGGGACGGTGAATGACGGGAAGTCATCCGCCGATCCCGGAGGAGTGGTTATGTTAATCCGGAGGCCGAGCGACTTTGTTCGGATCGCGTGCTCCATTTCGGATCTGGTCTACTGATCCCTGCGCGCTCCAAAACGACCAGTGGAATTATTCACCAATAGTGCCCTAGACCCAAATCTACGCTCGGCACACCCACGACATTGAAGTGTTACTTCTTAGTAGTCGTTTGTTGGTCCTCCCACTGATGATTGTGCACTCTGCTGGTCAACGACAGACGCCCCATTGGTTCGCGGCAGACATCCGGGAGCGGGCTATGGGTGGACTTCCTCTGAAGGGTAGTCGAGGTTGCCTCTTTCTCCGATCGTATGAAATCAACCTTTGCTCAGTTATATTGTTACCTCGTTTCTTCCTTCTTCTTCTTTTCTTCGCCGCACGTCACACCTTCCACATCTTCTCATCTTCATTCTTTTTCTTCTACGGTTCACAATCATAACAATGCACCCAACGATTGAAAAGTGCATACCATGACTTTTTTTCCTCCTATTTTGCGCTTGCCTAAAATTTCCCTCTATGCAGTTGATCGGCTTTCTTCGCGCGCGCAGTAAAAACAAACCCTTGGCATTTCACTCAGAGCACACTGCTCGTTGTCGTAGCATCCGCGTGCACAACACAGCTCTACACTTTTGGTGTAGTACTAACACCACAATGTCATCAACAAAAACCCGCGCTTGCATTTGACCAGGATAGTTTCATGATTCCAGATGAAACTCAGAAGCAAAGCCACACTGTCGATATGCGATTGCCTTACTCAATCAGAACTAGCAGACATCGTAACTCTTGCTCAGCAAACTAAAAGACACAAATTAACGAACAGAAACATTAAGAACCGCACTTTCCTACAATTATTTACAGCGGTATTTTCTCCGTCTATATCTGGCTCAAGTAATTGGCACCAACAGCATACTTTCCTTTTATATACTCCACGTGAAAGCAGTAGTGTTGCAGCTTCATGTTCCAGCTTATAATGTGGTTGTCGGTGTTTTTTGCCATATTAATGAACTCACGCGGCTGGTTGTCTGTCTGCACCCTTAAATGCTGTACATAAAAATATATCGTGAACCTTTCCTCTACCGTCTTCACCAGTGCTAAACAGTAGAGAGTTTTAGGGAACCGTTTTTGCACATCCGATACGGTACGATGAGCCCTCCGGTACGAACTGCGCATGCGTTTGTCTTCTGCAATCTTACCGTAATGGTCGAACCGTAAGGCACGACCGGCACGACCAATGGCGGACATGGACAGTCTCGCTTGGTTAGCAAAACGGCGATTTCGCTGGCGGAGAGAGCGTGCAGTGGCTTCAAACATGAAGAAAATGACTCGTGGAAGTGCCTGGCAGGAGCGCCATATGCGACAGCAAGAGCATAAAGTTGGAGTCAGCAAATAAAAAAAGAATACAAAACTAAACGCAATAGGACATCCTCAATAGGGATAAATTATTGTTTAGCAAAGGCGGAAATCGTCTTGTCAGTTGCTCAGCGGATTGGAGCGTTGATTCGTGAGCTCGTAGTCGTAGGGGAGTGGTAATGTCAAATTTGAAAATTTGAAGTTTTTTTTATATTTTAAATTTTTTATATTTTACGTTTTTTTTATGTTTTAAGTTTTTTTATATATTTTAGGTTTTTTACGTTTTAAGTTTTTTTTTCATATTTTAAGTTTTGTTTCTTCATATTTTAACCATTTCGTCGTTTGCCCTGAGACTGGGGTTTTTTTTGTGATAGAGTGGAACTTGTAAAGTCACGGTGCAGAGGGCAAGTCGTTTGTGATTGGTTGATGACGACGAGAACGAACTATATAAGAGGAGGTTGTTGAAATAAACTTGTAGCTGAGTTTGAGACCTGTCTGTTTTTCTGTTACTTTTGCTCTTCTAAAAAAAACCCCAGTCTCAGGGTAAACGACGAAATGGTTGACTTCCACCAGCTAGCCTGTACTATGACTCTTTTTGCATATTTTAAGTTTTTTTCATGTTTTAAGTTTTTTATGTTTTAAGTTTTCATATTTTAAGCTTTTTTTTCATGTTTTAAGTTTTTTTTTTTTTTCATACAAACAATGGGATGTGCATTTCGAGCACTTATCACCCGTTTTTACAGCTGTTTTAGTAGTGTCAACAAGGGGGGTTATGTTCGACAAATGTTTCGTTTCTCCTAAAAAGAAACGGAAGTGACAAAAGTGACGATATCGCGTCTGATTGGTTAGAGGCTCAAATGACGAAAGTTCCCTCCTTCGTCATTTGAGCCTCTAGCCAATCAGACGCGATATCGTCACTTCCGTCACTTCCGTTTCTTTTTAGGAGAAACGAAACATTTGTCGAACATAGCCCCCCAGAGTGAGCAAAAGCCTTCTGCATCAAGGCTCTGGATACTATTTAGTTTAAAAATGTTGCATGAATTAAAAATTTGTGTTCTAATGCTAATCACATATATCCTATAAAACGAGCCCTTTAAATATTGGGTGATAGTTTTAATAAGTGCACAGCAGTAAAGTTACAGGTTTTCCTTTATTTATTTTTTTTTTCGTGGTCGTACCGTACACGGCTCAACGATCGGTTCGCGGGCGTACGACCGTGATCGTCTGCTATCTTTACCGTAAAAGAGCAACATGGGCGCCGTATCTAGTATCTACCTCCGACCCTCCGCCTCCTCTTCGCAAGCGGTTTTCAGCGGAAGATGATACCTTCCTACTTCGGGAGGTGCTAGGCGCTAATCCTTTTTTTACTCCAGCCCTTTGGAATGACGTCCTTAAATGCTTAAACGCGGCGTCGAAAAAAAACTTCTCGTTGCGAGGAGCGAACGGATTGACCTCCTCGTAACTTTGTACAAGAAAAATGACCGCCTCAACCTGAGAAAGTGAGTATATTTCTGTTATTTTTGTATTTGCTTCGCGATTTGATATTTCTAGTTTTATTTGTCCATAACTTTCTTAACACTCGACCACGCAGAGGGCCTCGAGGGAAAGACACAGGATCGCTGGCAGAAGACTTCGAATGTTGATGATAAGCGCGCGCGAGCGTGTTAATTATTTGTGTGTCAAATCGAGTTTGCTGTCGGCGACTTTTCTGCATATCGGGACGTGGTTTGAGTAAACATCATATTTGGTTGATGTAAAACACCAAAGCTTGCCCACTGAGAAGAACGTATGACTTACAAAACAAGTTACTATGTACGACCGAGGAACTATTTTATTTTCCGAGGATATAAATCGGGTAAACTGAAAAAAAAAAAAAAATACGGTGGCAAACGAGCCCCTGACACCCAGATTCAGCCGTTGGTTGTCAACGTCTCTGGGATGCGCAGCGCCGATCGGAGATGGGGCAGATGCTCCTTTGTGAACCTGAACTGCCGTACGACGTCCTCCTCGTCCATCGACGCCAAGTTGAACGTCCCATGCCTTGCCGCCAACAAGTGCCTTCTCTTAGTGCGCAGACAGTCGTGCAAAAGAACGTTTTGTAAATTGTTTTCGCCGAATAGAGCCAACTCCAAGTCATCGTCAAAAAGATTGAGCGCCATTGTTGTCGGAAAGCTCGTCTGCTCCTTTAGCAGACGAACATTTTAGAACTTCGCAGTGCCAGTGTTGACACGCCATGGAGCGCCAGGTTTTGTATTACGGAAGCGCATTCATTCGAGTAAAAAAACGAGACGAACTATAAGTAGGTATACATTGTTTTAGGTTCTCTATATTTTTAGGATGCGATTTTTATTTACTTCAGTTTCTGCGATTTGTACAAACACACGCAAATATCTACATTCTCAACGAGGCCGATGCAGGTTTTCGTTGCCAGGGGGCGCGACCTGTACCGATCGTCTGCTCTCGTCTGCAAATACGGTTCCCCCAAAGCCGTTTAGAGACACACGATCGGTCGACTCGCCCGATCCAAGGTATCGATCGTTTTTGTTTATCGATCGTATTTTGTTCCGGTTCCCTAAAACTCTCTAGTATCTTTATACGGTAGCAAAGTTCTTCTCCGTCTTGCTAAGTTTTCGGCTCGAGTAGGCAACGCGATGTAATACCTTTTTTCTTTCTTGCAGCAATACCGCACCCAAGCTCCTGTCTGAAGACTCAATGCTTACCGAGAACATCCTCTTCAAATTCGAAGCCATCAAAATGGGTGGCTCGTCTATCGACTGCTTCAAGTGAGAGACGGCTGCTTCATGCTCCTCTTCCCCCCCAACCTCAGTCTGTGACCCCATCTTCGTCAGGTTTCTCAGATGAGCCGCCAATTCCATCGTAGTTGGGTGTAAATTCCGGGTAAAATCTTATCAACCCTACAAATGACCTGACCTGCCGTTTCGTCTTTGGTCTGGGTTAGTCTTGTATCTAGGTAAGGATCCCCAGCTTTGGCGTGATAAGTTCCAATCCTCTTCGAAGCCCTCAAAGCCTATCTGGTGAAGTCTAATTTCAAGCTTCCTCGGTTAGAACAGTCCGATTCTTTCACCATTAGCATAGGCGCGTTATACGGTGACGTCGATCTTTCGATAACACCGACCTTCAACATCTAAGTGATTTCTACTTCCACCAGCTCCTGTGCTTTCGATGGTAGTGTGTACTTTTTGGTGTGTACCGGCGTTTTGGGTGGTAAACTTGAGGTCGCACTTTATCAAGTTCGTCTTTCTGTGTATATCTGACAAACTCTTCTCGTAGTCACCCATCAAGTCTAACGCCTGTCTTTTCTTCGTATCTAAACTGGTATTTATAACTACGTCTCGTTTGTCTTGCTGTTTTGTCAAGGCCAGCATTGAAACTTCCCCTTTGCCTCCTGCGATGGTAGCGTCACCCTCAGCGTCAACTTTCACGGAGATCCACACTTAAGGAGACTTGTTTAATATATTTTCTTTCTTCGCACCTCTTAAGCACGTTCACATGAAACGCTTTCCTCCTTCCGCCAATCTCGAGATCATAGTCTACCTCGCTTTTTCTGGCTGTGACCTCAAATCGACCCTTACACTGTATGACCATCTTGGCGTGGTTCCTTGGAAAAAGTATTAACGCCATATCTCCCACCTTCATTTCGCGCTTGACACGTTTTCGGTCGTAATTGCCCTTGTATCATGGATGGACCATCTGGCAAGCTTCTTCGAGCTTCTCACTCAATTCCAGAACTTATCCATAGGACATTGTCGTTGTCGGGTTCGTTGCTTCGTTTGCCCAGCCTTTTGGTAGGATGGTTAACGGTACCCGTACACGTGTCCCATACAAGAGTTTGAATGGAGAAGATTTCAAGCTAGACTGGGGTACATTTCGGTATGCAAAAAGTAGAGCGGAAAAGTACCGGCCCAAGTCTCGAAGTCTCTCTTGACACATTCGCTTGAGCGTTTGTTTTAATGTGCTCTTGAATCTCTCTAGAAGTCCGTTGCACATGGGGTGACAAGGGGTCGTCAAGAGGTGTCTCATCGACAGCAAACGGTGCACTTCCTTCATATGGTCCAAAATAAATCTTAATCCTTAATAAAGCCATCGCGTCCGGGTAGCGAGTAGCTACGTCTAAAAGAGTTTGAATGTATGTTTACCCGAATCAGACATCGGCATAATGGGCCAATTATGTCAATGACAACCCTTTGGAAGGGCGTCGCTATAGTTGGCATGGTCCCCAAGTTCCAACAACTCTTCCTTTAGGCACGGTGCGTTTGCAATTGCCTCAAGATTGCACTATCTTCGGATCTCGCTCTGTATTCCTGGCCAGGAAAATTCTTTTGTGACCAGCCCTGTCGTGTTATTTATGCCTTGATGACCCACATTATGCTATTGTGAGCTATGGCAACCACGGTTTGGCTGAAGGTTTCAGGCAGCACCAGCTGATTGTCTTTCTTCCGGAGCTGTAGATACAACTCCTATACAACAACTGGTTTCTACCAAAACTTTAAAGCTTTGTTCTTCCCCCTTGCTTAGAAATGACCTTGCCGATGTTGAGGAAACATTTTTTGGGGCTCTCAACATTTTCTAGCTCGTGAGAATCGCTTCGGTTGTTCGCTTTAAGCGGCGAAACCTGCGACACTTTCAGCACGGCTCGCGGTACTTTTCTTAATATTTATTCTTTCCTGCCTTTGTCGCGTTCGCGATGAGTATGGGCTTGTTCTTGTGTGGCGCCAAGCTTGGTCCACTCTCCCGCAATTGTTTTGAAGAGCTATCGTGAACTCGTCCTGTGTTTCAATCTTTGATAATCTCCTTGTTTTTTTTTATCGACGTTTGCATGACCAATGCTCCAGTTAGACTCGCCTCCTTGACTTCGGTCCACTTCGGGTCCGGATCATTAACGCCTCGCACCATCGGCATGTTACCGATCACAAGATCGTACAGCGGGTTACTCACACAATTCGCCAACACCCTTCCAGTAAAGTATGGTATTCCCCACCATAATCTCCGCCTCGGGAATATACCTCACTTGTACTATCTAACACATAGACTGGAATTGACTTCCCTGTGAATTCCTCAGGTAAACCATCTCCTTCCGTACGACGACCGCATTACAGCCGGTGTCTCTCACAACCGCAATTTTGCGGTCACCTAGTCGTACTGCCACTACTGACATATTTTTGACAAGAAACTTTGGAGCTCGTCTTTCCGGCAGCGTTGATCACTGCAGGATTTTGGCGCTGTTCTGAAGCGTGACATAGGCCTTATCAATCCCCGCAGCACTCACGTCGCTTTGCTCCATTAATACGCACTAATGCTTGGGGTTGATCGTTTTGTTTTGTTTCACAATTCTCGACTGTATGCCCAGGTCTTCCAGAGTTCCAACTCGCCAGCTTTTCAAAAATAGGCGTCGGCTATTACAATTTTCTGCCTTCTGCCGACTTCGTTACAGACAAAGCGTCGGATGATATTTCTGCTTTCACCAGTCGTCTCTTTGTCTGTGTCTCCAGCACTGTACTTCTCGGTGCACCCCTCCGCCTTCGGCCATATTTCTCACGTGTGTATATTGGCTTCTAGATAAGGATCGGCTTTGGACGCAACATCATCTAATGTTTTGCAGTCTAGTTCTCGTAGAAATACTGACAAATGGCTACAGCAACTGAGTAGAAATTACTCCATTCATACTCTGTCTAAGAGTGACTCAAAAGTCCGATCCACAAATGCAATATCGATCCATCTGTTGAAATACTCTGCAAGCCTGTCGGCAAACTGTCTCTTCGTTTCCCCGTTTTCAGATTTGGCTTCGCGATACCTTTCCCTGTAGCCTTCTTTGGTGTACCCGCCTATTTCCAGGAGCGCGAGCTTGACTTTCGCGCAATCTAGCTCATCTGCTGAGGACAGGCGGCCGACTACCGTCAGTGCTTCACCCGTCAAGAAAAAGCTCAACGTCGTTTCCCACTTCTGCTGGGACCCTTCAAACCCTGTCGCAGTGCGTTCAAAGCTTTGTGAATACGCCTCCAAGTCGTCTCGGTCTTTAACAAACTGGGGGATAAACTTGTGAGAACTGAATGAAAGGTGTTGGTGTCCCTGTCCAGGTGTTGCACCTTTTCTGTTGTCTCGGATTCTCTCGCGACCAGAGTCCACTTTTTCCTGTACGGCTAGTTCAAGTTGCAGCACTTCCCGTTCTTTGTCTAACAGGGCTCCTTCCGACTCCCGTTCCAATATCGCCCTTGCTCTTTCTTTTCATGCACTAGCTTTTTAGAGCGCAGCTCTTAGGCACCCGTTTCCGGCTTGAGCGGCGTCGCCGTCGCCGTCGGCGTAACCGCGCCGTGCATTATGGGTAATTTTTTTCGAAGGGACCCGAGGTCCTCCCGAAGGAACCCGAGGTCGTCCCGAAGGAACCCGAGGTCCTTCGGGAGGACCTCGGGAGGACCTCGGGTTTCTTCAGGAGGACCTCGGGAGGACCTCGGGTTCCTTCGGGAGGACCTCGGGAAGACCTCGGGTTCCTTCGGGAGTTGCATGCAACAGGTTGCACGCAACCTGTTGCATGTAACTTGTTGCATGCAACTTGCATGTAGCCTGGGTTGCATGCAACCTGTTGCATGCAACTGGCATGCAACGAGTTGTATGCAACCTGTTGCATGCAATCCAGGTTGCATTCAACCTGGTGACGTTATCGGCATCCGCATCGTCATCGTCCTCATTACTGATGACATCATCAGTGACATCACTGATGACGTCATCGGCATCCGCATCGTCATCATCATCATAGATTACGTCATCAGTGACGTCACTGATGACGTCTTTGGCATCCGCATCGTCATCGTCATCATCACTGATGACATCCTCAGTGACGTCACCGATGACGTCATTGGATCGTCATCGTCAAGGTCACGTGACCCCCCCCCCCCTTCAGTACCCTTCCCTCCTCCTTCTCAAGAGCTGCGCTCTAATTCAGCGTTACAGGGAGTTGTAAACGGCTTTCATTTTTTATCTTCAACAAATTTCTTCAATTTGTTCACTACATAACCTAACATTTCTCTGGCTGCGATAAATCGTTTGTTTTCCATACCGTTGCTTCCGGATTCGCCCATCCGTGGGTGTCCGGTGGGCGTGATCAATGAATTTGATTGAAAAAAGGGAATCCTGGCAGGCTCGCCACTTTTTTTTCGTTTTTTGACCGTGACGAACCCCGAAATCAGTGAAACAGGACAAACAGGTTAAGGAATTCAAACGTATATACATATATTTACAGAAATAAACAAATAGGAAGGCAAGAAAGGTAAATGCAGTACAGTCTTAGTCCCATAGACACAAATCTCCGCTCCGCACACTCGCGACTTCGAAGTGACTCGTCTTGTAATTGCTTGTTCGTTCTCCCGACGATGATTGTCCCCTTTGCTGGTCGACGATGGACGCCTTGTTGCTTCACGACAGACACCCGGGAGCGCGCCACGCGTCGACTTCCTCTGAAGCCATGGGCGTACCAACCGGGGGGTCAAGGGGGGCACTTGCCCCCCCCCCCCCCCGGCTCTCAGAGGGGGGGGGGGGCAAGGCATGTGTTTCGCCCCCCCCCCTGAAACAGCCGGCACTGGGCAGGGCAAACACTGGCCGGCGGCGCCCAAGGGATACCAAGGGCACCGCCCCCCGGCCCTTGGCGGGGGGGGGGGGCGGTTTGCCCCCCCCCCCCCCCACTCAAAAACAAGTTGGTACGCCGCTGTCTGAAGCGTGGCCGAGGTTGCTCTGTGTCCCATCAAATCAACCCATCAACCCTTCCTCGTTACTTTTTTCCCTCGTTCCCTCCCTCTTTCTTTTTTCGCAGCACGGCACATCTCCATCATCTTACAATCTTTATTCTTTCTTTTCTCCGGTCCACAATCATGACACAGTAACATTTCTTTAAACACGTTTCGACGTCACGAAAATGGTGTTTTATAAAATAAGTGTGGTTCAAGTAGTTACCACTGCTGCAGCATGGCGCTAAGCACCGAGAGCATGCTGAAGATTTTTTCTAATTTTTTGTAACCTGTTTTGCTCGACATTTTGGTTTCTACAGTATCTAATCTGCTATAACGAGGCATCACAGTAAGATCTTCCCGGAAGTCATTAAAGTGTAAAATGAAATGTCAGCAAGCCATTGTCCTTCAGACATTGTAACCCCAGACTGCGGAAAGTGAAAGAACTGACACAAGCACATAGAGGTGAATTTCGTATTTGTGTTTGTTCGTTACCTCCTTATAAGCTGGCCTGCGTAGTTGATTTCTCAACTTCTCAACCCACTCTGCTATTTGTCTTGGCAGGATGAAGATAAATAAATATAAGCAAAAAGTTATATATTAAATGCGAACTTTAATAAAGCGACTTCTACATACTATCGCTTGTTCAAGTTGCGACAAAAGCCTTACAAACCTTTAGGCATTCAGATGAAGATAGCCACGTTCTCATACTTTGTTTTGGCTTAGCTATCTCATAAACGCCTATTTTTATTTAATGAAAATGAGAACGATGCGCAAGGAAATGCGAAATATCCGGATTAAAAAAAATTTAAAATAGAGGGACATAGGAATGATGAACATTCTTAAAGAGGCACGTCAAATTTAAAACTAAAATTTGGCACCCTCACAGAGCACACGACTCTTAATGGGTTAGTTCTTCTAGCAATATTAAATACGGCGCAGCCATCTTGTTTTAGTATAAAACGTGTAAACACTAATTCACAGGAATCGATGGCAGATCAGCCTATTATAACTATTATCTGTTGCGACATTGAAACTGCAGGAGAAGTTCCGCCAACAAAAATGTTCTCAGATGAAAATTGGGAAGTCCGAAGGCGTAGCTTAATTCTGCAAATCAGTACTTTAAGTAAATCCAACTTTTTTGAGAAACACGTACCTGTACGTTATTTAAAGTACTCTTCATATTGAGCAGGAGATTATTCAGTCATGTTCTTAGTGGCTTATTTACCAGTGGAGAGAACAAACATGCTTGTTTGCCTTTGACGCACCGTTAGGTTGATGCACCCGAACTCTGTACCAGTGTTCTGTTGCGTTTCATGTTCAGCCGGTCAAGTCCCGACTGATGGAATGCGGGTGACAGTCGAACGCTGACGCTGCGCTCGTGTCCCGTTTGTGACAAGCGCTTGATTGAGATAGAGGACGGAAACTCCCAGCCTAATGGCCTCGTGTTGGGTGAGCACCGCACAGTGTGAAAAAAAAAAAAGCTGTACAAAGCGCTATATATGGTTCGATCTCACCGCAGATTAAGATAAAGAATGAAAATGAAGATTGCTTAAATCGTGATTGAAATCGTACTAGTTTTACTTTGTGATTTGTTTAAATTCTTTTTTTGCAAAAATTATCAAAAATACTTTTGTTTACCGCTTGTCCGACATTTGATCATTTCCATGTGCATTTATTGTGTGTTCGAGTCAACAAGAAAAGAATGAATTAAGCGAGAAAGATTTAGATCGGGCTGAACTCAAGCAAAAAGCGGTACCCCTCTGAGAAAATAGGAGAATCGAGCGTTTTTCCTAGCTTTCATTTTGTTCGTCAGCCACGTGGTGTCCCGTTCCATGCAAAAAGAAAATGAAAGAAAGAAAAATCAAGAAGAGTGTGCGTGCGTGCATATGGGCCTACGAATATGGACTGACGCAAAGGCAGTCTCAGAGAGACAGACATGAACAGACCGAGAGTAATACTGAGTAGAGCACTGTATGGGCCCGGGCCAGCCCAAAAGCTCGAGCCCGGCCCGGCCCACGGGCCGGGCTTCGGCCGGGTAGCACGTAATTTCTTGGGCCCGGGCCGGGCTCGGGCTGAACATAAAAGTCTTCGGGCCGCACCGGTCCCGGCCGTGCCTGGGCAGTTGTGTGCCGTAAATTCTAAATTGTTGAGAACAAAAGGTTTGCTCATTCATCTTTTAGGTTAATTGAAAACAAAAAAGGAAAAGTGCAAAGTCACTAAAGCGCCGTTCACAATAACAAAAAGGCGTTTTGCAGTTAGAAAGCCTTCAAGCGGATAAAAGAAAACGTATGGACTCCACCAGCATAGTGGGAGAGTGCGGGCAAGAAAACGAGGGCACTCCGGTCGCAGGGTATAACATGATTGTATGTTGTTTCCTCTGCTTTTCAAACTAAAAAAATGAAAAACGTGACCTCGACTTGGTATTTTCTAAGGGGGCCTTACTATGCCATCAAAAACAAGCTAACATACCATATATATATTGTGGAGACGAGAAAACGAACACCAGTTCTCGCGGTGTCCATGCTCCGACTGCCCCGCGTGCTAGCTTGCCCCCCGATCGTCGGTGCTCTTTATTCTCGTCTTTTTCTGTTCCCCACACATTCCCCCCCTTCGGGGGAAGGAAGCGTTTGGTTACAACACTCTAGTTTGGTCTTGATGGCAGCGATGGCCGCCTGCAGGAAGCGGTCGCCCTCCTTGAAGAGGAAGTGGTCGTCGATGAGCTGCTGCTGCGTCTTCTTGCCCATGCCGGTCAGTGGGTAGTAGGTGGCCTTCAGCTCGCCCTCCAGCATGCGCAGAGTCGAGCTCACTTTCTCCTCCATCTCGCGGTATTGGGCCTCCGTCAGGCACGGGTTGAAAGGGTAGCCCTGCAACGAGCGTCCGCAGCGCACGCCGGTGGAAATGACGTGGGTGTCCACGTTGACCAAGGTGCTAAGGTCTCCGAAGTCCGTGAGCGAGTGCTTGTTGGTCGCCTTGAAGCCGCCGTGGTAGTACTCGATCGCCGGGTTGAACAGGCCGGCGAATAGCGTGTACGGCTCGGCATCTGGGGCGCACAGGCCGACGTCGCTGTCGAGGTTCTCCACGCCGGACTGTATGATGTCGACCAAGGTGGCTCCCATGGCGGTTTTGCGAGTCTAGAGCTTTTCGAAGATGCACGGAGGACCGTACGATGGTATTGGGACTCCGAACGGTATCTGACGTGCGGTCCAAAGGACCTTTGAGAGGGCGCGAATCGGAGAGCTTGGGGCGGCGCGACGGCTGGCGGGAAGGACGGTGGAAGCAGACTCTGGCTTTTGGCACTCTGAGCTTCGACTGAAAAGTGTTGACTCTCGACGCCTGTGCTGGAACGGGAGACGTTCACTGTGGTCCTGGTGTTAACGTCCACTCGGATGCGCGATCCACTCATGGCTACGGCGTTCGCAGAGATGTGCTTGGCTGCTCGAGAAGGACTCTGCCGGCCGCTCCTCTCCCTGCGGCTCTACAGCGACTGTGCCTGTCCGCTGGGATCCACACTCCCGGCGTCCTCGGAATCCTTTGGTCTGAGCACGTCCGGTGTCCTATACTGCGTTCGGGGCCGTTGGCTTGCTGAATGAGGCAGGAGGGAGGGGGCAGAGAGGCGGATTAAAACTCGTCAATGATGACATCTTCGTGTGCGTGTGTTGCCTGGTCAGGCGCCCTAAGCCTCTCGGGGCACGATCTCGACACGACGATGAGCGCCGCCTCGACGACGGCGGATGTTAGCGGCCGAGTTGCTGCCGATGCGTTGTTCTCTTGTCGTTGGCGACGCTCGGTGTGGAGGGCCCCGTGTAGATGACTTTCCCCCGCTATCACGGGCACTTGGCACAGGGCGCATAACCCGGCACGCTCTTCGTCGGTGTAGGTCGACGGTGTGTCCTCTGCGCACCGCTCATTCAGGGTGCGTCCCTGGAATGGTGCTGGGACGTCGGCCGGCGCCAGCCCTTGTGGGACCTGTGGCTGTCGGTCCCAGCGCAGGCGGGAAGCGAACCCCACGAGGCTGTGATGCTCCATGATGCACCACGTCGCAGCCTCATGGGTTCGGGGGCGTCGCCGTGGGTGCTGAGGAGGCGGCCGATGGCCGAGGCAGCGGCTGCCGGGGGAGCGCGACCGATGGTAAGACGACCGCCGCGGGGGTGGGTGGCGTGGCCGTGACCACGGTCGGTCTGGCGGCATGGCTGCAGGTAGTCAAGGTCAAGAAAAGGCACAATTAGACAAAATGGAGACGACGTTACTGAACTCTCAACACTCTTCGCCACGTTCAATAAAAGGTTTCAAGTCATTGATGTTAACAGGTCCGACGCGTGCGCCGGTTATGGGGCACCGTAATCGATATGCAAGGCGTGTAATTCGCGTCTCGACCACGAATGGCCCTTCCCATCGTTTGGCGAGTGAAGCGGAAAATCCTTGGCTGGCGTTACTGAGTGGGTGAGTACGTCGGAGAACTAGATCTCCGACAGAAAATTCGACGTTTCTCCGGCCTTTATTATATTGGGTTCGTTGTCGTGATTGGGCTAGTTCGATATTACCCCGGGTCATTGTCACTGTATTTCGGATATTATCGCAGAGTCTTTGCGCAAACCGCGAGTGTGATTGGCGCGGGCGAGCATCTGGCGCAAGCTCTATACTGTTTTCCATGGTGTCGTGATTGAGGGTTCCGACGAAGGCTCCCAGCCCGGCGACGCTACCTTGTGCCGGGTAGGAGACAGAACAGAGGACCCGGGAGGCGACGAGCTCAGGAAAACAGAACACTCTATATTTACATTAATTACAACATCGTTTCAGTGTTCGTACAACAACCACTTCACGGGTGTCCTTCCTTTATATCCGTCTCGCCATCTCGCCGTCCACTGGCTTGTCCAATCGCAGGGGCCTACGTGGTCTTCGGTAGCCAATGCGGAAGAAGTTCGTGTGCCAGCGGCCAGCCAATGGCGAAGAAGTTCGTGGCAGATCTCTCGGCGTGGTGGCTCGCTCGCTGAAGAGTCACCCACACGCACACGCAGACACGGACACCCAGCTTGTACAAAGGTTGCCTCGAGAGCCCCGTTCTCCAAAGCTCCCGCACGAGCCGCCGGTCGGTGCGAGCGCGTGCTTTGGTCGACGTGAGCCAGGGGCACGCGCCGCTCTCGTAATCGTGGTACGGGTGTGTCGTAGCCTTTCACAACAGCTCCTCCGACGCCAGGAAGAGTGTCTTGAGGGGGAGCAGTCCACACTGGTCCCCTGAAAGACGCGGTCTCACGGCTGGTCTGGCAACTGAGGTCCAGGCTGGAGTCCACACTGGGAAGTGTTAGTAACAAAACCCACAACACCGAACCACACTCCGCACAGGCAAGCGCCCAGCCCCCAACCTCTCCAATCCCCCCAGACCAAAACAAACAACAACAAAATGCCTTGCGAAAGTTCCGTACTATTCTGTCAAAGAAGAAACGCACGCACAAAGAAACTTATTTCTTCCGACAGGTTGCTCTAGCGAAAGAAACTTTTGCAGACGAATAAAAGCCCTCTAACGCTGAACCTAAAATAAAACGGACTCCCGTGAAAACAAAACCACATTACAAACCGTAACGTAACTCCCATAGGGCATATCCCTATTAAATTTGAGCACGTCCTCCATAATACTAACTCTACTGAGGAGAAAACCGCTTTAAAGGAACCTTTAGCGACACCACAACGAGCTAAAGGCCGAACGAAACCCAAAACTCGGACTCCCGAAAAAAGAAAAGCTAATAAACTTGCCGAATAACCTAGTCGACTCAATAACACTAAAAAACCACGTTTAGCCCTTCATTTTATCTCAACAGTCCTCCTTTGCATCTAACCCACGCCCAGTTTGTCCTTGGCCTCACTCGAACTGTTCAAGTTCTTCTCCTTGGACTTGCGTGCAGGCGCGAAGCTGCAGTCCCGGAGATCTCCCTTGGTTTCCCCGTCCGACGGGATGCCTGGCTGAATCACGGGCGATGAGCCCTGCCTCCGTTTGGAACCTCGTTGCGTCGTTCCAGGCTCGTTGTTGCCTCCTCCAGGCTCCTTGCTCGCACTTGAGCTGTGGGTCCGTGGCTCGTTGGGATGGGGATCCTGGAGTTTTCCCCCTCCCAGCAACGAGGACAGCTTCTTCTTCTTGAAGTGGCGCTCGTCGCGCTTCCCTGGACGCTTTTTGCAGGGAGCGTCGCTGCCAGATCGTACGACGCTGATCCGGCGCTCCCGCTTCTTCATGGGTCTCGGTCGCTGGCGCGTGACGACATCCGAGTTCTTGGTCTCAACTCCACCTTGCCGCGGACACGACGATGTCGTCAGGTTCACTTTGTCCCGCCCGGGCTCAATCGTGACTCCGGAGGGTCCCTTGCCCGCGCAGCCGCCGCCGGTTGCAGGTTCCTTGGGATGGCCGACCTTGGGTCTCCCGTCCTCCAACGTCGATGACGACTCGCTGCCGGACGCGCACTCGTCGTCGTTCTCCTGGCCCCTGGACTCCGTGAATGGTCTGAAGTTCGGGCTCCAAGCCGGTGAGAGAAGTATGCCGTCTTCTTTCTCATGATCGGCAGTCTGCTCTCCCCGTTCCGTCCCTGGCTCGGTGTTCTGGCGCTGTGATTCGGCAAATTCCCCCGACACTCCAGGCTTGTCTCCTGACTCAGCGGAAGGGGAAGCCTCTTCGACGGAGTTATAGCTTAGCTGCCTCGCTAGAGCTCGTGCCTCCAGTTTCTTAAGCTCAAGTTCCACTTTCCTTAGCTCTAGCTCCTGAGTTCGCTTTTCTCTCTCCCTCTCGTGTTCTCGTTCTCGTTCCTCTCTCTCTTTCTCGCGTTCTCGTTCTCGTTCCTCTCTCTCTTTCTCGCGTTCTCGTTCTCGTTCCTCTCTCTCTTTCTCGCGTTCTCGTTCTCGTTCTCTCTCGCAGCTCTCCCTCTCTCTGAGTGTTTGCAAACACTCTATCAGCTCCTCATCGTTAATCTCTGCGTCCCGAATGAGCTTGATGATATGTGGCTTTCGTTTGGCTTGTCCCAAATCGATTCCCAATTCGGTACAAACCTGTACCAGTTGTGCCACACGCAACGTCTCGAGATTCATGACTCTCTCTGTGTATCGGCACCCTTTTGGAACTCAGGAAAGCTCGCGTCCAACGGAAACACACTCGTTTAGACCGATACAATTTCCCCCAACCCCTAACAACAAGTCTAATGGCTGTCAGGTCTGGCGGATCCAAGAAAGAGGGCCGGGCACTCACCCACACCGAGAGTCATGGTCCGGCGAAGTAGATCCGGCGTAGTCGAGTTCCACGAAGTCGAGTCCCACGTAGTCGTATCCCACCGCTGCCACCAGTTGTCGTGATTGAGGGTTCCGACGAAGGCTCCCAGCCCGGCGACGCTACCTTGTGCCGGGTAGGAGACAGAACAGAGGACCCGGGAGGCGACGAGCTCAGCAAAACAGAACACCCTATATTTACATTAATTACAACATCGTTTCAGTGTTCGTACAACAACCACTTCACGGGTGTCCTTCCTTTATATCCGTCTCGCCATCTCGCCGTCCACTGGCTTGTCCAATCGCAGGGGCCTACGTGGTCTTCGGTAGCCAATGCGGAAGAAGTTCGTGTGCCAGCGGCCAGCCAATGGCGAAGACGTTCGTGGCAGATCTCTCGGCGTGGTGGCTCGCTCGCTGAAGAGTCACCCACACGCACACGCAGACACGGACACCCAGCTTGTAAAAAGGTTGCCTCGAGAGCCCCGTTCTCCAAAGCTCCCGCACGAGCCGCCGGTCGGTGCGAGCGCGTGCTTTGGTCGACGTGAGCCAGGGGCACGCGCCGCTCTCGTAATCGTGGTACGGGTGTGTCGTAGCCTTTCACAACAATGGGTACTCTTAGCTCCCGACCAAAATTCAATCGTGCCGGTGTGAATCCCGTGGTTCGGTTTTCTGTGGTATGGGTAGCAAAGGCAAAAGCAAAGGCAAAAGTAATGTTTGCGCTGCATGTTTAAGCAATCATGTCTCTTTACTCAGACCTACACAAGTTAATATATTAACTTCATCCATCCCAGTATGGTAACTTTTGGCAGTCGCAAAACAAGTTTACTTAAAAAAGATACGTACTACACAAGTTAGATGTTAGATGTTTAGACAACATTAATTTAGCCCTCGAGGTACTGCGACATTGTAACAGCTTGAAGATAAGAAATCTAGCTTGTGCAGTACGGCCTCTAACGTTGCAATCACAGTTATCAACCCAAGTTATCAAATTACACGAGATCAATTACTTTTTAAAGTGATTTTGTCATGATTTGATTACTTTTATTAGATAGTAATTACAACAGTCCTCTTATTACATTCGGAAGTACTAAAATTACTTGTAAGCATTACGTTTTCCCCCTACCGTTCCTAATGGCGCCCTTTGCTCTCACAAGTTTCCTAACAGGAAATTTCCGAACTAAATTTACAGTAGGAGGGTAGTTTATCAAAATTGGTGAACTAAAAAATGTGTAGTTCATAATTCGGTGATTCTAATATAATGATGGACAGTACGAAAGACCCGTTTTCAAACAGGCAGAATACTCTGTCGTTTTAAAAAATCGGAAGTAATCGAAGAAGTAACGGTTACTTTCCAAGTAACGGCCAAATATTTATTCTATAACGTAATCAAGTAAATTACTTTATTTTTTTAAAGTGAGAGTAATTGTAATGGATCACTTCTTTCGATTAGCGTGTACAAGACTCGTTCAGACCGTAACGAGCGGGGATGTTGTTGTCGGGCTGGCTGCTTTTTTGAAAATATACGGGACGAGCGTCACAAGCTCAAATGTACGTCATGTTTTTTTGTGTTTTTTTTTCTTTTTTTTTAATTTGAGAACGTTACGGAGCTTGTGTCGCAGAAAGGCCGGCGTCGCTTGGACGGGAAACTCCTGATTGGCCGATAAGGTCATGACATCACAGCCCGTGACGTCTTGCGGGGAAGTTCAAACCACCCACAACACTCACGTAAAACGTCACGCATGGAATGACAGTGAATAAAGCACGGCATATCGTACGAATGAAATGTCGCCGCTTTTCACTTTATAAAGTAATTCATTTGCCTTAAAGAAAAAATTGAAGAATCGTAGGAGGGATGCGAACTTACGACCCTACAGTTGCAACTTGCGAGCTAGACTCGTTATCGACTAAGCCACTAAGCTTGGGAACTAGAGGGAGGTTATATGGTTCGCTCTCGCGTTGCGCTCTTAGAGGCGAATCCTGAGGGTCCTTCAGTAACTTTTTTTACAAGTGCTTTGGACGTTTTTTTAATGCTACTGTTTCATCGAACGACTTGCAGAATAATTGAAGAAAATTTTAATTGTTACTGTTAGTGAAGGGCCACTTGAGCTATTTTCTCTGGTGTTTCTTTGTCATGCTCGTTGTCAAAACCATACCGGTTTGTGAAATAGATCCTATTTGTTTAGTCATCTACACAAAAAACAAGTAAGTCAATATAGTATTCAATAAATAAAAACCTAATTAATATTAATGACAAATGGCGACGTTTGTCTGAATATTAAAATGTTATGGCCACTGGGGAGCCACATCTACCGTGAACGAACATCTGCCGCCAAGTAGCACGGTGTCATTGCACCCGAGTCCAAAGCGGCTGCTTCCGTGTAGCGCAGAGAGGCGGAAATTACATGCCAGCCACCTTTTCACATATTATATATTATTTTTGTTTATTGCTTTTTTTTTTAGGGTCACAAACAGCTCTTGGCCTTAGGAGTGCTTGCATGTGCACATAATACAAAGTTAAACGCAAAAATACAAAAATGAACTAAATGTACTAAAGCCGAATAAGCCAGACATGTCATTAGAATGCCAACAAGAGTCCTTTAAAAGTTACGACAAGACAAAATATTGCTATCTCATTCTTTCCTCGATTATAAAGAAGCTGTGAACGTGACATCAGGGAAGGGACATTAACGTTCGGGAGACAGAAAATAAAAGTACATCTGTTGCTCATTTGTGGAATACTAAATGAAATGTCATTAACGAGCAAGGGCACATCAAACGTGTCAGTAAGAACTTCATGAAAAAAAAAACATATCTCGCATTAGCTTTAAAGTGTGTAAGAGTGGGAGACCAAGCAAGTTTAAAAGGTTGTTCGTGGACGAAAGAAATGCGCGTCCCAAATCATCTATTGTAAACAGTGCGCACGAGGCGACAGTGAACTTTTTGCAAAATACATTATTGAGCAGCTCTAAATTAGGTTCCACACGAAGGAGCACACCTCCAGTTTTGGTAAAAGAAGAGTGCGAAAAAGATAAATCATGCACACGTACGAACTAAACTGTGCATCTATAGATGTATAACGTTAGGCTAAAGGCCCGTTCACACTCTTGCGACCTCTTAAAACTGGGTGCATTGACCCGTCTTACAACGAGTGGACACGCTGGCGCCATCTATTGGGTAGCAGTGTACACTTGGCGGTCCGGCATATTTTTTATCTCTCTCGCGCATTATCCTTTCTTTCTTGGCTCGCAAAAACTTTTGCCAACGTTATAAACGAGCCTTTCTCATAGGTATTACGCACATTTGACCTCGAAAATCCCGCAAAACCTTCGCTCTTGTGAAATGCAGTTCCAGGGTCACCGCATAGATGGCGCCAGAAGGCCTGTGTGTTCCCTCGTCCTATGAAATTTTAAGAGGTTTCAAGACGTCTGGTCTTTCTCGGTCGTACTCGGTTGCAGTAGTGTGAACGGGCCTCAAAGGTGATTGTAGGATTCATGTTATTTATTTTTCTTTCGCTAGAAACTTCGCAGAGGTTTTTCGAAGAATAATCATTTCCCCTGTCATGCCATATCGAGACAAATTTTAAAAAATAAACTTCTTGATCATTTGAACAAATCCGGAGACCACACACTGTGTCGTACATTCCTTATGTATATGCGTTATGATTTGTGCTTGGTTACGGGGGCTCTGGGTGGTTTCAAATCTGTTGCACTCATAACACACATATGCGATCTCAGAGGTTATCAAAATAATCGGGCAAGTTTTATTTTATTTAAGACTCTTGACGCCGTCAGGTCACGTGGGGTCACTTCGTTGTCGTCAGGTCACGTCAGGTCACTTCGTTGGTCCGGAGCAAGCTGCACGTCGACGGTCATCTGCAACCGTAGGCTCCTGTGAGTCGAACTTTGTCCAGCTGCTTGCGCTCCCGTTCGCCTCTTCCTCGCGGCGCCGAGGTAAGGTGCAGGCTGCGGATGCCACGGTCAGAGGTTCGATGCCTGCTGCGCCACTGGGTACATTTTAAGAATTACGAAAAGTGTGCTTCATTATGAAATGATTCCGAAGGTTTCCAGCTGAACGTAGAGGGAAAAAACAAGGAGTGGAGAAAAAGAGACACACACTGCTGGACTATCAACCATTTACTGAAATTCTTCTCTTTCTTTTTCGTCTACCTTCATGAATTATACTATTTACTGGAATTCTTTTTTTCCTTTTCATCTACCCTCATGAATTGTACTATTGAGTTCCCAGGGGTAACTTCTACTTCTTCGGTATGATATTTGGTGGCTGGCGTTCACATGTTCCTGACTTGATTTCTCACCTGGGGCGCTCCCAGAAGATAGAGTTTTTCTTTCGGAAATAGCGTTATGGAGGCGGCACTCACGCAGTCAACCCCGTGCGCCTCAATAGCCAGAGATTCCAGGATTTCCCTTGCAAGCTGGTTTTTGTCTTTTCCGACGATGGTAATGTTTTCGAAATTAGGAGCACATTGGCATTCTCGACAATGTGCCGGAAGATGGCCAGCTGACATTAGTGCGCCAACGGAAGCTGCATGCTCCCTGGTGCGGTCGTTAATACACCGCCCAGTTCGTCCAATGTAGCATTTGCCACATGACAACGGAATACTACACAACTCCTTTCTCGCACGGGGCGTACGGTGTTCGGTGCGCGATGCCACAGGTGGACCTCTGATTTTGGTCATTCCTACAATTCACCTTACGGCACATGGCATATGCCTTGTTGGGAGCTGAGCATATGACCTGTACGCCTTGTCGGCCGGCGATCTTTTTTAGGCGATGCGTTATCCCGTGGATGTATGGCATCACCGCAAGAGGTTGGGGGGGGGGGGGGGGGCTTCTTTTTCGTTAGTTGTGCACTGTTTTCCTGTTTTTGCCGCACTTTCTTGCAGAGGCTCTCGCACACCGGTATTAGGAGTGTGCTTGCGTCACCAGAGTCCTGAAGCCTACAGAGCTGTTTTTGAAAACTGCGGCCGACTCTATGGGGGCAAGATTTTTGTAATGCCGAGACAAGAGCTTTGGTGGCCAACCCTCGTTTTAAAGTTTTTGTGTGTTCCGAGTTGCTTGGAAGGAATCCTTTACATGAGCGGGCTTCATACATCCAGCACACGTGGGTATCCCTGAACTCCAAGGAGAGATCCAGAAACCGTATGGACCGGTTTACCGGAAGTTCCTGGGTGAAAAATAGTCCTGGGCAGCTGTGTTTAAAGGTGCATATGACATCATTTAAACACCCGTTGCTCGGCTCGTCTGCATCGGAATTACACAGTATGAGAAAATCATCATCGACAAGGCGTACAGGTCGTATGCTCAGCCCCCAACAAGGCATATGCCATGTGCCGTAAGGTGAATTGTAGGAATGACCAAAATCAGAGGTCCACCTGTGGCATCGCGCACCGAACACCGTACGCCCCGTGCGAGAAAGGAGTTGTGTATAGTATTCCGTTGTCATGTGGCAAATGCTATATTGGACAAACTGGGCGGTGTATTAACGACCGCACCAGGGAGCATGCAGCTTCCGTTGGCGCACTAATGTCAGCTGGCCATCTTCCGGCGCAATGTCGAGTATGCCAATGTGCTCCTGATGTCGAAAACATTACCATCGTCGGAAAACACAAAAACCAGCTTGCAAGGGAAATCCTGGAATCTCTGGCTATTGAGGCGCACGGGGATGACTGCGTGAGTGCCGCCTTCATTACGCTAGTTCCAAAAGAAAAACTCTATCTTCTGGGAGCGCCCCAAGTGAGAAAGCAAGTCAGGAACATGTGAACGCTAGCCACCAAATATCACACCGAAGAAGTTACCCCTTGGAACTCAATAGTATAATTCATGAGGGTAGATGAAAAGGAAAAAAAAAAGAATTCCAGTAAATAGTATAATTCATGAAGGTAGATGAAAAAGAAAAAGAAGAATTTCAGTAAATGATTGATAGTCACGCAGCGTGTGTTTCTTTTTCTCCCCTCCTTGTTTTTTTCCCTCTACGTTCAGCTGGAAACCTTCGGAATCATGTCATACCAACCAGCTCAGCTCCAGGCATTCATTATGACTACGTAATAAAAATAACGATACCGAGCTGTAGTATGTTGCAGGTTAAGAAGGTAGGGTGTTGGAAAGAAAGGTGGGAGAGGAGGAAGCGGTGGCAACGCTGGCGAAGGGCGGGGGTTTCATCCTCCCCTCGCCAGCGTTGCGTCCGCTTCCTCCTCTCCAACCTTTCCTTCCCTCGCCCTACCTTCTTGAGTTGTCACCGACCATAGTGCACCCTTTTACTTGCTGTTCTGATGTCGAGCAACTAGAAAATAGCGATGAAAATTCTCTTAAGGTCACTAACTCTGGAAAGTTAGAAGAATAAAAAGAAAGCATCCGATTACAATTACGAAACAAAGTCTGCGAGACTTTATTTTTTTAATTTTCTGAGCTTCAAAAACTCATTTAAAACGTTCATCAACGTGGAAATCAAAATAAAATAAAATAATATAAACGTTCAGAAACCTGAAAGGATATGGCCAAGCAACATGTCTTCAAAACTTCAACATTGAGATCTATAGCTGACCAGTTGTGTATTTGAAACAAAGAATCACAAACAAAACATGTTTCTAAGCAGGATATAGCGGCCTGAAGGAACATACATTTCCATACATTTATAGTATATACAAGGTGTTTTTTTCTAGGATGACAAATATCTCTAAGGAAATGGACATTGGAAAGGGAGAACGGATTCCTTCTTGATAACGTAATTCGCCGCGGCGCACGTCAGGTGGAGTGTGTAAAGTGATAATTAACAAATTAATTGTCTACAGTCTGGTAATTATTTTTTCAACTGTCATCTTTACACAAAATTGAAAGAATAAAACACGGAGGACAAGCACAGGACAACCACTTTCTTTCATTTAGCAACGACGTTTATTTTGGGCAGAGACATTGCACCCTGAACGAGACCCCGACGAAGAAGGTTGATAACGGAGAAGGCTAACTGGGAGATGGAAAGGGTGATATGGGGGACGGAAAGGAAAACCGGGAGATGGAAAGGTGATAAAGGGGAAGGAAAGCTGGGAGATGGAAAGGGTGATAGGAGATGGAACGGGAGAACCACGAGGCACGGGCATAACTACCGTAATGGTGTGTATTTACGGGGAGTTGCGATATTTTTCAAGTTCAGGCCTGATGAAATCTAATTCCCGTCTTGATAAGGTTACTGAGGCCGATGACACGTTGTTTTCTGCGTTCTGGATGAGAAAGGATTCGATGATTTCACGTCCGTGGCGATTGCGGTGTCCCCCTCTTGTCTTGGTTCCTGCGAAGTCAGGCGCGCATCCAATGCATTCGTTCGCGTGAACCGCGATCGGATGAATGGGGTTGTCGGTTCTTGAAGTGGATTCGTTTTCGTGCTCTCTTAAGCGGTCATTGATGCATCGGCCGGTTTGTCCTATGTACTCGGCTCCGCATTTGAGGGGGATGGAGTAAACTTTTTCTGTGCAGCAGGTCCGGAAAAGCGTGGCGTGCTTTTTTTCGCAAGCCGGCTTGGCTTCTTGTCGGTTGACCATGTTGCACATGCTTGCCAATTTGAATCTACTGGAAAAGACAACTTTCGTGTCATGGCGTGATGCAATGGAACGGATGCGATGGGAAGCATTATGAATGTACGGTATGCTGGCTACCCTTCGACTGAAAGGTGTTTTTGTAGTCGCTTTTGGGTTAATAAGCTGGTGGAAAACGGACACGAGGCGTTCCACCGGATATCCGGAACTCAGAAGTCGTCGAGTTTGGCTCTTTATGCTGTCTGTTGCCGAATGTTGGTAGGATTTCGTTTTAGCTGAAGTGATTAACGTCTTGATGATACCTATCTTAACAGTCTTTGAATGAGCACTCTCAAAAGGGAGCACCGGCTTTTCTGAACGCTGACTGAACGCCCAGCAAACGCCTTCGTTTGTTTTTTTCAATCGCAGGTCTAGAAATTGTAACCCTTCCAAGGATGGAACTTCCTTTTTAAATTTTAGTTGGCCTCCTGCGCTTTCGAACGTGGCCACGATCACCTCGACTTTATTGGCTACAGGGTGAATGGTCAGGTAGTCGTCAACGTAGCGGACTACGGTGCATTCCGGGCTGGTGTTTTGGAGCTTTACCTGTATGGTTCTATCGACATAAGATAGGTAGATTTCACTTAATATGGGTGCAAGGCAAGACCCTATACACACCCCGGATTTCTGTATCCAGATTTTTCCTTCGTGCTCGATCATTGTTGATTTCAGGTACAGTTGCAGAAGCTCGAGGAAGCCGGAAAGTGACACTCCGGATGAGTTTTGGAAGCTACAGATTCCGTGTTCGGTGATAGCTTTTTCTACGAATTCGAGAAGAGTAGGAATGTCCAGGTTATAGTACATATCTTCTATGTCTAGGGAAAAGAAGTCTAAGTTAGGAGCACCAGTATGAACCGGTTTTAGGGCGTTGATTAGCTCCTGAGAGTTCTTGATTCGATAAGGTTGTGAGGGATGAACGTCGGAAAGGTGTTTCTGGAGAAACGTGGCGAGGTGTTTCTGCCAGCATCCTCTCTCGGATACTATTGTGCGGAGGGGGACGTCCGGCTTATGCGTTTTAGCGGCGAAGAATACTTGCAGATACTGGTTGGCTGGAGCTGTTACCAAATTTTTCATTTTCGGTAGGTTTAGCTGAACGCATAGTTCTTTCAGTTTGCTGCGGAGGGATCCTGAAGGCCTCTTCTTAATGGCTGTGAAGTTCTTTTCGACTGCGGCTTTGGCTTTCGTTTTGTACATTTCGTCATCAATTACTACGAAACCTCCTGCTTTATCCGCCTGGAGGAGCTTCAAGTTTTTTTCTCGAATTTCCGCGACTGCAGACCGAATGTTGACACTTGCCTTTGGCCGGGGGGCTGGATGGTAGCAGACTGAACGGGTCGCTGCCCCCAGGAATTCCTGTCGTTCTTGTTCCGGTATGACTGCTGCAACCTGGTGGATGGCTGCCAGGTGGTCGACCTTCGAGACCGGAAGATCTGGAGCGAACTTAGGTCCTTTTGAAAGAAGAGCCTCCGTGTCAGAGGACAGTTTTGCATCTGTTAGGTAGGTCGGTGGGGCGAACTTGGTGGTAGGGGCTTGCGTGCGACTTTGCAGATTGAATTGGGAGACAATCTTGGTCCAGGACGACTCTAAAAGTTCTTTGGCAGCTTGCTGCAGAAATATGTAGGAAGGATGCTTCACGTAGGCTGGACCAAACAACTTGTTCATGAAGCTATGCTGCACTGCTGATGTGACACTTAATTCTCGAGAAACTTCCTTGCGGGATAGTTGCATTATCTTGTGGCTGGTTGTCCAGTTCTGGCTGTTGAATCCAAGGGCTTGGTGCACGGAAGGGTGAATGGTGTTCTTCCGCAAATAAAAACCCAGGGTCCGGAGGCGGAGTCGAAGTAGGTTCTGTCTTGATATAAAAATGGCAGCTTGGTAAAACGTAGTCGGGTCGAACATGGCGCAGACTCTTGCTCCAGGGAGAGGACGGGACAAAGCTCACGGTGATTGAAGTACTGGTGAAGGCGAGCGGGTTGAACATGAATACACAAAATTGAAAGAATAAAACACGGAGGACAAGCACAGGACAAAATGTGTTTTCCCTAGACATAGAAGATATGTACTATAACCTGGACATTCCTACTCTTCTCGAATCCGTAGAAAAAGCTATCACCGAACACGGAATCTGTAGCTTCCAAAACTCATCCGGAGTGTCACTTTCCGGCTTCCTCGAGCTTCTGCAACTGTACCTGAAATCAACAATGATCGAGCACGAAGGAAAAATCTGGATACAGAAATCCGGGGTGTGTATAGGGTCTTGCCTTGCACCCATATTAAGTGAAATCTACCTGTCTTATGTCGATAGAACCATACAGGTAAAGCTCCAAAACACCAGCCCGGAATGCACCGTAGTCCGCTACGTTGACGACTACCTGATCATTCACCCTGTAGCCAATAAAGTCGAGGTGATCGTGGCCACGTTCGAAAGCGCAGGAGGCCAACTAAAATTTAAAAAGGAAGTTCCATCCTCGGAAGGGTTACAATTTCTAGACCTGCGATTGAAAAAAACAAACGAAGGCGTTTGCTGGGCGTTCAGTCAGCGTTCAGAAAAGCCGGTGCTCCCTTTGAGAGTGCTCATTCAAAGACTGTTAAGATAGGTATCATCAAGACGTTAATCACTTCAGCTAAAACGAAATCCTGCCAACATTCGGCAACAGACAGCATAAAGAGCCAAACTCGACGACTTCTGAGTTTCGGATATCCGGTGGAACGCCTCGTGTCCGTTTTCCACCAGCTTATTAACCCAAAAGCGACTACAAAAACGCCTTTCAGTCGAAGGGTAGCCAGCATACCGTACATTCATAATGCTTCCCATCGCATCCGTTCCATTGCATCACGCCATGACACGAAAGTTGTCTTTTCCAGTAGATTCAAATTGGCAAGCATGTGCAACATGGTCAACCGACAAGAAGCCAAGCCGGCTTGCGAAAAAAAGCACGCCACGCTTTTCCGGACCTGCTGCACAGAAAAAGTTTACTCCATCCCCCTCAAATGCGGAGCCGAGTACATAGGACAAACCGGCCGATGCATCAATGACCGCTTAAGAGAGCACGAAAACGAAGCCACTTCAAGAACCGACAACCCCATTCATCCGATCGCGGCTCACGCGAACGAATGCATTGGATGCGCGCCTGACTTCGCAGGAACCAAGACAAGAGGGGGACACCGCAATCGCCACGGACGTGAAATCATCGAATCCTTTCTCATCCAGAACGCAGAAAACAACGTGTCATCGGCCTCAGTAACCTTATCAAGACGGGAATTAGATTTCATCAGGCCTGAACTTGAAAAATATCGCAACTCCCCGTAAATATACACCATTACGGTAGTTATGCCCGTGCCTCGTGGTTCTCCCGTTCCATCTCCTATCACCCTTTCCATCTCCCAGCTTTCCTTCCCCTTTATCACCTTTCCATCTCCCGGTTTTCCTTTCCGTCCCCCATATCACCCTTTCCATCTCCCAGTTAGCCTTCTCCGTTATCAACCTTCTTCGTCGGGGTCTCGTTCAGGGTGCAATGTCTCTGCCCAAAATAACGTCGTTGCTAAATGAAAGAAAGTGGTTGTCCTGTGCTTGTCCTCCGTGTTTTATTCTTTCAATTTTGTGTATTCATGTTCAACCCGCTCGCCTTCACCAGTGTCATCTTTAGCTGGCAAATTTCACTTGGTGAATTTGTAGCCCGTCATCAATATAGGCTAAATGGGTTATTTTATTTTAAACGAAATAATTGTTGGAGGTGGTAAATTAGCTAAATTTGCTACGTGACTACTCGAAGAACAATCTTGTTGTTTAATATCCAGCAGCTTAGCTGGTCTATCTTGACGACGGGATACAGATCTCCAATAAAATATGCCAGCTAAGAATAATAGTTAAAAATTCAATGGCCAAGTTTTAGTTAATTGCCACTAATTGTGTGACCTGACATCCGCGTAGTCGGCTATTCAGTAAGACATTTTATAAAATAATTTATTTTAGAAAAAATCGATCATTACTTAGAGTTTTAGCACTTTAAAAGCATCATCAATCAATCAATCAATCAAATTTTTTCTTGGGCTAACAAACAGCACGAAAGCCTACTGGGTTAAGCACACACACTTGAAATACGCAATAAATAACATGCGTAAACTCTTCGGGCACCAACTACAAATTCGTATGTAAAATATCACCGTATAGGCTTGTGTAAAATAGGAAAGCACACAAGCATGTCTATTACCAATTAAAACATGCACAAAAATTATCCTTCCACAAACGACAAGTTTGTACTCAAAATATCAATGTCAGTAAATTGAGTGTTTAAGACATGTTGGATACGCGAAACCGGTGATGCATCTCGAATGAGGTCTGGATAAAATTCTCTGACTTCTAGAGTTCGTTCTAAGTGGAATGCGAAAGTGAACACAGGGAAGGAGAGCTGGACTGTGTATTGCATTCTGAATCAACCTAAGTAAAAACTGAACATCCCAAACAGACCTTCTTTTACATAACGTGCAAATGTTAGTATGGCTAATATCGAATCGAAAATGGCTTTATATTCAAAAATAATTTTTCTACCAAAATATATGTCATAAATAATGTGCACAAATCGCTTTTGAATTTGTTCTTACTTTTCATTGCCGATATAGAGATGGAGTTCCACACAACAGATGCCTATTCTAGTTTCGAACGCACATGGGTACTGTATAGTCTCATAAGACAATGATGAGTAATAAATTATCTAGTTAAGCGAGATATCATTCCCAGCGTACGTAAAGACTAACTAACAATAGAGTTCACATGAGAAAAAAAAAGAAAAAGGAGGAGGTCATGTACAAGAACATCTAGGTCCCGTGTCTGCGTTGTCCGTCTGATAGATTCATTTCCTAAAATGTACACATATGATAAATTGGTGCGCCTTCGCGACAGAGACGTGACATTTGTTTTGCGGAGATTTAAAAAAAAGATTTCCTGCACCATTGTAGTACTGAACAGAGACTGTCCTGCAACAAAGTACAGTCAGTGATCATTGTCCCCTGCCGAAACAACTTCCCGTCGTATGCAAATATAAGTACCTGAGAGTTTCTTACGGACGACGCCAAATCATTGATAAAAAAAAACAAGAAACAACAAAGGCCCAAAGTTCCAGCCCTGAGGCACTCCTGACATGGAAATAAAGGACGAGACAAGAAGCCAGATACCCTTACACCAATTATGGGTTTTATAAAGATAACTCCTAAACTACGTATTGTACTCAGGACTGAGGCTATAGTCCGCGAGTTTCAGCAGTAACAGCTTATGATTGACCTTATAAAGGCACTTGGACCCATCCAGATATATTTTGTCAACTTGACCCAGACTCTCAACAACTGTCAAAGCAAGATGGACAAATGTGCACAAATTAGTCTCAACGAATCTGCCTGTGACAAAACCGTGCTGTACAGGAACAAACTTTCTTTTAGCATAGTTATGTAAACGATTGTACACCACCTTCTCAAACACTTTTGAAAATGCACTGAGAAGAGATACTGAGCGATAATTGCTACCGTCAGAAGAATCACCTGACTTCAATATCGAGACGACTATCTAATATTTTCATTTATCTAGAAGGGTACCACCCTGTATCGTTAAGTTGAACACTTTTTTATGAACAGGAGCAAAGCATTCGCCACATACGTTTACAATAAAGTGGGCCATACCATCTGAGCCTGTGGATAAATTATATTTCAGCTTTCGAATAGCTAAAATCACTTCATGGACCGTACTACTTGTAAACGGTAAATATTCATTGAAAGTGATGTTACACTACGCAACAAAGGGGTTGCTGGCATTGGAAAAGCATGAACTAAAATTATGCGAAAACCACTCACAAATATATTTTGGGGACGTTTCTGTAGCTGTCTCGTTGCGCAGCGTTATACTGTTAGAATCTTTCGTGATGTGCTTTTTCACATAGCGCAAGAATACTTGGGGTCGTTTGTTTTGGTTACGCTCCACCTGTCTGCGGTAGTGATACTGGTTGCTAAAGAGAAGCGTTTTTCTGTTAAATATTGACATTTTCACACCATAAGCCCAGCCGCGTTTTTTTTATATAATCTATGATAATGTAATTTTAATCTTAAGTAATATTGTAAATCTTTGAAAAACCACTTGGGGGACTTCTCGAGATGGTTGGGACACCAAGGAATGAACAAATTAAAGGCATTATTTACTACCGTTGTGAAACTATCCACTATTGGATCTTCATCAGAGTATTGTAAGACATCAGTCCAGTCATAATGATCGAAATATTTGTATAGATCAATTTTAATCGCCAGCGCTGTATGCCTACCGTAGTGCACCGGATGAGACTGTAAGCGTCAGCAGTGACCAGCGGGTCGTCCGCACGAGTCGTTTCCGAAATAGGAATGTTAAATAAAACCAGATCTAAAATATTACCGGAACAGTTCGCGAACATGTTCTATTGCGTAGAACCGTTGAAATTCATAAGGTTAAACAAACAAGACGCTTTTTGACGGGCGCAGGAGCATTCACTGTTAATGCAACCGGAAATCCACACTCCAAGAAAAGGGTGTAATCAGACACCCTTTGTCCCATATAATACACCACGAAACTTCAATTCGACGTACAGCACCCTATAGTCGAACAGACGGCCCCAAATGTTTCGAGGGGCTTGATAGCCGCGTGGTACAACTTATTAAAATAGCTAATGTACGTGTTACTGACTACAAAAAAAAATAATTGGGGTTTTCTTGGCCCTACTGCAAAAACAATTGCGGTGGCGGCGCTCGGCTATGCCAGGATATACGTAGCGTGAGCTTATGCGCACAAAATGAGAGGCGCTATCAAACGGCTCCGGTGTAGCGTCAGACTTGGTTACTGCGCAACGGAGGCGTACAGCTGGGCACGCGGCGGCGCCAATGCGTCTGCCGCGGCTATGACGTCATTCCTCTGGAATGCGCAGACCGGAGAGGCGCGTGCGGTGGCGGCGGCGGCCCCGGCGCGCCAGCTGTGCGCCGTGTGACGTCACTGTTCCTCGCGCTTGCGCAGCACGGCTCTTTAAAAGCCACGCGAAACTGCTCAACCTCAGCCAGTGTAGCTCACGCTAGAAAACTCAGTGTTTTCTTTATGTGGTCTATGATATGTACTTTAGCTATTTAAAAAGTTAAATCGCACCGTTATCAAGCCCCTCACGAAATTTGGGGCCGTCTGTTGGACTATGGGCCTCCTGCGTTCCCCAGGGGGTGCTGCGAAAAGGGACTTAATAGGCCTTGTTTTGGGTAGTACAAACATTGGCGTCTCAAACTGTCACGCATGCAGAAGCGTGCCAGCTCTGGTGCCGAGCGCGAGATCACGATGAAAATACAAAGAAACAACAAAAATTCGAACGCCGTCAAAGCTAAGACGCTAAGCGCGTGGGCCAAGAATTGCCGTTCCACGCGTTCCAAAGTAGACATGACAAAGAAAACAAAAAATTAAAGCGTCGCTTCACAGATGTTTTGACGTCACCACCCAGAGGCAGTATAAACGGCTCTGCCCAGAGGTAAGAGACGCGTACCCAAGTGGTGGTGTCATGAATTTGGCACTTTTGATTGTCTTATGGCGTTGAGTCTGGCCGATTTCTGGCATCCAAAAGTGTTTTTTCGTTCTTCAGCACCAGACAGAATTAAAAAATCTCAACCAACGTGCCATAAGTAGTGCGGGGCTCAATCAAGTGAGCTTGTACTACCCAAAATGAGGGCGCTACAGTTTGTTCAAAGCTTCAGCGCAGGAGGCCTATAGGGCGATGTA
Organism: Ixodes persulcatus; assembly: GCA_013358835.2. Lineage (NCBI taxonomy): Eukaryota > Metazoa > Arthropoda > Arachnida > Ixodida > Ixodidae > Ixodes > Ixodes persulcatus. The sequence goes on along the minus strand of JABSTQ010011067.1, from coordinate 43,384 downwards.
CGTCGAACTGAAGTTTTGGGGTCCATTATATGGGACAAAAGGGTGTAAGGTGATACCCTTTCTTTTAGAGTGCAGTCAACATTCGGTTAATTAAAATCCCCGTATAGCTGCATGCGGCAGTTGGGAGCGTCAATTTTATTTTCGAAAAAATTAAAGTGGTTCACAAAGAGAGCAGCATCTCAAGTAGGGGGAAAAAATTGTGCTCCCAATATAAAGTTGAACCCCCCACCAAACAGCATCTCAACCCAGGCGAATTTTTGATACGTCGCCAAATCATTTCGCCATTAAGCAATCAGCGCATGTTTGCAAGTTATTAGTACGCCACCTCCATATTTTATCCTGTAAGTGTAATCACAATCCCTACGAAGCAGTCTAAAGGAAGATGTAACATATTTACTATTTGGAATGCCGTCATAAAGTCAAGCTTCTGACAATATGACAATATCATATTCAGTACCTAGTAAGTTAGGCATAAATTCGTCCGATTTTGGTCTGAGGCTACGGAAAATTTTATAATACACGTTAAGATTTCGGGCCATGGGTACCTGGAATAAAACTTTCCGCTGCAGCCACGTAATGCCGGGGACTGGGCAACCTCCCAAAAAAGGGACGAACAAGAAAGCCATCGGCCACACATCCGAGATGTTCAACACTTTCAAGTATTCTTCGTCAACAGCAAGATAGAACGAGTTATAAGTCGTGTATTCATCTTCAATCGCGTTCCCGAGAACACTTGATACGATAGATTCAACGTTCGGGACAGTAGTGACTGGTTCTAGACGGGACATAAATAAGCCTTTGAATAGCGGTGGGCGAGGCACCGCTCTGACGGCGCAATTCCTGGCTTGACTAAATGAGGCCTGAGGCCTGAGGCCTTGGACGGCGTTCCTGGTTAGTGCTCTGGACACCCGCGTGTTGGGCCATGCCGGTAGACTCACCGTTGATTGGAGGTGCCAATGAGAACGGTGTTTTCAGAGCTGTAGTATTCGCAGGATCATCACGAGCTTGCCCCCGAAGCGGGACCTGGGGCCGGGGAGCCGACGCCACAAAACAGTAAGACGGTTCGTTTGGTGGCAAGCCGAGGGGTGCCGCGTTCACGACCACTTGGCTCACAACCGCTTGGCGTAGTTGGACGACTTCCACGCTAAGCGTAAGTTTGCCCGTACGAAGAAGCCTTATCTCGGCCCTCATATCTGGAACCAGACAGGACAGCACACGACCAAAAAGCATGCCACAAAACAGCACGGTCAAAACAACACAGCGTCAAAACAGCACAGTGTCAAAACAGCACGGCGACAAAACAGCACGCGTCGAAATAGCACGTGGAATTACAGCCCAGTGTCAAAACGGCACAGGGACTGAAGAGCACGTGCCAAAACAGCACGGCATCAAAACAGCACAGCGACAAAACAGCACGCATGTAGCAACTTCGAGCGCGCTCTTCACCTCTCTCTGCGCGAATAATTTCGAACCTCCTTGACCCTTTCATTTATTGTCGCTAGGTTATAAGGGAATTTATTGCCTAATTCAGTGCTTACCAAGCTCCACAATCCGGAGACCCCCTCCCCAGAGTATCGAGTCACGACCCCCGCTTGTACTTTTCACGAGGCTACAAGAGTCAGTTTCAATGATCAGTATATAGTAGCAGTCCACATAATAAAATGTATGCTGAGCTAGCTAAACTAAAATCTGGAACAAAAAAAAAATTACTGATGGCAGCAATTGCATCAGAGTCCAGACCCACAGTTTAGAAGGCACGGAAGTTGGTAGTGAACCACACTTTCTAGCACAACAGGAGTTATCGACCGGCATCCAGGGTAAAGCATGCACGTAAGGTGACAGGCGGAAAGCGTTAAACAATTAAATGCAATTGTTGTAACCTTCTTTTATATTGAAGCAATTTGGCTCTAATGAAAGTGGTGACAAGTTGTTCTCTTGGACAAGAAAGAACCCACTGAAACTCAATTACCGTGCGGCGATTTTACGGATTGCTATCTATAGGGCAGTATTTTCCTTAACTTTTCATGGCAAAAATTATATATTTTGGCTTCAAAAAGCGGCGATCATTTGGCCTCTTCCACAAGTTGCCCTTCGACGAATTGACCTATTACGAATTGGTCTATTCGACTAATTGGCCACCGACGAGTTGGCTTTCGACAAATCGGCCTAGACCCTCCATTTCTTTACAGTGCCTAGTTCGAGACATGCATTTTTTTTAACCCCATTAGCTACATTAAAGGTTCAGCGTTTTCGGCTTAAACCGAATAAAACCGGTAAAATCATAGCCGAATTCATTTTTCCAAATTCAGTTTTAACTCAAAAAGGTCAGTATTTTCGAGGGCGTGAGGAGGGGGAAGGGGGGATGTGACTCATTATTGACCGTATGACCACCTCCTTTCGCAGTTTTCAGCTTTGTCTCCGAGATCGGTTCAACTTTCAACGAAAACTCCGGTGCCCAGAGATCTTCATGACAAAATCTGGGTTTTACACCTGATATGGATTTGCGAACCGAATCCTTTGTTCAAAGAAGAGAGTTTAATCGTGAACTGAACAATGAAAATCAAGGGCGTCCGTAAATGACGCACATTTTTAACACCCCTAGCTTCCGTCTACTAGAGAAGAGCATAAATAAGATTGTTTTTCTGTCGTTTCTGTGGTCGGCGCGAATTTACCACCTCTCGCAGTTGTGAAAATGGGTAAAAAAAGCTACTGAGTACGACGAAAATAATCTCTGGAGAAGGGGAACAAGAGGAACAAAGGACAAACCCAAATCTCGAAACACAGCTGGAGCTGTGTTTGGAGATTTGTGTTTGTCCGTTGTCCCTCTTGTTACCCTTCTTCAGGGGTTATTTTCGTCATTCTTGTCCAGCTCGCTTGCACCTTTGCATTTAATTGCATTATAATAAAAGCACTGAGTACAATCCTTGCAAATTTCTGGATTTTGATATTTGCCTCTCCGACCGAAGTGGCAGTGAAGCTCATGTTCGTCCTTTGTACAAGTGCGAGCACACAACGATAATGTCAGATCATGATAGGGCCCCAGTCCGTCCTGCAGAACAGGTCGCGTCTGTTGCCACAGACAGCAACAAATAAGAAAACCAGTGCCTGGTTTACTCACTATACATTTTAAACAAACGCTTTTAAATATTGCATTTTCGTATACTGGCTGGTTTTCATCAATAAAACGAAAAGAACCGAGGATTTTTGAGTCGACAAATATTCACCGCAATAAACTGAAAATATCTGTTTGGAATAAAAACCGAAAAAAGTACGCCTAACTTCAAAATAATAAAAACCGAAAACGCCAAACGCTAACTATATTGTCAATGTCCTGGTTTGACGCTGTGCTGTTTGGTCGCGGTGCTGTTTTGACGCCGTTCTCCTTTGTCGCTGTGCCCTTTTTACGCTGTGCTGTTTTGTCGCCGTGCTGTATTGACGCTGTGCTGTTTTGGAGCGTGTTGTTTTGACCGTGCTGTTTTGACCGTGCTGTTTTGTCGTGTGCTGTTTTGTCATGGCGCCCTTCAAAATATCCAGCCGAGACGAAAGTCTCAGCAGCAGGCCATAAACATCGGACGAAACTTCAGCCTGCGAAGCTATGTGCGAAGTGTCAGCGCTGTTCTCTCCGCTGATGCCTAATCCCGTCTCGCCGTCGGTGGACGTCGCTTCGCTGTCATCGGCATGTTCGCTGATAAGCCTTGTTGACGAAGGATCACGGCGCCTGGTACAATCACTTGTTTGTGTAGCTGCTTTTTCCGGACTGCATGAAGACATTGTATACCTCGACCTGCATATTGAGGCACTTGCAGTGGAACCCCTCACCACAGGAACCGGATTAAAGTTGATTTTGCTGCCGTCCAAAGAAGGTTTCGGAGCAGCTGCCGCATATGTCTTTGCTGTATCCCATTGCTGCCGTGAAGTTGGTCGGCTGGTAGAGATGACGTAGCTAAATTACGGCGGTTGATTTCGTCGGCATTTAAATCACGTCCCGACGAGGATAACCCTAAACATAGGTTGGCTGAGAAAAAAGAAATTAATTACGGGAATAAACTATTAGCCATGGAGGACGTTCGAGATTCCAACTAGCCCATTCTAACTAGCTAAAAAATGAACTGATATGCATTCATTAACTTTTATTTAGTGCAAATGATTCCACTTAGAAACTTCCTAAGCATCATCGAAAACCACTAAATCTCCTTATTTTAAGAATGTCTCAAGCCCGTAAAACATTTTACGGTGTTACAAAAACAAAACACAAAAAAAACACTCAATTTGGACGAGGGTTTTCCGTTTCGGTTTTCTGTCGGAGCGCATCTTTTCACCAGCGGCCCTGCCCCTACGTAACCAAGGCGCGCAGCTACCATCTCTCCTGCCTCGGTGAATGGGAGAAAATAGGGCGCACTGCGTTGCACGCCTCGGCCACGGGGCGAGAGGAGCGCTGGTGCATAGATGCACTTAAGGTTCCTATACACCTTTCCAAACAAAACGCTCCTAGGCCGCCGCCATGTTGCTGATGCTGATGAGGCTGGTACGACTCTCGCACCCCCTATCAGTTAGAAATTTTCTGCCACTCTCTTGGACTGTGGAAACCCGTTCAGCGCAATTCTCTACCTATGTTTTGCGGTTTTGCATTCGATGTTTTCTGGCCCCTCTTGAAAGTTACCAGTTATTTTTTTCTGATGCATGCTGCGTACTCTTTCTGTGTTATCTTACACAGTAAGAAATTGGGCTGGTAAGTGCCTTCCATTCAGTCGTTTCTGCTCGACATTCACGGGAACGAGGGAGGGGAAGGATGCCGAACGGCCCTCGACGCGATTTCGCGAACAATGACAACTGTTTTCCCCCTACCAGAGGTAATCCGTGGAGAGTCATTTTCAGTCATAGCAAAAATAGTTGTTCGGGTTGGAGTCAGCCACCCCCGTCCTTTTGCCTTGGTGCTCGTGTGAAAAAAGGAAGTCCTCCGCAAAACATGTTCCAAAACAAAGTCATCTTGGATTCCGTCCGATCGTCAAGATCTAACTGTCGTCGACTGTAACTGTGTTACTTGAGATCATTCTCAAATAAATACTTTTCAGATAACGCTGCATCGTGAGCTACGTACAATATATTGTTCGAATGTTAACACTTGCTAAATTGTATGTCCGTGTCCTGTCCATCGGTAAACACTTTATTTGTGAGCGTGAAAAATGCATGCCTTTCGGCTATTTTCTGTTGTAAATTATTTTCGACAGCTAAGCGCTTTGTCTTTTGACACGCGGCTAATCGCGCAACGCAGCCAAAACTGATTGTAAAAAAAACACGAAAATTAACGTTCCAGTTGCAAGTACCCAACAAAAATAATTTTCATTTTTTTTTCTTTATTAGTGGTACAACGCTTTTTCAGTATCTTCGGGAAAACACATACACCATAAAACACAAAATACAGCGGCAGAAGACGAGAATTCAGCCGCCAGCAGTGTTTGAAACTGCGCCTGCGCAGGGTTTGCCTAACGAAATCACAGACCACTCGGTTAGGGTTAGCAGGTGACGCCGGTGAGAGTCTAGCCTCGAACCCAGTGTCTGGGCTCGAAGACGGTTTGTTGTCCCTGGGGTTGAGTGTTCCTTGGAAAGGAGTATATATATATATATATATATATATATATATATATATATATATATATATATATATATATATATATATATATATATTTATATACTGTAAGGTAGCGCAATTCCGCCTCTTCCCGCGTTTTCCTCTCTTCCATCGAGGGCAATCCTCTTTGCCCTCCTACTGCGCCAGACCCCCCGCCGCCATGACTAAGCAAGGCCCACAAGGCGCGCGTGGGCGCGCGCCTGCATGCCGGGCCGTACTTGTTTGCTATTGCATACGGCAGACCAGAGAATTTCTTTTTTTTTTTTCAAATATGAAGACAGTTTTGTTTTCTAACGTGAAGAAACTATACTCGCGGTCAGCTTTCTGTGGCAATCCGAAGAGAGGAGGAAAGTGCGTGTACGGCGGTTGGTGCACCCTCTCCCCTAGCATTGACTGCATTGCCACAGAAAGTTGACCGCGAGTATAGCGTTTGTGCGCCTTTATTGTAGTTATAAAGCACGGGACGACGTCTTAATGGGAATATATAATAACGCGAGCAGAGTTGGAATTGCTGGGGTGTGAAGAAAAGTTTTCTCCAAATCCGCTAAACGCAGACGATTAAAAAAAAAAAAAAGCCAATGTAGTTTTGAGTATATTAGAAACATCCTCATGCACTACAAAAATATATTCTTTTTACTCGTTTATTGCAGCAAGAGCTGAGAGAAGGCACACTATAGAGTGCACCTCTCCCTGCGTGTAAATAGAGTTTCGTGGGCAAGGGCTGCCTTGCTAGCGGTAGCTCGTGCCGTCGCTTTGAGCATGGACTGGACACGTGAGTGCAAGGCTCGCAATCCTTAGCGTACGCATTACTAAAACTTCTTAGTGTCTGAAACAATGTGCATTTGCAGACTCGGCATCACTCGAGTTAAGCAATTAAAAAACACCACAACGCCTGCAAAACCAGGACTTTCCGGTAATTTTAGCACTACCAATCGTTTCGCCAATCCAACAGCTTGGTTTACTTTATACACATCTTATAAGCGTCGAATGCTACCTGCAACTGTGCACATGCGCGCGGAGGAATATGCGACGTCTGCTATTTGCGCGCCTCATGCCTATAACTACCCATCAAATACACTCACTTGTATCCCGCCCCAGTTAAAATTAAAAAAAAAAAACAAATAGCGTGTGCTCGGTTGCCTTGCCAGCGCGATTCTCATTTATCCCATTTATTAGCGAGGCCTTTTTTTATCTTTACTTTGTTTCGAGATATTTCTTTGACGTTCTCACGCGCAAGGTACGCCCTCGAGTTCACGTGCGAAGCGCATAAGCTCTGCCGCACACCCGCGGGCGTACTTTCCTGCGTGAGTTACAAATGAGGACAGAGAGGCCCTCCAGCAAAGCTTTCAAACGTCAAGAGCATTTTTTATTGACGAATAAATTATGTATTATTAATCACAAAAGACAAATCCCATATAAGATGAAGACAAGAAAATATTTATGGCTACAAGGCAAAATATTGTATATTTGTCACCGTCACTACTCGCCTTTTCAAGAAACGCTTCTGTTCAACTACTAAGACATTCATACCAAAATAGCTAGTGCGAATTTCTCATCATATACATCCTCCTACACAAAAACGATTGCAAGCACAGCTAGCAAAACAACCTTTGTTGTCCAGGCTGTCGTCACAGATCCTACTGTTTTGCTGTGACTGAGCATCCGAAACAACCGTTTTTTTTGTTTTTTTTATCACACATATCGATACAAAAACAGCGATAAATGACGTGTTGAGCTAAATAATTTTATGAATTAAAGTAAAACCAGGCCATTAAACTAGCAGGATCTCTGTAAAAAAAAAAATATTCAGGTGTGTTTTATTGACAGAAACTCAAGCCATGTATACTATGCTCGAAAGCCTATGATCAAAGATTTAATAAAATGAACGCAGCACGACTGCTCCTAATAAATTAAAGCGATGTCTTACCATGAGAGTTTTTCTTTATCCGCTTTAAGGGAAGGGGGGGGGGGGGGGGGCGGTTTCTCTCACTTAGAAGAGGTCGGTGCGAAAAAAAAAAAAAAAATGGAAGGAGCTGCATATGGCTTCAATATCTTTGCCTTTTTTTTTGTTTTGTTTCTTAGTCTTTTCAAAGGTCCAGTGATCTTTGCCAAGATCACTGGCTCAAACTGATCGTTCGTGGAGTGATCCTGAAAAATAAATGCAGCATCAAATATTTTAGTTGCCATTTGTGAAGCACAGATCGCTGAAATATGTTGCACACAAAAGCGCGAGCTGCTCGATCGTTGGTGACTCTCCATTCACTGACGCAATAAGCTCGCGGTCGGTAACACTGCAACCCTCGTTATATTAGTGGCATCCTAGTCTCTGACGCATCGTTCTCAACTCGGCCGACTCAATACAAGCGTGTTAATTGCGAGCAAGTGAGTTTCTATGATCAAACGCACGCGAAAAGACGTATCAAAGTTTTTCGTGCCAGAAATTTAGTTCTGTGTTTGTCTCGCCGATCGCGGAAATATGTAGAACGACAAAAGCGCGAGCTGCACGATCGTTCCTGACTCTCCTTTCACTGACGCGATATGGTCATGGCAACACTACAGCCCTCTTTATTTTAGTGGCATCCTAGTCTCTCACGAATCGTTCTCAACTCGGCCGACTCAATACAAGCGAGCTAAAAGTGAGCGAGTCAGTTTCCATTGTCGAATACGCTTGAAAAAACGTGTCAAAGTTGTTCGTGCCGGTAATTTAGCTGCATTTTTGTCTCGTCTCATGATCGTACTAGGCGATCTACATCGCCTAGTACGATCGATGAAAGAGGCAGGTAATACGATTCAGAGTTTTACAATGACTTACATCGCAAAATCTCCCTCGGAGGCAGTCGAAACTTTCCGACCGATGCGGTGGATCCATTGTCATCGTCGCTGAAGATTTTATTTACCCGTCGGGACGGCAAAAAGCTTCTTTCCTTTCGCAATGCTCTTTGTGCAATCCACAGCGCAGCATGATGGCACACCGTTGCAGCAAAGATCGTTACAAAAAAAAAAAAAAACGGCCGGGCCGTGTGCAACGGAATTAACGCAACGCCTCGCCCAATGATGGCGTTGGTTTCTAGCAGACCACCGAATCGCGCGGGATCATGAGAAGGCAACGGTCACGAGTCGCGCCCAATCCAATTGAAGCGAGGGAAAAGAGAACTTTTGAGAAAGAAAGAGCATGCCGAGGAGAAATGTCTCTTCCCCATTTCAGAGAATGGTTTGCGCTACCTTCGAGTATATAGGGGCCTTAGTTGCACTCCAATAGAAAACGAAAACCGAAACCTAGAAACGCGTTCAAATTTATCCTTTTTTTGGAACGCCATAACATGCTGTGTGTGCCTTATACCCGTGCCACACTGGCAACTCGAATGCCATTTACAACGAATGACTTTTGAGCCGACGGCCAATCAGCGCGCGACACTCGGGGCGTATGCGCATTCCACGCGCGACAGATTGCGAACTGATTCGCCGATCACACAAATGTCATTCGTTGTAAATGGCATTCGAGTTGCCAGTGTGGCATGGGTATTACATACATAGTTTTAATAAGTGGATTTAGGGAGTTTTATAGTATTCAGTAAGTTGCTAATTGTAATTATGTGCGTATTTTCACTAATTAGTAAGGTAATTAGTGTTACGTTACCAACTAGTATGTTTATGCAACCCATGACGTCTGTAATAGCTGGCAGTTTGTTCTAGTTAAATTACTTTTCTCTCAAACATGCTATTCTAGGAATTCTTGAAAATCTTATTTTGAAACACCCGGTATACATGGCATCCATTTCTAATACCAAAACACAATTCAGAACAAAAAGGACAGTAGAAATAAAGATATATATTTTCGGAATAGTGTTATGAACAAGGCGAATATCAGGATTTCAGTATAAAAACAATAGCAGCAAAATAGGTAAAACTTAATAACTAACCTTTTAATTATAATTTTTAGCTGGTATATTTTACTTCGAAATTTGTAGCCTAACGTCAATATAGGTCAAATACGTTCTTTTTAGATTTCATAAAACACTAATTTTTTCTTCGAGTAGTCGCGTGGAGAAGTTCGGTAATTGGCCTCGTGATAACTAGAATCATTTTTGTTCCTGAAATCTAACAACTCATCTGGCGCATATTATCGACAGGTTAACAAGTCTCCACTTGAAATATGCCAGCTAGAACAACAGTTAAATAGTTACGTAGTGGACGTTAGTTACTTAGTTTTCTAAATGCGACCTAACACTTTTGATATCTCGCCCGCCGCGGTAATTAACGTTAGTCCGTAGGAATCAGTTTCTTTTAACTTTAGATTGGGCAAGTTGGTTGTTTATGTTGATCGACGTTATAACACACTCGGAAAATTGTCGCTCAAGCTTCAAAACACACAAAGAACAAAACTCTCACACAGCCCTCACAAACAACCCTGTCTTGCGTGATAAACTTCTTTTACTTCCATTTAAGACAATTTTCAAACTATCCACATTAAGTACCTTTATTATGCGCTACCCCAAGGCCGTCTCTTTACAAGTATTGAGGACACTATCGACATGTTTGGTGCTATTGCCTTTCAGAATGCGTCTGGTATGCCCCAAAGTAAGTTTTTGGAGTTGCTCACCATCTATCTAAAATCCACCTCCGCTGCTTGGGGTGGGCAAACTTATAAAGGTAGGGAGTGTGCATAGGATCGTGCATTTCACCTGTACTATGTGACCTCTATCTTGCATACCTCGATAGGATTTTACATCACAGGTTAGATGCCACAAAAGAAGTGCGAGTATTTCGATGCGTGGGCGATTTTTTAAGTTTCCTAGCCACCGATAAAAACAATTTTTCAACCATGCTGGACGACGTTTTCTCCAGATTTAAGAATGTATGAATCCTTTAGAAATCACCTACGAGCTGCCGGTGGAAGGATCCTTAAGATTCTTTAGTTTCCCACCTCGTCTGCTGGTTCTAGGAACCGAAAGGGACAACACCACTCCTCCCCTTCAACTCAGCGCGCTCAAAACTCGTTGAGAGAGGCGGCATAGTGCTGTCATGTCTTAAGAGCTCAATCACAAAATCATGCGCACATTCAGTACAGAGGAGCTTCGACGGGAAAATTGCGAGACTGATTTTCGCAGGGTCCCCTGTTTTCTTGTTTGTGTCAGTGCTTGGAAATATCTTTAAAGAAGTGAAGCAAAAAGACTGTGTCAAGCAAACACGTAGCAACAGGACATAAAGACCAGTTATCGTCCCCTATAAACACAATTTTTTCACGGCCTTAATAAAACAGCGAACAGAGTGAATGTTGATGATGTGATTTTCATCTCCGAACAAAGTTTCCAGCCTGTGCAAAAACATGGCCACCCCCTTAAATCGAGCAACCTGCTGCTCCAAGAAGCATTGGACGAACTTTCTGCCTTTTGTTGAGAGGGTTGTTTATTCATTCCCCCTTTCCTCTGGAACACTATACGTAGAACAAACTGGACGGTGTTTTAATGACCGCCTTCGTGAACATAACAAAATCGTCAACGACAACTCTGGACACTTAATAATTCAGTCTGGATTGTGGTTGTTTGGCGCATTTCAACAGCAGCAGCGTGATAGGCAAAAGTGTCAACCAACTAACAAGGGAAATTATCGAAGATGAGAACACTATACGACCGCAGGACAAATGTGTTACTACGCCGCCTATAATATTGTCACAAATAGAGATTGATTATTTAGCCGCAAGTTTGTCAAGGCGTTAGAAGATGATTTTTTTTATTTTCTCCTCTTTGTATTTTTTTAATTTGAAAATCATCTTAAATTAAAGCAGAACTAGAAGCAGAAGCTTATCAGGCAATACAAAGTTGTTAGTGAGCGCTGTGTCAGAGTTTTGCACTTGTATGTTTGGAAGCTTGAGGGAAAGTTTTTCGAGAGTGCTGTAACGTCGACGAACATCATTTCTTTAGTTCCACTGTTCTTTACTTGACTATTTGCCGTCTTAGAATAAACACTTTGTATGCGTGTATGTGTCAAGTTTAAATTATTGAAATTCGCATAAAACCAATGTAGTTAAAAAAGCATTTATAAACAAAACGGTTACGTACTACACATATTTATGTGAGTGCCTAATTGCTTACTACTATGCGCTATTTTGCATTAAAATACAAATCATGAAAGTCGTTATTTTGAGTCCAAGCAGGAGCTTCAAAAAGAGAAGTTTTATCCAATTTCTTATTTCTTTTAGTCAACTTGAATTTAGGTGTTAACCGGAATATTGTTTTTATTTTGTTCTCTTAAAACTAATAATTGAATTGCCTCTAATAAAGTTTCAAAGCCTCGTTTTGTTGCGTTCTAATTAAATGACCAAATCTCCAGTTGCAGAAACAGCCATAATGGGAGCAATAAAATGTAATGTGGGCAGCGGTGCCCAGAACTGTCGAAAGAGCGAAAAGTTATAATCACCTCACATGTTCAACATATAAAAAAAAAACTAGAAAAGTCATTGTTGTTATTGCTAAGATTTTTTTTATTATTATTATGAGCCTTTTCGACCATGCCTCTAGGCGCCCGCCTCGTAGGCGGCGCATGCCGGCGTTCGCCACCGAGGCGTCATTGGTGTAAGACACCGCCGCGAGGTCTTGAACGCTGTTCTGAAAACACGTTGTATTCAGTTGAAGTGGACGTTATCCTGATTTCCATGCACCTGTATTTTCTTTGCGCTACGTAATGAAATTGTCGTTTTAATTATACTATAGTTCTGCTCAGGTGACTGCCGACGAACGCAGGCCTGCATCGTCTGCTTCCCGAGTTCAGGAATCTATACGCGCGTCGGCCTCGTCTGTCTTATGTCCAGGTTTAAAAACTATTCAGACCGCATAGCTCTTCTCCGATGCTAATGATAACAGTGGCACCGCTTCCCCATTGAAGTTAAACGTATTTTGATAGGACTAAGATGTATTAAAATGCGTTGGCGCATCCACCAAAGACGCGCTGCCGAGATATTGATGATGACATGGAAATGACCACGTCACTCTTCTAAGCGTCATTGAGGGCAGGGCTTGTGGCAATGTTTTGCGAGCCATATTAAAATCGGGAGTAGAAACGCGAAAGGTGAATGATGAATATATAAGAAAATATTACCTTTTCACAAATTTTGTAAATTGCTCAAACCTCTGATAGTAATTGAGCGTCAATAGTGCAATAGCAACCTGAGCCATGAAACCATTAATTAAGAATTTAATAAACAAATTGTTTTTATAAATCGACGTACCAGAAGGGTTATTACCTCATCTAATATCCGCCGAATCTGACACTCAGATGGCGAAGACGGCACCCGTGGAACTCCCACCTGTTATCAAATACACTTCCTCTAACAGTACTAGTGATTTCATAATTTGATACATGTTGCGCTCGCTTCCAGTATATTCCGGAGTCTAAAATACTGCGCATGAACGCAATCCCAAGGGTTGCGTTTATGTGTCGTCCACCGCAAAGTGTGAAAGGCTCTTTCCATCATTACAGTGCTTTTGGAAGCACTACATATTCTGTCAAAATACATTTAAGTTCAACGCAGAAGCGACATCATCAATATCATTTCGCATCGGTGAAGCGCTATCCGGGTTGAATTGTTTTTAAATTCGGACATAAAACAGACGAGGCCGACGCGCAGTACGCATTCACAAACTCGGGAAGCAGACGATGCAGGCCGGCCTATGTCGGCAGTTACCTGGTCAGAAGTAGAGTAAAATTAAGACGCCAGTATCATTACGTAACGTAAAAGAGATACAGATGCATGGAAGTCAGGATAACGTACACTTCAACAGAATAAAACGTGTTTTCAGGAGAGCGTTGAAGACCTCGCGCCGGCGTCACACACCGTTGAGCCTCCCTGGCGAACAACGGCATGCGTCGCTTACGACGCGGACGCCTGTAGGCACACTAACAAATGCCTGTGCGTCTGCTTACCCGCAAAACACTCAAAGAGCCAATTTCTGCGATCTACTAAATCAGCTCATCGAATGAGGCGGAACATCCGTTTACACCTAAAAATGAAGCCTGCGCTGTGGCATTACGCAATACAAGCATGACGCATAACATTGCGTAACGACACAGCGCAGACTTAGTGTTGAGTTCTAAACAGATGTTCCGCCTAATTATTGCTGAGCTGATTTCGTAGATCGCAGAGATTGGCTCTTTGAATGTTTGGCGGGTAAGTAGACGCGCAGGCATTTTTTAAGAGTACATGGTCGGCGAGACTCATCTTTAAAATAAAATTTCTCAGATACAACAAAAAGTATTTTTGTAATGTTTTGATATATTGGCAGGTGAGGTGAATTGAACTTTTTGATATTTCGAAAGTTCTCCGCCGCTGCTCACGTTGCTTTTTTGTGGCTCTAAATTTGACTGTTTCTGCATATACTGGAGAATTTTTCATTTAGTTAAAATGCAACAAAACGAGGCTTTGGACATTTAAGACAAGCAATTAAATTATTAGAGGTAACAGAAAAAAAGAAAAACGTACCGTGGCTACCCAAACGCAAGTTGACTAAAATAAATTAGAAAATCTCATAAAATCTCTTTTTTTGGAGCTGCTATTTGGACTCAAAATGGCGTCTTTGAATGTTTGTCTTTTAATCTAAGATAGGGCATATTATTAAGAAATTAGGCGCCCACATAAATTTGCGTCGTACGCAACCTTTTTGTTAAAATGTTTTTTTTTTCTTCATAACTACAGGGGTTTTATGCAAATTTCAGAAATCTAGAGCTTGATATCAGCAAACATAAAATTAATTGTTTAGCAAAAAAAATATTTTTTGGAGTTTAGAGGCTTCTTTATCAAAATTATTTTTTTCGTACATATCGCAGATATGAAAAACATTGCCCTATTTCCTTTAGCATGGAATGAATGACCCTGAAGTTTCACGACTGACAAGTATGGGGAAAAACAAAATAACTTTAAAAAATAATATCTGGTATGAAACTGGATAATTTCACTGTTACTGAAACAGCCAACAATGCACGCAAAGCCGTTCAATAGATACCACCTAAAGTGAAGTCAACTTGATGATTTGCCTTATGTTTACTGAGCTCGAAGTACTTTTGAATGGAATTGAGATGCCGAGCGCCTTGCTTACCATTTTATACCATGACTTATACACGAGCTTAATAAGAAACATTTACCTCTTTTTATGTAATTGGTACACCATTCATAACATTCAACTCAGAATGCTTTGTCACCGTGCAGGATAGTAAACAGTGCATACTGTAGTTTCTAGCAAAAAAAAATGGTTGTTACTATAAATAATTGAATTAATGTTTTCCAGTACCAACACCAAACGATAGCTTCATTGCGCGATATGACACGAATGTGAGACTAGAAAACTCTTCCTTCTGAAGATAAGCAAAGTAGCAGTTCTTTAACATTCCTTCTAATGTAATTAATTACAGCAATAAGAACTGTATACCAGTGAACTTTGATGATTTGACTTTTTCGACGACTACCGGAAACGACACTGTACAAGTTTTGAAATGTCTGGAGGTCAGTTCTAAGTGTTCTATTCATCCGACGCTAGTTTGGCTAACGGTTCTACGGAGAATGAATGTGGACGTTTGTTTTAACACATTCTAATAGTCAGTGCCAAACATATTTAAACTGCGGTTGATGAATTCTAACCCCCTGCTTTCACCGACCTGACCTACACTATTCGCGACTCCAGCAAAAACGAACGTCACCTAGTGGACAATCATTGAAAAGAACGGAACAGTTCCTCCTGTGCGGCTCCCGTGATTACCCGTTGTCGACGGTTGGCGCGATGAAACAGTTGTCCCGTTAACTTCGTTGTTACAGTCGTATCAGCGTGTTCACCAGGTGGATCTGAACGCAACCTACGCTACCTCATGAACCCGACATTGTGCGCTTATCAGCGGTCATCGGCAAGGCAATCCTTCCATCGCTTTCCCGAAGGAGTACAAGCATTTGGAAGCCCGCTTACGCCAACACATCGCCGCACGTCTGAACGTAGGGAATCCAAATCGGGGGGAACTGTCTCAAGTACATTGCTTGCCTGCTGAAACCCGAGCGTTGTATACGTTGAGCTGGAACACGGCGGGGTATAAGGAGTATTCACTGGGCGCCATATTTGTGGGTGCTGTCTAGAGCGCATGCTCAAAACGAGCCCCCATTAATAGGCTGCTAAGACCGGCCATTTTGACGGTGTGGAATGCACGTTGCAAAAGAACCCTGGAAGCTAGCCATCAGCACGCGCTCAGCAGTCGCGCACACAGCTATGGCCGCCAGTGAATACTTCCTATACGACCTGTTGTAGACCGGCATACTTGCCCGATAGTGGCGACCCGCATAGGTCGCTGGAGTCGAGAATAGTCATCGACGCGATCACAACGGCGGACGTTTCAGTTGTCCCGCCTCCGTCGTCCGACTTTCAATAGCACTTAGGAGCCTCGTGAACTTCAAAAGTACACACGCAGTCAAAGTACGGCGAACGGCAGCGAGCCCATTCTGTAGGCCGGTCATCGAAAGGCACGCCGTGTCGTTATCGTCCTGTCAGTGATACAGTATGTTAGCGCACCTGAGCTCGGAGCGGAGGGAGCAGCAGCTCGTGCAGCAGAACCAGGGATCCTGGAATTCATTTCTCGCCCATGCCCGCCTCAATTTGGATGAGCATCGTACGGGCGTGCGTTCGTGTATCTCCACTGCGTTGTGCACGCAAGTCCCCGGCTATTATCAGTTGTGCTGCCATGAGTACATTTCTCATCTACAAACCAGTGTCGCCATACCACAAAAACAAACCTCCCTTACGCTGTCTAAACACAAACGTCTATCGTCTTTTGTGTGCGTGTGTTTTGTGTTTACTTACTGCCCGCACGTGTTGGAAATAAGATAGGTACAGCTCCAACGTGACGCTCGGGAGAGAACTGTCTCACGCCATGTGCTAAAGGGAAGCTGAATATGTTCTTCATCAAAACCAGTTAGTTGCAAATTCTAGCGTATATTTATCCCGTGGAATTTGATTATCGCGAGCATGTAACCCGAACTTATTAATAAACACGGGAGAAACCACAAGACCAACCGCAGTGTGTGACGTCATACTTAGAGGTTCCTGCTACATTGCGCGTTACGCTTGTGAGAGAACGCAATGAGCGCTTTTGACTGCTCGGGTGAGCTACGGGCAAAGCGCCCAAATGTTGAGATCTCCGCACAATACGCCGCGATTTCCTCCTCGCACCGAACACGTCGGGAAGGAGGGACTTTAGCTACTGGGCGCATCAATCTGGAATATAATTTTGATATTCGTAATCCTGGAGGCCAAATAATACGATTTAAGTGTTTTTTTTAATACATATTTTCTTTAGTTTCTTTTTAAATCTGCCCTGCAACGACACCTGAACGTGAACGTTTTCTGTGGTTTCTATCTTTATAGGAGTTTGGGCGACCCAGGAGACAAGAACGGGGCAGCATATATACTAGTGACTCTTCTTTTAATCAAACAACGCTAAACACTGTGACCTACGGTGCGACATCGGGTTGTTGAACGTTTGCGGTTCGTGACATCGCAGTGACGTCACGGAACTTCATGAAGGTTTGAGACGACAAAATGCATTTTTTAACGCCAAACAAAAATTATGATTTGACCAACCATCGCAATATTTATCAACGTAGTTTTTTTATAGAGTATCAGACTCAGGAAGCTTACGAGTACCTAAGTGGAGCGTCCTCATACGTCACTACTGTTGTGTCTACGAGCGACTCCTCGTCGCGGGTGGGAGACGGCGACGGAAGAGAGTGAACGACGGGCCGAGCTCGAGGATGGTGACAGTTTGTTTTCCGCGGATTATTGCATAAGCTAAGAATTCAGCTAGAGCTACGACACCTTGTTTTGCACTCCCTCTGAGAATTCTGAGGTTAAACTCTGAAGGGGAACGACGGAGGAGGTCTGCAACAAGCAGGCTTCGCAACGAAGCAACGAGTCGACGATTGGTAAGAGGTTTCGTAGACGCGGCCATAAACCTAACCCGAAGATGATTGACCAGTCGCTTCGCCCCTGCCATTATTCTCGGCAACACGTCAAAGAAAATAAACTTTTTTCATTCAATCTTTTTTTATAACTTCTAAAATCATGCGAATTGCCTGGAGAAAGCTTCTTTTTCAAAATGTAACTGCGTTTTATAGTTAGGGATGACGCAAAATTGAAACCTGTAAAATCTTTAAGGCGGAAGCTATGGTGAACATAACCTGAACAGCAATAGATAAACTAGCTGCTTTGTGCGCTGCCGAACACTGCTGTTGCGGGAGCAATAAACTCTCGGGCTGACCAGGATGCAGATAGTCCGATGATTCTTCCTCTTGCCAGTGGTTTCTGAACGAGGAAATGGGAAGTCGACGGATTCTGTCGTCTGCTAAAACATGAAACCACCGAAAAAGAGACACTTGTACAATAAAGACTAATTTACATACACATTATATTGACCAGAATTTGTTCATCCAATTTTGTTTTGTTTTGTTAACAGAACGAGGGGATCAATTTCTATACCCTGTAGGGGTGGAATATCGGGTTTATATAAGTTAAACTAGACAAGCGTTGCATCAAGAAAATTTGAGCAGCTCGACTTCTCCTACTGGAACTGGGATAAGACAGCATTCCTGGTGTTTTTAGGCAACGTTGTGCTTGTTTAACAAGTTTTTTGTTGTGGTCTGTAACTGTTTTGCACTTCTGCATACGTAAAAAGTAATTGATAATGGCATGATTTATTTACTTATCTACACCACCACCATACCAGAGTATTTAGCCTTGGAAACGTTGTGGTTTTACTAAATATGCGAGGAAAAGAGTGTCGGTCAAGACAAACCGTGGAGTGGTCGTAAAATATAGACGTGCGCATATCGCAATAGAACGAGCTATAGCCATTTATACTCAGTACAGATGCAATGAATCAGATTCGCATTCAAAGCGTTAACGTATTAGCGCAAAGAAAGAAAAACATTAAAGGAAAACATTTAAAACCCGCAAACCCATTTTAGGATGTCTTTCGTTTGGTGGAGGACATGAACCTGGATCCAAGAGCTCACGGACGCCGTTCTTGAAGGAGAACAGTCGACACCTCCGAAGCACATAGCGATAGCACACCGATTTGTTTCACAATGGAGAACTTTTAGCTATAACGCATTATTAAAATGTTTTATGCAGTGTGAAGAAGGTTACTTTGTTCATATGGTATATTATGTCCGTACCTGTCCGTGACTCTGCGTAATATTATTTGTAACGCTCTTTATTTCTGTATCTGTTTAAGTGTACCTAATGCTCTGATTGAGCCTGTAAGTTGGTCGTGAATAAATAAATGAAGGAAAGATGGCGAAACGGGCACCTTTACGAATATTTAGGAACCACGTGAACGCTACTAAGCGCACCCAAAAAAGAACAGGCCGAAAATACCCTTTTTTAAAAGTCTGCGCCCTCACCTGTCCGCCATCGCTTGATCGCATACTCTGAGCTTGTATGGGAGACGAGTGCTGACGTCAGCGTTCGGCGAGGACTCGAATCAATCACGCGCTTCGTGTCCAAGCAGTGGCGCACGCCAATTTTGCTCGAAGGACTTTTGAAACTACGCATCGCCAAGGGTCTATGTGAAAATAGTTTTGCGGGCGCCGAAAAAGCTGCCATTGATACGTTTCTCATCGGTGTGAATTGTTTGTTCCCCTCTTGGGAACTAGTTCCCAAAAGGTGAACTCGAATTAATTGTCCGACCTCCTGTTGGCTCAAAACTCGAAGTTTACGGGAAGCCTTAACATTGCTAAGTTGAGAAAGTGAAAAATCTCCTTCACCAACCTCACGGCAGAGACAGCGTGTCAACGATGCTTGTTGGCTTCCAGAGACGTGTGAATAACGTACAACATGAAGTTTCTCGCATTTGTATTGCTCACCACCTTGACGGCCCAGCTCAGTAAGGAAATAAACCCGGCACCCTGAATAAGCACGGATCGGATAAAGTAAAAGGGCTCATTGAGGTGACCTCTTTCTTCTCACTTCTACCTCTCCCCCCCCCCCCTCTCTCCCTCCCCGTCATCGTTCTGCTAATAGGCTGAGCTTGGGGTGCCTGATGATCTCAAATTTACCTGTTGTGACGTCTGAACAAGAACCAGAAAAAAAGGGAGGGGGGGGGGAGGGAATGGGTGTGCTCTGCCCTTTCTCCCCCCCCCCCCCCTTTTGTTTCCGTTCACAAAACATTTAAGACGTTTCTAGTAAAAAAGAAAAATTAGGAGAAGCTTTACCGCTTAGATTAATGCCATGAATGAGGACTTTTCGCCACACTAGCAGCTCTATCGCAGCCCTCCAGGTTTAGAAAATAAAGTGAAAAAAAAAACAAAAAAACTGGCGATCGCCTTTTTCCATTGACAGTGTCATTCTGTACACCTCACACGACCCCTTGAAGAGTAGATTCTCTTTAATATCAAAAAGGAAAACCATATTGAAGACCCCGGTATGAACATGAACCTAAAATGATGAGAAATTTAGAGGCAACTTTGTATAGCGCCTTTTCCATATCTTTGTTTGTTCTTTTTTTTTAGGCGTGTAGGCATGCATATAGCATGCGTACTAGAATCGCAGAAACTGGAGAACAGCTGCATGTTGTTAGAAGCTGCAATCAGCTTCTGAGCACAGCAGCTTGCTTCAGGCACCATAGAAGAAAAAAAAACAACTGTGTGTTTACATTTCTGTAGGGCTCGTGGAGAGTTATAAACCGTTATCTGCAGCTGTCCTCTGAAAAAAAGAAGATTTTATGGTGCTTTTTGTAACTACAAAAATAAACTACGCATCGCCAAACGCTCCTTCTGCAGCCAAATGTAGCGCTAGCGGTCTGGACCAGATGCCAAAGTTCTAGAAATAACCGTTTTTTTTTATTTAAGAGTTACGAGTAATTTTCTCAAACTTTCAATAGAAACTATTTCCACATAGTTGAAGCCATTTGTCTCCATGTAATGGTGTGCTTCGTCGGCCACTATTTTAGAGCGCAGCTCTTAGGCCCCCGTTTCCGGCTTGAGCGGTGTCGCCGTTGCCGTCGCCGTCGGCGTAACTGCGCGATGACGATGACGATGAGGATAATGTCATCCCGATGACGTCATCGTCATTCCCATCGTCATCGTCATCGTCACTGATGACGTCACACGTGCCGTCACTGGTGACGTCACGTGTGAATGATTTTTACGTGTGAAAATCATTCCGGAAAGGAATCCGGAAAGACCAACCGAGATATGGAACAAGAAACACCGGATTTTTAATAACCGTTTTTTTCCGGATTGGCTGGTCCGGAAAATGCCGGTCCTGTCCAGTCCGGAAAAAGCCGGTCCTGTCCAGTCCGGAAAAAGCCGGTCCTGTACAGTCCGGCAAAAGCCGGACCTGTCTAGTCTGGTAAAAAACTGACCCGGCCAGTACGGGGTGACCACTCCCGAACCTGACCAAAAAATTGGAGGCAAGCGAATGCCATTTTCAAGTTTATTCCTTTCGTTTTTTTTACTTCAGCAGCACTCAAATAATTAAAAAAAACATAAAAAACCATGCACATTCACACACGAAAAGAAATATATGATATTGAAATCTGTATGTAAATTAAAAACATATAAAAAGTCTTGCTAGGTATTATGAGATGTGGTTGTACAGATAGCAGATGATGAAGGCAAATTCAAGGTCCTGCAATATGTTTCTAGAAGCATTTTCTTTTTCTTTCAACAGAATTGACACAGTTCCCCAACACTACCTGACGTACCCCTCCCCGTCCCCAAATTTTCTGCACAAACAGCCCACCAAGAACAGGTGACACTCCCGAGAGCTGGATAAACCAGTGGCAGAGCCTACGTGTTTGTAAGCTCTTTCTACTGCCAATTTAATAAGTGTATTTCAATATGCGATTTTATTCTACTCCAAAAAGGCATAAAATAATTAGAGAACAAAAAATAGCCTAACATATACAAAGTGTATCCTCCAAAATCAGATACTAAAAATATGAAAATAGACCAATTGACATAAAATAAAAATAGTACACCCAAACCTATATGCTCAAGAACAGAAAGCATGAATCAAAACGTTTTATGCTAATTAAAATATTTCTTGACACTCATAACAGAAAGAAATGAAACATAATAGGCGACAACTCTGCAGCCATTAAAATGTGGATGACATATATCAGGGGTGGCCAAGCTGCGGCTCTTCGCGTGGTAAAGTGCGGCTCGCGCTCCCTACACCCCCCCCCCCTCCTCCGCCTCCCTCCCGGTCACACGAGCACTTTCCCAAAAAGAAAAACGGAACGCGTTTTAAATCGAAAGAAAGGTTGCGTTTTGAAAGTCTTGTGCTACTGCTACCTTACGTACACTTGGATTGCTTTTGACTCAGATAGACTGAAAGTAGTTCGAGTTTCGTTTATTGCCCTGAACAAAATCCCCCCCCCCCCCCCCCCGTGGCTCTTGGAAGTTTCGTGGTTTTGTTTGCGGCTCTTAGGCAGGGTCATCCTGGCCACCCCTGACATATATGTAACAAAAAAAGGGGAAACAGATCACACATTCTCACAGGCGGAGGACTTCCGCTTCTGGGCCCTTTGCTCCTCCCTGTTCTTGTCCACCAAGTAGTCGCCCATTAGGTCCTTTACAATGTCCCTTGGTTTTTTCGGGCCTTTCTTGTCGCCCTTCTTGTCGCCCTCCTTATTGCCCTGCCCCTCCTTCAATGCGAAGCGGCTGTAGGCCACTGCAAGCAAGAGAATTGCATAATTTTTTTTTGTCATTGTTCAGATCAGAGGTTTCAACTAAAAATGCTTTACCTTAGGTTGTCAGTTCCTTGCACATTTTAATACATACTGTGTTCTAGTACTCGATTTCATAAGAAAGCAACAGATAAAAGTTTCACAAAAACAGTTATATACAGGCCAAGGCCCAATGAAGCACCAATAACCCTGTAGCAGGCACTAACCATTCCAAAGAGCACACAGAATTTAATAATAATTATAGAAATAACTATTGCAGCATCAATGAATTTAAATAATTATTCCGCTAATCAAAAAGAGACCATTTACCGCCAGCACCTGGCAGGAATCGAATCTAGGACCAAGCGATTCAGAGTTCAATGTTCTACTAAGTTACAAGGAGAAGGTGACTACAGTGAACCTAAACATGTCTGAAAGGGCAACTCCACTTCATTTTCGTTATTGAAAAAAACATTGCAGACCTCTTTAGTATCATCCAGTACGTGATATGATTGCTGCAGCATTTGCGCCAAACTACGCCAAAGCGCTTACCCTGCTACATCCTGCTACATTTTACCATAATGTGAGGAATTTGCACCAACATTGCACCAAAACCTAATTTCACTTCAATTAATTCCGAAAGTACAATAGCTCAGGCCTCGCTACCCTGCTGGATCATTACGATAAGCTTAAGCGAGTTTTCAAAACTCTTGATTCTCAAACAATGTTACTATCCGACTGTATTTCATATGAAAGACTGACAGCACTTGGACGTTTCACAATAATTCTCGTGTTCCATGGTCTATTCTGGCGGGTTAGTTAGTTTCGTTGAGTGCGCTTCTCACCGCGGACTGGTGTACAGCAGAGAAGTGGCAACCGCAATTTAAGCATCGCAATTTTGTGTTCCTTGCTTCGCCGCAGTGCACCCGCGTGCTATGGGGCAAGCACTTCTCCAGATCAAAACGTCGCACAATTTCTAAAACAAATAACTCAGCTTGTATACACCTTTCCAGTGAATGCAAATCCACAGACCAGTCTGCGATCTTCACAACCCAGCACGCCTGAAGCGAGGAAAACGTGAGCCCTACGCACAAACTCCGAAAATGGCGCCTACCTGAAGCTCTTTATTAGAGCGGTCTGAATGCCATATATGAGTACGCTAGATTTAGCGGATCCTTGGAACAAGCTCACATTAATTGTCTGCTAAGACCGGCAGTCTTGGTGGTTTGGAATGCACGTGGCAAAATAATTGAGGATGCCTACCGTGGGCACGCGCTCAGCAGTCGTGCACACAGATACGGGTGCCAGTGAATACTTCCTATACGATCAACTGCAATATCCTGGCGGCATCTTTTTTTTCAATTTGAAATTTTGTGTATTGCGAGACGATTCATATGGACTTTTCTGTAGGTTTATTTCGAAGCTTTGGTTTAATCTGATTAATAATTGCAGTTTTATCACAACCTCTATAACTCGAAGAAAACATAAATTTGGGTGCTGAAAGTTATTGTGTTTTAACGTTATTTCAGTGGGACTTCGTACCTAGAATAATCATTAAAGGCAGTTCGTGCTGTCCTTCATCAATCATCTTGTTACCATGCCTGATTCGTCTACACACAACTAAACGTATCTACAGGGTTTCTCAAATAGCGGCTCCAGGCGCTTTAAATCAACCGCTAAAATCGGTTTCTTATCCTATCGCGCTACGGTATAGGGTGCCCTATTGTTCGAAGACCGATGGCTTCGCTGCGTTTCCATAGGAGTTAGCCTTTTTCTTGTTTTACTTTTTCCTCAGGTAAGTTCGTTCTTTGCAAATTTTCTAGAAAAAATGCACCACCTGTGGGCTGCACAAAATCGTAGCGCGATAGGTTAAGAAACCGACTTTTGAGGTCGATTCAAAGAGCCTGGCCGCTATTTGAGACACCCTGTAGTTCCGTGTTTGAGGGATACGCTCCTGCCGAGCATTCGATTCTAACAAAAGGGTTCACATAACTGAGACGGCAAAGTAGACATTGTCTTTTAGTTAGACTGGCCAATGCATTAGTCTTAATAAAATAATTACGGTGGTGCGAATAAAAAAAAGAAGTGTGCGCTTATGCTCCAAAACCCCTTTTTGCTGCTCCAAAACGACTCGGACCAATCACATCACCGATCATCTAAGAAGACCACACGTCAAATGTTACGATCAAATCCCGTCTAAATCTTTATGAAACGGGCCCACAAACGTTCATATGAGCAACAGCAGAGGGGAGATGAAAGGGCCCGTTGCGCTCGCCAGTACAGCTCAGGATATAGAATGAAGTTGACTGGCATTATATCTAACATAGTCTTTTGAATACTTTTCATCAGGCGGAAAATTTTAAGCGTTTATCTTCATTCAAACTGTAGCTTATGTATCAGAAAGAAAACTGTGTCCATTTCACTGCAGAACTGATGTTTTAAAATACTCTTCTTTCTCACGGTCCATTGAAGATTGGAATAGCATGCCAATTGACATTGTTGAAACGGCATTGTCAGAGCTATTTTTCAAAAGATTCAATGTTACTCCTAACTACCGTTGCGTATTACTTCTTGAATAATTGTGTTTCACCTCGGGTTTGTAGTGTACAAATTTTATGTCTGTGCCCCTCCCTACTATAATGCCTCTTCAGGTGATGACGTCACACGAGACGTCACTGGTGACGTCACTGATGACGTCATGAGTGACGATTACGAGGAGGATGACGTCATGACGATGACGTCGTCGTCACTGATGACGTCACTGATGACGTCATCAGTGACGATGACCCTAAATTCCTCGCTAAATCTAGCGGAAAAAACTTCCCCGCTAAATTTAGCGGAAAAAACTTCCCCGCTAAATTTAGCGGAAATAATTTCCCCACTTAATTTAGCGGAAAAAATTTCCCCCGCTAAATCTAATGGAAAAAATTCCCCGCTAAAGTTGGGGGAAAAAATTGCCCCGCTAAATTCCCGATGTGCAATTTCTGCAACTTGCGTTAAGCACTCGTCGATCCACACCCATGTTAGTAGTGGGGGACTTTCCACCTTCTCCCCTCAGTACCCTCCCCTCTTCCTCCTCAAGAGCTGCGCTCTAATTCGGCGTTACAGGGGATTGTAAATGTCTTTCTTTTTTTTTTTCTATTGAAAACTGTGGAAAACCACCTATAACTTTTAAATAATTGAGTAAGACAATGGTTAGTTCTGAAAGTTTGTTATCTTGTTTTGACCACTGGCGCTACACTCGTGCGGGAAATGAGCGTTCGGCCTTGAAAAGTTTACTTTTCTTAGCGAGAAAAAGCAGTGAAGCGTATTTTTCGGGGACATTTTGTACACTAGCAGCTTGAATAATTATGACTTTAAAAAATTTGATCAAGCGATGTGCGCGTGAGCGCGTTTTAGCGCCATGTGCATGTCTCTTAGCCTCGTAGCTTTTCTTTTTTTGCCAGTTCGATTGAACATTTATTTACTAATTTTTATAACACGTGGGACCCGGCCCTGCGTGTCTCCACCACCTGTTGTCATTTTTAAAGACGTTTACTGTAAAAAAAAAAGGCTCGAGGTACACCTAAGCAATTCTTATGAGTTGTGATCGAAAGCATGCTTGTCGTTCTAGCGCGTCGACCGCATTTGCGTCGGCCGATCGCGCGCTCTACCAGCTTTCCTTGCCGCGCTGACCTTGGACGCTTCGTGTTAACCGGCGCGCTCGCGGCGCGGACACGCAGCGCCATGGGGTGGCGGTCGTTGAAAATGGCGCGCGCAGCGGCCAATGGGAGCCTAGTCGACGCGGGCCAGCCGATGGGACCGAAGCCGAAATCCATCATCTTTACTCCGCTGCTTTGGGATCGGGGAAACTAGGTGCCGTTTGGCTAGGCTTTTCGCGTGGTTTTATGGCTGGGAGCTGGCTTCCCTTGGAGAAAGGATTTAAGGTGCCGTTTGGCGCGGCTTCAAAGCTGATGACGTGGGCTCGCTTCATGGAACAGTTAATGCTTTCGCATTAAAAACACGTGCTGCTATATCTCGGCAGCGTCGCAAACTAAGCTCTGAACGAGCCTGAGCCGTCCAAAACAGCCAAGGTGTGAGCGAGGGCCGTCGGACTAACTATACTCGTGCTAAACGGCTTGGGAACGGAACTAGGTGGACGAGCTAGGCTCGTCCAAAACGGCTAACGGGTTAACAAAGACATCTTTTCGCTAAAAAGACAAATTCGGTCTCGCATTTCACATAGTTGTTTCTTCCGTGAAGTGTAATAATAGGCACATAGCTTTTTTTTTCGGAGAGGATTTAGAGGATTTAAAGTCTTTGCTTAGAAGCAAGATAAAAAAATTGACGATCGAAACTCTCTCTAAGCTGCAGATGTGAAGTGCTTTCGTAACATGCCTTAAAAATTCGGATATTTTCTTTTATTCGTTAAGGATCAACGGCGGGTCCGGAATACCATGCATCCCGTGGCGGAACACACTTTAGGTCTCTATCTGGTAAGTACAAAATTAAAATCTGTGCTATTCAATATAGCTATTTCCAAATTCAGAGAAGGCAACTGCACCCATTAAAAAGACGGGAAGGAGAAAAGCGGGGAGCTACCGTCTGTCTACGCGCAGACTTGTACGTAGTTCAACTACTCTACTCAAGTTACTGTAGTTTAACTTTTTTCTGAGTAGTTTAGTAACTTTCAAATACATTTTTTTTCTCGGAAATTAGCAGTTTACTTTAATTACCTCTTCTGAGTAACTTCTACTCAAATTACAAATTACTTTCAAATTTCAGTGGTTGTTTTTCAATCAACAAACATTCCTGCACAAAAGAGATAAGATGTTTGAAGATCAGCTAATATTTGCAAAGAGGGGGAAGCATCTGGCGTAGGAAAGGGGGGGGGGGAGAGAAAATGGTTTGGAGAGTCTGAAACCCCCAAAACTTTCACGAGCGCCCCTCCCCCCACTGCAACAGCACTGCTACGAGGCGCGGTGAGCGAACAGACACGACGCAGGAGTGGCCGAGTAACTGCGGGATTAGCGCCGAAGACTGGCGTTGCTTTGTGCCCCGAAGCTCAAGGAGACTTGACCCATTTGAAGAATAGGCTGGTCCCCGCTTCTCCCCAAAGTAGAAACTCTCGCCCACTGCAGAAGGTGCGCACAGTGAATCCTCACTCAAAGGAGGCAACAAAATGCAGCACCTGCTCTGAAGCTCATCTGGTGCTCCCGTAGTTTGTGCTGTACTCGAAGAATCGCGTGCTAACGGGCAATGTAAAGGGGACCTTTTTGCCTGGCCTTCCCTCCCAAAACTCAGAATATGCAGATTTTCAAAGATTCGCAGATTGTTAGAGAAACCTTACTAATTCCCTCAACGTTTTTATACAAAAATATTAAACAAGCAGTGCTGGGAAGTACTCTAAGTACATGGTCCTTAAAGTACTACTGTTTAGAAAACTTGTAATTTACTTGAAGTACATTATCTTAGCATGTACTTGTACTTTCCGAGGAAAGTAAAACTCCCGGCTTCAATGTACATTCTCCGAATTTCAAAACAAAAAGATGGCGTATCGTTGCGTGAAAACGTGCTCCTTCAAAACGTCATCTGGTCATTTCTCTGGGTGAAGTAATGGTATAAGTATAAGACCAGCACAAATAAGTGCCTTATACGTTGGATGTGTCAAATACATCGTCAGCGAGAGTAAAAAAACTACTCTGTGGCGACTTGACTTTATATAATATTTGCTGCCATTTCCGTAAAAACCTGATGCACCTTCGATTACCCCTGAAGCAATACATACCAGTTAAAAAACACTCTATAGGAAATGAAAGTGCATAATGAATGATTGTGTTAAAAGCACTTGTACTTTACCTTGAAATATATTGTAGTTATAGTACGCTACTTCAAGTACATTGCACCCTGTGTACTTACTACTTTACTGAAAGTACATTACCTCTCATTTACTTTGTACTTTACTTCAAGTACTTTTTAGATGTACTTTACGCAACACTTTAAACAAGCAAACACTGAATAAAAAATCAACCTCAGTCAGTGCTAAACCTCAAAGTAGAAGTGACACATTTGCAGTACATCATTGACCAAAGAAACAAGAAAGTACAAAACAATTAGGCACGCAGAAGCAGACCCAGCTATTAAAGCATTTCTGTGAAAAAACAAGCCGGTTCACATTTTGCTAGCACAATTTCGCTTACGTATGAAAACGTTTGTACTTTCTTTTTACCATAAAAAAACATATAAAAGTAACTTCAAACGTAATTCGCCACTTTTTACGGTAATTAGTAATTTTCTCAATTACTTTTCATTTGAGTAATTTCTACTCTACTCAAATTATCTTTGAGGTCAATACTCAGTAACCTAACTTAATTACTTTTTTAAGTAACTTGTACATGTCTCATCTACGGGCGCAGCAAAATTTAGAGCGGCCTAGCGGTCAAATTGTTAAGCCCAGTAAAGGCGACTTGATTCAAGCCGTTTCGACTTGCGAACACCCAGCAGGTGGCTGCGGAACGATTTTTACCGTTTGAAAAATGTCGTTTTTTACCTAGAAAGCGGGCTGTCCTGTGGAAACTCCACTTTTGGCATGTCATCAATGCTCGCTTGACTTGCAAGGTTAGTCAACTGAACCTCTTTCAGCGCACTTGCTGGGCTTGCGTAAGACAGGGTATTCTACATGATTTATGTCATGAAATCACTCTGAGAATATGATTTGAATAATACAGGAGGGTTTCGCGTACAACCGTTTATGTTGTAAGAAGTCACCTACCGGTATTTAGAAGATTTTGCTCTAATATTTTCTTATTTGTTTCTTTTAAGGAGTATAGTGCCTTGATTAGTTAATCTTCATACAGTGCGTTGTTCGGGCGCGTAAAAACCGGAAGGACTTGTGGGACTGGAGCCCGGCACTCGGTTTCGTGTTCTTTATTGCTTTCCCCCTTTTCACTTTTTCATACCAGATCTTGCCGAAAAACAAAAAATAAAAATACCAATCATGCACAAAAATAAAACAATTCCCATGTCTAGACTCACTTAGCAATCTTCGTAAACTGCGTGATAACATTCTTTCACATAAAAACATATTCGTGTATATACATTGCACACTGATCTGTCCATATTTCATTAGTGTTTGAAATACAAAAATGAAAGGATCAGCAAAACAGCATGACTCACTACGGGCGAACACTTTCCATTACACGCACAAGAATAATCCAATCGCAATGCACACATTACACATCCGTACATCTTATAACAATATAAAAATTATAATGTAAATTCCAAAACAGTGCAATATTTGCGCCGTTAGGCGCAATTTAGGTGGAGGTCAAGGCCCGCTCTAAGGCCCCCCCCCCCCCCACACACACACACACAAACCAGTGGCCCCGCCCATTCCTACTGGACTAGCTTGACTACTCGACCAAACACGCAAACAAGCCTAGTGCCACCATTTGGCGACATCCGGTGCGTCTAGTCTGGAGCCTGACACTGCCGGCTAGTCCTTCGAGCAGACGCGCGGCAGCCTCCGGCACAACGAGGTATAGAGGTTAGGAGCGATAAACTGGCAGCTGAAAGTGACCCCACCTGGCCGCCGCCATGTAACACGTTTTTGACCACTAGAAACGTGACCTTATAGTTTTACGTCTAGATTTTACCAAAGTACCACGCACAGATAATTTCCCATTGATCTTTAATAACATTACCCACGAGATAAGTTATGTTCGTTTGTTTTAAGTCAAAAATGGGCTTTTTACGACAAAACCTCGGGCAGCTTCGCAACGGCTAGTTTATCGCTCCAAGCCTCTCCACCTCGTTGCTTCGCGTCGTCTGCTATTGCACCACCATCTATCGTCGCCTACAATGCCTGTGCGTCACGCATCTAAATTGCGCCACGCAATTCAGCACGCACCGAAATTCTTCTCCTAAATTTCGTCACGCAATTCAGGGACAGAAGGTGGAGGTCACAGCCCGATAAGCACCACCCCATGCTCACAAGGTGCTTACATCTCTCATCGGATGGAGAGATGATTGGCGTGTGAAAGGTTGGTTGTAAATTTGTATATCTGAACCGTAATACTATTTTAATTGACTCGTCTTTATGTTTGAAAAACAAATAATCAAGATAGAGTCATTATTGTTGTCAAAGATTTCCCAAGATTGCCTTTCCGTTTCGGTTTTTAAACGACAACAAACATGGCTGTCGGCGTTTGCGGTGCGCTCAACGAGTGTAGCTCGCTGGCCTCGTTTATTTTTATGAGTGCGAGTCCTTCTGTGTTCACCGAGGTGTTTAGGGGAAGATCTCAACCGACCTACAGCGTGTCTCAATTAACGACGAGGATCTTTAAATGAAGCGCAAAAATCGTTTTCTTAACCTATCGCGCTAAATTTTGTGCAACGTTGTCCACAAAGGGTTCATTTTTTCTATTAAGTTTGCAAAGAGCTAACTTACCTGAGGAAAAAGTAAAAAATGAAAAAGGCTTAACTCCTGTGAGAACGGTGCGAAGCCAAGCCACCAAGTCTTCAAACAAATGGGCGCCGTTTGGCACGGGAGACAAGAGATAGCGCAAGCGGTCGTGACGCCAACTGCCACTAACGAACGAGCATACGACGAAGAGAGCCGGCGTATGCTCGACCCGCACACGTAGGAGACAGGTTACTCGGGTAAACTTTGGAACATAGCCATAGAGTGCCGGGTCGCAGATTTGGAGCGCAAGAATCCTGTAGCACAGCGCATCAAAGAGCCATTTCTCGGGGAACCTGGACGTCAGTACACAGTTTTTGCAGCGGCGAGGACCCGAAACACACTTCATGTGTGTTTCAGGTTAGCTGCGAGACGCCGCAGCTGGGCGTTAGTCACATGGCTCTCCTCTCATCCGTTGTCTGGTGCTCCACTTTTTCTATTTTGGCGGCCGCATCTTGTGGCGATCTGCGAGGCTTTGTCAATATACCGCTATGGCAGGTCAGAGACTTGACGTAAGAGCGTGAGCCAAGAGACGCCGTACCACCCGCTCCAAAGTAAACAAAAATAAAATAAAAAAAGAACCCGTTGGGATGCCAGATGTTTGAACGTTACCACGCAGCGATCAGAGCCGTATATGTAGAGAGTTTGGCCATTTCTTGGGAAGTGTAGGAGACAAATGAGGAGGCGCCATTGGCCGAAAGCGGGCTGGGCGTGTTCCAGGGCGTCTTCACAAATTTGAATGTGGCCAACCAGAAGCCGGAAATAATACCCTGGCGGTGGTCGCGAGAAACCAACTTAATAAGTGCGCCGGAGTAATGCTCTGTGACTGAAAATATGGTGCACGTGATGTTTCAATCACGGTCATCCAAAATTATGGTGGAAGAGTGCGACTAGCGGAACGATCGACATAATCCGTACGCCAAGCGCCGAGGGCCGGGAATCTGCCGTACGAGCGGTCACACTGTTTGTGCAAAACAGATTTGAGCCTCACATTCGTTTCTTACATCTTTCTGCATTATCATAATCGAAACTTCACACGCACCCTATTTTCAACGTGAAGGGTTAATACATTTGGCTCTCACGCGCTTATTAAAACCATATACCAACATATGCCTATGATTAAAACTGTTTCTTCCTACCACCAGTAGGGGATTCTTTTCGGCTTCTGGTTAGCCAAGAGAGCATGTCAAGCTCTCTTTCTGCGTCTGGTGCACGCCCTGGCTCTGCCCGCGCCTCCCCATTGACCAAACTCTCTCAGTAGACGCGTTGCTCTGGGGCAGGGGGCGCGAGCGCGTCCGGAAGATTTACGCAAGACGCGACCAGGTTATGCTGGCTGCATCATCCGTGTGGTGCTGTAACGTTCGATTTTGCACGTGCCTTGTCGAATACAAGCAGTTGTCAGCATCTGTAGATGCGCGGTAACAAAACAACTAAAAAAAGTAAAAAAAAATGAACAGAATTACGCAGCTTGCGGCCGCAGCGTTCCATTAAACATTCTTTTCATCTTTGCTTTCTTCACAGCTTCCGCGAGCACGTATATTTCACTTTACGTGACAGCGAAGCCAAAGCTACTCGCAAAAGCGCGTCCTCCTGAACGGTGCTCGCACTGCACGAGCCCGCGTGCTTGGCAGGGACGCTGAAAGCTCGCAGCTGGCTCTTGTAGCCTCTGCTATGCTGGCACTTAGAATGAGACGGAGTAGAAAAAACTCTAGTGGGGAAGCGTATTGATGCATGTTCGAAACGCGAGCAAATATTCTATTTTGCTCGCCTGGAGCGCTGCTCAAACTTGAGAGCTACGGGCCTTAGATAAGAGACGCGTACCCTAGCGGTGCTGGGATGAATTTGCCATTTTCAATTTTCTCGTGGCGTTGAGTCTTGTCGATTTCGGACGTTGAATTTCGTTTTTTTCCGTTCTTTAGTACTACACAGAAAGATAAAAGCTCGGCGAGGGTGACATTAGTAGTGCGAGGCCCAGTCAGGTGAGCTTGTACTACCCAAAATGAGGGCGCCACAGTTTCTTCAGAGCTTCAGCGCAGGGGCCTATAGGCCTCCTGCGCTGAAGCTTTGAACAAACTGTAGCGCCCTCATTTTGGGTAGTACAAGTTCACTTGATTGAGCCTCGCACTACTTATGGCACGTTGGTTGAGCTTTTTTAATTCTGTCTGGTGCTGAAGAACGAAAAAACACTTTTGGACGCCAGAAATCGGCCAGACTCAACGCCGCAAGACAATCAAAAGTGCCAAATTCATGACACCACCGCTAGGGTACGCGTCTCTTATCTCTGGGTGGTGACGTCAAAACACCTGTGAAGCGACGCTTTAATTTTTCTTTTTCTTTGTCATGTCTACTTTGGAACGCGTGGAACGGCAGTTCTTGGCTCACGCGCTTAGCGTGTTAGCTTTGACGGCGTTCCGAATTTTTGTTGTTTCTTTGTATTTTCATCGGATCTCCCGCTCGGCACCACAGCTGGCACGCTTCTGCATGCGTGACAGTTTGAGACGCTAAAGTTTGTACTACTCAAAACAAGGCCTAACAAGTACACATCGCGACACTGTTAGCGCGAACACGACATTGGCGCATTTTCGCATTGACTTCTAAATAGTATTAGCGAGCACGAAATTTTATCGCTTACATTATAGAACTAAATTAGCTCCTTCCGTAGCAATAATAACTTGGACGACATCCCTTGGTTTCAAAGAGAAAAACTGGAAAAACCGGCGATCGCTTGTTCGCGCTAACAGTGTCGCGCTCTGTACCTTTTCGCAGCACCCCCTGGGGAACACAGGAGGCCCATTTTCCCGTCTTTTCGTTTTGAAAGGCAAGCAGCTCTCAAGTTTTACAGTGTATCTGACCTGCCAAAGCGAATATGTTTATGTTGCGTTTTAAGTGTGCGTTATGACGCTCACTCACCTTGCTCGCGGAAGCCATGTGAGAAAAATAAAAGCAGTAAATCTAGAAGGACTGCATATTTATTTTATTACTTTTTTTAGTTCTCTCGGTCGCTTATTACCGCGAATCGACAGGCGCTGACAGACGCTTGTATTAAAAGGCAGCTCGTGCATGATGGAACGCTAGAACGCCGCTTTCATGGTCGCGTCTTCTGAGCGTTGCAGAAGTTTTTAGACGGGGGCGGAATAGCAGACGGACGGAGGCTAAAAGGGAAGCAGACTCGCAGCTTTCGGGTCCGCGTCTCACGGACATGGTAGTTGACGATGCACGGCGCTGAAATAGCAGACGATGCCAGAGGCTGCCACGCTTCTGCTTGCACGACTAGCAGGCGTTGTCATACGCCAGACTAGACGCACCGGATGTCGCGAAAGGGAGACACTAGACTTGTTAGCATGTTCGGTCGAGCAGCCAATCCAGTCCAGTAGTAATAAGCGGGCCATTGATTTAGAGCGGGTTATGACCTCCACCTAAATTGTGTCTAACAACGTAAATATTGCGAAAAAAAAAGATGTTTTTTTAATGTTTTTAAACATGCGTGTCTCAAATAAGCATTAAAATGATATTTTTTTTTATCGCAGTGTCTTTTAAGGCGGCAAGGTATATATATTGTGCCGTGTTGTTTGAGATAAATTCGATAAATTCCCAAAAACACTCGCCGGAAGTATTTTCGTCAAATCGGATTTATCTGGAAAACTGCAAATTCCGATGTCACGATGTCGAAAAAAGAACCACTATTCTACAAATAACTTTGGTCAGAACAAGGCGGCAGTGATCCTGGGAAGAGGCCTTTCCAGTTTCCTTTCAAATCTCGGAATACTTACCAAAGGGGGTTCACCGTTTATCTCGTCAAGTTTTGTTCAAGAGAACGGGTCATTCTGTCAGGGCAAAAGTTACTCTTCTAGTTTTCAGTTTCGAATTCTTTGGGGAAGGTGGGTTTTTGTTTTTATAACAGTGAAAGCCTTGATCATAGGAGGTGGGGGGGGGGGGGGGGGTTACTAAAGGTTCTATCTGACCATTCCAGTGACTCTGCCCCGCGCAGCCGCATGGTAGAGCGGTGGAATGGAATGGGGAGGAAACGAGCTTTCCAGAGACAACGTCAAGGATTTGTGTGATTTTAAAGTATTGACGTTGATTAAAGTTGCACTTCTTTGCAAGTTTTGTTTTTTAGCAAAGGCAAAGGTGCGAATGCCCAACCCAGCTGAATATAATTCGAAATAGGTTAGTTTCTTCGAATTTAGGGCAGGTTTGTGTGTGGATATTATTGGTGTTTATACTGAACTAAAACAAAAATAGGTACACAGCAGAGTTATACTCCGAATCTCGGAGAATCGGGAATCTATCATAAATAAACTGTGATAAACTCCAAAATATTTAACAAAAAATTAACTTCGAAAACACGAAATCTAGGTATATAGCAACTCCGCATCCCCTATCCGTAATATGTATGTATTCTTAACAGTGTGTATTTCTCAGGGGAACATTAGAAGCTTGGTTTTAAGAGTTTTGTTTTTAATCCGCTATTAAAATAATGTTTTGTTACAACAAAAAATATATGTTTTTTTTTGTTTTTTTTAGCGGCAGGATGTTTAAACATACGTGTTTTCAAACGAAATTACGCTCAGTGCACAGGCGAGCTGGTAGAATTTTAGCATAATGATTTTAACCTGAGACTGGGAAAAAAATTAGGATTTTTTTTTTTTTTTTCAATGGAAGAGAAAGTACCAGGGAGAGACACTGTCCCTGTTACTTCCTCTTCCACTCTAAAAACAATATCTTCCTTTTTGGCTTGTTTTGGGTTAGAATCATCACGGTGTTTTTGAAGTGGCTTTAGCTTGTCATACTGAGATCCGTATGCAATATGGTTAAGTATTCTGCCAATCTTTCCAGACATAAATTTCGTTTTGTTCGAGCAAGTCAGCGGGGGTACGAGGTCACTCTGTAGCCTGCAGAACTGAAGGAGCACTGCGGGGAACGTGTTTAGGGCTTCCGTTGGCGTCGAAGTCGTCCGAGAAGTCTGACAGAACCGCTTCTGCTTTCTTCAAGCAAAGACAGTGATGTCTCTCTAATAGGAACACCTCCGTCTCCCCCCCCCCCCCCCCTCAAACCCCCACCCCCCGAAAAAAACGTTTATATTGTGAGTTTTTTCTTTTTTAGTAGACAAAAAAATGCTTTTATTTATTAAGTTAGTTCTCGAAAATGTTGTCGATATAGTGGAGTCCTTTTTTATATCAAAGGGTTCATATCCACGAGACACGACTGCACTGGTTTTCGGGTCGTGACTGCCCCCTAATAAAGAGCGGCATTCGTGAAAATCGATCCCTTTTAATCGACACTTTCCTTATAGCCCCAAAAACTGCAGCTGGTGCAGGCGATGTATCGGATGTCTCAAATAGAGGCCAGGCTCTTTAAATCAACCGCCAAATTCGGTTTCTTCACCCATCGCGCTACGATTTCGTGCAGCATTGCCCACAGGTGGTGCATTTTTTCTATATAATTTGCAACGAGCGAACTTACCTGAGGAAAAAGTAAAGAAAGAAAACGGCTTAACTGCTACGGAATCCCAGCCGAGCCACCGGTCTTCAATCAATAGGGCGCCCTAGTGCCACTAAATAAGCTACGCTTTAGAGTAACGACACTTGGCCATATTGTGGCTTAAAATCATGGTTGCCAGTAATCTGAAGCTTTATCTGAAATCACAGGAAACGCTTTTCCGTCCCCCACAAATGTTTAAACAGTCCGCGACAGAGAAAAGCAATATCACATGAGCTTCCTAACACCGAATCGAATGCTGAGGAAGTCGCACTTTTGAATCATGACGATCTGCAGTTGCGTCTGCTCTGCACAAGCCCCAATATGGCGGCACCCACAACAATGTCGGGGAACGGAGTGCCGATACTCTAAGCGCAGCTCATTTAGTGGCTCTAGGGCGCCCTATAGTTTGAAAACCGGTGGCTCCAAAAGGAGATTGAAAGACCAGTCTTTCAAGCTCCTTTTGGTTATGAAAATGCACTGATCATTTATTCTTCGATTCACGTCTGCAAACCCAAGTGCTCCTGCCAAATCTGTCTCCCCCCTCCTAGGAGGGCGGGAGCAGGCCTTCTGTACCTCAACACCGCATGTTCAATGGACCTTTTGTAGAAATACGCGGTGCGCATGCGCGGAGTATTTCATGCGCCTGGGTTCGAGAGTATCTAGTTCCAAACAATCCGCCATCTTGCATTTCTCGCCTTTGAGCGGTTTCGTTGTGTCGACCTCGGGGCGGAAGATTACGCACGATGGGGACAAAGGTGAGCTTGGGGGAGCCGTACATCGCCTCAGTGGGTGAACAGGATGTAGCTGACGTTTTGGGTGTGGAACGGGTGGGAGAGGCCCTGGGGCGCGCGTTGTTTTCCAGTCACCTAGTCTCGAACCGATTCGCGTGTCTAGGTGGCAGCACATATTCGCCAAGAGGTCCATTCTCTCGTATTCCTTCCGGCACACGGCACACCGCGTATTCCCTTCCACATATTTTGTCCTATATGCCCTAGTCCTCAATACTCCTGATCTAGCCTTAAATAACTACGATCTCCCCCGTGAATTATCACACCAATGTTCCTTCCTTATGTCCAGGTTTCGTCTCCTATACATAGTCAAAGCTGATTTTCTGTGCGTTCTTTCCTCCCATATTTTTTTCTTGACTTCTTTTACTTTCTTTTTCACGTGGGTAGTCTACTCTGCCCAGCACTTCACGGTTGATATTTAAATTTCATTTTTCGGGTTCGGTTTGTTCATTTAGTGTTCAGACTTTTTCTATATAGATGCTTATATACATTTCTCGCCCATCGTTTATCCCTCATTGTATTTAGCCCTTCGTTAAAAGTGTAACTCGCAGATCACCTCTCTAACCAATAAAGATGTCCAGCCCATATGACCCTCCACTCTTTGAATTGGTGCATTCCCACGCGCCCCCCGTGCCAGTCTGCCTACGCTCCTCTGCCGGGTCTCTAAGCTCGACTGGACCTCAGATTTCATGCCTAATACCACATTGCCAAAAGACAACCCCGGCACTATGACTCCTTGCTATATTCTCCTAACAACTATATATTGAATTCCTTTCCTTAACATATTTTCTTCCTCTTCCTCTCAGTATCATTTTTTTTTAATTAAGTCATGCTCCTAGATATTTATACTTCTCTTCGTGTTCTAATGAAACCGCTTGAATTTTAGATAGGTACCTTTTCTCATTGTTATAAACAAATATTTCCTACTTGTCGTTGCTGAATTTGAGACCCAGAGTGTCTCGTTCCTCTCCACAGATCTTAATCAGCTCCCGTAACCTATCCCGGCTTACTGCTAATAGTACAAAGTCGTCTGCGTAGGACATTGCTGGTGTAACTTGATTCACATTTTTCCCTTTTTCTCCCATATATGACTTATAAAAATCTAAATTGCACTCTACTAAATAGACCGATCTCACTAAGCTTTCGGCACATGCGTGACCCCGCCATAACTTTAGTTCACGGAAGGCAGACGGCCGTGCATGCGAAGGCTCGTGCCGTCTCCTCTACATATACAGTGCTCCAGCGAGGTTTTTGCACGTGCAGAAGGCCTACAATAGACCCTTTCCGAAATTCAGTCTGGCCACTTTGATCACTATCATCATCTGTGGAACGGCATCTGTGCCATACGAATGGCGGCCTTCTAGTGACTGATAAAGGAAGACGTTGAAGATGCTCCTAAGCGAATGTTGCGAGGCCTGTACATTCAGGGGTCAGTACGACGCGATGTAGGTCGCGTCGTACGGGTCAGTACGACGGTCAATACTGACGGGTCAGTACGACGCGACGACGGGACGAACACAAGAGCTACGTAAGCGTTTATTTCTAATAACTCAGATTCAGTCAATCTGTGGGCGGTACCAATCGGCTTTGAAGCACTTTGGTGTATTAGAATTTTCTCGAGGCATCCGAGTGCGTTGTAGCTTTGTTCAGAATGCGTGTTCTTGGTCACCATCGAACTGAGAGTAATTGAGAAAGAACTCACACTGAACAATTCCTCGCATGCCGTTGACTTGCGAAAGTAACGGTGCCGATACAAGTTTATTTCCGCCATTGATATGACAAAACCTAAACTGCTTTACAAACCACCAGATGGCACTGAATTTCGGAAAGGGTCTATTTCCTCGATGCATTGTGGCAGCGGCGGCGTATTGAAACTGGCTGATGAGATCTGTTTACTATTTTCCATTCTATTAAAGTATATTGAGACGCGCGTTTCCGAGCAAGCGCGCCCGTGGCCGCATAGTTATCGTTCTTGGCTCTCACGGAAAAGGCCCAGGTTCAATGTTTGGGAGCTGACGCAGCTTTTCCTTTACGGAAGCGTTTGAGTCGACGCGGCTCATCAGTCGGAGAACGTCTTCGACGAAACTTGTGACGATCTCGTTTGGCTCTTGGCTCCTAGCTAGCAGAAATTATTCGGCCCGCTGTCGTTGCTGCTGGCTGGCAAAGGTTCGTCGAAGCTGGGCCTGGAAGTTTTCGCACGACGAAATCGACGCTTCCTGGTTTTCGTACCAGGTGCGTGACGTGACTTCCAGAGCGAAGTATACGTTCCGTAGGCTTTGCTCAGCCTCTCATCTGTTCAACCGGGCGACGCACTTGTACTGGCTTAACCAGTCGTCCACATTTTTATAACGGTCGCCATGAAAAGTCGCCGGCGTCCGTGGCGGCGCCTGTTCGTGGAAGGTGGAAGTTGGTGGTGTTTCGTCTTGCTGCGCCGTGGTGTTCACCGTGGCCGCAGTCCTTGTTGGCTCGGACGGTGTAGGGACGAATTCCGGGGGCAGGCCTTGGTTACGGCGGCTAGTCAGGGTTTCGGGTTCATCAACCAAAATAAGCTTTCCGTTTCGAGACCGACATATCTTCTGAGGGGTATATATGTTTTACGGACACAGAACGCGATACCTCGCACCTCCACCAAAATGTCACGAATGTCGATTGATGAGACGACGAAACTAAACGTTTGATGGGGCGAACGTGTGCTCAAAACAAAATTGAAAAAGGCTGGCGTCGCAGACCTCGATGGCGGCGTAATACCAGGATTGAGTGCTGGGGCGAGACTGACGTCGTCAGGCAACGCCGAGCCCCTTATGTACTACACCCGTGGGCATCTGGAACAATCGGCGTAGGTTTGGCGCGTAAAGCGTTCGGACCTCGAATGAGAAACGGGGTTCTCGAATTTACCAGAACGCGACATTTACAGAAATAACAAAAAGATGCGTCCGCTCCCAGGCATCAAACCCAGGCCCTTTGCGTAGGCGCCAATTACGACCATCATTCAGCCACGAGCGCGCTTGCTCGGAGACGCGCGTGGCATATCTCGGCATCGTTCAAGTGGCTCGTCGTGGTCGCTGGTCATCAACGGTCATTCTTCCCGTCTTGATCCTCTTGTTTTTGTTCTCCTCGCCGACGGTGTTCGCCGTCTTCTTCACGGGAGCGTAGAGTGCAGGTGAACGCTTCCTAGCACCTCCATCAGAATGCTACAGATGAAAAATGATAGACAAATATAGAACTTAAAATAACAGGACGCGTCCAGTATTCTGCGTCGGTGATGGAGCGGCGACTGTTCCCAATCAGCGTGTCATCGCTGCTTTTGTACGTTCTGTACATTTAGAAATCTCTGAAACCTGAACGCTCGGTGAAAACCGAGAAGGGCCTGTCATTTTTCAGGACACTACACAATATAAGGGAAAAATCCGGACCGAGCGGCGTTCAAGCTCTGTTTCTCCGCGTGGTAGTCCCATGCATTGTCAACTCCACCACGCACTTCGCGATGTTTACCGATTAGCGACGGCCAATGTTTAGGCTATGTCCCTCCGGCCTTCGATCCCAACAGTTTAAAATTTCGAACATGAAAGGTGAATACAGCTCTGACGTAGCACAACACGCCAGACTAAAAAATTAACCCAGTGAAAAAAGAAAAACAATATAGAAATAAATAAGGGAGTCTATGTCCTATGATAATCAAGTACATGAAATGGATATCCCAAATCTGAGAATAGAGTTTGACGTAAACTAAAATATAATGCCTAATGAATCTTGCGCTGCAGCAAACAGTCCGTGCAAGGTAAGGAACCCTTCTAGTACACTCAAGTGTGAAAAAAAATGCTGCTTCAAATAGACGAGGACACCACGTGACTGTTGAAGATAAAAAAAACGTGGGTCACAGAGTTCGAAGAGCTCCGACTTGAAAAGGTTCTCTTTCCGGTAACCGGCTCAAAGCATTTTGTCAAGGAAAATAACTGCCGCCCGAAATTAAATATAATAACGTAACTCTTCGATGCGTTTCCTGCTCCTCTATTTTGTATTTTTTTTAATATTATTGAGAATAATGAGTATCGAGTCGCCTGCGAAGATCCATGCTCTTACATAAGAATAAATTTTCCAACAAACAAAAACGGTGGCTGAGGGTGTTAACTAGGGAGCCTCCTTGTGAGTTTCGCTTCTGCTGGTAACTGCTCGTTTATTTCTCTCATGTGCGCTCCCAACACATCTTGTTACCCCACTCCTAAAAGTAAGCAGCACTAAGCTCATGCCCGCTTCATTTCCGTTTCCTCATATACGCTCGGCTTCAACGGCTCTGACTGATCGGGCGTGTTCTCCGAAGCTCCCGGAAGCCAAGTTTCGTTTATTTTTCTTTGTCGCGTGAGTAAGGGTACATGGGATAGTAAATACAAATATAAATAACGTTAGGGGCAGTAAGTTAGAATAGATTAGTATAGCTTTTATTTTTTCTAATTGAAACCGAGTTCGAACAGCGATATCACGTGTCCGGACGTTGTTTGAATATTTAGCAGGATAGATCGTTGCGTCAGTAGTTCTGCCGTAACAACAGCGATAGGTGCTGTGGCAACAGTCAAAAGGTTTTAACCAGAGGCAACCTTTGCCGTAAGCGGCGTGTTGTTTCTTTGGGCGGTCTTGTGTGCCCTATAAAGCGATAGGGCGATAGGCAGGCTGCTCGGTAGAGCATCTAGCAGCTTTGTTGCCCAACTGCTTGAGTACTTTTGGTGTTCAGTGGGTGTGGCGTACATGATGTTGTGGTGCTAGTTCAAAATAGTGGCATGAATTTAGGTTAGTGCAGGCGCAGACGGCCTGGTAGGCAATTAGGGTCAGGCTTTGTTTAGATTTATGCGGGCTTTCTTCACAGTTTTGGCGGGCAATGAGGTCCTAAAGGCGGAATCGTACAGGGGAAGCGGAGTTGGTATAGTATGTAGAATGTAAGCAATGATGCTATTTAGATGAAACCAACTTCGAGAGATTAAGCCGATGCGGTGAAGGTAGCTTCACTTGCCGTCTCTGTGTAGAATCGTGAGGTCGGTCTATAGGGGCACTGACAGCCCAAAGAGCTATCTATATATATATATAATATATATATATATATATATATATATATATATATATATATATATATATATATTTGTCTAAAACGTGCAAGTGTAGTCGTAAATCACGCAAAACAAATACCATAACGCAAAAAAAAAAAAGCTCCTGCACGCGCGCGCGCGTCTTTTCATTTTTGGCGTTTTTCTCTCCCGCTCCTCACCTCCTCGCTTCTTTTGATTTGTGACGTCAAATATTATAAAATTTAGAAGCTTTGTAAGAGACATTTCTCTAACATTTATTAACGGCATTCGTAAAACTTGTTTTTTAATGAAATTTCGAACGCACTACTGCAATTCTTTTTGAAATATGGAAAATTGGAGTCCGGTGTAATGTCTCCTCCTGACTTTTTATCCCCTCCATCGCAAAACATGGCGGCGCTCGACGCATGTAGCAGAAGTGAATGGTGAGTCGGGGAA
This sequence comes from Ixodes persulcatus, assembly GCA_013358835.2. NCBI lineage: Eukaryota > Metazoa > Arthropoda > Arachnida > Ixodida > Ixodidae > Ixodes > Ixodes persulcatus. The sequence continues at coordinate 838 of JABSTQ010011067.1, read as the reverse complement.
TCGGGCGAGGTGGTCGTTTTTAGGTGCCCGACGACCTATCAGACTTCGAAAAGAAAACTGGCAAACGGTCGAAACAGCTGGCTTTGGTGTCTGTGTATCGTAGTTTCGGTTGTTACTCCGCCAGGGCAGCTTTTCACGCAGAACCGGCGCGACGTGGCCCCTCACATTGCTCACAAAAGTCCACTGCGCGTTCTCTTCGATCTCACACCGTTTCATAAAATTTGAGATTGCTGAAAGGGCCCTAAAAGAATTTCAAACTCGAAAGGGAAGCGTTGTCTGCTCGCAGCGAGAGGCGGCACGCACGGAGAAAACCGATTGTCCGCGGGACGCCGGCGAACAGGACACTTCGGGTGGCGGCGGTTCGGAGGCGTCAGAGAAACTCGAATCGCAGGACGGCTCAATATTTGACATCACTACACTGGCGCAGATCGCGCGGTAACTCAAATTCGGCATTTCGAAATTGCTTTTTTACTTCACAAATACTCAATTCCCAAGTTTTGAATTGAGGGTAATGTCCCGGCATCGTTTTCAATCATTTCGGATAATAAAGAAATAATTTTGACTTGTCAGTGCTCCTTTAAAAGGGTAGAAAGAGGGTGGGCTCCTACGTTTCAGAGGCTTAAGGGGGAGTTTAACGAAGAGAGGGAGAAGCGGGTTGTGCTCGAGTCGCAGTTCAATGAGCTGAACGATAAGCTTAGACAGGAACGGGAGAAGCGGGCCAACTCGAGAATCTTGGGGTAAGTTTTAGGAGGATAGAAGGAGATTGGGAAGTTAAGTTAGAGGTGTTAAAGGATATGCTGACGGAATTGAACAAAGAGATAAAGTGACGACAGGAGCT